>CM033986.1:7531040-8268671 GCA_019706035.1 Raphanus raphanistrum subsp. raphanistrum | reverse complement strand
CACGGGTCTCGGATCCCGGGAAAATAAAGCTTCCCACCTACGATGGAACCACAGACCCAAAGGCACATCTGCAGTCTTTCCAGATTGCCATGGCAAGGTCTAAACTTCCGGAGCGGGAAAAGGACGTCGGCTGCTGTCTCCTATTCGTTGAGAACCTCAGAGGTGCTGCTCTCGAGTGGTTCTCACACTTGAAAAGAAATTCCATCGGAAGTTTCCGCCAGCTTGCTTCGGCTTTTCTGAAGCAATTCTCCATGTTCATGGACATGGAAACTTCCGACGTGGACCTTTGGAGTCTGATTCAAAAGGAAGACGAACCACTCCGCGACTACATACGGAGGTTCAAACTCGTGATGTCCAGGGTAACAGGCCTCAGCGACAGAGTCGCCATCGACGCCCTGAGAAAGAACCTCTGGTACAAGTCGAAGTTCCGAAAGTGGATCTCTCTGGAAAGGCCACGCACCATCCAGGACACTCTCCACAAAGCAACGGATTTCATCATCATGGAAGAAGAGATGAAAATCCTAGCACAAAAGCATGGACCGCCAAAAGCGTCCGGCAAGAAGAAAACTTCTCGTAACGACAAGTACGTCCATCACGAGGGGGAAGACGTCCAAGGCGAACATAACTACGCCGTTAATTCCGAACAAGGAAGGACCAACGGAAACACCTGGACGCGGAACTCGTACAAGGACAATTCCAGCTGCGAGTTCCATCAGACGAGAGGTCACTCCACCGCCAACTGCAAAGTCCTCGGTGCTAGGCTCATTATGAAGCTGCTTGACGGCAAACTAGCAACGGTCAGGAGCGTGAAAGACCTGATCCTAGACTCTGACCGTCCGCCGAAGACTGACGGAGCCAATCGCGAGAATAACACTCCTGGGACTCAATCGGGCGAAAAACGCGAACGGAGACAAGACGGCGAAGGAAACAACAACAACCGCCAAAGGGTCAATATGATCATCGGAGGATCGCACTTTTTCCAGGACTCTGTCTCGTCAATAAAAGCCTACGGGCGGAGGGCTGAAACAGGCCTCAGATGGTCTCCAGAGGATGACGTTCCCAATCACGCGATCATCTTCGAAGAACAGGATACGGCCGGACTCGATAAACCCCACTACGATCCTCTGGTCATCGACTTGGTGATTCAGGATCTCGAAGTCGGCCGCATCCTCATCGACACAGGGAGCACGGTCAATATCATGTTCCGCGAGACTCTGCAGAGGATGAACATACCCCTCGGAGAAGTCATCCCAGAACCAAGACCATTAACTGGATTCTCGGGCATCGCATCCATGACCCTCGGAAAAATCAGACTCCCGGTCATGGCTAAAGAAGTCACGAAGATCGTCAAATTCGCGGTAGTGGATAACCCGGCTATCTATAACGCCATAATGGGAACCCCTTGGATAAATGCCATGAAGGCGGTCCCGTCCACTTACCATCTCGGCGTCAAGTTTCCAACACCAACTGGAACAGCGGTAATCTGGGGAAGCCAAAAACAGTCGCGACTCTGCTTCCTAGCCGAACATAAACTTCGCAGCAATCGGAACGCCCCAGTAACTAACCCGAAGCGAACCAAGAAGAACCTGAGTATCTCCGGGAACTCAGCAGAAAACAACTCGGGTCTGTCCGAACAGGCAACAACTCAGGATAGCGAAAAAATCCTCGAGACCATCGCCGAAAAAACGGACGACCCAACTCCCGACGCGACCACCGACTTAGCTAAAACAGTCAAGGCGCCAGAAACCGTGGAGTAAATAGCAACCGTGACAGAAACAGAACTACGAGATGGCTTGATCCTCGCAAGAGGTACGTAGGCAGCTCGTCGCAACCCGACGAGTTCAGCTATCCCCCTCACCAAAAAGGAGGGGGGGAAGATAGGGACAGACATCCTTGTACTCCCGCAAAAATGCTTTTCATGTAATCTACATTATGAATAAAAATCTTCTTTTTATTTCAAATGCTTACTCAGACGCATAAACGTTACGGAAAACGAAAATCATGTCTTTGGGGAACGCGAGACGTCGTTAGTTCCCGAAAAATCTTGATTTTCCTTTCTCCTCCAAATAGTCCATCCGCGACTCTAAAGACACCACCAAACAGTCCATCCGCGACTCTAAAACTCGTTTCCGTCGATTGGCCCCGACGGAAAAATAGAAACGTTTCACTCAATCAAATTCGTAGTCCGGCTTCTAACGAAGTCCTTTTTGCATCTGACAAGGATATCATAGCGCGCTATACAAAAAATCCAAATTTTGGTTAGCTCTTCGTAAAGGAAGTAGCTCGACTCGTATCCAAACGAATCATATAAGCCGATAAGCACTTCGCAGATTCTAGAACGATACGAGTCAGGTCAAAATCGCAAACAAGCAAAACGAAAGCCGATTTGTCATCGCACAGCTTCAGTCCGAAAGTAGACCTAGGTCTTGCCCTAAACCCAGCCTTGCTGGTATCTAAGACATCTCACAGGCATAAGTATCCAGAATACGAGATCCCAAAAGTTGCCTCTTATCGCTTACAAACCTAACGTTCGCTACAAAGTGACCTACGGACCTAGCGACAAAAAGAAGAGATTGAATGCGAAGTGACTACGCGTATTCAAACCCTCTACACTTGACGAAAGTATAAATCAAAACGCATAGTTCACAAAAAACATTTATAACAGGGATCCGAAAGCCACCAACGGCTGATCCCGAAAAACATAAAGTCACGCGACCTCCTAAGGGTCGCAACACATACATACAAACGGCCACACTTGGCCAATCATAAGTTATAATCAAATGCATAGCAGTCGGTTAGAGATATTCCGAACGAAGAGTCGGGCTGGTCGACCTCCTCATCCCCGTCGCCTGCGTTTGGATCCTCGCCTACATCCGCCGTATCCTCCGAGACCTGGATAGGATTCCACAGTTCTCGAATTCTCCCTTCAATCGGAGGAACAAAGGATTCGGCGTTGGCACATATCCTCATCGAGCCATCCATCGTGGCGAGTTCGCCGGAAAGGGAGAAGTCCCCACGCTGCATCTTGCCGAGGGTACCGACCGAACCACGGCACTCGCGAAAATCACCTACAAAGTCCTGAGCCTCTTTGTACGCTTCGAACTCAGTAGAAAAAATTTCAGCCCTTCGGTTCATTTCGGCGGCAGCTCTTCTCCGTCCGCTCCTCTCCGCGCGAACAAGGGCTCGAGCCTGGACTTTGGCTTGCCGGCGATTTTGCTCCTCCACCTCCAATCGATACTTAGCAAATTCCCTTTCCGTTTCCTCCGCTTTGAAACGGGCCAACCGGGCGGTGCGGAAACTCCCATCAATCGATGCATTCCAAACTCTCACGGCCTGCAAAGAAGCCAAGGTCAAATAAAAAGAAAAGAGGAGTTACTCAGGTTTCAAAAACAAACCTCGTTGACCAAGCGAGCACCCTCCGCAGTCACTTTGTCCCTTTCCTCGTTGTCCAAAGACTCGTCACGGGAAAACGCCGGAGGGAGTTCGTCAAAGAAGTCACCCAGGGGAGGAACATCCCGATTCTGTGAAGTAAAGCCAGGGTCGTATCTCGGCGTCGCGCCATCTCTCGACAAGGCCTCAAAAGCGATCCCTTTATCTTTACGAGGTCTCCGCCTCTGCCTAAAGGGGCAAAAACGTAAGACCTATCGTTGACGCAAGGACGTGTACCACCTCGCGATCGGAGAAGCGCGACCGCCCCTCGAATCCGGTCGAGAGTGAAGGAGTTCCAGGAACAAGGCCTCGACCTAAAAAGATCCCTCCTGACCGCAAGATCGGAAGGAACATGCGCGAGACACCTGTTCTCTAAAAAAAAAAAAAAAAAAAAACACACACGTTCAATATTCGCATTTCGAATGTTAAAAGAGGGAATGCAATAATTTTTACCTCGCTGGTACAACCAGTCCGTCGGGAATAGGTGGAGAAAGCCTTCCTCAACAGACTCTCCGTCTATCCTCACAAAAAAGAAACGATCGACATAATCCTTGGCATGCGAGGTGACTCCATTGATCACCGAAAAATTGGTCCTCGCCTTCATGGAGTAAACTCCATTGATACTCGTCGCCTTGGAGTTCCATAACCCCTCGAAATCGGCAGGGCTAAGATCTATCCCTAACTCGTAACTCAGAATCACAACGCCGAGCCAGCTCTCCAAAGCTGACACGTTCAGCTGGCTGATTGAGATTCCGAAACGGTCAAGGGCCTGAACGATGACCCCAGGGATTGGGAACCACAATCGACATTGCGTCAAGAACGCCTCGTAACAAGTAAAGTAACCCTCCGGAGGATGCTCCGAACTCTCATTCCCGCGGGGAATGCGGAACACGACTCCCTCCGGAACTCCATAATACTCTCGCAGAGTTTCAAGATACTCGGGGGACACTTCGCTCGGTGAGTCGATTTCTCCACGCGCCCTCAGAGGTCGCCGGGGAATCGGGATCACGGGAAGGGGAGCATCAGTGCCAAAGACAGCATCGCAGTACGCGTTCCTGTTGACCTCCGAAACCTCGGGCTTCGGATTTTCTTCCTCAGCGTGAAAACTATCCGAGGACGAGTGAGACTGCCTCCTCGAGATTTTCGATCTTGAAGTCATTCTTTTCTTAAAAGCAGAGAGAGAATTTGCAAGAGAGAGATTAACTTGAGAATCTTGGGTGAAGTAAGAATGGTAAAGAATTCACAAGTCTTTATAGGCAAAATTTTTACTATTCACCCCGACCTTCGGCACGATTTCGTCTCCATACTTTCCTCATGAACCATACCGCAAGCTAGGACCTACGAACCCTACGGATCCTAGCTAGCTGGGGGGCTAACTGTTGGGGTCAAAATCGGTCAAGACGAAATCGATGTCCAAAAGTCTCGGAAAAACATGAAAAATGTTAAAGCAACCTCGAGAGACTAATTGTTAATCGAGAAACCTTAAGAAAAAATTAAGTTCGAGATTCATCGTCTCGAAATCAACTACTAGAAACGTTTTCTACACAAGGAAAAACCTACGGAAAACTAAAAACGCAAGAAACACGAAGGAACCGAGCAGCCAACACCGAACGTGGCCGTGGCCGCCAGGCGGCTAGCCCCGTGCTGGCCGTGGCCGCCGGCGGCTAGCGCCCGTGCTGGCCGTGGCCGCCGGGCGGCTAGCCCCGTGCTGGCCGTGGCCGCCGGCGGCTAGCGCCCGTGCTGGCCGTGGCCGCCGGGCGGCTAGCCCCGTGCTGGCCGTGGCCGCCGGCGGCTAGCGCCCGTGCTGGCCGTGGCCGCCGGGCGGCTAGCCCCGTGCTGGCCGTGGCCGCCGGCGGCTAGCGCCCGTGCTGGCCGTGGCCGCCGGGCGGCTAGCCCCGTGCTGGCCGTGGCCGCCGGCGGCTAGCGCCCGTGCTGGCCGTGGTCGCCGGGCGGCTAGCCCCGTGCTGGCTCGGGTCGTCGGACGGCTAGTCTTCGTGCGTAAGTTCCAAACCTCCGGGTTGCCAGAAATCCGTGTTTCGCGACTTTCCGAGTCCTTGCAAATAAAACCCTTTTTCTGTTCCGGGATTTCTAAAAACCCCTAAGACGTCGACGGACAGGAAGACTTCGTATAAAACGGTGATGGTTATCTTACAACACCATTCACCTTAGCGATGGATCGAAGACCTTCCGAAAGACTTGACATCCAAGTAGGAGCATCCTTTCAGAGAAATCGTGGAAAAACAGCGGAAGACCGGAATGCGGCCCGAAAGGGACCAACTCCGATCGGACAACCAGTTTACGATTTTCTAAAAGGATAGATGCGACGGTTTACGATTATCTTCGCCTGACAAGATAAATGTTAAACTTCCAAAAAATAAATGTCAACTTTCCGAAAAGATAAATGTCAACTTTCCCGATAAGCACGAAAGCCGACGAAAATGGAAAAAGTCCAGCCCACGGCAGACTCAGCCCATCAAAGATAGACCGTCCTATGGGAGTATATAAGCAATGCTAGGAGCATAGGAAGGGGGATCCGAAATCAGAAGAAAGAAACTACTCCAGAGCAATTTAGAACTTAGGCGCTTATTTCCTTTTTTAGCGAGCTGCGACTCAACTAGGTTAGATCTAGGTTCTAAGACTAGCGACGATCGACAGCTCTTGTGGCCAAGATCTCGACCTGTTGTCCAAACGTTCTCCGCAGATTCGGAAATAAGATTCTTTCTTTTTGCTCTATTCATTTTACGCATTTATTCTCGAATTAGACTTGTTTTAACTTTGTCGTGCGTGGCCCAGCAGATAGCCAGGATCCTCGGGGAAAACTAGGTCAACTTAGTTTTCCTACGTTTTTACTTAACAAAAATCGACAGTGCGAATTTCGGTTCCCACAAGCGATGGTGCGAATTCCATAGTGATCATGGTCACACTACGGAAGATTGCATAGCCCTGAAGATAGAAGTTGCCGAGCTTCTCAAGAAAGGCCACCTGAGGAAGTTCCTCTCAGACAAGGCCAAGAACCTTCTTAATAAAGAAGGTCCCGGCCTCCCTACCGAAGCGGCTCCCGCATTGCCGCCACAGCAAGACCGGGTGATTCATGTCATCTCAGGCGGATCGGAAGTAAGCGGAATCAGCAGTGCCGCTGCCAAGAGAAGTACTCGCAATGCCAGGAACGGCCAAGAGGCCGAGGGTCCTAAGCGCCTACTGTTATGGTATTTTTGTGTAGGGTCGTTTAAGTACTACGGAACACTAGAAGAGATTGTATGAAAGCAAAGGAAATCGAGGCGAAAGAGATGTTATTGAGTAAATTGATCGGGACTACAACGTGGTTGTGTATAAACCCTAGTTCTAGTCGCCTAAACTCTAATCTCTTCGCCTCTGAAAGTCGATCTCTCGTTCTAGGGTTTGGGCTCCCCTTTTATAGATGTAGACGTCGGTTTAGAGTAGTGGAACTCTTCCATAATCAGAAAATGGAAGTTTCCCCTTAGGCGGAAAACTTCTATTATGCTTCAAAGGTCGATCAAATCAAGGGGGTCGGACCTAGTTTCTTCTTGAGCAAGGGTCCGGAAGTCGAGGGCCTATCCGGAAGCTGGAGAAAACTTGTGCCTGGATATTTTTCCCCAACAGTTTGCCCCTTATTCCTTGATTTGCTCGTGGAGATCAAGGGATAACGTGTATTCTTGGACCTTGGTAGTTTTCTCTTAGGACGGAGTCTTCCTTGGGTACCTTGTCTTCTTGCAATGAGTTAGGCCGGGACCTTTGCTGGTGACTGAAGCAATAATTTTATGAGGCCTTGAACTTTCCGGCACAAATATCAAGAAGTTCTTCGGATTATCTATGATCGCTCAAACTTTTCTCTCGAATCTACTTTCCTTTTGGAGATTTCGCCATTACTCCGAGAGATCTGGGGAGCGGGGCTCTTTGAATTTGAATTTCCCAAGCCCAGTTTTGGAAGTTCCAAGATTCCGGGTCGGCGAGTTTCCCGAGGAAATGCTCAACGGCTCTTTCTTTTAAATATATACATATTCTCTCGTCTTCTTGTTGTCATTTCGCGTATTAATCCCCCGCAGCTGTCTGATGGCAGAAGCAAGCGAGTCGGAGAAGAGAGCAGACTCTTCGTCGTCCAGATCCAGAAGCCCACCGTCACCCCATGGTAAAGATGTGCAAGATCCTCTGACCCCAGCTCCCTTATCGTTCGTTTCCTCGGGATCTCTGCAGGTGGGTCCCACATCAACGGTTAGAGAAGACGAGCTGTGCGAATCGCGAAAGAAGTATTTGCTCCTTCTTCCGTTGTTCTTCGCATTCCCATATCATTTTTGGAGCGTGCTTCCGGTGGTATGCCCGAGGAGATCGCTATTTATGAAGCTTTCTTTGAATCTGGCTTCAGTGGTGACGTACCGTCGTTGATAGCGAGCCTCTGCAACTATTTCCATATCACTCCATCTCAACCTAATCCTCCGGCCTGGCGCATCCTTATAGCCATCCAAAACCTCGGAGACGAAGAGGGCCTGGCCTTGAGAGTTAGTGAGGTTCTCTTCGCATATCATTTGGCTCCGATTAATGGACACGAAGGACGTTTTAATCATCATCCTAGGTCTGGGCTTCCCATAGTTGAGGAGCTTCCCAAGACCAACCGTAAGGGATTGGATTTTGGGAAGAAATGGCCAGAATGATATGTTTTCATGACTCTTCCAGGATCTCACTACCGATGGAACTTCGTAGGTAGGAGGTTTTAGTAGATACTCTTTATGTGAGTTCTAGTAATAGAGCCTGTTTGACTTACACTCTTTTTCTTTTCCAGAGGGAACTCATTCTGCTCCTGTCGAAGGGGAGGGCAATGTCCTCCAAGCTCGGAAGATTCCCCTTGAGCGACGCCGTGTAACCCATCTTCTTAGTTTGGAAGTATTACGTCGTAGCAAGCTATGAGGTAAGTTAACCCTTTGCAACTTGTATTTATTCCCTTTCCGTATAATTGATCACGGAGTATTCCTCATTAGAAGGCGCAAGAGAGGAAGGCCCAGATGATCTGATGATAGATTTTAAAAAGGCCACATATGCTATATCGGCAAGGAGGGATTCGTCCAGCAGAAATGCTTCTGGCGATGGAACCACAATCATCGGGAATAAACGTAGGATGATGAGGAGAAGTGATGATTCCTCCCCATCCCAAGGCGGCAAGCCTAGGGAAGGTGTAAGCACACGATCGCAATGACCGTCGCTGACCGGGTATTCATCCGAAGGATTATCTGGTGTGCTGGCTGATTTGAATGCAAACGTGTTCGCACAGATGCAGGCTCTTCCTTTAGACAAGAACCCCTCGGGGATTGTTCAACAGGTTCAAGGAAAACTTCTTCAGGTGAGGTGTAATTAAGACCTTATATTATGAATCCGTGGTTTATGAGGTTTGTTTTCTTGCGCAGGTTCTCTCTTATTTGCATCACCTGAAGGACCGAATAGTGGAGGAAGATTCGTCTGTAAATCGAGACGAGATTCCTGAACTGTCCCGACAGTTATCCGAAGAGAAGAGTAGGCGTGTCGCGAAGGAACTGGAGCTGAGGGACCTTCAAGCTAAGATCCGGGCAATCGAGGGCTCAGTAGAAACTGCTTCAGCTGAATCATTTCAATTGAGCCGAGAGAAGCAAGAGTTGGAGGAGATTATCGTTGAACTTCGAGCAGAGGCGGAGACTTCGAAGAACATGATGACTATGGCCGTGAACGGTGCAAGGATCGTCGCCCGTTGGGAAGTAATGAGAGAGTGGTTCAAAGGGCAGGCCCATAAATGGAACTTATCCAAGGAGTTTTCTCAGTATAAAACGGTGGTTTTGGCTGAGGCAGAATTCAAGGGTACCGAACCTTCTTCTTTCGAAGATGAGCCGGCTATTCCTTCATCTAGGCGCGACCGGTCTTACAGGATACTTGAACTTTTTCTTGTAATGGTGGCCCTGCGTGGTCTATCTTTGCTAAGATAGTGTTCTTCGTACGCTTTTCTCAACCTTCCTTGGATTTTGATGGTTTTATCGTTGAATAATACTTATCGTATTCATTTCTTGGATCCACACCTTCGTAATTCCTTGATCGGAATGGTTCATAAGACCTTTGAGTGCAGGTCTTTTTGGAAAGAACAAAATCTTCTAGGCGGATTCTAGGACTGGGATCCTATTGATGCATTGACAGCCTAGGGGTTTAGACCTCATTGGGCAGACTTCGTAGGAAGGGTTGGACCCTTGGCAGGGCTGGAACCTTGTAAGGGCCGGACCCTTGTAAGGGCTGAACCCTTGGAAGGATATCAGAGTCTAGGACCTGGATCCCGTTATTAAACTGACTCAACCCTGAAATAATTAGAGAAACGTTAGACCTTGTAATCCAGTATTAAAAAACCTGAGTTTTAGTTTTGGAATGAAAGATCCTTGCTTAGAACCCTAGAGTTCTAGCTCGGTTTGAACCCTGGGGTTCTTGAGCCATAGAACCCGAAAGTTCTTAAGGCCTTGAACCCTGAGGTTCCTTACCTAGGCCCGAAGGCCGTTTTATTGAACCCGGAGGTTTGCTCATTGAAACCTGAGAATTCTGAGTGTTGGGGGTTTAATCTTTATGTCCTAGGACCGTGATTAAACCCGATGGATACCTTGAACCCGGAGGTTGATGCCTTTGAACCCTGAGGTCCTTGGCAAACCCGAAGGTTGGTATTTGGATTCAAAGATCCTTGAACCATGAGGTTCTTATTAGATCCGAAGATCAGTTAGACCCGAAGGTCCTCGATCAACCCTTAGGTGATCTTGAATCCGGAGATTCCTTACAGACCCAGAGGTTGTATTGAACCCGGAGGTTCTTTATAGACCCTGAGGCCGTGCTGAACCCGAAGGTTCTTTTATAGACCCTGAGGTCGTAATGAACCTAGAGGTTTTTATAGACCCTGAGGCCGTATTGACCCTGGAGGTTCTTGCGTGGGCCTGCCCCACGGAGCAACTTCACTTCACACAAGATACACTACTTTCCACTTCCGGATAAGTATTAAATTTTTGGTGCTAACCGGCTTTTTCGCACATTTGCTCCCTGCATATCAGCCATAAGCATCTGATTACAGTACTTTGCAGTTGTACGTCATGCCTCCTGCATGTATTTAGCTCGTAGCGTCTTTAATACAGGGTTTGGGTAGCACTAGTACGGTGGTCCCCACGTAACTTTTGGTCTTATAGCCTTTACGCAGGGCCCAAGGTGCAGACAATGTAATAGGGTTGATCAGACCTGTTCCTTATATGTCGTACACCCATGTGAGTAGTCTCACTAGTATATGGGGTTTGCTAAGATCTAAGGTCCCTTAGGGCCTAACCTAGCTAGTATGCCCCTTTAAGTACAGTGGATTTCCTATAACCCCTTTAGCCGTAACTAATAATGTATTTTATAAGCTTAGTCCGGAGACGTTATCGCATACATAGGAGTAGGAAACCAGTGTACTTAAATATATATAATAATAGTAGTGATATATAAAGCTTCATCCGGGGACCTTACTTTAGAAGTGATAGAATTAGAGGTGCAAGGCGTTCCAGGAGTTGGGTTGGTCCTTACAGTCGCTGTCTTCCAGCTTATAGACTCCTGCCCCTTACACCTATATTACCTTAGAGGGACCCTCCCATCCAGGAGCGAGTTTTCCGGCTGATTTGTCCCTTGTGTGGTCACATACTCGCCTTAGGACCCAGTCCCTTTCTGGAAGGTTCTGGATCTGACCTTCTTGTTATAGCTCTTGGCTACTTTCAACTGGTATGACGCGTTTCTAAGGCAGGCCGCCTCTCTCTTTTCATCGAGTAGGTCTAGACTCAGGGACATTAGCTCGTCGTTCTCTTCCTGGGAGAGAAATTCAGAGACCGTGGTCCTTACGTGTACCTCCATGGGTATTACTGCTTCAGCACCATAGACGAGTAAGAAAGGAGTCTTGTCATGTCCCTAGTTCTAACTAAGGCATCCGGACAGGCCATGGTGCGGGGAGATGGGCTGGCCAGGTCATAAAGACCTAAAGGCAAGCGTATCATGGTCTAAACTAAGGGTTAAGTGCATCAGGAAGCTGAGACTTGACCAGAATAAGAAGAAAAGAAGGAAATGGTAGCTGGATGAGTGATCCGGAAGCTGGACATGGTCCGGAAGTAGCTCAATCAGCTAGGTGGAGCTGGTAGGTAGCTCACACAGTCTTGGGCAGCTCACAAGAGCTGGAGGAGTAGTGTGGGAACCGAAATTCGCACTGTCGATTTTAGTTAAGTTAAAACGTAGGAAAACTAAGTTGACCTAGTTTTCCCCGAGGATCCCGGCTATCTGCTGGGCCACGCACGACAAAGTTAAAACAAGTCAAATTCGAGAATAAATGCGTAAAATGAATAGAGCAAAAAGAAAGAATCTTATTTCCGAATATGCGGAGAACGTTTGGACAACAGGTCGAGATCTTGGCCACAAGAGCTGTCGATCGTCCCTAGTCTCAGAACCTAGATCTAACCTAGTTGAGTCGCAGCTCGCTAAAAAAGAAAATAAGCGCCTAAGTTCTAAATTGCTCTGTAGTGGTTTCTTTCTTCTGATTTCGGATCCCCCTTCCTCTGCTCCTAGCTTTGCTTATATACTCCCATATGACGGTCTATCCTTGATGGGCTGAGTCTGCCGCGGGCTGGACTTTTTCCATTTTCGTCGGCTTTCGTGTTCATCGGGAAAGTTGACATTTATCTTTTCGGAAAGTTGACATTTATCTTTTCGGAAGTTTAACATTTATCTTGTCAGGTGAAGATAATTGTAAACCGTCGCATCCATCCTTTTAGAAAATCGTAAATGGGTCGTCTGATCGGGTTTGGTCCCTTTCGGGCCGTCTTCCGGACTTCCGCTGTTTTTCTACGATTTCTTTGAAAGGATGCTCCTACTTGGATGTCGAGTCTTTCGGAAGATCTTCGATCCATTGCCGAGGTGAATGGTGTTTTAAGATAATCATCACCGTTTTATACGAAGTCTTCCTATCCGTTGACGTCTTAGGGGTTCTTCGAAATCCCGGAGCAGAAAAAGGAGTTTTGTTTGCGGGGACTTGGAAAGTCGCAAAACACGGATTTCTGGTGACCCGGAGGCCTGAAACTTACGCACGAAGACTAGCCGTCCGACGACCCGAGCCAGCACGGGCGCTAGCCGCCGCCGGCCACTGCCAGCACGGGGCTAGCCGCCCGGCGGCCACGGCCAGCACGGGCGCTAGCCGCCGCCGGCCACGGCCAGCACGGGGCTAGCCGCCCGGCGGCCACGGCCAGCACGGGTGCTAGCCGCCGGCGGCCACGGCCAGCACGGGGCTAGCCGCCCGGGGGCC
Source organism: Raphanus raphanistrum subsp. raphanistrum (assembly GCA_019706035.1). NCBI lineage: Eukaryota > Viridiplantae > Streptophyta > Magnoliopsida > Brassicales > Brassicaceae > Raphanus > Raphanus raphanistrum. Next base: position 8,255,929 of record CM033986.1, on the reverse strand, counting down.
ACGGCCAGCACGGGCGCTAGCCGGCGGCGGCCACGGCCAGCACGGGGCTAGCAGCCCGGCGGCCACGACCACGTCCGGTGTTGGCTGCTCGGTTCCTTCGACGTGTGCATGTTTTTTGCGTTTTTAGTTTTCCGTAGGTTTTTCCTTGTGTAGAAAATGTTTCTAGCATTTGATTTCGAGACGATGAATCTCGAACTTAATTTTTTCTTAAGGTTTCTCGATTAACAATTAGTCTCTCGAGGTTGCTTTATCATTTTTCATGTTTTTCCGAGACTTTCGGACATCGATTTCGTCTTGACCGATTTTGACCCCAACAGTTAGCCCCCCAGCTAGCTAGGAGCCGTAAGGTCTGTAGGTCCTAGCTTGCGGTATGGTTCATGAGGAAAGTATGGAGACGAAATCGTGCTGAAGGTCGGGGTGAATAGTAAAGTCTTTGCCTATAAAGACTTGTGAATTCTTTACCATTCTTACTTCACCCAAGATTCTCAAGTTAATCTCTCTCTTGCAAATCCTCTCTCTACTTTTAAGAAAAGAATGACTTCAATATCAAAATCCTCGAGGAGGCAATCTCACTCGTCCTCGAATAGTTTTCATGCCGAAGACAAAACTCCGAAGCCCGAGGTTTCAGAGATCAACAGGAGCGCGTACTGCGATGCTGTCTTTGGTACTGACGCTCCTCTTCCCGTGATCCCGATTCCTCGGCGACCTCTGAAGGCACGTAGAGGAATTGACTCACTGAGCGAAGCATCCCCCGAATATCTCGAAACTCTTCGAGAGTTTTATAAGGTTCCGGAGGGAGTCGTGTTCCGCATTCCCCGTGGGAATAAGAGTTCGGAGCATCCTCCGGAAGGTTACTTTACTTGTTACGAGGCGTTCTTGACGCAATGCCGACTGTTGTTCCCAATCCCTGGGGTCATTGTTCAGGCCCTTGACCGTTTCGGAATCGCAATCAGCCAGCTGAACGTGTCAGCTTTGGAGAGCTGGCTCGGCGTTGTGATTTTGAGTTACGAGTTAGGGATATACCTTAGCCCTGCCGATTTCGAAGGGTTATGGAACTCCAAGGCAACGAGCATCAATGGAGTTTACTCCATGAAGGCGAGGACCAACTTTTCGGTAATCAATGGAGTCACCTCGCACGCCAAGGATTATGTTGATCGTTTCTTTTTTGTGAGGATAGACGGAGAGTCTGTCGAGGAAGGCTTTCTCCACCTATTCCCGACATACTGGTTGTACCAGCGAGGTAAGATTGTCGCATCCCCTCTCTTATAATCCGAAAGGCGAATACCGAACGTGCGTGTTTTGTTTTTTTTTTTTTTAGAGAACAGGTGTCTCGCGCATGTTCCTTCCGATCTTTCGGTCAGGAGGGATCTTTTTAGGTCGAGATCTTTTTAGACCGGATTCGAGGGGCGGTCGCGCTTCACCGATCGCGAGGTGGTACACGTCCCTGCGTCAACGATAGGTCCTACGTTTTTGCCCCTTTAAGGCAGAGACGGAGACCTCGTAAAGATAAAGGGATCGCTTTTGAGACCTCGTCGGGAGATGGCGCGACGCCGAGATACGACCCTGGCTTTACCTTAGAGAATCGGGATGTTCCTCCCCCGGGTGACTTCTTTGACGAACTCCCTCCGGCGTTTTCCCGTGACGAGTCTTTGGACAACGAGGAAAGGGACAAGGTGACTGCGGAGGGTGCTCGCTTGGTCAACGAGGTTTGTTTTTGAAACTTGAGTAACTCCTCTTTTCTTTTTATTTGACCTTGGCTTCTCTGCAGGCCGTGAGAGTTTGGAATGCATCGATTGATGGGAGTTTCCGCACTGCCCGGTTGGCCCGTTTCAAAGCGGAGGAAACGGAAAGGGAATTTGCTAAGTATCGATTGGAGGTGGAGGAGCAAAATCGCCGGCAAGCCAAGGTCCAGGCTCGAGCCCTCGCTCGTGCGGAAAGGAGCGGACGGAGAAGAGCTGCCGCCGAGATGAACCGAAGGGCCGAAATTTTTTCGACTGAGTTCGAAGCGTACAAAGAGGCTCAGGACTTTGTAGGTGATTTTCGCGAGTGCCGTGGTTCGGTCGGTACCCTCAGCAGGATGCAGCGTGAGGACTTCTCTGTTTCCGGCGAACTTGCCACGATGGATGGCTCGATGAGGATATGTGCCAACGCCGAATCCTTTGTTCCTCCGATTGAAGGGAGAATTCGAGAACTGTGGAATCCTATCCAAGTCTCGGAGGATACGGCGGATGTAGGCGAGGGTTCAAATGCAGGCGACGGGGGTGAGGAGGTCGACCAGCCCGACTCTTCGTTCGGAATATCTCTAACGGACTGCTATGCATTTGATTATAATTTATGATAGGCCAAGTGTGGCCGTTTGTATGTATGTGTTGCGACCCTTTGGAGGTCACGTGACTTTATGTTTTCCGGGATCGGCCGTTGGTGGCTTTTGAATCCCTGTTATAAATGCCTTTTATGAACTATGCGTTTTGATTTATACTTTCGTCAAATTTAGAGGGTTTGAATACGTGTAGTCACTTCGCATTCAATCTCTTTTTTTGTCGCTAGGTCCGTAGGTCACTTCGTAGCGAACGTTAGGTTTGTAAGCGATAAGAGGCAAATTTTGGGATCTCGTATTCTGGATACTTATGCCTATGAGATGTCTTAGATACCAGCAAGGCTGGGTTTAGGGCAAGACCTAGGTCTACTTTCGGACTGAAGCTGTGCGATGACAAATCGGCTTTCGTTTTGCTTGTTTGCGATTTTGACCTGACTCGTAACGTTCTAGAATCTGCGAAGTGCTTATCGGCTTATATGATTCGTTTGGATACGAGTCGAGCTACTTCCTTTACGAAGAGCTAACCAAAATTTGGATTTTTTGTATAGCGCGCTATGATATCCTTGTCGGATGCAAAAGGACTTCGTTAGAAGCCGGACTACGAATTTGATTGAGTGAAACGTTTCTATATTTTTCCGTCGGGGCCAATCGACGGAAGCGAGTTTTAGAGTCGCGATTGGACTGTTTGGTGGTGTTTTTAGAGTCGCGGATGGACTGTTTGGAGGAGAATGGAGAATCAAGACTTTTCGGGAACTAACGACGTCTCGCGTTCCCCAAAGATATGATTTTCGTTTTCCATAATGTTTATGCGTTTGAGTAAGCATTTGAAATAAAAAGAAATTTTTTTTTCTATTCATAATGTAGATTACATGAGAAGCGTTTTTGCGGGAGTACAAGGATGTCTGTCCCTATCTTCCCCCCCCCCCTTTTTGGTGAGGGGGATAGCTGAACTCGTCGGTTTGCGACGAGCTGCCTACGTACCTCTTGCGAGGATCAAGCCATCTCGTAGTTCTGTTTCTATCACGGTTGTTATTACTCCACGATTTCTGGCGCCTTGACTGTTTCAGCTAAGTCGGCGGTCGCGTCGGGAGTTGGATCATCCGTTTTTTGGCGACGGACTCGAGGATTTTTCCAGTATCCTAAGTTGTGGCCTGTCCGGATAAATCCGAGTTGTTTTTTGCTGAGTTCTCGGAGGTACTCAGGTTCTTCTTGGTTCGCTTCAGGTTAGCTAGTGGGGCGTTCCGATTGCTGCGAAGTTTATGTTCGGCTAGGAAACAGAGTCGCGACTGTTTTTGGCTTCCCCAGATTACCGATGTTCCAGTTGGTGTTGGAAACTTGACGCCGAGATGGTAAGTGGACGGGACTGCCTTCATGGCATTTATCCAAGGAGTTCCCATTATGGCGTTATAGATAGCCGGGTTATCCACTACCGCGAATTCGACGATCTTCGTGACTTCTTTAGCCATGACCGGGAGTCTGATTTTTCCGAGGGTCATGGATGTGACGCCCGAGAATCCAGTTAGTGGTCTTGGCTCTGGGATGACTTCTCCGAGGGGTAGGTTCATCCTCTGCAGAGTGTCGCGGAACATGATATTGACCGTGCTTCCTGTGTCGATGAGGATGCGGCCGACTTCGAGATCTTGAATCACCAAGTCGATGACCAGAGGATTGTAGTGGGGTTTATCGAGTCCGGTCGTATCCTGTTCCTCGAAGGTGATTGCGTGACTGGGAATGTCGTCCTCCGGACACCATCCGGGGCTTGTCTCGGCCTTCCGTCCGTAGGCTTTGATCGACGAAACGGAATCCTGGTAAAAATGCGATCCTCCGATGACCATGTTGATCCTTTGGCGGTTGTTGTTGTTTCCTTCGCCGTCTTGTCTCCGTTAGCGTTTTTCGCCCGATTGAGTTCCAGGAGCGTTATTCTCGGGATTGGCTCCGTCGGTCCTCGGCGGACGGTCAGAATCTAGGATTAGGTCTTTCATGCTTTTGACCGTTGCTAGTTTGCCCTCGAGCAGCTTCATAATGAGTCTGGCGCCGAGGACTTTGCAGTTGGCGGTGGAGTGACCTCTCGTCTGATGGAACTCGCAGCTGGAATTGTCCTTGTAAGAGTTCCGCGTCCAGGTGTTTCCGGAGGTCCTTCCTTGTTCGGAATTAACGGCGTAGTTATGTTCGCCTTGGACGTCTTCCCCCTCGTGATGGACGTACTTGTCGTTACGAGAGGTTTTCTTTTTGCCGGACGTTTTCGGCGGTCCATGCTTTTGCGCTAGGATTTTCATCTCTTCTTCCATGATGATGAAATCCGTTGCTTTGTGGAGAGTATCTTGGATGGTGCGTGGCCTTTCCAGAGAAATCCACTTTCGGAATTTCGACTTGTACCAGAGGTTCTTCCTCAGGGCGTCGATGGCGACTCTATCGCTGAGGCCTGTTACCCTAGACATCACGAGTTTGAACCTCTTTATGTAGTCGCGGAGCGGTTCGTCTTCCTTTTGAATTAGACTCCAAAGGTCTACGTCGGAAGTTTCCCTGTCCATGAACATGGAGAATTGCTTCAGAAAAGCCGAAGCAAGCTGGCGGAAACTTCCGATGGAGTTTCTTTTTAAGTGTGAGAACCACTCGAGCGCAGCGCCTCTGAGGTTCTCGACGAATAGGAGACAGCAGCCAACGTCCTTTTCCCGCTCCGGAAGTTTAGACCTTGCCATTGCAATATGGAAAGACTGCAGATGTGCCTTTGGGTCTGTGGTTCCATCGTAGGTGGGAAGCTTTATTTTCCCAGGATCCGAGACTCGTGCCTCCGTGATTCGAGAGGTGAACGGGGTTTTTCTCGACTCCTCGAGGAGCAGGTCGATCTCGGGGGCAGTGCTGGTCGCGTGGTGAATCTGCGATTTTACCGCTTTCACCTCGGCTGCAGTTTTGGCGATGTACTCGTGGAGATCGTGAATCTCGTCGGCGCCGTTCGCGCTCTTCTGTCTACGCTGGCGGCGATAGGCCCGAGTCTGGTCCTCAGCCAACCTTTCTTGCTCTGACCAGTAAAGGTCTTCTTCCTCTTCTGTCATGGGTTTTTCGAAGGCTGCCGCTAGTCGAGCTGACTGACTTCGGGTCCTTCTATGGTGGATGTCGGCGTCTTCGTCGGACGGATCCGACTGATCGCTGACATCCAGATTGATTCTTTCGACGTCGTCTCCTTCGTTGTCCCTTGCGGGAGGTGGAAGGTTGACCGTCATTTTCTTCTGTCCCGTCGGAGTGGTATCATCAGGGATAAGTCCAGCCTCCTGACACGCCTCACCTTGGTGGATCCGCGCGGGAGTTTGCTTCTCGCTGTTAAGGTATTGACCTGTTTAGCGAGTGAAGCCATTAGTTTCTCCTGTTCTTCCGACCGTTTCTGGGCGGTGGCGAACAGTTCCTTCATCTGGTCCAGCATCGAGGTGTTTGCCTCGGCAGTGACCGTCGATACGTTTCCGTCAGGAGTCTTCTCAGCGTTGACATCGACGGCTGGTCCGTCGTGTGTTTGCTTGTCTTTTTCCGCGTCAACAGACATGCTTAACCGGGCGTGCGTAGTTGCGAGAAAGATAAGCCGTGAATCCCCCTCCTTCTAGCGCCAAACTGTGGGAACCGAAATTTGCACTGTCGATTTTAGTTAAGTTAAAACGTAGGAAAACTAAGTTGACCTAGTTTTCCCCGAGAATCCCGGCTATCTGCTGGGCCACGCACGACAAAGTTAAAACAAGTCAAATTCGAAAATAAATGCGTAAAATGAATAGAGCAAAAAGAAAGAATCTTATTTCCGAATCTACGGAGAACGTTTGGACAACAGGTCGAGATCTTGGCCACAAGAGCTGTCGATCGTCGCTAGTCTCAGAACCTAGATCTAACCTAGTTGAGTCGCAGCTCGCTAAAAAAGGAAATAAGCGCCTAAGTTCTAAATTTCTCTGGAGTGGTTTCTTTCTTCTGATTTCGGATCCCCCTTCCTCTGCTCCTAGCTTTGCTTATATACTCCCATATGACGGTCTATCCTTTATGGGCTGAGTCTGCCGCGGGCTGGACTTTTTCCATTTTCGTCGGCTTTCGTGTTCATCGGGAAAGTTGACATTTATCTTTTCGGAAAGTTGACATTTATCTTTTCGGAAGTTTAACATTTATCTTGTCAGGTGAAGATAATTGTAAACCGTCGCATCCATCCTTTTAGAAAATCGTAAATGGGTCGTCTGATCGGGTTTGGTCCCTTTCGGGCCGTCTTCCGGACTTCCGCTGTTTTTCTACGATTTCTTTGAAAGGATGCTCCTACTTGGATGTCGAGTCTTTCGGAAGATCTTCGATCCATTGCCGAGGACGTCTTATACGAAGTCTTCCTATCCGTTGATGCTCCTACTTGGATGTCGAGTCTTTCGGAAGATCTTCGATCCATCACCGTTTTATACGAAGTCTTCCTATCCGTTGACGTCTTAGGGGTTCTTCGAAATCCCGGAGCAGAAAAAGGAGTTTTGTTTGCGGGGACTTGGAAAGTCGCAAAACACGGATTTCTGGTGACCCGGAGGCCTGAAAATTACGCACGAAGAGTAGCCGTCCGACGACCCGAGCCAGCACGGAGCTAGCCGCCCGGGGAGCACGGCCAGCACGGGCGCTAGCCGCCGGCGGCCACGGCCAGCACGGGGCTAGCCGCCCGGCGGCCAAGGCCAGCACGGGCGCTAGCCGCCGGCGGCCACAGCCAGCACGGGGCTAGCCGCCCGGCGGCCACGGCCAGCACGGGCGCTAGCCGCCGGCGGCCACGGCCAGCACGGGGCTAGCCGCCCGGCGGCCACGGCCACGTCCGGTGTTGGCTGCTCGGTTCCTTCGACGTGTGCGTGTTTTTTGCGTTTTTAGTTTTCCGTAGGTTTTTCCTTGTGTAGAAAAGTTTCTAGCATTTGATTTCGAAACGATGAATCTCGAACTTAATTTTTTCTTAAGGTTTCTCGATTAACAATTAGTCTCTCGAGGTTGCTTTATCATTTTTCATGTTTTTCCGAGACTTTCGGACATCGATTTCGTCTTGACCGATTTTGACCCCAACAAGTAGCTCACTCAGCTCAGGCAACTAATACTCAGCTGAACTCAGCTGGACGGAGTGATGGAGTCTTGACCGGTCATTGCGGACCATGAGTGATGGTCATGGACCGGATGCTGGTCATGGGTGTCCGTTGGGTCTAGGTTGCTTGGGCAAGGGAGCTGAGCTTGTGGGCAAACATTTGGGCTTGAGATCGATCAGCACAAAGGAAGAAAGGGACGGTTTGCAAGCGGTTGGGCGGTTTTGGGCGAAAAGGTGTCCGTTGGCCAAATGACCAATCACATCGCCCGGACGGTTGCCAAGCCTCTTCCCTATAAATAACCCTCTCCTCTGTCGACATAAATGATCAGAAACATAAGGGGAAACTCTGCCCAAATCTCTACAGAATCAAAGAGAGAAAAGAGAAGTGTGACTGCAAGGCAGTCCGTGTGAAGGCAAGGAGATTCCGGTGGGTTCTAAGCCGTGGGCAAGTGAAGCTTGATCGGAAATGGATACCAGAGGAAAGGAGAAGGCTGCAGAGAAGAGTGTGGGGGCTTCCGAACACACGCCTAAGGTACTGGATGCAAACCAAGTACAAACCGCCTGAAATCATCCATCCGGATGGATGATGGCCGTTTGATCCATGAGTGGATGGTTGCATATATTGTTCTTATTCTGTCATTATATCTCTTCTCTATCATATTCTGAAGTTATTTATGAGTCTAAACTCATGAACACGCCACCAAGGCTTGGTTAGATCAGAGTAATCTCTCCATGGCCTTGGTTGGGCATGTATGGTCCGATCTCATGCTTCCAGTGGGAGTTATTGGGATTTGGCGTTTGATATCTCTTAGTGGGGATTTATAATGAATTATCAAAGTGATAGAATAATTTTATATGATTGATTTCGAGATGGTACCATGAGGCCGGTTAGGTTGTTCATGGCCAAGATCAATATGATCAAGGCCGGTTCTGGGAAATCCGCTTGGACCATTCTCTTAATCATGAATTATCATGATTTATCATGTGTTTTAATTAGTTTTTGGATGAGTAAATCAATGGTTCACAAATCGGCCAGAAATGGACTAAGTGTCCAAACCATGCTTAGGTTGTATATTGCTAGGATATCGGTCATGATTCTTATGCATATGTGTTGTGGGTTTTGATTTCAGGTCTTGACAGGGATCGTGGTAAGGCTAAGGAGCCATGAAGACCTTGGCCGTGTGGGATGTGTGATGTAGTTCATGTTGTATACATTGGATTTATGTTTAGCCTATCGTGCAACTTATGATTTGAATACTATGTATGGATCACATTTGACATATATATATAAGATGATGTTTGCCTTAAGCTTCCGCATTGTTTTTGTTATTGCATGAACCTCAAATGATTGAAAAATGACTAAGTAAAGATTGGACCTTAACCGGCTGAATTACACTTAGATGTTTAGGTAAGGCCGCGGACTGGTTGGATCATGGGATCCAGGTTTGGGTCTTACAAGTTGGTATCAGAGCGTGCTTGATTCTAGGCTGTTGGGTTAGGGCAGGTCATCACACATCCGGCTGGGTCTCATGGCAGGTTTTGGGTTTTGGTTAACATGATATTGTTTGAGGTTTGCAAATAAAAATGTTAATCTAACCTATGCCTTGTGTTTGTCTTTGTTGTCCTAAGGGAACAAGGAAGAAGTCTCGGGAGAGCAAGGAAGGGACAAGGGCGTCCGGAGCAGGTGATGCCTCAGTGCCCAATCCGCAATTGCTACTGTCAATTCCACCTACTGGCCAGACCAGTGAGGCTATCCTGACTGAAACTCAAGTGAACCAGACTGAGGTTCAGCTGGGTGGAGAGAATAGACAGTTGGACGAGACCGGGCAACCACTGAATGCAGCTGGAATCCAGTTAGGAGCAGGAAGTGGGCAGCAAAGGAATGATCAGGAAGGTGAAGCTGAGTCCTCAGAGACTGGTAACCGGGCTGATCCAAACATCCAAGGAGATGGGAGGATTGGACCGGATGAACCAATGGCTGAACCAACCATGAAGCAGATACTTGATGCAATCAAGTTGATGGGTAGTCAGATGCTGGCTATGACCCAAGTGTTCACACCAGTTGTGAATTCTTCCATGGGTCAAACTACTCAAGCGCCAATGGTAGCTCCTGGTGTTGGTGTGACTGGTGGATATGTGGCACCTCTTGCTGAGGTGATTGAGTTAGATCCACCAGTTGGAACAACCAAGAAGGTTGACTATCTGAAGGTGCTTGAGCACATCACCCGTTTGGGAACCAAACACTTTGCTGGAAGTGCTGATCCCATGGAGGCAGATGAGTGGAGGGACCGGCTGGCCAGGAACTTCAGGTCTACAAGGTGCCCTGAGGAGTACCAAAGAGACATAGCAGTGCACTTCCTGGAGGGAGATGCACACAACTGGTGGTTGTCCTTAGACAAGCGCACCAATGGCTCCATTGTGAAGTTCTCTGACTTTGAGGTTGAGTTCAACCACAAGTACTTTCCAGCTGAAGCATATGACCGTTTGGAAGCTAAGTTCTTGGACTTAGTCCAGGGCAAGCGGTCAGTAAGGGAGTATGAGGAAGAGTTCAACCGGCTCAGGAGGTATGTCGGTAAGGAACTTGAGGATGAGAGGGTTCAGGTCCGCAGGTTCATAAGGGGCTTGAGGCCTGAGCTTAAGACTTATTGCTCGGTCCGTACCTTCAACACAGTCTCTGAGTTGGTGAAAAGGATGGCAATGCTGGAGACCAATCTGGCTGAGGAGAACAAGCACAAGCTCAAGAGTGTGGTGGTGTCTTCCGGTCAGAGTGGTGACAAGAAGAGAAAGAGGGATGCGGCTGAAGGGGGTAAAACCTCAAGTGGTAGGCCAGAGTGTCCCAAGTGTGGCAAACACCATGGAGGAGAGTGCTGGAAGGCAATGGGAGCTTGTACCCGCTGTGGCAAGATGGATCACTCAGCTCGGGATTGTCCTGGTCCGGATAGGAACCGTGGGCAAGGCTCGACCAATGAGGCCAGGACTTGTCATCAGTGTGGTAAGAAAGGGCATTTCCGTGTGGACTGTCCCCAGTTGCAAACTGGACAAGGCAAGGGTCGTGGTGAGCACAACCGGCCAGACCCCAAGCAAGGCCAAACTTCAGCACCTCGAGTCTATGAGCTTTCAAGGGATGTGGATGAGTCCGGACCCTTCAAGGCGATCACTGGTATAATTCTAAAACCCATTCTTCTTAAATTTTTAAATTTATTAGAATGGCATGGTATGGAATCTAGGATGGACTAGATACTTAGATAAGGTCTTATGTAGGGACCTTGTGTATTGGTGATGTGGAAACACATGTATTATTTGATACTGGTGCTACACATAGTTTTGTGAGCCCAGAGATGATTGGTAAAGGCATGTTCCAAATGGGAACCAGGGATGATCTTGGCTTAGTGAGTGCAGCCGGTGGGCAATTAATGCATGCACTAGGTCGAGTCAAAGACATTCCAGTAATGATCCAAGGCAAGGCAATGACTGTGGATCTGATTGTGGTCCGCCTTAAGAATCACGAGGTGATCCTAGGCATGGACTGGCTTGGCAGGAATCGGGCCACCTTGGACTGTCATCGAGGAAGGGTGCAGTTTGAGAGTGGGTGTGGACCCCCGATCAGGTACCAAGGTATTAATCCGGCCTCTGGATGCTTAGTGTTATCAGCAGTCCGTGCGGCAAGGATGCTGGAACAAGGTTGTGAGGCTTATATAGACACAATCACCACTAAGGAGGTCGTAGGGGATGGTGGCCCGGACGGGATACCGCTGGTCAGTGAGTTTGATGATGTGTTTAGGTCACTACAGGGCATTCCCCCTGATAGGTCAGACCCATTCATAATAGAACTGGAACCAGGGACGGCCCCAATGTCAAAGAGCCCATACCGCATGGCTCCAGCTGAGATGGCTGAGCTAAAGAAACAACTTGAAGAGTTGTTAGAAAAAGGGTTCATACGCCCAAGTGTATCACCCTGGGGTGCACCAGTCCTCTTTGTCAAGAAGAAGGATGGTAGCTTCAGGTTGTGCATAGATTATAGGGGGTTGAATAGGGTGACTATAAAGAATAAGTACCCATTGCCCCGGATTGATGAGTTGCTAGATCAACTGAAGGGAGCCAAGTGGTTCTCCAAGATTGATTTGGCATCAGGTTATCATCAAATCCCCATTGCATCAGAAGATGTAAAGAAGACAGCTTTCCGGACTAGGTATGGCCACTATGAGTTTGTGGTTATGCCATTCGGATTGACTAATGCACCAGCAGCCTTTATGAAGATGATGAATGGAATTTTCAGGGAGTACTTAGATGAATTTGTAATCATCTTCATTGATGATATACTAGTTTACTCTAAGACCCGGGAAGACCATGAGAGGCATCTCAGATTGGTGTTGGAAAGGCTGAGAGAGCAACAATTGTTTGCCAAGCTAAGCAAGTGTAGCTTTTGGCAGAAGAGCATTGGCTTCCTAGGACATGTGGTGTCTGAGGAAGGAGTGTCTGTTGATCCGGAGAAGATCAAGTGCATACAAGAGTGGCCAAGACCAAAGAATGCTACAGAAGTAAGAAGCTTCTTGGGTTTGGCCGGTTACTACAGGAAGTATGTCAAAGGGTTTGCAAGTGTGGCACAACCTATGACACAACTTACTGGAAAGGATGTTAAATTCATCTGGTCAGAAGCTTGTGAAAAGAGCTTTGAGGCCTTGAAGAACATGCTGACCAGTGCACCAGTTTTGGTGTTGCCTGAGGAAGATCAACCATATGTGGTGTACACGGATGCATCCATTACTGGATTAGGCTGTGTGCTCACACAGAATGGGAAGGTCATAGCATATGCCTCAAGGCAACTCAGGAAGCATGAGGGCAACTACCCAACACACGACCTGGAGATGGCCGCAGTGGTGTTTGCCTTGAAGATATGGAGATCATACTTGTATGGTGCCAAAGTCCAGATTCTCACTGACCACAAGAGCCTGAAGTACATTTTCACTCAACCTGAGTTGAATTTGAGACAAAGGCGGTGGATGGAGTTTGTGGCCGACTATGATTTGGACATTGCCTATCACCCAGGCAAGGCCAATCTGGTGGCAGATGCTTTAAGCAGGCGTAGGGCTGAGGTATCAGCTGAGAAGGAAGCAGAGATCCTGGAAGGGATGGTCCGGTCACTACATCTAGACACCATGGCAAGTGAGGATGAGCCTTTGGGTTTAGAGGCTGTGAACCAGGCTGATCTACTTACCAGAATACAACAAGCACAAGGCTTGGATGAGAATTTGCAAAAGGTTGCAAAGAATGACAAGACTGAGTATCAAGTTACAAATAATGGCATTTTGGTACATGGGCGGGTTAGTGTTCCTGGTGACCGGGGACTAAAGGAAGAGATTATGAGCCAAGCTCATAAGTCTAAGTTCTCAGTGCACCCGGGACTAAACAAGATGTACAAAGACATCAAAAGGTATTACCATTGGATCAGGATGAAGGCTGACATTGCTGAGTGGGTGGCCAAGTGCCCTACTTGTCAATTGGTCAAGGCTGAACATCAAGTTCCAAGTGGTTTACTACAAAACCTTCCCATACCAGAATGGAAGTGGGATCACATCACAATGGACTTTGTGACTGGATTTCCCACAACCAGAAACAAGAAGGATGCAGTATGGGTGGTTGTGGACCGCCTGACCAAATCTGCACACTTCTTGCCCATCAAGAAAGGTGATGGAGTGGATGAGATTGTAAAAATCTACATAGATCAGATTGTGAAGCTGCATGGAGTGCCGGCCAGTATAGTCTCGGACAGAGACCCAAGGTTCACTTCTTATTTCTGGAGAGCCTTCCAAAAGGCCCTAGGAACAAGAGTGAACATGAGCACATCCTATCATCCTCAAACGGATGGTCAGTCAGAAAGGACCATCCAGACATTGGAAGACATGCTAAGGGCATGTGTTCTAGATTGGGGTGACTCATGGGAGAAGCATTTACCACTGGTGGAGTTTGCATACAACAACAGCTTCCACACCAGCATAGGTATGTCTCCTTATGAAGCATTGTATGGGCGGCCTTGCAGGACACCTTTATGATGGACCCAAGTGGGGGAGTGCAGCATAATAGGTCCTGAGATTGTGGAAGAGACCACAGAAAAGATCAAACTGGTCAAGGAAAAGATGAAGGAAGCTCAAGACCGCCAAAAGAGCTATGCTGACAAGAGAAGGAAACATCTTGAGTTTGAGGTTGGTGATCTAATCTATCTCAAGATGATTACCTTCAAAGGTAGGGCAAGAGTTTCTGGAAGAAGGAAACTAGACCCAAGGTTCTTAGGTCCATTCAGGATACTTGAAAGAGTTGGGGCAGTGGCTTACAAACTGGATTTGCCATCTGAAATGGATGCATACCATAATGTATTCCATGTGTCTCAACTAAGGAAGTGCTTAACGGATCAAGACATTGTTTTGCCAGAAATTCCAAAAGATCTTGGTAAGAACCTCACCTTAGAAACAAGGCCGGTTCGGATCATTGATCGGATGGAAAAGGCAATGAGAAAGAAGACAGTTCCTATGCTAAAGATTGTATGGGAATTCAATGGCAAAGACATTATCACTTGGGAAACCGAAGCTAGAATGAAGGCTGAGTATCCTGAGTGGTATAGTCAGTATGTGGTTGGAGAATCATCCAGTATGAACTCGGGGACGAGTTACTTCCAAGTGGGGGAGACTTGTCATGTCCCTAGTTCTAACTAAGGCATCCGGACAGGCCATGGTGCGGGGAGATGGGCTGGCCAGGTCATAAAGACCTAAAGGCAAGCGTATCATGGTCTAAACTAAGGGTTAAGTGCATCATGAAGCTGAGACTTGACCAGAAAAAGAAGAAAAGAAGGAAATGGTAGCTGGATGAGTGATCCGGAAGCTGGACATGGTCCGGAAGTAGCTCAATCAGCTAGGTGGAGCTGGTAGGTAGCTCACACAGTCTTGGGCAGCTCACAGGAGCTGGAGGAGTAGCTCACTCAGCTCAGGCAACTAATACTCAGCTGAACTCAGCTGGACGGAGTGATGGAGTCTTGACCGGTCATTGCGGACCATGAGTGATGGTCATGGACCGGATGCTGGTCATGGGTGTCCGTTGGGTCTAGGTTGCTTGGGCAAGGGAGCTGAGCTTGTGGGCAAACATTTGGGCTTGAGATCGATCAGCCCAAAGGAAGAAAGGGACGGTTTGCAAGCGGTTGGGCGGTTTTGGGCGAAAAGGTGTCCGTTGGCCAAATGACCAATCACATCACCCGGACGGTTGCCAAGCCTCTTCCCTATAAATAACCCTCTCCTCTGTCGACATAAATGATCAGAAACATAAGGGGAAACTCTGCCCAAATCTCTACAGAATCAAAGAGAGAAAAGAGAAGTGTGACCGCAAGGCAGTCCGTGTGAAGGCAAGGAGATTCCGGTGGGTTCTAAGCCGTGGGCAAGTGAAGCTTGATCGGAAATGGATACCAAAGGAAAGGAGAAGGCTGCAGAGAAGAGTGTGGGGGCTTCCGAACACACGCCTAAGGTACTGGATGCAAACCAAGTACAAACCGCCTGAAATCATCCATCCGGATGGATGATGGCCGTTTGATCCATGAGTGGATGGTTGCGTCTATTGTTCTTATTCTGTCATTATATCTCTTATCTATCATATTCTGAAGTTATTTATGAGTCTAAACTCATGAACACGCCACCAAGGCTTGGTTAGATCATAGTAATCTCTCCATGGCCTTGGTTGGGCATGTATGGTCCGATCTCATGCTTCCAGTGGGAGTTATTGGGATTTGGCATTTGATATCTCTTAGTGGGGATTTATAATGAATTATCAAAGTGATAGAATAATTTTATATGATTGATTTCGAGATGGTACCATGAGGCCGGTTAGGTTGTTCAAGGCCAAGATCAATATGATCAAGGCCGGTTCCGGGAAATCCGCTTGGACCATTCTCTTAATCATGAATTATCATGATTTATCATGTGTTTTAATTAGTTTTTGGATGAGTAAATCAATGGTTCACAAATCGGCCAGAAATGGACTAAGTGTCCAAACCATGCTTAGGTTGTATATTGCTAGGATATCGATCATGATTCTTATGCATATGTGTTGTGGGTTTTGATTTCAGGTCTTGACAGGGATCGTGGTAAGGCTAAGGAGCCATGAAGACCTTGGCCGTGTGGGATGTGTGATGTAGTTCATGTTGTATACATTGGATTTATGTTTAGCCTATTGTGCAACTTATGATTTGAATACTATGTATGGATCACATTTGACATATATATATAAGATGATGTTTGCCTTAAGCTTCCGCATTGTTTTTGTTATTGCATGAACCTCAAATGATTGAAAAGTGACTAAGTAAAGATTGGACCTTAACCGGCTGAATTACACTTAGATGTTTAGGTAAGGCCGCGGACTGGTTGGATCATGGGATCCAGGTTTGGGTCTTACAAGTCTCCTGGGTGGCTGTCTTCGGAGTGGTCCGATAGGCCAAGAGTACTCCGTGTAGCTCTTCAGCCCATCGCCCATGAGCGTCTTCTAGGCGCTTCTTGAGCATATTCCCCACCGTCTTGTTAGTGGACTCGGCTTGACCGTTTGATTGGGGATGTCGTGGTGCTGAATAGGAGAGTATGATGTTCCAGTCTTTGCAAAACTTTCGGAAGTTGTAGCTTGTGAACTGGTGTCCGTTGTCTGTGACGATTTCATGAGGGGTTCTGAAGCGTGTGATCACGTTTGGTCCATAAGAACTTCCTAATCTAGAGATCTGTTATCTTGGCTAGTGCTTCAGCTTCCACCCACTTTGTGAAATAATCAGTCACAACTAGGAGGAAGACCTTTTGCCCCGGTGCCATGGGAAATTTCCCCCACGATGTCCATGCCCCACTTTCGGAAGGGCCAAGGAGAGCTCAGAGATTTGAGGTTCTCCGGTGGAAGATTGGAGACTGGTGCGTGCTTCTGGCATTGGCTACATAGTTTAGCTTGTTTGAGGGAGTTCCTCGCCATGGTTGGCCAGTAGTACCCAGCTCTTCTGGCTCTGAGCACTAAGCTTCGACCACTGGAATGAGAACCCCACTCTCCCTCGTGGAGTTCTTCTAGTATCCTGGCGGCTTATCTAGGGGTGAGAGATCGCAGATAAGGCCCTGAGAAGGTTCTTTTGTAAAGTCTCCCTTCGGGAAAGCAGTACCTGGCAGCTTGTCTCCTTATCTTCCGACTTTCGTCTCGATCTGCAGGCAAGGTGTCGTACCTCAGGTAGTTAATGATGGGAGTCATCCAGGTCTCTCCTTCATCTACTACGAATACTTCCTCAGGCTCCGCCTCCTTCTCTGTCGCGGGCCATTGAAGTACCAGCAGTGGGATGTAACACGACCCTAGGATGAACTCTGGATGATATTGGATAGATCCTTGCAAAGATCAATCGAAACTCAATCCTTCAAGGCTTGTGGATGCGAGTGGTGACACAAAGAGATGCTGATGGCTCCTTGATACTCCTAGACAACTACTTCAGATATGACACACTAAAGGAGAAGTCCTTAGACTCTGGATATGACACACCAGAACTCTCAAACTCTCGTTGATAGCAATAAGCAAAGAGAAGGTTTTTAGGTTAAAAGATGATGATCTTATTAGACTTGCTCGACCAGAATATATAGTTAGAACCTTGTACATGCACAAGGTCTCGGAAACAACTAAGAGTCATAAAGGAACAGGCTCCCTTTGACTTGTGTAATCGAAATAAAAAGCATAGTCTAAGATAAAATAAGATAGAATGTAGTCTGGTCTGAGAGTATCATGCTAGGTGAATTGAAATAGCAAGACAAGGCCTCGTTAAAAACCTATCTTAGCAAAACCCAATGGGACAAAAACTAAGACAGGAAAATAGCACACTTCTCTTTCTAGCCTAGATGATACTCAGCTTAATGGTATGATGACTTGAATGGTGATGAGTGGGTCTTAAAGTATCAAGGTTCCTTCAAGACTTTTTTTCTTCGAAGACTTTCTGATTAAGCCTCCAATAGCTTTCTTGAGCTTCTTTGATCTTGCACGAGTCATAGGTCCTTCAGAAAGGTCTAAGGCATCTTCTTCAGCTGGTTGGTTCTTGTTCTTCTTGTCTCCTTTGTTGACATGATCTGGAATCATATCATTCCCTCCCACTTGAAAAGGATTTGTCCTCAAATCTGTATCATCTGCAATAAAAGGAACCAAATCAGCAACATTAAAGCTATTACTCACGTCATACCTTCCCTTTAGATCAAGCTTGTAGGCATTGTGGCTGAGCTTCTTCACGATTTCAAATGGTCCATCAATCCTTGGCATTAGCTTGGAATTCCTCTTGTTTGGAAATCTTTCTTTTCTAAGGTGCATCCAAACAAGATCTCCTTATTCAAAGATCATCTCACGATTGCCCTTGTTTGCATGCTTAGGATACAACTTTGTTTTCTCTTCAATGTTGTGGCGTGCTTGCTTATGGATCTCCTGCACCATCTCGGCCTTTCTTTTTCCATCAAAGCTAACTCTAGCACACTCAGGTAAAGGCTTTAGAGAAGTGGGACTGAACCCATAAACAATTTCAAATGGTGAAAACTTAGTAGCATAATGCACAACATGATTGTATGCAAATTCACAATGAGGCAAATGTTCTTCCCAAGATTTCAAATTCTTTTTGATGAATGCACGCAAGAGAGCTCCTAATGTTCTATTCACTACTTCAGTTTGACCATCAGTTTACGGATGACATATAGTAGAAAATAATAACTTAGTTCCTAGCTTAGACTACAAAGTTTTCGAAAAGTAACTAAGGAATTTAGGCATGCCATGCAAATGAACTATCTCTTTAAAGAATAAATTAGAAACATGCAATGCATCATCAGTTTTATGACAAGCTATGAAATGTGCCATTTTAGAAAATCTGTCAACAACAACAAAGATAGAATCTTTTCCAGTTCTAGTTCTAGGCAATCCAACAATGAAGTCCATAGAAATGTCATTCCACGGGTGATAAGGAATAGGGAGAGGAGTATACAAACCATGAGATTGAACTTTGGACTTGGCTTGTTTGGAAGTTGCACATCTTTGACATATCTTTTCCACTTCTTTCTTCATGTGTGGCCAAAAGAAATGATCCTGCAAAACCGTAAGAGTCTTGGCGATGCCAAAGTGTCCCATTAAGCTTCCTCCATGAGCTTCCCTAGTAAACAACTCTCTCATAGAACAGTTAGGTACACATAGGCGATTATCATAAAACAAATATCCTTCATGCCTTAAGTAGTGACTGTGAGGGACTAAACTCACCTCCTGATTTTAGGTCAGGTTAAGATAAAAAATGGGAAGATAACGTGGGCTGAATCCCGTAAGAACTTTGTAGAATGAATGAATGATTTATTGATATTTTTGTAAGAATTGTTTACAAGAGATGTTTATAACGTTTACAAGGAAAGTAATGAATTTGAGAGCTATTGCTTATGAATAGTAAGAATGCGAATCTCTTGATCATTGTTAGATGTCTTCTTTAAATAGCCTCAGGCCCCCTTTGGTCGCTACCAACTGGTTCCCGAGATCTCCTCTGTGATTTGAGGGATTTGTAACAGCTCCCGTTTGACCGGGTCCTGCCCCTATTTATTTGTCCACGAGCTACCTCTTTGACCGGGTCCTGCGCCTATTTATTTGTCCACGAGCTGCCTCTTTTCCTCGACCTCTCTAATGAACATTTTCAGCTCGCAGCCTCCGGCTCTGTCTTAGCTGCTTCTGAGGATATAATCCACGATGGGCCTATCGCAGCCCGTTATCATTTCTTGTTGTTTATTACTAGCTAGAGGGTCATATTTGGGCCCAACAGTTGCCCCCAGCTTTCGAGATAAGATTCCTTATCTCGGAAGCTAGACCTAGCCGCCGAGCATCAATCTTTTCGTTGAGATCTCGAGCAACAGTTATCTTTATTGAATATTTCCTTTGCTTAATCTGATGGCTACGATTGCGATGAGGGAGGCAGATGTATCCGACTTCTCGGCCAGCAAGCTTCCCATTCCTCAATTCTTAGAGAGTTCAGGTACTTTCGAGATTAACATGTTTAATATATCATTTTCCGGAGAGTATGGTTCTAACTTAGGTTTGGTGGGTCCTGATTCAGCTCCAGTCGAGACGTCCCAGATGGGCGATGACAAGGAGGCAGATGAGGGAGATCCAGCCAAAGAAAGTGATCCAGTTGAGGGAGACAAGGATGTCGGGATGAGCTCCCGTGATAATGATGTCTAAGAGTTGCGGCTCTTTTTGAATTGTAATGTTGCTTTTCATGACTTTTCCCAATGGGCTTTGTTTACGTTTCAGACTTATAGCCTGAGGAGGCTTTTAAACCTTGACTTGTTTTAGGGTCTTCTGAACCCGCGTTAGCCTGGGGAGGCTTTTAAACCCTTTTATTCAAATTTCGGTTTTGTTTTTCGTATTAAGTCATTTGACTTGGTTTGATCGTTTCTTGGATGAGATTGACTTTTGTCAAGTGGAAGTTTCGGTTAGGACATGTATCGTGATTATTAGATACAATGTCCAATGATTTATCAGGTCTTGAAGATTTTGAGTGTATTCGATTACGAGGATCCTTAGAAGGAGTTCCTGAAATATTGAGATTAGCTCCGGGTTTTTAGGAACCTGAGCTACCCTGAAGACCTTAGGAGGGGGTTCATGGGAACCTGAATTCGTTTGTGGGATTTTAAGACCCATTGAAGTTTGCTTAGGATTTTAAGACCTTTTGAGATTTGATAAGGATTTTAAGACCTTTTGAGATTTGATAAGGATTTTAAGACCTTTTGGTATTTGATAAGGATTTTAAGACCTTTTGGGATTTGATAAGGATTTTAAGACCATTTAGTGATTTCTAAGGATTTTAAGACCTTAGGTTTGTAGACGTTTGATTTCGCCTGAAGGATTTTAAGACCTTCGAGGTTACTAAGGATTTTAAGACCTTAGGTCCAGGTTCATGGAGACCTGAGTTTGTCGGAAGGATTTTAAGACCTTAGGTCCAGGTTCATGGAGGCCTGAGTTTGTTAGAAGGATATTAAGACCTTCGAGATTACTGAGGATTTTAAGACCTTAGGTCCACATTCGTGGGGACCTGAATTTGCTGAAAGGATTTTAAGACCTTCGAGATTACTGAGGATTTTAAGACCTTAGGTTCAGGCTCATGGAGACCTGAATTTGTTCAAAGGATTTTAAGACTTTGGGTTCAGGTTCGTAGAGACCTGAATTTGTTCGAAGTATTTTAAGACCTTGGGTTCAGGTTCGTAGAGACCTGAATTTGTTCAAAGGTCAAGGTATCGAAGATAATTGCTTTATTGATAATAGGATACATGGTATCACAATAATCATACAATCGCTGTTTGGGCTATATGTTCTCAAACATATGCCCCCTTTCGTCATGGTGGAAAGAGTGTTAAAATGAGATTGGGGTTTCACTCATAACACAATTGCTTACCCAGTCAAGGGGTCAAGACTAACATAATTCGAGGAATTTAAGTACCTAATAATAGTATTTCTTCAGATTTGTGGCATTCCACGATCTGATTTCAGGTACTCCGGTTCGCACCTTCAGGAGCTTATAGACGCCAGGTCGTACCACGTGGATAATCCGGTAAGGACCTTCCCAATTGGTTCCTAACTTCCCAGCATCTGGTTCCTTGGTTCCTTCGAAAACCTTCCTAAGTACCAGGTCACCTACAACAAATTGTCGAGGCCTGACTTTGGAATTATAATGTCGAGCCATTGCCTGCTGATAGTTTTGAATCCGAAGCAAAGCTCGGTCTCGTCGTTCCTCGATTAAATTGAGGCTGTCTGATAAGAGCTGGTCGTTAGCTTCGGGATCAGACGTACAGAGCCCTCGACGGAGGCTCCCAGTGGAGGTTTCCGCATGAACGACAGCTTCCATTCCGTAGGCTAAAGAGAAAGGGGTTTCCTCTGTAGCCTTTCTCGGGGTGGTTCGACATGGCCAAAGTACTTCAGGTATCTTTTCAGACCAGGTTTTCTTGTTTGTTCCGAGGCGTTTCTTGAGGTTTGCTAATATTGACTTATTAGCAGCCTCCGCCTGACCGTTACCTTTAGGTTGTCGAGGTGTTGAGAAGGTAAGGCGGATATTCCACTTGTCGCAAAATGCTTTGAAGTGGCGAGAAATGAACTGTCCTCCGTTGTCGGTTACGATCTCATACGGGACGCCGTGGCGGCAGATAATGTCTTTCCACACAAATCCTTCGACTCCGAATCTAGTTATCTGTTTGAAAGCTTCAGCCTCTATCCACTTCGTGAAGTAGTCTGTCAAGACCAAGAGGAAGCGTAGCTTCTGCCTTCCCCTTCCTGACGTTATAAGTGGTCCTACGATGTCCATGGACCACCTCATGAATGGGCACGGAGCGGATATTGAGGATAGTTTTTTCGCAGGCTGATGTATAATCGGTGCATGCCTTTGGCATTTATCACATGAAGAGGAGTAAACCTCGCAGTCAGCGATAATGGTGGGCCAGAAATAGCCCTGTCTTTTGATTCAGATAGCTAGAGGTCTGCCTCCAGAGTGGTTTCCACAAGAGCCGTCGTGCATTTCTTTCATAAGATTGATAGCATCGAGGCCATGGACGCATTTTAGGTAAGGTCCGGAAATGCTTCGTTTATGGAGGGCTGACTCGATTATGCATTATCTTGCGCTTAATGCTTTGAGTTTTCGGGCCTCCCACTTATTGGGGGGGATCTTACCCTCCAAGATGTACTGCATGATTGGTATTCTCCAATCCTCTCTCCCAATGATTTTGTCATGAAGAGATGAGGGTGGTTCTTGTTCAGGTCCCTGAGTGTCTTGACCTGATGTCATATTGCCCCCGGAGATATTGGTCGGATTAGGCTCAAAGGAGTGTGAATTCTGAGGAATATCTTCAGTTCTGGTGTTGTTCTCCGGAGTCTGGGTCGTTTCTTCGGATGCGCTTTCAAAAGCAGAGCGACTCCTGGTCCTAGCTGCGCAGACAGGTGAATCCGAGGTCTGGATCTTGCCCCCGGAGGTATGCTTTTTAAAGCTATGAATTCTGGTTTTCGGGAACCAGTACGTTGTGAGAACTTGGGTCGCTACCGTCTGGGGGTAGCTACCTTCCGTTTGCTCTTTCGGCTTGCTATCGATCTCAGCTTTGGTAGCTATGTCGATACTTGGTTTTTCGATTCCCTCTAAGGGTATGATCCGTTTTACGAGGAGGTCTGATGTTGACGCTAGAGCAGCCAACCCGTCTGCTGAGGAGTTCTCTCCTCGTAGGATCCTTGTTAGTTCAAATCTGTTGAACTGCTTAGTGAGGTTCCAGACAACTTCGAGGTATACCCCCATTCTTTCGTCCCTCACCGTGGAACTGGCTAGCTACTAGCTGTGAATCACTATAAGCGTTCAGCTCTCGAATTCTGAGGTTTAGGGCGAGTTTTAATCTTGCAATTAATGCTTCGTATTCAGCCTCGTTATTAGAAGCGCTGAATCCGAGCCTGTAGGATTGTTCGATGGTTTCTCCAGCTGCGGAGGTCAGCCTTAGACCGATGCCGGAACCTTGTCTTGACGAGGCTCCGTCAACGTACAGACTCCACTTCGGAGCTTCCGTTTCCAAGTCTAGTTGTTCGGAAGCTAGCTCGATTATGAAATCGGCAAGGACCTGAGCTTTTGCTGCTGCTCGAGGTCTGTACCCGATATCGTATTCACTGAGCTCTATTGCCCATTTAGCTAATCGTCGTGATTGGCTAGGGCTGTGCAAAATTGTTCGCAATGGTTGTGAAGTCATTACGACGATTGAGTGCGATTGGAAATAAGGTCGCAATTTTCTGGCAGCTGTTACGACAGCTAGAGCTAGTTTTTCCATAGTGGGGTATCTAGTTTCGGCGTCTATCAGACTCTTGCTGGTATAATAGACAGGTCTTTGCTCGTTTTGCTCTTCTCGTACCAGCACACCACTAACTGCAGCGGTTGACGCAGCGAGGTACAGATACAGTGGTTCTCCCATTAATTGTTTGGCCAAGATGGGAGGTTCGGAGAGGTAAACTTTCAATTGCTTGAAGGCTTCCTCGCACTTCTCGTCCCATAAGAACTTCTTATTATTTTTTAGAAGTTTGTATAATGGGAGGCACTTATCGGTGGACCTGGATATGAATCGATTTAATGCTGCGATTCGTCAAGTCAATCTCTGTACCTCTCTGGTTGTCTTAGGTGACGACATTTCCAGAAAAGTAGCTATCTGTTTCGGGTTGGCTTCGATGCCTCTTTCGGTTACGAGGTAACCTAGAAACTCGCCTGAAAGTACCCCGAAGGTGCACTTGGCAGGGTTGAGCTTCATATCGTATTTGTTGAGGATATCGAAGCGTTCCCTTAGGTGGGAAATGTGATTTTCTCCAACTGAAGATTTGACTAGCATATCGTCAATATAGACCTCCATGGTTTTCCCAAGCTGGCCAGCGAACATTTTATTCACTAGCCTTTGATAGGTAGCTCCTGCGTTCTTTAAACCGAATGGCATGACCTTATAGCATTAGGTCCCTCGTTGAGTCATGAATGCGGTTTTCTCTTGATTGTCGGGAACCATCATGATTTGATTGTACCCTGAAAAGGCATCCATGAAGGACATGAGCTGGTGGCCAGCAGTGGCCTCGACCAAACGATCGATGTGAGGTAACGGGAAGCTGTCTTTGGGAAAAGCTTTATTTAGGTCGGTGAAATCTACGCAGATTCTCCATTTCCCGTTCTTCTTTTTTACTACTACTGGATTAGCTAGCCAGTCGGGGTAATGTACCTCTCGAATGGACCCAGCTTTCGTAAGTCGGTCGACCTTGTCGTTAACAGCTTGTGCCTTTTCTAGGCCTAGCTTGCAACGCTTTTGTTTGATCGGTTTGAAAAATGGGGTCTACATTAAGCTTGTGAGTAGTGACGTTGGCGTTTATACCCTTCATGTCACTAGTGGTCCATGCAAAGGTTCCGACGTTGTTTTTTAGAAAGTCAATTAGCTCCTTCTTAGTCTCGAGAGGTAGCTCAGATCCGATACTCACTTGTTTTTCAGGATTTGAGTGGTCGATACCGATACTAACTTGCTCGGTGAGGATTTTAGGGGGGACATCGAATATTCTGTTGCATCTCACGACCCTCCTGGATCTGTAATTGCTATTGGGACGATTCTTTAAGAATTTTGAATCCTCCCAGGTAACAGATCCTGGAGATCTTTTGGTTACCGTGCACGGTACCTATCCCTTCAGGTGTTGGGAACTTCACACATTGGTGGTAAGTTGAAGCTACTGCTTTCATCTTATGGATCCAAGGTCTTCCTAGGATCGCATGGAACGGGGAGGGTCTGTCGATGACTACGAAGTTCGTCATTTTCATTATTCCGCCAGCTAAGATTGGGAGTTTGATAGTTCCAAAGGAGGTAGCTGTTTCTCCGGAAAAGCCTACGAGATTAGCTTTTTGGCCAATAATTTCGTAGTCGTCTATTTCCATCCCTTTCAGGGTGTTGTAGAAAATAAGATCAACAGAGCTTCATGTGTCTATCATAAGTTTAGGCACCTCGTATCCTGCGGTGTTCAGGGTGACGATCAGGGCATCATCGTGAGGTCTGTCAAGGTTCGACGTCTCACTTTTCCAGAAAGAGATATTAGTATTGGGCTCGGGGTTGGGAGGCTTAGGTCCAGTGTTAGACACAGCTTTCCGTACGTGATTTTTAATAGAATTAACGGAGTCTTGACATATATCGGATCCTCCAAGGATACAGTCCACCCTCGAGTCGGGGCTCGATTAAGGTGACGGTTTGCTCAAGAGAGCCTCGATTTGTAGGCTTTTTCCTTGGGGGAATTTTCCAAGAATCATATCGACTCTCTTCTTGGGAGCTGGAGGTGGCGAATCTGTCTCCTTTTCAGGTGACCTTTCGCGTTTTGGGGAGGTATCTCTGGGACCTCTTTTCTGATAGGGCGGTAGCTTTTTAAGGTCCACGCCCTTTATTTCTCCGTCTGCGAATTTAGCTGCCAGCGGTCGTTGGAGGTTCCAACATTCTTCAGTTCAGTGCCCTTCTCGATCGTGATAGGAACAATGTTTGTTTTTATCATATCCTTTTGACCAGGGAGTTTTGTTTGCTGCGGCAACAGGTTTTTCTTCCTTATCCTCTTCGATTGCATAGGAATGTTCTCCCTGAGTCTGATTGTTTCGGAAGTTCCCCTTTTTATGAGGTCCCTTTGCCTCTGAAGATTCACCTTTCGAGTGATTCTGAGGTTTCTTGTGGAGTTTATCCAGTGCAGCTGTTTCTTCCTCCAAAGTAATATATCTGGTGGCTTTATGAAGAGCATCATCGATAGTTGGAGGAGTATTGAGTGTTAGCTCCGACCAGAAATCTGATTTATACCACATACCTCTTCTAAGGACCTCGATGGCGACTTGGTCGTTGGGGTTCGAGAGCTTAGTTCTTACTGCTCTGAATTTCTCGATGTAGACTTGTAGCGAGTCCCCCATTCCTTGTCTAACCTTGCAGAGTTCAGTCTCAGAGACTTGCTTCAGGATATGGGTCGAATACTGCTTCATGAAGGCATTAGTTAACTGATCGAAACTGTCTATCGAGGCTGGTTCGAGACCAGAAAACCACTCAAGGGCAGTTCCGACTAGATTTTCGGCGAATGTCCTGCAGTAACCAGCTTCGCATTCTTCTTTCGTAAAGTGAGCTTTCACGATAGCTAACCGGAAGGCTCTCAGGTAAGCCTTTGGGTCTGAGGTCCCGTCGTATTCGGGGATCCTAATTTTTCGCGTGTCTCTTATGTAAGAGTTGGCAATTCTGTCAGTGAATGGAGTTCCACATGTCTCTTCGATCAAGCTCTCGATTTCGGGAGCTGAGCTCGTTGCCTTGTGGACTTGAGCTCCCAATTTTTGGAGAGCGGCGTGAGTTCGTGTGGGAACCGAAATTCGCACTGTCGATTTTAGTTAAGTTTAAACGTAGGAAAACTAAGTTGACCTAGTTTTCCCCGAGGATCCCGGCTATCTGCTGGGCCACGCACGACGAAGTTAATACGAGTTTAGTTTGGGAATAAATGCGTAAAATAAAGAGAGCAAAAGAAAGAATCTTATTTCCGAATTCGCGGAGAGCGTTTGAACAACAGGTCGAGATCTCGGCCGCAAGAGCTGTCGATCGTCGCTAGTCTCAAAACCTAGATCTAACCTAGTTGAGTCGCAGCTCGCTAAAAAAGAAATAAAAGCCTAAGTTTTAAGTTGCTCTAGAGTGGTTTCTTTCTTCTGATTTCGGATCCCCTTTCCTCTGCTCCTAGCCTTGCTTATATACTCCCATATGACGGTCTATTCTTGATGGGCTGAGTCTGCCGCGAGCTGGGCTTTTCCATTTTCGTCGGCCTTCGTGTTTATCGGGAAAGTTGACATTTATCCTTTCGGAAATTGACATTTATCCTTTCGGAAGTTTAACATTTATCTTGTTATGTGAAGATAATTGTAAACTGTCGTATCTATCTTTTAGAAAATCGTAAATGGGCCTTCCGATCGGGTTTGGTCCCTTTCGGGCCGTCTTCCGGACTTCCGTTGTTTTCTACGATTTCTTTGAAAGAATGCTCCTACTTGGATGTCGAGTCTTTCGGAAGATCTTCGATCCATTGCTGAGGCGAATGGTGTTTTAAGATAACCATCACCGTTTTATACGAAGTCTTTCCGTCCGTTGACGTCTTACGGGTTCTCCGAAATCTTGGAGCAGGAAAAGGAGTTTTGTTTGCGGGATCTCGGAAAGTTGCAAAACACGGATTTCTGGCGACCCGGGGTCCTAGAACTTACGCACGAAGACTAGCCGCCCGACGACCCGAGCCAGCACGGGGCTAGCCGCCCGGCGGCCACGGCCAGCATGGGCCCTAGCCGCCGGCGGCCACGGCCAGCACAGGGGCTAGCCGCCCGGCGACCACGGCCAGCACAGGCGCTAGCCGTCGGCGGCCACGGCCAGCACGGGGGCTAGCCGCCCGGCGGCCACGGCCAGCACGGGCGCTAGCCGCCGGCGGCCACGGCCAGCGCGGGGGCTAGCCTCCCGGCGGCCACGGCCAGCCCGGGCGCTAGCCGCCGCCGGCTACGGCCAGCACGGGTGCTAGCCGCCGGCGGCTACAGCCAGCACGGGGGCTAGCCGCCCGGCGGCCACGGCCGCGACCGAAGTCGGCTGCTCGGTTCCTTCGGCTTGTGCGTGTTTTTGCGTTCTTTTTAGTTTTCCGTAGGTTTTTCCTCGTGTAGGAAACGTTTCTAGCCATTGATTTCGAGATGATTAATCTCGAACTTAATATTTTTCCAAGGTTTCTCGATTAACAATTAGTCTCTCGAGGTTACTCTAACATCTTTCATGTTTTTCCGAGACTTTCGGACATCGATTTCGTCTTGACCGATTTTGACCCCAACAGTTAGTCCCCCAGCTAGCTAGGAGCCGTAGGGTTTGTAGGTCCTAGCTTGCGGTATGGTTCGTGAGGAAAGTATGGAGACGAAATCGTGTCGAAGGTCGGGGTGAATAGTCAAATCCTTGCCTATAAAGACTTGTGAATTTTTTACCATTCTTATTTCACCCAAGAATCTTAAGTTAATCTCTCTCTTGCAAATTCTCTCTCTACCTTTAAGAAAAGAATGACTTCAAGATCAAAATCATCGAGGAGGCAGTCTCACTCGTCTTCGGATAGTTTCCATGCCGAGGAGGAAGTTCCGAAAACCGAGGTTCCAGAGATTGACAGGAGCGCGTATTGCGACGCCGTCTTCGGTTCCGATGCTCCCCTTCCCGTGATCCCGATTCCCCGGCGACCTCTGAGGGCGCGTAAGGAAACTGACTCGCCGAGCGAAGTATCCCCTGAATATCTCGGAACTCTTCGAGAGTTTTATGAGGTTCCGAAGGGAGTCATGTTTCGCATTCCTCGTGGGAATGAGAGTTCGGAGCATCCTCCGAAGGGTTACTTTACTTGCTACGAGGAGTTCCTGACGCAATGCCGACTGTGGTTCCCAATCCCTGGGGTCATTGTTCAGGCTCTCGACCGTTTCGGAATCGTAATCAGCCAGCTGAACGTGCCGGCTTTGGAAAGCTGGCTTGGCGTTGTGATTTTGAGTTACGAGTTAGGGATGGACCTTAGCCCTGCTGACTTCGAAGGGTTGTGGAACTCCAAGACGACGAGCATCAATGGAGTATACTCCATGAAGGCGAGGACCAATTTTTCGGTAATCCATGGAGTCACCTCGCACGCCAAGGATTACGTTGACCGTTTCTTTTTCGTGAGGATAGATGGAGAGTCTATCGAGGAAGGCTTTCTCCACCTATTCCCGACGGACTGGTTGTACCAACGAGGTAAGATTGTCGCATCCCCTTTCTTAGAATCCGAAAAGCGAGTACTGAACGTGTGTGTTTGTTTTTTTTAGAGAACAGGTGTCTCACGCATGTTCCTTCCGATCTTTCGACCAAGAGAGACATTTTTAGGACAATGTCTTGTTCCTGGAACTCCTTTACTCTTGACCGAATTCGAGGGGCGGTCGCGCTTCACCGATCGCGAGGGGGTACGCGGCCCTGTGTCAATGATAGATCCTACGTTTTTGCCCCTTCAAGGCGGAGGCGGAGATCTCGGAAGGATAAAGGGATTGCTTTCGAGGCCTCGTCGGGAGATGGTGAGCTGCCGAGATACGATCCTGACTTCACTACAGAGAATCAGGGTGTTCCTCCCCCGGGTGACTTCTTTGATGAACTCCCTCCGGCGTTTTCCCGTGACGAGTCTTTGGACAACGAGGAGAGGGACAAGGTGACTGCGGAGGGTGCTCGCTTGGTCAACGAGGTTTGTTTTTGAAACTTGAGTAAATCCCCTTTTCTTTTTATTTGACCTCGACTTCTTTGCAGGCCGTGAGAGTGTGGAACGCATCGATCGATGGAAGTTTCCGTACTGCCCGGCTGGCCCGTTTCAAAGCGGAGGAAACGGAAAGGGAATTCGCCAAGTATCGGTTGGAGGTGGAGGAGCAAAAACGCCGGCAAGCCGAGGTCCAGGCTCGAGCCCTCGTTCGTGCGGAAAGGAGCGGGCGGAGAAGAGCTGCCGCCGAGCTGAACCGAAGGGCCGAAATTTTCTCTACCGAATTCGAAGCGTACAAAGAGGCTCAGGACTTTGTAGGCGATTTTCGCGAGTGTCGTGGTTCGGTCGGTACTCTACACAAGATGCAGCGTGAGGGTTTCTCTCTTTCCGGCGAACTTGCCGCGATGGATGGCTCGATGAGAATATGCGCTAACGCCGAATCCTTTGTTCCTTCGATCGAAGGGAGAATTCGAGAGTTGTGGAATCCTATCCAAGTCTCGGAAGATACGGCGGATGTAGGCGCGGGTTTGAATGCAGGCGACGGGGGTGAAGAGGTCGACCAGCCCGACTCCTCGTTTGGAATATCTCTAACCGATTGTTATGCATTCGATTATAATTTGTGATAGGCCAAGTGTGGCTGTTTGTATGTATGTGTTGCGACCCTTAGGAGGTCGCGTGACTTTGTGTTTCTCGGGATTGGCCGTTGGTGGCTTTTGAATCCCTGCTATGAATGCTTTTATGAATTCTGCGTTTTGATTTATACTTTCGTCAAGTGTAGAGGGTTTGAATACGTGCAGTCACTTCGTATTCAAGCTCTTTTTTTTTGTCGTTTGATCCGTAGGTTACTTTGTAGCGAACGTTAGGTTTGTAAGCGATAAGAGGCAAATTTTGGAATCTCGTATTCTGGATACTTATGCCTATGAGATGTCTTAGATACCAGCAAGGCCGGGTTTAGGGCAAGACCTAGGTCTACTTTCGGACTGAAGCTGTGCGATGACAAATCGGCTTTCGTTTTTCCTGTTTGCGATTTCGACCTGACTCGTACCGTTTTAGAATCTGCGAAGTGCTTATCGGCTTATATGATTCGTTTGGATACGAGTCGAGCTACTTCCTTTACGAAGAGCTAACCAAAATTTGGATTTTTTTGTATAGCGCGCTATGGTATCCTTGTCGGATGCAAGAGGACTTCGTTTGAAGCCAGACTACGAATTTGATTGAGTGAAACGTTTCTATGTTTTTCTGTCGGGGCCAATCGACGGAAATGAACTTTAGAGTCGCGGACAGACTGTTTTGATAGAGTTTTTTAGAGTCGCGGATGGACTGTTTGGAGGAGAATGGAGAATCAAGACTTTTCGGGAACTAACGACGTCTCGCGTTCCTCAAAGATATGATTTTCGTTTTCCGTAATGTTTATGCGTTGAGTAAGCATTTGAATTAAAGACTTTATAATGTAGAGTACATGTGAAAAGTATTTTTGCAGGAGTACAAGGATGTTTGTCCCCTTCTCCCCCCCCCCCTTTTTGGTGAGGGGGATAGCTGAACTCGTCGGGTTGCAACGAGCTGCCTACGTACCTCTTGCGAGGATCAAGCCATCTCGTAGTTCTGTTTCTATCGCAGTTGCTATTACTCCACGATTTCCGGTGCCTTGACTGTTTCAGCTAAGTCGGTTGTCGCGTTGGGAGTTAGGTCATCCGTTCTTCCGGCGATGGGCTCGAGGATTTTCCCGCTATCCTGAGTTGTGGCCTGTTCGGGCAAATCCGAGCTGTTCTTTGCTGAGTTCTCGGAGACACTCAGATGCTTCTTAGTTCGCTTCGTGTTAGCTACTGGGGCATTCTGATTGCTGCGCAATTTATGTTCGGCCAGGAAGCAGAGTCACAAATGTTTTTGGCTTCCCCAGATTACCGCTGTTCCAGTCGGTGTTGGAAACTTGACGCTGAGATGGTAAGTGGACGGGACTGCCTTCATGGCGTTTATCCAAGGAGTTCCCATTATGGCGTTATAGATAGCCGGGTTATCCACTACCGCGAATTCGACGATCTTCGTGACTTCTTTAGCCATGACCGGGAGTCTGATTTTTCCGAGAGTCATGGACGTGACGCCCGAGAATCCAGTCAACGGTCTTGGTTCTGGAATGACTTCTCCGAGGGGTATGTTCATCCTCTGCAGAGTGTCGCGGAACATGATGTTGACCGTGCTTCCTGTGTCGATGAGGATGCGGCCGACTTTGAGATCCTGAATCACCAAGTCGATGACCAGAGGATCGTAGTGGGGTTTATCAAGTTCGGCCGTATCCTGTTCCTCGAAGATGATCGCGTGATTGGGAACGTCGTCCTCTGGACACCATCCAGGGCTTGTTTCGGCCCTCCGTCCGTAGGCTTTAATCGACGAAACGGAGTCCTGGTAAAAATGCGACCCTCCGATGATCATGTTGATCCTTTGGCGGTTGTTGTTGTTTTATTCGACGTCTTGTCTCCGTCCGCGTTTTTCGCCCGATTGAGTTCCAGGAGCGTTATTCTCGGGATTGGCTCCGTCGGTCTTCGGCGGACGGTCAGAATCTAGGAGCAGGTCTTTCACGCTCCTGACCGTTGCTAGTTCGCCGGCAAGCAGCTTCGTCATGAGTCTAGCGCCGAGGACTTTGCAGTTGGCGGTGGAGTGACCTCTCGTATGATGGAACTCGCAGCTGGAATTGTCCTTGTACGAGTTCCGCGTCCAAGTGTTTCCGGCCGTCCTTCCTTGTTCGGAATTGACGGCGTAGTTATGTTCGCCTTGGACGTCTTCCCCTTCGTGATGGACGTACTTATCGTTACGAGAGGTTTTCTTCTTGCCGGACGCTTTCTGCGGTCCATGCTTTTGCGCTAGGACTTTCATCTCTTCTTCCATGATGATGAAATCCGTCGCCTTGTGGAGAGTGTCCTGGATGGTGCGTGGTCTCTCCAAAGAAATCCACTTTCGGATTTTCGATTTGTACCAGAGGTTTTTTCTCAGGGCGTCGATGGCGACTCTGTCGCTGAGGCCTGTTACCCTGGACATCACGAGTTTGAACCTCCTTATGTAGTCGCGGAGCGGTTCATCTTCCTTTTGAATTAGACTCCAAAGGTCTACGTCGGAAGTTTCCTGTCCATGAACATGGAGAATTGTTTCAGAAAAGCTGAAGCAAGCTGGCGGAAACTTCCGATGGAGTTTCTTTTCAAGTGTGAGAACCACTCGAGCGCAGCACCTCTGAGGTTCTCGACGAATAGGAGACAGCAGCCAACGTCCTTTTCCCGCTCCGGAAGTTTAGACCTCGCCATGGCAATCTGGAAGGACTGCAGATGTGCCTTCGGATTTGTGGTTCCGTCGTAGGTGGGAAGCTTTATTTTCCCGGGATCTGAGACTCGTGCGTCCATGATCCGAGAGGTGAACGGAGTCTTTCTCGATTCCTCGAGGAGCAGGTCGATATCGGGGGCAGTACTGGTTGCGTGGTGAATCTGCGATTTTACCGCTTTCACCTCGGCTGCAGTTTTTGCGATGTACTCGCGCAAATCATGGATCTCGTTGGCGCCGTTCGCGCTCCTTTGTCTACGTTGGCTGCGATAGGCCCGACTCTGGTCTTCAGCCAACCTCTCTTGCTCTGACCAGTAGAGGTCTTCTTCCTCTTCTGTCATGGGTTTTTCGAAGGCTGCCGCCAGTCGAGCTGACTGACTTCGGGTCCTTCTGTGGTGGATGTCGGCGTCTTCGTCGGACGGATCCGATTGATCGCTGATATCCAGATTGATTCTTTCGACGTCGTCTCCTTCGTTTTCCCTTGCGGGAGGTGGGAGGTTATCCGTCGTTTTCTTCTGCCCCGCCGGAGTGGTATCGTCAGGGATGAGTTCCGGGGATTTTCTCGGGGCATCTTTTTCCTGGTCTCCGGCAGTTCCGAAGTCGAGCCTCCTGACACGCCTCACCTTGGTGGATCCGCGCGGGAGTTTGCTTTTCGCTGTTAAGGTATTGACCTGTTTAGCGAGTGAAGCCATTAGTTTCTCTTGTTCTTCCGACCGTTTCTGGGCGGTGGTGAACAGTTCCTTCACCTGGTCCAGCATCGCGATGTTTGCCTCGGCAGTGACCGTCGATACGTTTCCGGCAGGAGTCTTCTCAGCGTTGGCATCGGCGGCTGGTCCGTCGTGCGTTTGCTTGTCTTTTTCCGCGTTAGCAGACATGCTTAACTGGGCGTGCTTAGTTGCGAGAAAGATAAATCCGTGTATCCCCCTCCTTCTAGCGCCAAACTGTGGGAACCGAAATTCGCACTGTCGATTTTAGTTAAGTTTAAACGTAGGAAAACTAAGTTGACCTAGTTTTCCCCGAGGATCATGGCTATCTGCTGGGCCACGCACGACGAAGTTAATACGAGTTTAGTTTGGGAATAAATGCGTAAAATAAAGAGAGCAAAAGAAAGAATCTTATTTCCGAATTCGCGGAGAGCGTTTGAACAACAAGTCGAGATCTCGGCCGCAAGAGCTGTCGATCGTCCCTAGCTCTTTGACGGTCTATTCTTGATGGGCTGAGTCTGCCGCAAGCTGGGCTTTTTCCATTTTCGTCGGCCTTCGTGTTTATCGGGAAAGTTGACATTTATCCTTTCGGAAATTTGACATTTATCCTTTCGGAAGTTTAACATTTATCTTGTTATGTGAAGATAATTGTAAACTGACGTATCTATCTTTTAGAAAATCGTAAATGGGCCGTCCGATCGGGTTTGGTCCCTTTCGGGCGTCTTCCGGACTTCTGTTGTTTTCTACGATTTCTTTGAAAGAATGCTCCTACTTGGATGTCGAGTCTTTCGGAAGATCTTCGATCCATTGCTGAGGCGAATGGTGTTTTAAGATAACCATCACCGTTTTATACGAAGTCTTTCCGTCCGTTGACGTCTTACGGGTTCTCCGAAATCTTGGAGCAGGAAAAGGAGTTTTGTTTGTGGGATCTCGGAAAGTTGCAAAACACGGATTTCTGGCGACCTGGGGGCCTAGAACTTACGCACGAAGATTAGCCGCCCGACGACCCGAGCCAGCACGGGGCTAGCCGCCCGGCGGCCACGGCCAGCACCGGCGCTAGCCGCCGGCGGCCACGGCCAGCACGGGGGCTAGCCGCCCGGCGATCACGGCCAGCACAGGCGCTAGCCGCCGCCGGCCACGGCCAGCACGGGGGCTAGCCGCCCGGCGGCCACGGCCAGCACGGGCGCTAGCCGCCGGCGGCCACGGCCAGCGCGGGGGCTAGCCGCCCGGCGGCCACGGCCGCGACCGGAGTCGGCTGCTCGGTTCATTCGGCTTGTGAGTGTTTTTGCGTTCTTTTTAGTTTTCCGTAGGTTTTTCCTCGTGAAGAAAACGTTTCTAGCCGTTGATTTCGAGATGATTAATCTCGAACTTAATATTTTTCCAAAGTTTCTCGATTAACAATTAGTCTCTCGAGGTTACTCTAACATCTTTCATGTTTTTCCGAGACTTTCGGACATCGATTTCGTCTTGACCGATTTTGACCCCAACAGTTCGTTCTATATATCTGCGAATAGCCTCAGGTCCCTCTAGAGGAAGGACAGTCGGGTCATCATTAGGTACCTGTCGAACAGGCCCCTGATGGAATCGTGTTCGATCATTTTCCCAAGTGCCAGGTGGTCTGATTTGCTCACTGGCCCTTGGGTTATTTTCACGAGTTATGTTAGTGGGGCCAGTTGTAGGATCAGCATCCGTCCTTTGATGTTCATCCGGATTCGTGTTTAGGTTTCTGGCCTGAAACACTGAAGCTGACGTTCTGCCCCCGGACGGATTGGATACTCCTTCTCCTGACCTAAGAATAGGTGGTGGAGGAGGTAAGCGAGTGCTCTGACCAGTAATCTGCTCTAGTACAGAGCTGGTGGATGCTAGGTTACTTCCCATAGCACTGGTGAGAGGCGGGCTAAACACAGGAGTTGTCCTAGTGTGAGGCGTTTGGAAAGCTGGTGCCTGTTCTCCCGAACAAGTGTTATCAAGGGAAAAATCTAGACGTCCTCGAGGGAACGAGGGGTCAGTTATTCGATCTCGGAAGGTAACTCCCGAGCCCCGACGTTGCGGTGGTTGGGTTGTTGCGATTAGAGATATAGTGATCTCTTCGAATCATTGCTGCCGAGTGGCTAGCTGTTGCATGGTACGATCGCTTTCCTGAGCTTTGTCTACCAACTGCATCATCATGCGACGGATCTCAGAGAGCTGAGCCTCCGTCTGGTTCGGAGCAGGTTGACGCTGAGGGGTAACAAGGGCTTGGAGCCCTGGATCGATCCCACTGGAGGTTCTCGTGTTGGCTGCTCCAGCACTGTTCATCGAGATACTGTTCATCGAGATACTGTTCTTCCAGTACTGTTCATCCGAGTACTGTTCATCGGGATACTGTTCATCGAGATAATGTTCATCGAGTACTATTCATCCGAGTACTGTTCATCGGGATACTGTTCAGTGTTTAGATGGATTTGTTGTCTGATCGACTGGATTCATCCTTAAGTTGGAGTAAGGGATTCCATTGTTTCTTCCCCACAGTCGGCGCCAATTGTGAGGGACTAAACTCACCTCCTGATTTTAGGTCAGGTTGAGATCAAAAATGAGAAGACAACGTGGGCTGAATCCCGTAAGAACTTTGTAGAATGAATGAATAATTTATTGATATTTTTGTAAGAATTGTTTACAAGAGATGTTTATAACGTTTACAAGGAAAGTAATGAATTTGAGAGCTATTGCTTATGAATAGTAAGAATGCGGATCTCTTGATCATTGTTAGATGTCTTCTTTAAATAGCCTCAGGCCCCCTTTGGTCGCTACCAACTGGTTCCCGAGATCTCCTCCGTGATTTGAGGGATTTATAACAGCTCCCCTTTGACCGGGTCCTGCACCTATTTATTTGTCCACGACCTACCTCTTTGACCGGGTCCTGCGCCTATTTATTTGTCCACGAGCTGCCTCTTTTCCTCGACCTCTCTAATGAATATTTTCAGCTCGCAGCCTCCGGCTCTGTCTTAGCTGCTTCTGAGGATTTAATCAATGATGGGCCTATCGCGGCCCGTTATCATTTCTTGTTGTTTATTACTAGCTAGAGGGTCATATTTGGGCCCAACAGTGACCTTTAGCAATCTTTTCACAAGATAGATAAGCTTCCTTAAAGTCAGGATCAGTTTCATACATCTCTTTGAATTGCTCAAATCCTAAGAGTTTAGCATCTAGAGTGTTTAAGAGAACGTACCTTCGAGAGAGAGCATCAGCAACTATGTTTTCCTTACCTTGTTTGTTCTTGATGACATAAGGAAACGTTTCTATAAACTCAACCCATCTGGTGTGTCTCTTGCTGAGCTTGTTTTGACCCTTTAAGTACTTAAGAGACTCATGATCCGTGTGTATCACAAACTCCTTAGGCCAGAGGTAGTGTTGCCAAGTTTGCAAAGCCCTCACAAGTGCATACAACTCCTTGTCATACGTTGCATAGTTGAGTGTAGCTCCTCCAAGCTTCTCACTGAAGTAAGCTATAGGTCTTTTATCCTGCATCAAGACAGCACCAATACCTATACCGGAAGCATCACATTCTATCTCAAAAGTTTTGTTAAAATCCGGAAGTATAAGAAGAGGAGGATTAGTGAGCTTCTCTTTTAGGCATTGAAAGGCAGCTGCTTGTGCTTCTTCCCATTTAAATCCCACGTCCTTCTTGATGATTTCAGTCAGTGGAGCTGCAAGAGTGCTGAAGTCTTTCACAAATCTTCTGTAGAAGCCAGCAAGGCCATGGAAGCTCCAGACCTCACTGATCGTCTTAGGAATTGGCCACTCTTGTATGGCTCTTACCTTCTCTTGATCAACCTTAACTCCATCTGCACTTACAACAAAACCTAAAAAGACCAAGTTATCCGTACAAAAGGTGCATTTCTTAAGGTTAGCATAAAGCTTTTCCTTTCTCAAAACATCAAGAACAGACCTAAGATGAACTATATGCTCTTCTAAACTCCTGCTGTAAACAATGATATCATCAAAGTAAACTACAACAAATGAGCCTATGAATGATCTAAGCACATGATTCATCAATCTCATGAATGTACCAAGTGCATTTGTCAATCCGAATGGCATAACTAACCACTCATACAACCCATGTTTAGTCTTAAATGCAGTTTTCCATTCATCACCTTCTTGCATCCTAATCTGATGATAGCCACTTTTTAAATCAATCTTAGAAAAGATGCTAGAACCATGCAATTGATCAAGCATATCATAAAGTCTAGGAATAAGGTGTCGATACTTCACCGTGATATTGTTGATTGCTCTACAATCAACACACATGCGCCCGCTTCCAACCTTCTTGGGCACAAGTAAGACAGGCACAACACAAGGACTCATGCTCCTCACGGTTGTGACCTTTCTCAATCAACTCATCTAGTTGTCTTTGTAGCTCTTTGGTCTCAACTGGATTGGTTCTGTAAGCAGGTCGGTTAGGAAGTGTGGATCCAGGTACGAAGTCAATCTGGTGCTCAATCCCACGTATAGGTGGCAACCCTGTAGGATTATCATCTGGAAACACATCATCATATTCCTTCAAAAGAGACAACATATCACTCGGATACACCAGTGTAAAATCGGTTAGATTCAAAAGAGATTCTTTGTAAATGAACAAGAGAAAAGATTGATTAGAGTGAAGAGATCTTTTGATATCACCAGTTTTGGCATAGAAGTTGTGTTGCTTAGTTTGAGCAGGTTTAAGATCAATCTCCTTTTTCTTTTGAAGGTTTAGTTGATCTTGATGCACTTCTCTTGGAGATAGTGGCACTAGTATTGTCTTTCTGCCTTTAAACTCAAAGGAGTCCTTGTTGGTGAAGCCATCATGAACTACACGTCTGTCAGATTGCCAAGGCCTTCCCAGCAGTATGTGACTTGCTTCCATAGGCAAAATGTCACACAAGATCTCATCCTCATATCTTCCAATGGATAAAGGAACTAGAACCTGATCAGAGACCCTCATTTCGCCTTCATCATTGAGCCATTGGAGTTTATAGGGTTTTGGGTGTTTCTGAACCTTCAACTTTGAGGCTGCAGACCTTTCCTTTTTCCAAGCACCGTGTGTAGAATAGGTTCTCTCTTTGCTCAAGCTCTTCGGTCTTAGTTTGAAGACTAAGGTTTCTTCTTGCCACTAGCAACCTCCCATTAACCGGCTCTTCTTTATATTCTTCTTCAGACTGAACCTTAGTATGTTCTTCTATTTCAGATTCAGACTCAAACTCGCCATTAATAAGCAGTATCATCACCCTTTTGTTGGTACATTCATTGGCATAGTGAGCACGACCTTGACACTTAAAGCACTTGACATCTCTGGCTCTTGAACTAGCTGCTTCGACCTTGCTTTTATCTTTGTTGTAGATGCTAACAGGTTTCGGTTCTTCTTTAAGCTGAGGCTTACTCTCCTTTTGGAAGGTAGGCTTATCTTCTTTTGAGTGTTGGAATCGTGTAGATCCATAGCTACCACGTGAGTGACCTTTCTCTTAAGCTGCTGCTCCACCAAGATAGCCTTATGCAGCATCTCTTCTATCTCCACATAGTGTTGCATCTCAACATTGCCTTGTATCTCACTGTTTAGCCCTCCAAGGAATCTTGCCATAGTAGCTTCTCTGTCCTCTGAAATACTAGCTCTCAACATCAACAACTCCAGCTCTTGATAATACTCCTCAACAGTCTTAGAACCTTGCGTGAGTCTTCTTCGTTTCTGATGTAAATCTCTGTGGTAATGGTTAGGCACAAACCTCTTGCGCATAAGAGACTTCATCTCTAGCCATGATTCAACTGGATACTCCTGGTTGAGTCTTCTATTAGTTACCAATTGATCCCACCAACTCAAAGCATAGTCAAGAAACTCAGTAGCTGCAATCTGGATCCTTTGAGCGCTGCTGTAGTGTTTGCAATTGAAGACTAGCTCAATCTTCTTCTCCCACTCCAAGTAAGTATCCGGATCAACCTTTCCATGAAAAGGAGGGATTTTGATCTTCAATCCATTGAACTCATCTCTCTGAGTCCTTCTCTCATCATGATCACGCCTCTGCCTTCTCCTACTACCTCTAGATGAAGAAGATCCACTGAGCTCAGACCGGTGACGCTCATAGTATGATTCAGGATGATTCTCTGGACTCTGACCTCTTCTTTCTCTTCTAGACTCATTACTATGGCCCTGACCAGTAGCTTGTCTCAGCTCCTGTCTCATCTCATCAAGAAGACCCGTGATGCTAGCCTTGATCATATCAGCCACGGTAGTGATTAGAGTTTGTCTTAACTGCTCGGTCATCTCCTCCCTTAGTAGTATACTCTTTCTACAAGCTCTGCTTCCTCATCTGACTCTGACTCGTTCCCCATTGGTACCTGAGACAAAGAAACAATCAAAACAAGTAAGATGTTCAAGAAATTTTTTTAAAAGGAAACAACTTTGATTAAAAGGAAAACTTGCGATCTAAGGCAACACGATTTGAACAGATCAATACTTGATAACTTTTATCACACGAAAACGAATTAGATCAAGATCAAATATGATGAAAATACTTAGATCTATCAGGATTTGATTCAAAACAACAACAATAGGTATTGAAACGAACAGATCTAGTGAAATAACTCAACAATGAACACAGATCAATTGATGGATTCAAAAGAAGTTGAAGGGTTCTAGATGAAAACAACAAAAGATCGAGACTTCCCTATCCAGAGCTGCTCTGGTACCACTTAACACGACCCTAGGATGAACTCTGGATGATATTGGATAGATCCTTGCAAAGTTGAATCGAAACTCAATCCTTCAAGGCTTGTGGATGCGAGTGGTGACACAAAGAGATGCGGATGGCTCCTTGATACTCCTAGACAACTACTATAGATATGACACACTAAAGGAGAAGTCCTTAGACTCTGGATATGACACACCAGAACTCTCAAACTCTCGTTGATAGCAATAAGAGAAGAGAAGGTTTTTAGGTTAAAAGATGATGATCTTATTAGACTTGCTCGACCAGAATATATAGTGAGAACCTTGTACATGCACAAGGTCTCGGAAACAACTAAGAGTCATAAAGGAACAGGCTCCGTGTAATCGAAATAAAAAGCATAGTCTAAGATAAAATAAGATACAATGTAGTCTGGTCTGAGAGTATCATGCTAGGTGAATTGAAATAGCAAGACAAGCCTCGTTAAAAACATATCTTAGCAAAACCCAATGGGACAAAAACTAAGACAGGAAAAGAGCACACTTCTCTTGCTAGCCTAGATGATACTCAGCTTGATGGTATGATGACTTGAATGGTGATGAGTGGGTCTTGAAGTATCAAGCTTCCTTCAAGACTTTCTTTCTTCAAAGACTTTCTGATTAAGCCTCCAATAGCTTCCTTGAGCTTCTTTGATCTTGCACGAGTCATAGGTCCTTCAGAAAGGTCTAAGGCATCTTCTTCAGCTGGTTGGTTCTTGTTCTTCTTGTCTCCTTTGTTGACATGATCTAGAATCATATCAGGATGCTCATATGACTCGTGGTTTCTAGGGTGGACCCTAGATTAGCTGGAGCGTCGGCTTGGGAGTTATGTTCCCTAGGGATCTGAGTGAGCTTACAGTTTTGGAACCTGTCGAGTAGTCGTTTAGCCACTGATAGGTACTTGACCATACTTGGATCTTTTGCCTGGTAATCTCCTTGGACCTAGCTTATGATTAATTGCGAGTTTCTGAAGACCTGGATGTCTTCTACTCCCATCTGTTTAGCGAGTGTTAGCCCTGCTATTAGAGCTTCGTATTCAGCCTCGTTGTTCGTTGCTTTGAAGTTGCATCGTACAGACCTTGAGGCTGATTCCCCCGTAGAGGAAGTTAGGACTAGTCCCACGCCTGCGCCCCTTACGTTACTGGACCCGTCTACGTATAACGTCCATACGCCTTTCTCCCCTTCGCTATCGCGAAGCTTTACTTCTTGTTCCAAGGCTGGAAGCATGGCATGAGAGAATTCGGCTACGAAATCTGCCAGGACTTGTGACTTGATGGCCGTTGCAGGTCGGAAGATCACATCGTACTCTCCCAGCTCTATGGCCCATTTTGCTTGTCGTCCAGACACTTCCAGCTTGTGAAGGACCGCTTTGATGGGGAAAGAGGTGACCACCACGATCTGGTGAGCCTGGAAGTAGGAGCGTAGCTTTCGGGCCGCATTAACTAAGGCGAGGGCTAGATTCTCAAGGTGACTATAGCGGGTCTCCGCATCCAGAAGTGATTTGCTTACGTAGTAGATAGGATGCTGTTTCCTTCCTTCTTCCCTTACCAGGACCGCACTGACCGCATGCTCTGATACTGCCA
The DNA here is from genome assembly GCA_019706035.1 of Raphanus raphanistrum subsp. raphanistrum. Lineage (NCBI taxonomy): Eukaryota > Viridiplantae > Streptophyta > Magnoliopsida > Brassicales > Brassicaceae > Raphanus > Raphanus raphanistrum. The sequence goes on along the minus strand of CM033986.1, from coordinate 8,214,459 downwards.
AATAGAGCAATAGGACTTCCCTTCCAAGGGCTTCGAGAGGAGAGGTGGAGTAGTGAGATAGGCCACGAGATCGGATAAGGTTATCTCACATTTATCGGTTCATTGGAAGTCCTTGGGGTCCTTCAAGTTCTCGAAGAAGGCATGCGACTTGTCGGACAACCTGGAGATGAACCTGCTTAGGGCGGCCATCCTTCCCGTCAGTCTTTGAACCTCCTTGACGTTACGAGGGGAATGTATCACTTGGATCGCTCTTACCTGCTCTGGGTTGGCTTCGATGCCCCTGTGGGTGACTATATACACCAGGAACTTCCCAGAGCTGACTCCGAATGAACACTTTGAAAGGTTGAGCTTCATATTGTACCTCCTGAGAGTGGTGAATGCCTGTTGAAGGTGCGAGATATGGTCCTCAGCATCCAGTGATTTCACCAGCGTATCATCAATATAAACCTCCATGGTCTGCCCTATCTGGTCGGCGAACATCATGTTGACAAGCCTTTGATAGGTCGAACCAGCGTTCTTTAATCCGAAAGGCATGACCTTGTAGCAGTAGATGCCCAGGGAGGTCATAAATGAGGTCTTCTCTTGATCGTCGGGATGCATTAGGATCTCGTTATATCTGGAAAATGCATCCATGAAACTCATCAGCTGATTACCAGCAATTGCATCGACTAGCTTGTCGATGTGAGGCAAGGGAAAGGGGTCTTTAGGACAGGATTTATTGAGGTCCGTGAAGTCGATACAGACTCTCCACTTCCCATTCTTCTTCCTAACGACCACCACTTTTGCTAGCCACTCCGGATATTGCACCTCTCGTATGAATCCGGCATCCAGTAGATTCTTGATCTCTACGTTGATAATTTCGTCCCTTTCAGGGGCGAACTTCCTTCTCTTCTGTCTGACAGGGGGATGCATTGGATCCACTTGAAGTTGATGCATGATGACGTCGGGATCAATTCCAGGCATGTCCTCATGGGACCAGACAAAGCAGTCGGAGTTGGACCTCAAGAAGTCGACCAATCTCCTTCTTAGCCCTTCTGGTAGCTTGGAACCTATCTTCAAGTTCCGATCCAAGTTCCCTTCTACGAGTGGAACATCATCCATCTCTTCCACTTTGTGGGAACCGAAATTCGCACTGTCGATTTTTATTAAGTAAATCGGAGGAAAGCTAAGTAAACCTAACTTTCCCTGAAGGTCCGGATTCTCTGCGACAACCAACGACAAGTGATCAAATAAATGCGGAAAGGTTTTATTAAGATTTGAGACTGGACCTTAAGGAAGGCTGCCTACGTACCCCTTTCGAGGATCAAGTCGGACGTAGTTCAGTTGGAGTTGTTTGAACAAGAGATCGAACTGCCTGGCGGAGTTCGTCTAGTACGAGCGTTTGTCATAGAAACGGGCATGTCGAGAATAATGCCTAGGGTTTCTATGTGCGGAACTCTAAGTACAACAAGGGTTTTGTTAAGAGTTGGGACTGGACCTTGAGAAAGGCTGCCTACGTACCCCTTTCGAGGATCAAGTCGGACGTAGTTCAGTTAGAAAGATTTGAACAAGAGATCGAACTGCCTGGCGGAGTTCGTCTAGTACGAGCGTTTGTCATAGAAACGGGCGTGTCGAGAATAACGCCTAGGGTTTCTATGTGCGGAACTCTAAGTAAAAGGATTGTTAGATCCTTCCGAGAGAGACAGGAGCCTGCGGACAAGATGAAAAGTAGAACGAGAGGCGGCCGGACGTTCTAGGTCCTACCTTGCTAGTCTACCGCCTAAATTCTAAGTTCTTAACCTAACAGGAGCTTTCTAGGTCTCCAATCTCGGATTTCTCTCTCTCTTAATGATTTTTTGCTCTGCCTTTCTTCCTCTCCCAAAGCTCCTTTATATACTCCTTCTTATGACGGTCTATTCTCCTTCTGGGCCGCAAGGCGGGCTTCTTTCCATTTTCGTCGGCCTCCACGTTTATCGGGAAACTTTACATTTATCTTCGGGAAACTTGACATTTATTCTTCCGACGATTTAGCATTCATCTTGTCATGTAAAGATAAACGTAAATCGTCGTATCCATCTCAGATAATCGTAGACAGACTGTCCGATCGCGTTTGGTCCCTTTCGGGCCGTCTCTAGGACATTCCGTTGTTTTCTACGATCTCTTTGGAAGTTCCTAGTTAATTCGTAGAGTTGAGACGAGTGGTGTTTTAAGATGACCATCGCTGTTTCGTACGAAGAATCTAAGATCTTCCTTCCCGTCGATATCTTACGAGTTTCCGAAATGTTTCCGACGGTCTTAGTTTGGAGTAAGAACCGGAGTTTCGTACACGGAATCTCGATGATCCGTCCTGCGAGGACTTGGGAAAGACTCGAAGTACAGATTTCAGACTGCCGGGGACTGGGATTCGTGTACCAAAGATCGTTATCCGAAGACCCGAGCCAGCACGAGGCTAGCCGCCCGGCGGCCATGGCCAGCACGGGCGCTAGCCGCCGGCGGCCATGGTCAGCACGGGGCTAGCCGCCCGGCGGCCACGGCCAGCACGGGCGCTAGCCGCCGGCGGCCACGGCCAGCGCGGGGCTAGCCGCCCGGCGGCCACAGCCAGCACGGGCGCTAGCCGCCGGCGGCCACGGCCAGCATGGGGGCTAGCCGCCCGGCGGCTACGGACCAGCACGTGCGTCTCGACGAGGGCTTCGATTTGATATGTTGATCGTTTTCTGGGTCCTCACGGTTTGAGAGAACGGGCTCTTTGAAGTTTCCCGGCGGCTAGGACCAGCACGGGGGCTAGCCGCCCGGCGGCCAGGACCAGCACGGGGGCTAGCCGCCGGCGGCCAGGACCAGCGCGTGCGTCTCGACGAGGGCTTCGATTTGATATCTTGATCGTTCTCTAAGTCCTCACGGTTTGAGAGAACGGGCTCTTCGAAGTTTTCCGGCGGCCAGGACCAGCACTGGCGCTAGCCGCCCGGCGGCCAGGACCAGCACGGGCGCTAGCCGCCGCCGGCCAGGACCAGCACGTGCGTCTCGACGAGGGCTTCGATTTGATATCTTGATCGTTTTCTGGGTCCTTACGGTTTGAGAGAACGAGCTCTTTGAAGTTTCAAGGCGGATTCCTTGTCGTTCGGCCTGTCCAAGCTTTTGACGCTTGTTTTATGGAAAGTCCGCGCACGATAAATATTTTTAGCCGTTGATTTCGAGATAACCGTTTTTGACCCCAACAGTTAGCCCCCCAGCCTGTAAGACGCGGAGACGATCTTGCGGGCGGAAGATTATGAGTTGAAAATCGAAATTTTTGGCTAAATAGTATTTCATTGCGGAAATCCACATCACCTTTGATTGGCGATCTCGAACGTGATGTCGGGAAGACCGTGAGTTCGTTGCTCAACTTCGACTCGATTCTCGCTGGTCTGAAATCCGTGTGCACCCTTGTCCTGGATTCGAAGGGTTCGGAGGACCAGGACCACGCAGTCAAGGATTGCGAAGCCGGCGCATATAAGACATGCAGCGGTGGTGCGACCAATGGAGGCGACGGTGAGACCGTTCCTACTTTGGGTGAGTCGGAGGACGAAGACGGTGTCCCGGAGGACGCCTAGGTTGATCAATCCCTGAAGGGATTTTTATTTTGATTGTATTTCGGCCGTTGGTTGGCCATCATGTATGATTTCGGGACTGGCCGTTGGTGGCTTTGAATCCCTGCCCTTTTTAGGGCGCTGTATTGAATTCGCGGTACGCGTTTATAAAATATTTTGCGTTTAGAACTTCTGTTTGTCGAAGTTAGAGGGGCAGGGTGTGAGTTGTCGTCTCATTCCTGCCTCCCTGACGATCACCGTATCCGTAGTTTGTACAAAGCGAGATTTTCCTGCGGTTTACGATTTACGCGAAAATTCGTGGAAACGTACAGACTTGAGTGAAGAGACAAGTTTTGGGATCTCGCGTCGTTGACGCTTTGCCTATGAGATGTTTAAGATACCAGCAAGGCTGGGTTTAGGGCACGACCTAGGTTTACTCTCAGACTGAGGCTGTGCGATGACAAATCGGCTTTCGTTTTGCCTGTTCGTGATTTTAACCTGATTCGTACCGTTTTAAAATCCGCGAAGTGGTATCGGCTTATATGATTTGTATGGGCACGAATCGAGCTACTTCCTTTACGAAGTGCTGAACCAAATTTGGATTTTTGTATAGCGCGCTATTGAATCCTTGTCGGATGTAAAAGAGCCTACCCTTAGGTGGCTTGTCTGTTTAGGACGTTAGAGTTCGTTTGTTGTGATCAGCAACAACGAAATGATGCCGTTTTGAAGGCGTATGAATTTGTTATCGAAAAATGTTTATCCGAGCACGAAGCGACGTCTCGCAGTGCTGCGATTTTATTTTTCTCATGCCATAAGAGGATTATGGGCTTTCGCTTATGATTTGATTTATACTTTCGTCAAGTGTTAAGGATAGAATCCGAGTAGTCACTTCGTATTGTGATTTTGTCGCTTGGTCCGTATGCTACTTTTTAGCGAGCGATTTTAGGTGTAAGCGATGAGAGACATGTGTCTGGATGTGATAATCGTTTCATGGATACTGGATCCGTTGTCGCAGCCGTTTAGTAGTTGGCGAATTGTGTTGAGGATTTAGGACCGAAGGGTCGCGTAAATTTTACCAGGGGGGAAGCGTCTAACTTCACTATGTTTCGTGAAGTGTTGGCCTTCTGAGATTTGTTTTTGTAAGAATGACTCGTATAGCTCTAGGAGCTTTGCTACGAGCGTTTCTTTTCGTGCCGCGTTTTATGGGGCGTATAGAACTTAATCGATTTGATGATAAGTTTAAGATTTTCCGTTTAACCATTTGGTTGTTAGGATCGAGTTTCGTTATCGTATGATTTCCGATTTTGGGTTATACGACAAACTGCTTGCATAATATCCGTTTGACGTTTTACGACAAATCGTGGAATTGTCTTTTTTTTTTTTAGCCGTTACACGGTTGGAGCGGTGGTCGCTAAGTATGGAGGCTGACTTCAGCCGTTTAGCCAAGGAAGTCGTTGGTAAAGGACCAGTCCATGACCCTTTGTGTTACCGTTAAGATCGTGTTTAGTTGACGATTGTTCTTAATGACGATGTCGAGTGCATGTTCGGGCTTTATGAAAAGGCGTAGTTGGCCGAGGGCCGAATATCGTTCATCGAGATTGACATGCCAAGCGTAGCGGGTTTTTCCGAGTTATGGCTGATGGTCCTTTTTTGAAACGATTTTCCACTTTAGGTTTCAGTTATACGATAGATGCTTCGTATAAAGTAATGGATGACCGGTTTCATGGAGATAGAAAATCGTAGATAGTCAAAGTAGCCTTGTTTCCGTGGTTTACACGGGAAATGTTTCCGCTTTGACTTCGTTTTTTTTTTTTTTTTTTTTGGCGAAAGTTGCTTCGGGTTACTCATGAAGTTTTACCGAAGGTTATTTCGTTAATTTTGTAGCTCACCGTCGAGCCATTAGTCTCACGGAAGCGGAATGAGTATGCCAAGGATGCGCGGCGATCGTTTCTCGGATTTTCGAGAGATTAGATCGGTTTGCGTGTTCTGCCTAGGCGGTCAAGAAACAATAGAACAAAACTGGAAGAAAATGCCTAAGACTTAGCTTGCTAGACTTTCCACCTAGGTTCTAAGTTCCCTAAATTTTACGGCAGTTTACAAGACGTTCCCATTCCTTTCCTATGATAAAATTTTCTAAGTCGGACATACCTTAGTCTCATTGATTACTCGAGATTGCCTCATGTCCGTTCCTCTTTGTCTTCTAACGTTTTATTGTCAAAGGTCTTCGCCTAAGTTCATATCCTCGTTTCTTCGTACTGCTGGTTAAATCGACCATGTACCCGAAGGAATAGTGCAGAATCGTTGAAGCAAAGGGAGGAGAAGTAGGCGAAACTCGAAGAAGGCTAAGGTGGGCGGACAAGCGAAAATGATTGGCAAGACGTCACTTGAGTGAGGCTTGATATTTCGTCAAGCTATGAGTGAACTGGTCAGGTCAAGAAGCTTATGATATTGTTTTTCTTTACGAATGATATTTCGTAAAATATTGCCGAGCTTTTACTTTACGAGAGTTTTTCAACAAAATGTTGTCGAGTTAATTTTACGGAAACTGTTTCGTAAAATGTTGTCGAGTTTAATCGCGCAGAAGCTGTCTCGTGAAGTATTGTCTAGGATTATTTTACGAAAGGTGCAAAGTATTGTATTGGACTATCGTCGGAATAGTTTTGCGAGGATTTGCCGTGCTTGACGAATGTTGTGTCGCCCGATAACCAGCGCAGTACGGGTGCGCTAGTCGTCCGGCGCCTAGAGGCAGCACGGGGGCTAGCCAACACTTGGATGTCGAGTCTTTCGGAAGATCTTCGATCCATTGCCGAGGCAAATGGTGTTTTAAGATAACCATCACCGTTTTATACGAAGTCTTCCTGTCCGTTGACGTCTTATGGGTTCTTCGAAATCTTGGAGCAAGAAAATGATTTTTATTTGCGGGATCTCGGAAAGTCGCAAAACACGGATTTCTGACGACCCGGGGGGCCTAGAACTTACGCACGAAGACTAGCCGTCCGACGACCCGAGCCAGCACGGGGCTAGCCGCCCGGCGACCACGGCCAGCACGGGCGCTAGCCGCCGGCGGCCACGGCCAGCGCGGGGCTAGCCGCCCGGCGGCCACGGCCAGCACGGGCGCTAGCCGCCGGCGGCCACGGCCAGCACGGGGCTAGCCGCCCGGCGGCCACGGCCAGCACGGGCACTAGCCGCCGGCGGCCACGGCCAGAACGGGGCTAGCCGCCCGGCGGCCACGGCCACGACCGGAGTCGGCTGCTCGGTTCCTTCGGCTTGTGCGTGTTTTTGCGTTCTTGTTTGTTTTCCGTAGGTTTTTCCTTGTGTAGAAAATGTTTCTTAGAACGTTGTTGACCTTTTATTTTACGAGAGTTATTTCACAAAATGTTGTCGAGTTAATTTTACGGAAACTGTTTTGTAAAATGTTGTCGAGTTTAATCATGCAAAAGCTGTCTCGTGAAATATTTTCGAGAATTTATTTTACGAAAGGTGTTCCGTAAAATGTTATCGAATTTTATCATTAGAAACGCTGATTGGTAACCCGACCAGTCGTGCTTTCTGTTTCATGAGTAATTTGGGGTTTCTCCGCGATTTCTAGGAGAAATTCTAAAAAGCATTTTCAGTTGAAACTCTACTTGGTAATCAGACCGTCATATCAGCTTTGGGCTCGATCCTTCCTAAAATCGTATGTGGGTCGTTTAGCCGTGATTCGGGACCCTTTTGGGCTGTCTTGGGCCTTAGACGTTTTTTCTTTAGAAAAAGCCGTCGATGTGACGCTGGTTTTTCCGAAAGGATTTCAATTCCCCGTAGAGTTAAGGCAACTGGTGTTCAAGCTAACCATAGCCGTTTTATACGGCAGGCAGGAATCCGTCTCCACTACCAAGTCTTTTTATGAATTTTCCCGAAGTCTTCCTTCGATAATCCCAAACGAGGGGGGTTGTGTCCATGGACCCGAGGACCGTGTTGCAGGAACTTGGACGGGGGTGCATGGTTGATAGGATCCAAACTTGGTTGGGATGGTCCGTTCTCGGGACGTTTGTCCGTAAGATGATAATCTTAGATAATTGTTTGCATAAGCGTTGGTCGTAGGAGCAGTCACTGCTGAAGTTGTTTTACCAGCGTCGATGTGAGCTGTGAGTTTGTCTTTCATATTTCCAGACATTGCTTTGATCAAGCGTTTTGCGGCCGTAAGAGTAAGAGTAATCCGTCCTCCCCTCCTTCTAGCGCCAAACTGTGGGAACCGAAATTCGCACTGTCGATTTTTATTAAGTAAATCGGAGGAAAGCTAAGTAAACCTAACTTTCCCTGAAGGTCCGGATTCTCTGCGACAACCAACGACAAGTGATCAAATAAATGCGGAAAGGTTTTATTAAGATTTGAGACTGGACCTTAAGGAAGGCTGCCTACGTACCCCTTTCGAGGATCAAGTCGGACGTAGTTCAGTTGGAGTTGTTTGAATAAGAGATCGAACTGCCTGGCGGAATTCGTCTAGTACGAGCGTTAGTCATAGAAACGGGCATGTCGAGAATAATGCCTAGGGTTTCTATGTGCGGAACTCTAAGTACAACAAAGGTTTTGTTAAGAGTTGGGACTGGACCTTGAGAAAGGCTGCCTACGTACCCCTTTCGAGGATCAAGTCGGACGTAGTTCAGTTTGGAAAGATTTGAACAAGAGATCGAACTGCCTGGCGGAGTTCGTCTAGTACGAGTGTTTGTCATAGAAACGGGCGTGTCGAGAATAACGCCTAGGGTTTCTATGTGCGGAACTCTAAGTAAAAGGATTGTTAGATCCTTCCGAGAGAGACAGGAGCCTGCGGACAAGATGAAAGTAGAACGAGAGGCGGCCGGACGTTCTAGGTCCTACCTTGCTAGTCTACCGCCTAAATTCTAAGTTCTTAACCTAACAGGAGCTTTCTAGGTCTCCAATCTCGGATTTCTCTCTCTCTTAATGATTTTCGCTCTGCCTTTCTTCCTCTCCCAAAGCTCCTTTATATACTCCTTCTTATGACGGTCTATTCTCCTTCTGGGCCACAAGGCGGGCTTCTTTCCATTTTCGTCGGCCTCCACGTTTATCGGGAAACTTTACATTTATCTTCGGGAAACTTGACATTTATTCTTCCGACGATTTAGCATTCATCTTGTCATGTAAAGATAAACGTAAATCGTCGTATCCATCTCAGATAATCGTAGACAGACTGTCCGATTGCGTTTGGTCCCTTTCGGGCCGTCTCTAGGACATCCGTTGTTTTCTACGATCTCTTTGGAAGTTCCTAGTTAATTCGTAGAGTTGAGACGAGTGGTGTTTTAAGATGACCATCGCTGTTTCGTACGAAGAATCTAAGATCTTCCTTCCCGTCGATATCTTACGAGTTTCCGAAATGTTTCCGACGGTCTTAGTTTGGAGTAAGAACCGGAGTTTCGTACACGGAATCTCGATGATCCGTCCTGCGAGGACTTGGGAAAGACTCGAACTACAGATTTCAGACTGCCGGGGACTGGGATTCGTGTACCAAAGATCGTTATCCGAAGACCCGAGCCAGCACGAGGCTAGCCGCCCGGCGGCCATGGCCAAAACGGGCGCTAGCCGCCGGCGGCCATGGCCAGCACGGGGCTAGCCGCCCGGCGGCCACGGCCAGCACGGGCGCTAGCCGCCGGCGGCCACGGCCAGCGCGGGGCTAGCCGCCCGGCGGCCACGGCCAGCACGGGCGCTAGCCGCCGGCGGCCACGGGCAGCACGGGGGCTAGCCGCCCGGCGGCTACGGACAAGCACGTGCGTCTCGACGAGGGCTTCGATTTGATATGTTGATCGTTTTCTGGGTCCTCACGGTTTGAGAGAACGGGCTCTTTGAAGTTTCCCGGCGGCTAGGACCAGCACGGGGGCTAGCCGCCCGGCGGACAGGACCAGCACGGGGGCTAGCCGCCGGCGGCCAGGACCAGCACGTGCGTCTCGACGAGGGCTTCGATTTGATATCTTGATCGTTCTCTGAGTCCTCACGGTTTGAGAGAACGGGCTCTTCGAAGTTTTCCGGCGGCCAGGACCAGCACTTGCGCTAGCCGCCCGGCGGCCAGGACCAGCACGGGCGCTAGCCGCCGGCGGCCAGGACCAGCACGTGCGTCTCGACGAGGGCTTCGATTTGATATCTTGATCGTTTTCTGGGTCCTTACGGTTTGAGAGAACGAGCTCTTTGAAGTTTCAAGGCGGATTCCTTGTCGTTCGGCCTGTCCAAGCTTTTGACGCTTGTTTTATGGAAAGTCCGTGCACAATAAATATTTTTAGCCGTTGATTTCGAGATAACCGTTTTTGACCCCAACACACTTCCGGCTCTTTGGTATGCGGGGCCGGAAGCTTCTCCTGTAATTGCTATAAGACATGGGTCTTTCCTTTTAGGGTAGTCTGATAGCAGGACCAGGCATTTTCCTAATCTCCCTTGACCGCCTTAATGCCCCAGGGAGTTGGAAACTTGACCAGTTGATGCAGAGTCGAAGGTACGGCTCCCATGTCGTGGATCCAAGGCCTTCCTAGTATCACATTATACGATGAAGGGCAATCAACGATTAGGAACTTCGTGGCCTGATTTATCCCCTCGGTGTATACTGGGAGAAGTACTTCCACTAGGGGAGTCGCCTTCCTAGTTAGGGCCTTAGGTTCCAGCCCCAGGTCGGCGTAAGCTGAGTGGAAGATAATGTTGCTGGAGCTTCCATTGTCGACCAGTATTCGCTTGACCAAGCAGTTCGCTATGGTAAGTCAAATGACAAGGGCGTTGTGGTGAGGAGCTAGGACCCTCTCCTGCTCCCTTGCAGTTAAGCTGATCTCATCCGTTCCGAGGAGTAGGCGCTTAGGACCCTCGGCCTCTTGGCCGTTCCTGGCATTGCGAGTACTTCTCTTGGCAGCGGCTCTCCTGATTCCGCTTACTTCCGATTCGCCTGAGATGACATGGATCACCCGGTCTTGCTGTGGTGGCAACGCGGGAGCCGCTTCGGTAGGGAAACCGGGACCTTCTTTGTTCAGAAGGTTCTTGGCTTTGTTCGAGAGGAATTATCTCAGGTGGCCTTTCTTGAGTAGTTCGACGACTTCTATCTTCAGGACTATGCAATCTTCCGTAGTGTGACCATGGTCACTATGGAATTCGCACCACCGCTTGGGGTTTCGATTAGCCTCCGAGGCCTTCATCTTGGGAGGCCATTTGACTTGAGAACCCATTTGTCGTAGGACACTGATTAGCTCCGGCTTCGTTATCGCAAGATGAGAGAATCGGGCCATGTGGATACCATAATCCCTTCGGATCTAGGTAAAGGACGATGATGATATCTGCTCCTGCCCGGATTGCTAGTCTCCCTAGCTAATTTGGGATGAGAGGGCTCATCGGGATCGTTCCTAGTCAGCTTTGAGGACTTCTGATCGTACTTCGGGTAGGCCTTGGCCCTACTTGCAACATCTTCTTCCCATCTTACTTGAGCCCAAGCACGAGACAATACATCCTCCATAGTCATGCACTTGTATTTAATCAGCTCTTTGTAGAGATCTCCCTCCGGGAGTAGGCCCCGCTTGAAGGCCGAGATGGCCGTATCAGCTTTGCACTCAGGGATAGTCGCCTTCTCTTAGTTGGAGTGTGCTATGTAGGAACAAAGGGGTATGTTCCTATGCTGGAGGACTTCATAGAGGTCATCATCTGAGTTTTTCTCTAGGTTGCGACTACTAGCGAATTGCTCTACGAACCTATCGCTAAGGGCCGCAAAGGACTTGATGGACTTGGTGGGAAGATTGATGTACCACTGAAGAGCAGGGCCGGTCAAGGTCGATCCGAATCCCTTACACAACGTAGCTTCCCGTGCATCCCGGGGGATTGCTACGGCTAGCATGCATTGCTTGTACTGAGCGATGTGGTTATCGGGCTCTCATGTACCTTCGTACATCTTTATGCTCGGGAAGGAGAACTTGCGTGGCATCTCCACCGAAGCAATCTCTTCCGCGAAAGGTGTATCTGTGTAGGACCCTGGATTGCTCCTCCGGATAGCGGGAGCTACCCCTGGGAGCCTTTCTACCATAAATTGAATGGGTGCCGAACTAGATAGGCAGCTAGCACCGGGTCCGAGATCGCGGGATCATCGGGTTAGTACTCTTCATCTTCCACGTCGGAATCGTTATCCACTTGCGCTCGAGTCGCGTCGTGAGTGGCTTCTCGGTCCTCGGGTTCATCGTTGGTGGAGACGGGTCGGTGAGACGCTCTTTCACCATCGCGGGGAGTGTTGAGCGAAGCCACAGGCCGAACCCTAGTTTGGAATGCTTTCGCTTGTTGCTGGTTTCACCGAGGGTCTGGTTTTCTTGTCGGAGGACAAGATTCTCCGCTTCCATCGCGTCTATCTTCTCGGCGCTTTGCTGCAGCTGCTTGGAGTGTTCTCCAAGTTGATTATTTAGGGTTTGAACTTCTAGAAGAAGTTCATGACCTCCAGGCGTGGTCTCTCAATCTTTGTGAAGATCGGTAACTTGACTTTGAAGGATCTCGAGCCGGTTGACGAGTTTGATCTCCCTCGGGGTCATCTCCGCTTGGTTTGTATCATCCTCTAGTGCCATCGTCATGTAGTTGGATTACTCCCCTCCTTCTAGCGCCAAACTGTTATGGTATTTTTGTGTAGGTTCGTTTAAGTACTACGGAACACCAGAAGAGATTGTATGAAAGCAAAGGAAATCGAGGCGAAAGAGATGCTATTGAGTAAATTGATCGGGACTACAATGTGTTGGTGTATAAACCCTAGTTCTAGTCGTCTAAACACTAATCTCTTAGCCTCTGAAAGTCGATCCCTCGTTCTAGGGTTTGGGCTCCCCTTTTATAGATGTAGACGTCGGTTTAGAGTAGTGGAACTCTTCCATAATCGGAAAAATGAAAGTTTCCCCTTAGGCGGAAAACTTCTATTTTTCTTCAAGGGTCGATCCGATCAAGGGGGTCGGACCTATGGCAGGGGTTGGTCTCTGGTTGCTTCTTGAGCAAGGGCCGGAAGTCGAGGGCATATCCGAAAGCTGGAGAAAACTTGTGCCTGGATATTTTTCCCCAACACCTACTCCTCTGAACGAATGAGATCAGCTTCACTGCAAGGGAGCAGGAGAAGATCCTAGCTCCTCATCATGACGCCCTTGTCATCTCACTTACCATAGCGAACTGCTTGGTCAAGCGAATACTGGTAGACAATGGGAGCTCCAGCAACATTATCTTCCACTCAGCTTACGCCGACCTATGGTTGGAACCTAAGTCCCTAACTAGGAAGGCGACTCCTCTTGTAGGCTTCAGTGGAGAGGTAAAGCAAACCTTAGGGGAAGTTCTTCTCACAGTATATGCCGAGGGAATAAATCAGGCCACGAAGTTCCTAGTCGTCGACTGCCCTTCATCGTATAATGTGATACTAGGAAGGCCTTGGATCCACGACATGGGAGCCGTACCTTCGACTCTGCATCAATTGGTTAAGTTTCCAACTCCCTGGGCATTAAGGCGGTCAAGGGAGATCAGGAAAATGCCAGGTCCTGCTATCAGACTACCCTAAAAGGAAAGACCCAGGCCTTATAGCAATTACAGAAGAAGCTTCCGGCCCCACATGCCGAAGAGCCGGAAGTGGAAGAGATGGTTGAGGTTCCACTCGTAGAAGGGAACTTGGGTCGAAACTTAAAGATAGGCTCCAAGCTCCCAGAAAGGCTAAGAAGGAGATTGGTCGAGTTCTTGAGATCCGACTCCGACTGCTTTCCCTGGTCCCATGAGGACATGCCTAGAATTGATCCCGACGTCATCATGCATCAACTTAAAGTGGATCCAATGCATCCCTCTGTGAGACAGAAGAGGAGGAAGTTCGCCCCTGAAAGGGACGAAATTATCAACGAAGAGGTCAAGAATCTACTGGATGCCGGATTCATACGAGAGGTGCAATATCCGGAGTGGATAGCTATTGTGGTGGTCGTTAGGAAGAAGAATGGGAAGTGGAGAGTCTGTATCGACTTCACGGACCTCAACAAATCCTGTCCTAAAGACCCTTTCCCCTTGTCTCACATCGACAAGCTAGTCGATGCAACTGCTGGTCATCCACTGATGAGTTTCATGGATGCATTTTCCGGATACAACCAAATCCTAATGCATCCCGACGATCAAGAGAAGACCTCATTTATGACCTCTCGGGACATCTACTGCTACAAGGTCATGCCTTTCAGATTAAAGAATGCAGGTTCGACCTATCAAAGGCTTGTCAACATGATGTTCGCCGACCAGATAGGGCAGACCATGGAGGTTTATATTGATGATATGCTGGTAAAGTCCCTGGACGCCGAGGATAATATGAAACTCAACCCTTCAAAATGCTCATTCGGAGTAAGCTCTGGGAAGTTCCTGGGGTATATAGTCACCCACAGGTGCATCGAAGCAAACCCAGAGAAGGTAATAGCAATCCAAGTGATACCTTCCCCTCGTAAAGTCAAGGAGGTTCAAAGACTGACAGGAAGGATGGCCGCCCTGAGTAGGTTCATCTCCAGGCTGTCCGACAAGTCGCATGCCTTCTTCGAGACCTTGAAAGTCCCAAAGGACTTCCGATGGACCGATAAATGTGAGCAAGCTATCCGATCTCAAAGCCCTTGGAAGGGGAAGTCCTATTGCTTTATTTGGCAGTATCAAGGCATGCGGTCAGTGCGGTCCTGGTAAGGGAAGAAGGAAGGAAACATCATCCTATCTACTACGTAAGCAAATCGCTGCTAGTGTTGGAGAAAAATATCCAGACATAAGTTTCTCCAGCTTCCGGATAGGTCCTCGACTTCCGACCCCTGCCTTAGGTCCGACCCCCTAGATCAGACCGACCCCTTGGAGCAAAATAGAAGTTTTCCACCTAAGGGGAAACTTCCATTTTTCCGATTATGGAAGAGTTCTATTACTTGAAGCCGACATCTACAACTATAAAAGGGGAGCCCAAACCCTAGAATAAGGGATCGACTTTCGGCGACTAGAACTAGGGTTTATACACCAATATGTTGTAGTCCCGATCATTATACTCAATAACATCTCTTTGCCCTTGATTTCTAACTCGGTTATACAAATTCTCTAGTGTTCCGTAGTACTTAAACAATCATACACAAAATACCCTAACAGCTAGACGCGGAGACCCGCTATAGTCACCTTGAGAAGCTAGCCCTCGCCTTAGTTAACGCGACCCGAAAGCTACGCCCCTACTTCCAGGCTCATCAGATTGTGGTAGTCACCTCTTTCCCCATCAAAGCAGTCCTTAACAAGCCGGAAGTGTCTGGGCGACTAGCAAAATGGGCCATAGAGCTGGGAGTATGATGTGATCTTCCGACCTGCAACGGCCATCAAGTCACAAGTCCTGGCAGATTTTGTAGCCGAATTCTCTCATGTCATGCTTCCAGCCCTGGAACAAGAAGTGGCGCAGGCGTGGGACTAGTCCTAACTTCCCCTATTGGGGAATCAGCCTCAAGGGCTGTACGATGCAACTTCAAAGAAACGAACAATGAGGCTGAATACAAAGCTCTAATAGCAGGGCTGACACTCTCCAAAAAGATGGGAGTAGAAGACATCCAGGTCTTCAGCGACTCGCAATTAATCATAAGCCAGGTCCAAGGAGATTACGAGGCAAAAGATCCGAGTATGGTCAGTTACCTATCAGTGGCTAAACGAGTACTCGACATGTTCCGAAACTGTAAGCTCACTCAGATCTCTAGGGAGCATAACGCCCAAGCCGACGCTCTATGTAAGACCCAAACCTGGATCCCATGATCCAACCAGTCCGCGGACTTACCTAAACATCTAAGTGTAATTAAGCCGGTTATGGTCCAATCTTTACTTAGTCATTTTTCAATCATTTGAGGTTCATGCAAGTATAAAATCAGTGCGGAAGCTTAAGGCAAACATTACTTATGTATATATGTCAAATGAGATCCATACAAAGTGTTCAATCCACACAAGTTGCACAATAGGCTATGTTAAATCCAAATGTTTACAACAAGACTACATCACACATCCCACACGGCCAAGGTCTTCATGGCTCCTTAGCCTTACCACGATCCCTGTCAGGACCTGAAATCAAAACCCACAACACATATGCATAAGATTCATGACCGATATCCTAGCAAATAACAACCTAAGCATGGTTTGGACACATGGTCCATATTCTGGCCGATTAATGACCCATTGATTTAATCATTCGAAAACTCATATTAACACTTGATAAATCATGATAAATCATGACTAAGAGAATGGTCCAAGCGGATTCACCAGAACCGGCCTTGATCATATTGATCTTGACCGTGAACAACCTAACCGGTTTCATGGTACCATCTCGAAATCAATCATATAAAATTATTCTGACACTTTGATAATTCATTATAAATCTCCAATAAGAGATATCCAACGCCAAATCCCAATAACTCCCACTGGAAGTATGAGATCGGTTCACACATGCCCAACCAAGGCCATGGAGAGATTACTCTGATCTAACCAAGCCTTAGTGGCGTGATCGTGAGATTAGACTCACCAATAACATCAGAAATAAGTAGAGAAGAGATATAATGAAAAGACAAGAACATTAGATGCAACCATCCACTCATGGATCAACCGGCCGAACCATCCGGATGGATGATTTCAGGCGGTTTGTACTTGGTTTGCATCCAGTACCTTAGGCGTGTGTTCGGAAGCCCCCACACTCTTCTCGGTTGCCTTCTCCTTTCCTCTGGTATCCATTCTCGATCACGGTTCACTTGCCCACGGCTTAGAACTCACCGGAATCCCCTTGGCTTCACGCGGAATGCCTTTGCGGTTTCACTTCTCTTTTCTCTCTTTGATTCTGTAGAGATTTGGACAGAGTTTCCCCTTGTGTTTTTCGATGAGAAATGTCGACAATGGAGGGTTTTATTTATAGGGAAGACGATTGTAAACCGTCCGGACGATGTGATTGGCCAAAAGGCCAACGGACACCTTTTCGTCCCATAACCGTCCCAAACCGTCCAACCGCATGCAACCGTCCCTTTCTTCCTTTGTTCTCATCGATCTCTCACTCAGCTAGTTGCCCACAAGCTCAGCTCACTTGCCCAAGCAAGCTAGACTCAACGACCACTCTCGGACAGCATCCGGTCCGTGACCGTTACTCACGGTCCGTAAGAACCGGTCAAGGCTCCCACACTCCGTCCAGCTGAGTTGAGCTGAGTGACAGTTGCCTTAGCTGAGTGAGCTACTCCTCCAGCTCCTGTGAGCTGCCCAAGACTGTTTGAGCTCCCCACCAGCTTCACCGAGCTGATTGAACTGCTTCCGGACCATGTCCAGCTTCCGGATCACTCGTCCAGCTACCATTTTCTTCTTTCCTTCTTATCCTGGTCAAGTCTCAGCTTCCTGATGCACTTAACCCTTAGATTAGACCATGATACGCTTGCCTTTAGGTCTTTTCAACCTGGCCAGCCCATCTCCCCGCACCACGGCCTGTCCGGATGCCTTAGTTAGAACTCGGGACATGACAAGTCTCCCCCACTTGGAAGGAACTCGTCCCCGAGTTCATGTTGGATGATTCTCCAACCACGTACTGACTATACCACTCAGGATACTCAGCTTTCATTCTTGCTTCTGTTTCCCAAGTGATAATGTCTTTGCCATTGAATTCCCATACAATCTTTAGCATAGGAACTGTCTTCTTCCTCATTGCCTTTTCCATCCGATCAATGATTCGAACCGGCCTTGTCTCTAAGGTGAGGTTCTTACCAAGATCTTTTGGAATTTCAGGCAAGACAATATCTTGATCCGTTAGGCACTTCCTTAGTTGAGACACATGGAAAACATTGTGGTAAGCATCCATTTCAGATGGCAAATCCAGTTTGTAAGCCACTGCCCCAACTCTTTCAAGTATCCTGAATGGACCTAAGAACCTTGGGTCTAGTTTCCTTCTTCCAGAAACTCTTGCCCTTCCTTTGAAGGTAATCATCTTGAGATAGATTAGATCACCAACCTCAAACTCAAGATGTTTCCTCCTCTTGTCCGCATAGCTCTTTTGACGGTCTTGAGCTTCCTTCATCTTCTCCTTGACCAATTTGATCTTCTCTGTGGTCTCCTCTACAATCTCAGGACCTATTATGCTGCGCTCCCCCACTTGGGTCCAGCATAAAGGTGTCCTACAAGGCCGTCCATATAATGCTTCATAAGGAGACATACCTATGCTGGTGTGAAAGCTGTTGTTGTATGCAAATTCCACCAGTGGTAAGTGTTTCTCCCATGAATCACCCCAATCTAGAACACATGCCCTTAACATATCTTCCAGTGTCTGGATGGTTCTTTCTGACTGACCGTCCGTTTGAGGATGATAGGATGTGCTCATGTTCACTCTTGTTCCCAAGGCCTTTTGGAAGGCTCTCCAGAAATAAGAAGTGAACCTAGGGTCTCTATCCGAGACTATACTAGCCGGCACTCCATGCAGCCTCACAATTTGATCTATGTAGATCCTCACAATCTCATCCACTCCATCACCTTTCTTGATGGGCAAGAAGTGTGCAGATTTGGTCAAGCGATCAACGATCACCCATACTGCATCCTTCTTGTTTCTAGTGGTGGGAAATCCAGTCACAAAGTCCATTGTGATGTGATCCCACTTCCATTCTGGTATGGGAAGATTCTGTAATAAACCACTTGGAACCTGATGTTCAGCCTTGACCAATTGACAAGTAGGACACTTGGCTACCCACTCGGCAATGTCAGCTTTCATCCTGATCCAATGGTAATATCTCTTGATGTCTTTGTACATCTTGTTTAGTCCCGGGTGTACTGAGAACTTAGACTTATGAGCTTGACTCATAATCTCTTCCTTTAGTCCCCGGTCACCAGGAACACTCACCCTCCCATGTACCAAAATGGTACCATTGCTTGTGACTTGATACTCAGTCTTGTCATTCCTTGCAACCTTTTGCAAGTTCTCATCCAAGCTTTGTGCTTGTTGTATTCTGGTAAGTAGATCGGCCTGGTTCACAGCCTCTAAACCCAAGGGCTCATCCTCACTTGCCATGGTGTCTAGATGTAGTGACCGGACCATCCCTTCCAGGATCTCTGCTTCTTTTTCAGCTGATACCTCAGCCCTACGCCTGCTTAAGGCATCTGCCACTAGATTGGCCTTGCCTGGATGGTAGGCAATGTCCAAATCATAGTCGGCCACAAACTCCATCCACCGCCTTTGTCTCAAATTCAACTCAGGTTGAGTGAAAATGTACTTCAGGCTTTTGTGGTCAGTGAGAATCTGAACTTTGGCACCATATAAATATGATCTCCATATCTTCAAGGCAAACACCACTGCGGCCATCTCCAGGTCGTGTGTTGGGTAATTGCCCTCGTGCTTCCTGAGTTGCCTAGAGGCATATGCTATGACCTTCCCATGCTGTGTGAGTACACAGCCTAATCCAGTAATGGATGCATCCGTGTACACCACATATGGTTGGTCCTCCTCAGGTAACACCAAAACTGGTGCACTGGTCAGCATGTTCTTCAAGGCTTCAAAGCTCTTTTCACAAGCCTCTGACCAAATGAACTTGACATCCTTTCCAGTAAGTTGTGTCATAGGTTGTGCCACACTTGCAAACCCTTTGACATACTTCCTGTAGTATCCGGCCAAACCCAAGAAGCTTCTTACTTCTGTGGCATTCTTTGGTCTTGGCCACTCTTGTATGCACTTGATCTTCTCCGGATCAACAGACACTCCTTCCTCAGACACCACATGTCCTAGGAAGCCAATGCTCTTCTGCCAAAAGCTACACTTGCTTAGCTTGGCAAATAATTGTTGTTCTCTCAATCTTTCCAACACCAACCTGAGATGCCTCTCATGGTCTTCCCGGGTCTTAGAATAAACTAGTATATCATCAATGAAGATGATTACAAATTCATCTAAGTACTCCCTGAAAATTCCATTCATCATCTTCATGAAGGCTGCTGGTGCATTAGTCAATCCGAATGGCATGACCACAAACTCATAGTGGCCATACCTAGTCCGGAAGGCTGTCTTCCTTACATCTTCTGATGCAATGGGGATTTGATGATAACCCGATGCCAAATCAATCTTAGAGAACCATTTGGCTCCCTTTAGTTGATCCAGCAACTCATCAATCCGGGGCAATGGGTACTTATTCTTTATAGTCACCCTATTCAACCCCCTATAGTCTATACACAACCTGAAGCTACCATCCTTCTTCTTTACAAAGAGGACTGGTGCACCCCAGGGTGATACACTTGGGCGTATGAACCCTTTCTCTAACAACTCTTCAAGTTGTTTCTTTAGCTCAGCCATCTCGGCCGGAGCCATGCGGTATGGGCTCTTTGACATTGGGGCCGTCCCTGGTTCTAGTTCTATTATGAATGGGTCTGACCTATCAGGGGGAATGCCCTGTAGTGACCTAAACACATCATCAAACTCATTGACCAGCGGTATCCCGTCCGGGCCACCATCCCCTACGACCTCCTTAGTGGTGATTGTGGCTATATAAGCCTCACAACCTTGCTCCAGCATCCTTGCCGCACGGACTGCTGATAACACTAAGCATCCAGAGGCCGGATTAATACCTTGGTACTTGATCGGGGGTCCACACCCACTCTCAAACTGCACCCTTCCTCGATGACAGTCTAAGGTGGCCCGATTCTTGCCAAGCCAGTCCATGCCTAGGATCACCTCGTGATTCTTAAGGCGGACCACAATCAGATCCACCGGCATTGCCTTATCTTGGATCATTACTGGGATGTCTTTGACTAGACCTAGTGCATGCATTAACTGCCCACCGGCTGCACTCACTAAGCCAAGATCATCCCTGGTTCCCATTTGGAACATGCCTTTACCAATCATCTCTGGGCTCACAAAACTATGTGTAGCACCAGTATCAAATAATACATGTGTTTCCACACCACCAATACACAAGGTCCCTACATAAGACCTTATCTAAGTATCTAGTCCATCCTAGATTCCATACCATGCCATTCTAATAAATTTAAAAATTTAAACAGAATGGGTTTTTAGAATTATACCAGTGATCGCCTTGAAGGGTCCGGACTCATCCGCTTCCCTTGAAAGCTCATAGACTCGAGGTGCTGAAGTTTGGCCTTGCTTGTTGTCTGGCCGGTTGCTCTCCGTACGGCCCTTGCCCTGTCCAGTTTGCAACTGGGGACAGTCCACACGGAAATGGCCCTTCTTACCACATTGGTGACAAGTTCTGGCCTCACTGGTCGAGCCTTGCCCACGGTTCCTATCCGGTCCAGGACAATCCCGAGCTGAGTGATCCATCTTGCCACAACGGGTACATGCTCCCATTGCCTTCCAGCACTCTCCACCATGATGTTTGCCACACTTGGGACACTCTGGCCTACCACTTGAGGTTTTACCCCCTTCAGCCGCATCCCTCTTTCTCTTCTTGTCACCACTCTGACCGGAAGACACCACCACACTCTTGAGTTTGTGTTTGGTCTCCTCAGCCAGATTAGTTTCCAGCATTGCCATTCTTTCCACCAACTCAGAGACAGTGTTGAAGGTACGGACCGAGCAATAAGTCTTAAGCTCAGGCCTCAAGCCCCTTATGAACCTGCGAACCTGAACCTTCTCATCCTCAAGTTCCTTACCCACATACCTCCTGAGCCGGTTGAACTCTTCCTCGTACTCCCTTACTGACCGTTTGCCCTGGACCAAGTCCAAGAACTTAGCTTCCAAACGGTCCCATGCTTCTGCTGGAAAGTACTTGTGGTTGAACTCAACCTCAAAGTCAGAAAACTTCACAATGGAGCCATTGGTGCGCTTGTCTAGGGACAGCCACCAGTTGTGTGCATCTCCCTCCAGGAAGTGTACTGCTATGTCTCTCTGGTACTCCTCAGGGCACCTTGTGGACCTGAAGTTCCTGGCCAGACGGTCCCTCCACTCATCTGCCTCCATTGGGTCAGCACTTCCAGCAAAGTGTTTGGTTCCCAAACGAGTGATGTGTTCAAGCACCTTCAGGTAATCAACCTTCTTGGTTGTTCCCACCGGTGGATCTAACTCAATCACCTCAGCAAGAGGCGCCACATATCCACCAGATACACCCACACCCGGAGCTACCATTGGCGCTTGAGTAGTTTGACCCATAGATGAATTCACAACTGGTGTGAACACTTGGGTCATAGCCAGCATCTGACTTCCCATTAACTTGATTGCATCAAGTATTTGCTTCATGGTTGGTTCGGCCATTGGTTCATCCGGTCCAACCCTCTCATCTCCACGGATGTTTGGATTAACCCGGTTACTAGTCCCTGAGGACTCGGCCTCACCTTCTTGCTCATTCCTTTGCTGCCCACTTCCTGCTCCTAACTGGTTTCCAGCCGCATTCAGTGGTTGCCTGGTCTCGTCCAACTGTCTGTTCTCTCCACCCAGCTGAACCTCAGTCTGGTTCACTTGCGTTTCAGTCAGGATGGCCTCACTGGTCTGGCCAGTAGGTGGAACTGACAGCAACACGGATGGGTTAGGCACTGAGGCATCTCCTGCCGCGGATGCTCCTGTCCCATCCTTAGTCTTCCGAGACTTCTTCTTAGTTCCCTTAGGCCATCAAGGACAAACACAAGGCAAAAGGTTAGATTAACATTTTTATTTGCAAACCTCAAGCAATATTATGTTAACCAAAAACCCAAAACCTGCCATGAGACCCAGCCGGATGTGTGATGACCTGCCCTAACCACAGCCTAGAATCAAGCATGCTCTGATACCAACTTGTAAGACCCAAACCTGGATCCCATGATCCAACCAGTCCGCGGACTTACCTAAACATCTAAGTGTAATTAAGCCGGTTATGGTCCAATCTTTACTTAGTCATTTTTCAATCATTTGAGGTTCATGCAAGTATAAAATCAGTGCGGAAGCTTAAGGCAAACATTACTTATGTATATATGTCAAATGAGATCCATACAAAGTGTTCAATCCACACAAGTTGCACAATAGGCTATGTTAAATCCAAATGTTTACAACAAGACTACATCACACATCCCACACGGCCAAGGTCTTCATGGCTCCTTAGCCTTACCACGATCCCTGTCAGGACCTGAAATCAAAACCCACAACACATATGCATAAGATTCATGACCGATATCCTAGCAAATAACAACCTAAGCATGGTTTGGACACATGGTCCATATTCTGGCCGATTAATGACCCATTGATTTAATCATTCGAAAACTCATATTAACACTTGATAAATCATGATAAATCATGACTAAGAGAATGGTCCAAGCGGATTCACCAGAACCGGCCTTGATCATATTGATCTTGACCGTGAACAACCTAACCGGTTTCATGGTACCATCTCGAAATCAATCATATAAAATTATTCTGACACTTTGATAATTCATTATAAATCTCCAATAAGAGATATCCAACGCCAAATCCCAATAACTCCCACTGGAAGTATGAGATCGGTTCACACATGCCCAACCAAGGCCATGGAGAGATTACTCTGATCTAACCAAGCCTTAGTGGCGTGATCGTGAGATTAGACTCACCAATAACATCAGAAATAAGTAGAGAAGAGATATAATGAAAAGACAAGAACATTAGATGCAACCATCCACTCATGGATCAACCGGCCGAACCATCCGGATGGATGATTTCAGGCGGTTTGTACTTGGTTTGCATCCAGTACCTTAGGCGTGTGTTCGGAAGCCCCCACACTCTTCTCGGTTGCCTTCTCCTTTCCTCTGGTATCCATTCTCGATCACGGTTCACTTGCCCACGGCTTAGAACTCACCGGAATCCCCTTGGCTTCACGCGGAATGCCTTTGCGGTTTCACTTCTCTTTTCTCTCTTTGATTCTGTAGAGATTTGGACAGAGTTTCCCCTTGTGTTTTTCGATGAGAAATGTCGACAATGGAGGGTTTTATTTATAGGGAAGACGATTGTAAACCGTCCGGACGATGTGATTGGCCAAAAGGCCAACGGACACCTTTTCGTCCCATAACCGTCCCAAACCGTCCAACCGCATGCAACCGTCCCTTTCTTCCTTTGTTCTCATCGATCTCTCACTCAGCTAGTTGCCCACAAGCTCAGCTCACTTGCCCAAGCAAGCTAGACTCAACGACCACTCTCGGACAGCATCCGGTCCGTGACCGTTACTCACGGTCCGTAAGAACCGGTCAAGGCTCCCACACTCCGTCCAGCTGAGTTGAGCTGAGTGACAGTTGCCTTAGCTGAGTGAGCTACTCCTCCAGCTCCTGTGAGCTGCCCAAGACTGTTTGAGCTCCCCACCAGCTTCACCGAGCTGATTGAACTGCTTCCGGACCATGTCCAGCTTCCGGATCACTCGTCCAGCTACCATTTTCTTCTTTCCTTCTTATCCTGGTCAAGTCTCAGCTTCCTGATGCACTTAACCCTTAGATTAGACCATGATACGCTTGCCTTTAGGTCTTTTCAACCTGGCCAGCCCATCTCCCCGCACCACGGCCTGTCCGGATGCCTTAGTTAGAACTCGGGACATGACACTCTAGCTAATCTAGGGTCCGCCCTAGAAACCACGAGTCATATAAGCATCCCACTGATGGTACTTCAATGGCCCGCGACAGAGAAGGAGGCGGAGCCTGAGGTATCCGTAGTAGATGAAGGAGAGACCTGGATGACTCCCATCATTAACTACCTGAGGGACGACACCTTGCCTGCCAAATAAACTCTGTAGCCAATGCCAGAAGCACAAGCCAGTCTCCAATCTTCCACCGGAGAACCTCAAATCTCTATGCTCTCCTTGGCCCTTCCGAGAGTGGGGCATGGATATCGTGGGGAAATTTCCCATGGCACCGGGGCAAAAGGTCTTCCTTCTAGTCGTGACCGATTACTTCACAAAGTGGGTGGAAGCTGAAGCACTAGCCAAGATAACGGATCTCCAGATCAGGAAGTTCCTATGGACCAACGTGATCACACGTTTCGGAACCCCTCATGAAATCGTCACAGACAACGGATCCCAGTTCAAGAGCTACAACTTCCGAAAGTTTTGCAAAGACTGGAACATCAAACTCTCCTATTCAGCACCACGACATCCCCAATCAAACGGTCAAGCCGAGTCCACTAACAAGACGGTGGTGAATATGCTCACGAAGCACCTAGAAGACGCTCACGGGCGATGGGCAGAAGAGCTACACGGAGTACTCTAGGCCTATCGGACCACTCCGAAGATGGCCACCCAGGAGACTCCTTTCTCACTCGTCTATGGTGCTGAAGCAGTAATACCCACGGAGGTGCACATAAGGACCATGGTCTCTGAATTCCTCTCCAAGGAAGAGAACAACGAGCTAATGTCCCTGAGTCTAGACCTACTCGATGAAAAGAGAGAGGCGGCCCGCCTTAGAAACGCGTCCTACCAGTTGAAAGTAGCCAAGAGCTATAACAAGAAGGTCAAATCCAGAACTTTCCAGAAAGGGGACTGGGTCATAAGGCGAGTCTGTGACCACACAAGGGACAGGAGCCTATAAGCTGGAAGACAGCGACGGTAAGGTCCAACCCAACTGCTGGAACGGCTTGCACCTCAAATTATATCACTTCTAAAGTAAGGTCCCCAGATCAAGCTTTATATATCACTACTTTTATTATTATATATTTAAATACACTGGTTTCCAACTCCTATGTATGCGATAACGTCTCAGGACTAAGCTTATAAAATACATTATTAGTTACGGCTAAAGGGGTTATAGGAACTCCAATGTACTTAAAGGGGCATACTAGCTAGGTCAGGCCCTAAGGGACCTTAGATCTTAGCAAACCCCATATACTAGTGAGACTACTCACATGGGTGTACGATATATAAGGAACATGTCTGATCAACCCTATTACATTGTCTACACCTCGGGCCTTGCGTAAAGGCTATAAGACCAAAAGTTATGTGGGGACCACCGTACTAGTGCCACCCAAACCCTGTATTAAAGACGCTACGAGCTAAATACATGCAAGGGGCATTACATACAACTGCAAAGTACTGTAATCAGATGCTGACGGCTGATATGCAGGGAGCAAATGTGCAAAAAAAAACGGTTAGCACCAAAAATTTAATACTTATCCAGACGTGGAAAGTAGTGTGTCTGGTGTGAAGTCGCTCCGCGGGGCAGGCCCACGCCAGAACACCATAAGTGTGGAAACCGAAATTCGCACCGTCAATAAATCGTATAAATTAGGAAACTAGGAAAACCCTAATTTCCCAAAGGTTCCGTATATCTGAGAAACCACACGCCAAGCAATCAGAACACGAAATCGTAAAAAAGTGCGAAATAAAGATTTATTCCGAATCTGCATATGAGCGTTACAACAAGGTAAGGGCGCTTCGGCTACAAGAGCTGTCGGGGAGATTCCTAGTCTAATACCTGAAGGCGGCTAAATCCTAATTGAGTCACAGCTCGAAATAACAAAAAACGGAAAAATCCTAAAATCGCTCTAGGTGCTAACTTTTTTTTGAGAAAAGTGTCTCCTTATGCCTCTCGCCATGAACTCCTTATATACTCCCTCCTAGGTCGGTTTATGCCTTCTTATTTTGCCCTTAAGCCGTCATACTCCAAAAAATAGAGATATTCTATTTTTCTGATCTTCATGATTATTTGCGGAAAGTTTCCATTTATCCACTGAAACTGATGTTTATCCTCCAAGCATAAACCGTTGCAAGGTTTATGGGATTTTAAGAAATAGTAAGTGAGCCTCGAATCAAGTTTAGGACCCTTTGGGCCGTCTTTTGGTTCGAGACGTTTATTACGATTTTTCCGATAAAGTTAAGTTTCCGCGGTTTCATCGTAAACCGAGCTGACGATCCCATTTGATCGAGAAATCAAGAAATGGTTAGCCGTGGCTTGCGGAGGATTGTTATAAGGATAGTCAAGAATGCATAGTTTTACGTCGTATCGTCATTTCGGAAGACTGTGGACGTTTTGGAAAATGGTTGATGTTCGTATGCTCGGCCGCTATAGCGACCGAGCGTGATTCTGTGGTTCGATCTCTATAGCAATCGTTGATTTAAGAAATCATTGTTTTAATAAATCGTTTTTTTAAGAAATCGTTGTTTTAAAACAAGATTTTCCCGCAAGTTTTTCGTATAAGTTTTCCTTTCTTGAAAATGTAGAAATTCTTAAGTTAATAATTTTTAACGGATATTTGGATGCCAACTTTGCCTTGTCCGATTTCGACCCCAATAGTTAGCCCCCCAGTGCGGTAGAATCGTGGGTTGGCTAGATTCTATCGTACGGTTTGGCGAGTTTAGGCGAGTTTTTAGGCCAAGTTTGTATCCAAAAGTCCGAGCTTTGAACAATACTTCATGAAGCTGATAAAAGAGGAGGTAACTCTTTCATTTTTACTCACCCATATTTCATAAGAATTTCTTTGAGAGAGAATCCTTCCAAACATATTTCATAAGAATTTCTTTGAGAGAGAGAGAATCCTTCATAAAAATTTCAAAGATGTTTAAAGGTGGGTAATAATCTTCCAAGAAGAAAACTCCCACGAACCCTTCTCCCGAGTGTAATCTGGATGAGGAGTTTCTCGTTTAAAAGGTCGAGTCAGATTTTCCTCCGGATGCGGGTGAGCTCGACGCATACTGGAGAGCAAGCAGCGACCAAATCGAACCTCCCGCGGAGGAAGATTTTCCGATCAAGCGATCTCGGGGCGTATGATCTGACCTGCCGAGAAAGACTACCAAATCTTTCCTTGCAAAGCTTCGAGAGTACGCTGGGGTTTCGGAAGCTGTATTGACGTGTTGTCGTCTTTGGTTTCCGATCCCTGAGATCATCGTCCGTGTGCTGGACCGTTTCCAAGTCTCTTTTAACCAGTTGAACCCCACGAGCTTCGAGATTCTCATTGGTCTCGTAATTTTGAGTTATGAGCATGGCTTATCCCTCACTACCGATCATTTCAAAGCGCTCTTACGAGTGCAATTCATTCGGGAGTCGAGCTTCTGGCGACTGACCCCTCGTCCCATGATGTTGGTGGTCAGAGGAACCATTTCTAATTTTAACCATTGGAAAAAAAAATTATTTTTCGTCCGACTCGATGCCGCGTCCGTTTAGGAAGAATTTATTCCGATGTTCCGGACGGTTCCTAATCCCACGCCATACGTTAGTGTGGCGCATCCCTGCCCTAGGGATATCATGCAAGTGAGGGATACGCTTAGGAGTGGCGACCATTGGTGGACCTGTTTCACTCGTAAGAGGGTTCGGAAGGGGATTAGATTGGTCCATTGTGATTTCGAGGTAGAGGGCGATGTAGACTTTGCTCCCGTGGAGCGTCTTCCGGAGCGCGTTCCGGTTGAGAGACCGTCTGGATTGTCGTCCAAAGACGAAGGCATCGATCTTGAGTATCATGATTTTCCCGTTGATAATTTTCAACTTCCGGGATGGGATCCGAATCTCGGTTTTGGCGATGGAAGCGGCTCGAGAGACATGCCAATCCCTAGCTTCGATAACTTCTTCGACGGCCTTCCTGACAATCCTAATCCGCCTCCTTTCGCGGAAGAAACGGAGAGGCCTGAAATAGTCGCGGAGACCTCTCGCGTGATTAATGGGGTCAGTCCTTCCTTCTTCTCAAATTTTTTTGCGACCTTATTCGAGTGTATTTTTGCTTTCTTTTTCGAGAAAATAAAAATTCATTTTTCAAATTTCGTAGGCGATGAACAATCTCGGTTCGGCGTTGGTGGAGAGCCAAAGAGAAACGAGGATCTGGCGTTTTAAAGCGGAGAAAACGCGAAGGACTTTGCGCGACTCCAGGAGGAGACTTTGGAGCGGGATTTGAGGGCGGCCGCTGACCATGCCACAGAGATTCACCGAGCGAGGAGGCAAGCCAAAAGAGAGATCGCTGCCGAGATGAAGAATTGTGCGATGCGATTCCAAGAAGAGTACCAAAATCTCAGGGCAGCCGACGTCGCGGTGGGTGATTTTCGCGAGTGTCGCGGTTCGGTTGGAACTCTTTCCAGAACGCAACAAAGCGACTATGTTTATGAGGAGGAGCTGAGCCTTATGCAGGGTGGTATGAAGGATAATGCTCACGCCGAGTCACTCGTTCCTCCCATCGAAGAGAGGATTTGGGGACTCTGGGAACCGATCTAGGTTTCTCCCGATACGGTGGAGGTCGCGACCGAAGCGGAGGGAGGTGAGGACGAGGTGACCTATACGAGGGAGTGCGGAGCTTCGTCGTCGGAGGATTTCATCCTCTATTGATTCAAGTTTGATTTTTTCGGGAAAGCGATTTTCCTTATCTTTGTGTTTGTGCGGCCATGTGTGGCCATTTGTTTGTTTATGCCGCGACCGTAGGAGGTCGTGTAACTTTGTATATTTCGGGACTGGCCGTTTGTGGCTTTGAATCCCTGCCATTTTGCGAATTTTATGAATATGAAGTAGATGTGGGAACCGAAATTCGCACCGTCAATATTTCGTATATTTTAGGAAAGTAGGAAAACCCTAATTTCCCAGAGGTCCCGGATTTCTGAGAAACCACACGTCAAGCAATCAGAACACGACAATAACGAGAAAATAAAATAAGAAATCGTAAAAAAGAGCAAGAAGGATTTTTATTCCGAATTTGCGTATGAGCGTAACAACAACAAGGTAACGTGCTTCGGGTACGAGAGCTGTCGGCGAGATCCCTAGTTCTAATACCGAAGGTGGCTAAACCTAATTTAGTCGCAGCTCGAAAAACAAAAACGGAAAGTTGCCTAAAATGCTCTAAGTGCTAAGTTTGCTCTGAAAGATCTGTCAATATGCCTCTCGCCTTGAACTCCTTATATACTCCCTCCAAGCTCGGTTTACGCTTCCCCCTTTTGCCCTTAAGCCGTCATAGTCGAAAAATGGGAATATTCCATTTTTCTGATCATCATGATTATCTGCGGAAAGTTTCCATTTATCTGCGGAAACTGATGCTTATCCTCCAAGCATAAACCGTCATAAGGTTTATGGATTTTTAAGAAATCGTAAGTGGGCCTCGAATCAAGTTTAGGACCTTTTGGGCCGTCTTTTTCGATTTGAGACGGTTTTTACGATTTCTCCGATAAAGTTAAGTTTCTGCGGTTTTATCGTAAACCAAACGGATGATCCCATTTGATCGAGAGATCAAGGAATGGTTAGTCGTGGGTTGCGGAGAATGGCTATAAGGATAGTCAAGAATGCATAGTTTTACGTCGTATCGTTGTTTCGGAAGACTTCAGACGTTTCGGAAAATAATCGATGTACGAATGCTCGATCGCTAAAGCGACCGGACTTGTTCCGTAGCTCGGTCGCTATAGCGACCGGACTTGTTCCGTAGCTCGGTCGCTATAGCGACCTGACTTGTTCCGTAGCTCGGTCGCTATAGCGACCGAGATCTATCCACAGCTCGGTCGCTATAGCGACCGAGCTCTATACGGAGCTTGGTCGCTATAGCGACCGAGCCGCATCCGAGGCTCGATCGCTATAGCGACCGAGCGTGGTCTTGTGATCTGTTCGCTATAGCAACCGAGCTCTTGTTCGTGACCCAATCGCCATTGCGATCGGGTTTGTGCCGTGGACTGGGGTCCGTTGTCTAAGGGTCTGACCTAGGTTTACTCTCAGCTTTAAGGCTGTGCGATGACTGATCGGCTTTCGTTTTGCATGATAGTGATTTCTTCCTGATTCTTACTGATTAAAGTCTGCGACTTGGCGGCGGCTTATATGACTTGTGTAGTAAGAATCGAGCTATCTCCGAAGGAGTGCTAAACCAAAATTTGGATTTCTTGTATAGCTCGCTATGGTATCCTTGTCGGATGTAAGAGGATCTTTAAAAAGATCTGACTACAAATTTGTTTAGGTGAAACGTTTCTATGTTTATCCGTCGGGGCCAATCGACGGGTTTGTCCTTTCTTTTTTTATTTTCTTTAAAGTCGCGAACGGACTGTTTTGATGAAATGTTTAAAGTCGCGAACGGGCTGTTCTGATGGATGACACGATTTAGATATCTTAAGGGAAACTGCAACATCTCGCGTTCCTTGAGGATACATTTTTCGTTCTCCGGAATGTTTATGTGTTAAGAATCGACAGATCGAGAAAAAGAATTTTATTGAAAATGTTTCAAAAATATCGAATACAAGTGTGGGTATTTTGACCTTTTGTGGGAGTATACGAGTATACGAACCCATTCCCCCCCCCCTTTTGGCGAGGGGGATAGCTGAGCTCGCCGGGTTTCGACGAGCTGCCTATGTACCTCTTTCGAGGATCAAGTCATCTCGTAGTTCTGTTTGTGCCGCGAGTGTGTTTACTCGACGGTTAGTTTTCCATCGACCGCTTTAGTCGCAGGGACATCCTCGGCGGAAGGCTGAGTGCGCTTGTGTTTAACCGTGGAGGTTGTCGTGATGTCTTAATTTATGTTCCGGTAAGAAACAAAGTCGCGACTGTTTTTGACAACCCCAAATTGCGGCGATTCCAGTTCTGGTTGGAAATTTAACGCCCAGGTGATAAGTTGAAAGAACAGCCTTCATGGCTTTAGCCTTGGGATCCTCATGATCGCGTTGTAAATAGCCGGACTATCTACCACTGCGAAGTTAACTATCTTGGTGAAGTTTTTTGCCATGACGGGTAGGTGGATGGTGTTGGGGAAAAATATCCAGGCATAAGTTTTCTCCAGCTTCTGGATAGGCCCTCGACTTCCGGACCCTTGCCCAAGAAGAAATCAGGGACTGACCCCTGCCATAGGTGCGACCCCCTTGATCGGACCGACCCTTGAAGCAAAATAGAAGTTTTCCGCCTAAGGGGAAACTTCCATTTTTCCGATTACGGAAGAGTTCTATTACTTGAAGCCGACATCTACAACTATAAAAGGGGAGCCCAAACCCTAGAATAAGGGATCGACAATTCGAGACAAAGAGATTATAGTTTAGGCGACTAGAACTAGGGTTTATACACCAACACGTTGTAGTCCCAACTAATATACTCGATAACATCTCTTTGCTCTCGATTTACAACTCTATCATACAATTCTTCTAGTGTTCAATAGTACTAAAACGATCCTACACAAAAATACCCTAACAGTTTGGTGCTAGAAGGAGGGGAGTGATCCAACTACGTGACGATGGCACTAGAGGACGATACTAACCAAGCAGAGATGACCCCGAGGGAGATCGAGCTCCATAACAAGCTCGATTTTATTCAAAGTCAGGTTACCGATCTTCACAAAGCTCGGGAGACCACATCCGGTGGCCATGAACTTTTTCTCGAAGTTCAAACCCTAAAAGATCAACTTGGAGAATACTCCAAGCAGCTACAACAGAGCGCCGAGAAGCTAGACGCTATAGAAGCAGAGAATCTTGTCTTCCGACAAGAGAACCATAACCTCAGTGAAATTAACAACAAGCGAAAGCGGTTCCGAACTAGGATTCAACCCATGGCTTCGCTCAATACTCCATGCGATGGTGAAGAAGCATCTCATCGACCCGTCTCCGCCAACGACGAACCCGAAGGCCGAGAAGCTGCAAACGACGGGACCCGAGTGCAAGTGGATAGCGATTCCGATAAGGAAGACCAAGAGTACTCACCCGATGATCCCGGGATCTCAGACCCGGCTCAAGCTGCCTACTTAGAAAGAGTGGTCTCCGAAAGTTTCGGCACCATTCAATCTATGGTAGAAAGGCTCCCAGGGGTAGCTCCCCCTATTCGGAGGAGTAATCAGGGGTCCTACTCCGATACACCTTTCGTGGAAGAGATCGCCTTGGTGGAGATGCCACACAAGTTCTCTTTCCCGAGCATAAAGATGTACGAAGGTACTGGGGATCCTGACAATCATATCGCCCAGTACAAGCAACGCATGCGAGTAGAAGCAATCCCCCGGGACGCACGGGAAGCTACCATGTGCAAGGGATTCGGATCAACCTTGACAGGCCCTACTCTCCAGTGGTATATCAATCTTCCTACCAAGTCCATCAAGTCCTTTGCAGCCCTTAGCGACAAGTTCATAGAGCAATTTGCTAGTAGTCGCAACCTAGAGAGGAACTCAGACGACCTCTATGAAGTCCTCCAGCATAGGAACGAACCCCTTCGTTCCTAAATAGCACGCTTCAACCAAGAGAAGGTGGCTATCCCTGAGTGCAACGCTGATACGGCTATCTCAGCCTTCAAGCGGGGCCTACTCCCGGAGGGAGATCTCTACAAGGAGCTGATCAAATACAAGTGCAGGACTATGGAGGACGTATTGTCTCGTGCTTGGGCTCAAGTAAGGTGGGAAGAAGTGATAGTGCTCAAATTACCCAGTAGAGCTTACTCTCTCAAATAAGAGGTACTGCTGTAGTACTTAGGGATCGAATCACGAGGAGCTAGGGAACCAATTAAATCTAATAAGTTAATAAATCCTAGCTGAAGTTGGTTTTAATGATGAAAATGTAAATAACAATTCCTAAAATGAGCAAGGTAGTTGCTCTAACTAACAATATGATGGGGTGTTCAAATGAAATGAAGAGTGCTAGACTTAGGGCTTTTATTCATGAATGGAGATTATAATATCTATAAATGCTTGACAAGTTGCTTGCATGATAATGTAGAACTCAGCCGCTTAACTCTCAGTGATGTCTCACTTGTTAAATAATCTAAATCTCTGGCCTCAACTGTCGTATGTTGACACAGAAAAAGAGTCGATCGATATCCTTTAGAGATACGAGCGATACACCTTTCGCTCGGCGATCGATTCACCTCTCGGGATATCGATCGACGGCTTCTAGATATGCCTAGGCGCGAGCCGATAATGAACACTAGATCTCAAGGAAGGCGGTTAGCTCCTCTCCAAGAAGATACTAGTTCAAACAGATAATTCAAGATATCAAAGATCCTAGTGATCTATATTCTAGTTAGCTACTCTAGAACAAGCTTAGGGTGCAATCTATTTGATGAATATCACAACTTAGCAATTATAGTTTGGGTCTAATCCCACAAAATCTAACAAGTAGACTACTCAGACATAGCTAAGCAATTCATAACAATAGATAGATGAAAGAATTGCATAGATATATAAAGAGTAGAATAATAAATGGAGTTCGCAAATCTCTCCAATCTCTCAAAACAAATAAAACTCTAGTCTCTCTCTCACACTCTCTGCTTTGCCTCTCAAGACTTGTGTTTCTTAGACTCTTCAAAGCTTGGTGAAGTCAGGGGCAATCTCGTAAATTGGTGAAGTCTTAGTGAAGTAGTCGGCTAAACCATTTCGTCCTCGATATCGATCGACAACACTAGATGTGTATCGGTCGATTATAATCTTCTAGTACACGGATCTTCTTAGCTACATCGATCGACAACTCAGGATGAGTATCGATCGATTCTTATCGCAATGTTGACTTCCGACTTGGTCTTGAATGGTCAACTCGGGTGTATTATCTCTTGTACTCCAAAATGCTCCAAAAACATCACTTTATCATGAAACGCTCCTGAACCTGAAAACATACCTAACAGGCTAGAAAACACATTAGATATATAATAAAATACTAGTATACCAAGGTAGAAAATGGGTGAAATCCATGGTATGTCAACTCCCCCGGACTTACTCCTTTGCTTGTCCTCAAGCAAAAACAAGTAGTCTTTAGAAAATGTTTGTAAATAGTAGGACCTCAAAGATTCAAAATATTGAAGTCATCACTCTATGGGTTTGAAATTCATATCTAAATATCCTAATCACAGAAGTTCATTATGCTTTATCCTAGCTTAGCAACCAAATTCATCTAGTCCACAACTTAGCAAATCTTATCCGACATTCCCCTCTACTAACCTCATTTCTTAACATAAAATAAAAGTGCAGGCTTTACCTTGGGAATATCGATCAAAGGACACATGGATTCAACTCAAACGAGTATCTGAACACACAGCTAGTCTTCTCTGATCTCTTTCTCCCCTCATCTCTCTTCTCTGAATCTCTTATTAGTTTCAATTTCAACAGGTTTCGATGCCACAAAGGTCATATCTAATCTATCTCATTGACATTTGCATTTGTAACTCATACATTTTGACAAAGTGTAGAGAATAGTGGGGTCATAGGTAATGTACCTACCCTCGTTTCCACAATGTGTGATCATCCTCGAGATTTAGAATAGTGGGATCACGGGTAATGTACCTATCCCTCTGCCTCTCAAGAAATCA
The DNA here is from genome assembly GCA_019706035.1 of Raphanus raphanistrum subsp. raphanistrum. Taxonomy (NCBI): domain Eukaryota; kingdom Viridiplantae; phylum Streptophyta; class Magnoliopsida; order Brassicales; family Brassicaceae; genus Raphanus; species Raphanus raphanistrum. Next base: position 8,179,855 of record CM033986.1, on the reverse strand, counting down.
TTTCAATCTTTTATAACTTAAAACTTATATCTTTAAGATGCCGAAGAGAGAGAAGGAAGGGAACCAGAAACACACAGACTTTTTACCTTCCAGACTTGTAAGAGGATTCCGATCCAGTGATTTCCAATCCCCAAGACAAGCAAATAAGTCAGTATTAGTGTTGGAGGTCAGCTTTGGTTCCTTCAAACAATTTCAGCTAGTGTATATAGTTGAAGGGTTGATCCACTTTAGCATCTTTAGTACTATCTACAATCAGTAAATCTAGAATGGTGCTAAAGAGTGGTTAGACAGTCAAATATAAATCTATATCAATGTCCCTATTTAATAATTATGTGAAAAATAATTTTGAAAAATATTTTAAATAAAAACCAAAATAAAAACAATAAAACAAAAACATATTAGTAGACTCCCCCCCCCCCAGACTTAAATTACACTGTCCCAGTGTAACACAGCCGGAGTGAGGTAAATAAATAAATAATAATAACTGAATATAACAAGATAGAACGACTAAACCTGACCGCGATGGTATCGATCGATACGTAAAGATATACGTCGATCGTTAGTGATTGTCGTGTTGCGTCGAGCGATGTGAATGGAATGTGTCGGTCGACGGAATCATCATCCTACTTGGATCTTTAAAAACTGCAAAAATAAAATGTGAATCCTAAAAGTAAAAATGTAAAAATAACTTAAAAGAAAATAAAAGAAAACCTAATAGTGGGTTGCCTCCCACTCAGAGCTTTGTTATAGTCATTTAGCTTGACTGTAGTGGGTGTGTGACTCAGGTGGTGCAGTAGGGGTTGTTGTTTGCTGGTGGGCAAACGTTTCCCTCATATTTGGACTCAGTAGCAGTGAAACTTCTTGTGGCATCATCTGATCTTGTCCATCCAGGATGTATCTTTGCTAAATCTGCTTTGATGACTTGCAACCTTCTGTCTAAATCTTCCATGTCAAACTGATGTTGACAGAAATCAAATGTTGAATGCTCGGACAGTTTTTCATGTTGTGATGTGTCATGCTGGTCATGGGTCTGCTGATCTCGGTCTGCCAAGGACTCAGTGTCGATCGATGCTACAACTTGTGCGTTGGTCGTTTCACTGGGCGTTTTGTCGGTCGATCTAGTGTAAACTGTGTCGATCGATTATGAAGGTTGTCCTTGGTACTGCAGATCACGTATCTCGTTCTTCAGCTGTCGAGTAGCTCTGCATAAGCTGTTTACTCGTTTGTTGACAGTGGCGTCAATGTCATCACTTCTTCCATTGAGTCTCTCCTCCATAGTATTCATAGCTTCCTATAGCTCATGTTTGATCTGATCAACTTCTGATGCTGTGCATGCTCTCTTTGCTGCTGGTGGCTCGATGTCGATCGATATGGGTATAGGCCTGTCGATCGATGTTGCGTTTTTGTCATGGAGACCAATATGATCTTGAACTATGCCAATTTCTTGTTGCAACTCGTTCAATTGTTGTGACAGTGTATCCAGGTATCGCATGATAGGTGAACTGAAGTGATCGTGCTTTTCCTTGTATGATTTCATCATATTCTCCAGTGCTGCGAACCTTGTGTCGATCGATGATGAAGAGTTTATGTCGATCGACGGAAAAGTAGCATTCTGAGCCTGATCTTTCTCGCGAATTGATTCCAACTCTTTTTGTATAAGATCGATCCTCCTGGTTAACCATTCGACATTGTTGTTGAGAGGGCTGTAGACGTCTCCAATCCATGTATTGATGTAAGCAATCTCCCATTCATCTCTCTTAGGTGATGAACATTCTGGTCGGTCCTTGGATGTAGTCTTGCCGATCTCGATCGATGGTACTGGTACTGTGTCGATCGATACAGGTGGCGTAGCTTCCTTCTCAAGCATGGTTAATCTCCATTCTTAGGAAATCTTTATAGCTGATATCCAAAGGCTGTAAAGTATCTTCCACCAATGTGCGAATGTCTACCTCAAGGTGTGCCTGAGCTCTCCACACATCAGTCACCATATCATCTATCTCTTCTCTACTGTAGGGTACTGGTGGTGGTCTGTATGCATGATAAGGGCGTGTGTGTTCTGGAAGGCGCAAGCAACCTTTGTGAAAAAGAGATGCTCTCTCCAGATTTCTCCTTATGTGCTCCTTAGTAACAAGGATGATTTCACCATCAACTCCCCTAGCATATCCAAACTCATCTCTGTGGACACCATATTCATCCTTTGATTCCCATTTGAATCTTCTGGATCCATCGGTATTAAAGGCACGTCGTCCAAACTCCAAACGTCTATCGGGCGATCTGACTCTTGCGCTGTCGATCGATCTGGGATATCGGCCGTCGATCGATGATGATGAATCGATATCGATCGATGGTGAACTCCTAGGTTGACCGAAACTTTGGGAACTGTATCCTCTCTCATGGTGACGTGGTGGTTGTCCTAGACGTGAGCTAGGATGTTTGGATGGCCACGTTGCTGTGTGAACAGGTTTTCTGGTCCATTGGCAACTTGAAGGATGTCTGTTATATCTTCTCTGGTTATGTGCAGAACTCTTCCATCCATTTCTCTTGCAAAGCCATCTGTGTCCCTGAAAAATTCCAAATTCATCAGGTGTTAGTGAAACATTCCTGATGTCATATGGATCATGAAATCGAGATTGACCTCTGGTTAGGGCATCGATCGATGGTGCAGTGGTGGGGGCGATCGATGGTGATCGTCTAGCTGCAATGTTGGATCGATTCTTCTTGGTGTTGCAGTCCTCCATGGTTAAGTTGCTAATTGCTGGAAGCTGCTGGGTATAAGTTGTTGAGGTTTGAATTTTCGTGGCTGGTGTTGTCAACCTTATATAACCATGTGTTGTCCTAATCGGTGAAATTCCGATTTTGTCCTTTAAGTCGTCTAGGTCAATATCGATCGATGTGATGCTGGCGATGTCGATCGATGGACGATGTCGTTTTGCTGGATGAAGTGGATAATCGATCGATGGTGGACGCTGGATGTCGATGGATTTGTTGAAATGATTTGCAAATCTATCATTCTCCATGCATTTTTCCCAAGCTCTTTCTTCCCAATAATCTTCATCATGTTCTTCAATGTGGGGTCCACTGTGGGAAGATCTGGCTGTATCTACTGCAAAACTTTCATGAAATCCACTATTTGCCCATTTTCTTACTGAGTAATCATCTTCTTTTCTGTTGGGTGCGATGGCGAAATTTGGGTAGCAATGATCTGGTAGATCGAGTTCATCTGTTGAGCCTCTGTCGATTGATAATACATGGTTGGTGTCGATCTCTTCTGACTTGCTGGTGTCGATCAATGATGTTGAGGTGCTGTCGATCGATCCCGAGTACTCTGTCTCGTACTCGACTTCACAATGACAAACTGCAATGATACCAAGATCATCTTCGTAGGTGGGGGTGGGTGGGTGAGGATGCGAAGCCGTGAATTCAGCATGTGTCAAGATCCTAACCATGTTGCAATCTGCAGGCGTATCCGGAAATGCATCGTTAGTGTCGATGGATGTGGACTAGCTGGTGTCGATCGACACCATTGTGATCCTCCAAAACTTAGTGAACTTTCCACTTCAAAGTCTCCTTCTTGTAACTTCTCATGCTTCACCACTTGCCAGAAATCATCATCTATAATGGCACTCACGTGGTGTTTCCTGCTTCATTCCCCTATTTCCTTTGAAGTTCCAATTCTCCTGATAGAGTCTTCAGTTTGGACAATTTGTGTCTCAAGCTTCCTAACTTGAGTACAAATCGTGTATATCCTTGTGTTCAGATTGTTGAAGACAGAATCAATCTTTCCATTGAAGTCTACTGTAAGCTTCTGTTGTCCTTCTAGAACTCTATCAATCATGGCATCAAAATTACTCTCCTGGGTGGGTGGTGGTGGGTTTTGGTAAGCTGAGCTGCCGTAGTTCCTGGTGTTGGTGAAGGGTTTCTGATACTGTGAACTCTGGTTGTAGTTACTCTTCTGACCACTACCAAAAAAGTTTATGTTTTCACTCTGGTTTCCATATCTCTGAAATCCAGTACCTCCAATGTAGTTCACATCTTCCTCTGTATCATCTTCTCTAGCCTCTTCTTCTTCAGCTGAGCAGACTGGCTGCCCCAGAAATGCTTGCAAAGCATCTATCTTGGCTCTGACTTCATTCATCTGGTTCTCCCCGATGGCTGCAACCGATTTCTTCTTGTTAGAGTCAGTATTCTTGGTGCTGCTGCTGTTGGCTAGGTTCTCAATAAGTCTCACAGCCTCTATTGGATTCCTGGTGTTGAAGTTCTCCTCGCTAGCAGTATCAAGAGCCATCTGATACCTCAAGGCGATACCTCTGTAGAAAGTGCTTAGCAGCTGCACTTCATTGAGTCCATGGTGTGGACAGTCCCGCTGGAAAAACATAAATCTCATCCACGCGTCTTTAAAAGTCTCACCATGCTTTTGCGCGAAAGTGGCAATTTTGCTCCTTAAGTCTTCAGCACGTGCCTCATCAAAGAAATTACGCAGGAAGGCATTTTTTATGTCGGCCCAGGATGTCAGTGATCCTGTAGGTAGCTGCTTGAGCCAGTGTGAAGCTTCTCCAATAAGTGAGTATTTGAAGAGCTTGCAGAGTAGGTAGTCCTCAGAGACTCCATCCATACGAATAACATCTATAAGGTCCTCGAACCTTTCCAGATCGTCCATAGGATGCTTGTGTGATAACCAAGAGTAAGGTATCTGAGACACGAGAGAGTAGTACTGAGGCTTGAGCTTGAAGTTCGGCTTCTGAATCTCTGGAAGTCGAATAACTGATCTGTTGGTGTAGTACTCATCAGGACGATTGTAGTCTGCCAACGATCGTGTTTGAGTTTCTCCTGTAGCCTCAGCTTCAGGCTCAGGGATTATGTTTCCCTGTGCATCTAGCTGCTGACCTGTTGCATTACGCAGATGACCATCTTGGTCATACAGGTTTCCATTCTCGTCCTGCGTGAGGATAACAATCGCAACCATGCCTCGCGAGTTAGTATCGATCGATGTACAGTGAGTAGTATCGAACGATGTGGATCGGCGAATGGTATCGGTCGACGGTGCTTTCTGAGTGTCGGTCGACGGTTGAATGTGAATATCAGTCTACGGTACTGTGGTTCCGTCGATCGATGCGGAGCGTAGGTCTTTGCGGATTGAACGTTCCAAGTGTGCAGGATCTTCTGAGAATAGTAGTTGAATTCCCTTATTGCTTCTGGTACTGCTGGGCTTGTACCTGAAAAGACAAGAAAAATTTTAATCAGAAAGGGGGTAAGAAAAGAAAAACCTAAGATTAATAAAATTAAATCTAATGGCGATCAAAGCTCCCCGGCAACGGCGCCAAATTTGATAGTGCTCAAATTACCAAGTAGAGCTTACTCTCTCAAATAAGAGGTAGATCTGTAGTACTTAGGGATCGAACCACGAGGAGGTAGGAAACCAATTAAACCTATCAATTAATCAATCCTAGGTGAAGTTGGTTTTAATGCTGAAAATGTAAATAACAAACCCTAAAATGAGCAAGGTAGTTGCTCTAACTAACAATATGATGAGTTGTTCAAATGACATGAAGAGTGCTAGACTTAGGGCTTTTATTCAGGAATGGAGATTATAATATCTATAAATGCTTGACAAGTTGCTTGCATGATACTATAAAACTCAGCCACTTAACTCTCAGTGATGTCTCACTGGTTAAATAATTTAGATATCCTTTATAGATATCGAGCGATACACCTTTTGCTCGGCAATCGATTCACCTGTCGAGATATCGATCGACGGCTTCTAGATATGCCTAGGCGCGAAGCGATAATGAACACTAGATCTCAAGGAGGGCGGTTAGCTCTTCTCCAAGAAGATAATAGTTGAAACAGATAATTCAAGATATCAAAGATCCTAGTGATCTATATTCTAGTTATCTACTCTAGAACAAGCTTAGGGTGCAATCTATTTGATGAATATCACAATTTAGCAATTATAGTTTGGGGCTAATCCCACAAACCTATTTAAACCCTAGATCTAACAAGTAGACTACTCAGACATAGCTAAGTGATATACCATGGATTTTACCCGTTTTTAACCATGGTATACTAGTATTTTATTATATATTTAATCTGTTTTCTAGCCTGTTAGGTATGTTTTCAGGTTCAGGAGCATTTTGTGAGAATGTGATGTTTTTGGAGCATTTTGGAGTACAAGAGATGATATACCCGAGTTGACCATTCAAGACTAAGTCGGAAGTCAACATTGCGACTGTGACAACCCGTCCTGCGGAACCACCCGTCCGTAGACCCAAGCTCATAGCGCTGCAGCGCACCGACCCCAACCCCTCTATTATGAGATCTCACTATCTCCATAATTAGGTTGTTGGTGAGACTCGAACCCAGGTCCTCACCCTTTAACAGCATTCCCACAGGACAAGCTGTCACCAATTGACCTGCAGATCAATTGGTGACAGCTTGTCCTGTGGGAATGCTGTTAAAGGGTGAGGACCTGGGTTCGAGTCTCACCAACAACCTAATTATGGAGATAGTGAGATCTCATAATAGAGGGGTTGGGGTCGGTGCGCTGCAGCGCTGTGAGCTTTGGTCTACAGACGGGTGGTTCCGCAGGACGGGTTGTTACATAAAAGTCGACTTTTATGTAACAACCCGTCCCGTGGAACACCTGTCCATGGACCCCAGGCTCACAGCGCTGCAGCGCACCGACCCCAACCCCTCCATTATGAGATCTCACTATCTCCATAATTAGGTTGTTGGTGAGACTCGAACCCAGGTCCTCACCCTTTAACAGCATTCCCACAAGACAAGCTGTCACCAATTGATCTGCAACAACCTAATTATGGAGATAGTGAGATCACATAATGGAGGGGTTGGGGTCGGTGCGCTGCAGCGCTGTGAGCCTGGGGTCCATGGACAGGTGTTCCACGGGACGGGTTGTTACAGCGACTATAATCGATCGATACTCATCCTGAGTTGTCGATCGATGTAACTGAGAAGATCCACGTACTAGAAGATTATAATCGATCGATACACATCCAGTGTTGTCGATCGATATCGAAGACGAAATGGTTTAGCCGACTACTTCACCAAGACTTCACCAAATTACGAGATTGCCCCTGACGAGTTTTTAACCTAACGGAAATGCTTAAATTTTCCTGCTAAGTGTTTTTTGACGGCAACCTTCGAAAGAAGCAAGCTTTTGACAACCCTCAAGAGAAAGGCAGAGAGTGTGAGAGAGAGACTAGAGTTTTATTTGTTTTGTGAGATTGGAGAGATTTCTCATCTCCTTTTGTATTTCTACTTTATTCTATCTATGCAATTCTTTGATAATGTATTTCACATCTTCCTGTCTGAAGGGTTATCGATCGACGGCTTCTAGATATGCCTAGGCGCGAACCGATAATGAACACTAGATCTCAAGGAGGGCGGTTAGCTCTTCTCCAAGAAGATAATAGTTGAAACAGATAATTCAAGATATCAAAGATCCTAGTGATCTATATTCTAGTTAGCTACTCTAGAACAAGCTTAGGGTGCAATCTATTTGATGAATATCACAACTTAGCAATTATAGTTTGGGACTAATCCCACAAACCTATTTAAACCCTAGATCTAACAAGTAGACTACTCAGACATAGCTAAGTGATATACCATGGATTTTACCCGTTTTTAACCATGGTATACTAGTATTTTATTATATATTTAATTTGTTTTCTAGCCTGTTAGGTATGTTTTCAGGTTCAGGAGCATTTTGTGAGAAAGTGATGTTTTTGGAGCATTTTGGAGTACAAGAGATGATATACCCAAGTTGACCATTCAAGACTAAGTCGGAAGTCAACATTGCGACTATAATCGATCGATACTCATCCTGAGTTGTCGATCGATGTAGCTGAGAAGATCCGCGTACTAGAAGATTATAATCGATTGATACACATCCAGTGTTGTCGATCGATATCGAAGACGAAATGGTTTAACCGACTACTTCACCAAGACTTCACCATTACGAGATTGCCCCTGACGAGTTTTTAACCTAATGGAAATGCTTAAATATTCCTGCTAAGTGTTTTTTGACGGCAACCTTCGAAAGAAGCAAGCTTTTGACAACCCTCAAGAGAAAAGCAGAGAGTGTGAGAGAGAGACTAGAGTTTTATTTGTTTTGAGAGATTGGATAGATTTCTCATCTCCTTTTGTATTTCTACTTTATTCTATCTATGCAATTCTTTCATCTATCTATTGTTATGAATTGCTTAGCTATGTCTGAGTAGTCTACTTGTTAGATCTAGTGTTCAAATAGGTTTGTGGGATTAGCCCCAAACTATAATTGTTAAGTTGTGATACTCATCAAATGGATTACACCCTATGCTTGTTTTAGATTTGCTAACTAGAACATAGATCACTAGGATCTTTGATTATCTTGAATTATCCATTTGAGCTTTCCTGTCTCCCGTTGAGAAGAGCGACAGCTCCTCCTTGTGACCTTGTGTTCATATTCGGCTAGCGCCTAGGCAGATCGAGAAGCCGTCGATCGATATCCCGACAGGTGAATCGATCGGCGCTGCGAAAGGTCTATCGCTCGATATCTCAAAAGGATATCGACCGACTCTTTTTCTGTGTCATCATGCGAAAGGTGTGGCCAGAGATCTAGATAATTTAACCAGTGAGATATCACTTGAGTTAAGCAGCTGAGATCTATAGTATCATGCAAGCAACTTGTTAAAGCATTTATAGAGATTATAATCTCCATTTCCTGAATAGAAACCCTATGTCTAGCACTCTTTATCACATTTAAACAACCCATCATATTGTTAGTTAGAGCAACTACCTTGCTCATTTTAGGAATTGTTACTTTTATTTCCATCTTATAAACCAACATTGCCTAGGATTGATTAGTAGATTTTATTTAATTGATTTTATCTTGTAACCCTTCAGACACTAGACCTACATCAGAGGGAACTGAAGGAAGAAGGTTAAGGAGTAGGAAGGAGAAGATTCCTAAGAACCTTAAGAGGGAAGCTAATGAAAAGGAGATCAATGGTTTCACTAAGAGAATTATCAGAATCCCACCAGAGAAACCTTTTGAGGAGGTTTACTTCACAAGCAGATTGTGGATGTTCTTCAGAGAAACAAGGGAGACTGAAACTGACATTAGGAGAAGGTTTGACAATGTCAGAGAAGATATGAGGAAAATGATTACTTTGCAGAAGAAGAATGATCCTGGGAAGTTTGCAATACCCTGTGTAGTACAAGGGATTGAATTTCCTCATGCACTATGTGACACTGGTTCATCAGTCAGCATCTTACCAAAGGTCATGGCAGACCATCGGGGCCTGCAAGTAGAGCCTTCACCAGAGATCTTTACCTTCGTGGATTACTCTCAGAAAAACTCTAGAGGCTTCATCAGAGACCTGGAGGTACATATTGGTAATGCTATCGTTCCTGTGGATTTTCATGTCCTAGACATCAAGAAAAATTGGAACTCTTCCCTCTTACTTGGAAGAGCATTTATGGCTACAGTAGGAGCCATATGTGAACATGGACACCAACAGGATGTGCTTGACTATGATAGATCCAGAGATCCACTACGACCCTGTCAAGCTTGGCAAACCACCAGCCAAATCAGTGGTAAAGGAAGATGATACTGGTATCATAGCAGTTTGTCATTGTGAAGTCGAGTATGAGACATATTACTCGGGATCGATCGACAGCACTTTAACATCATCGATCGACACTCGCAAGTCAGAGGAGATCGACAACAAATATAGATCATCGATCGACAGAGACCCACCAGATGATGAACTCGATCTACCAGATCATTGCTATCCGAATTTCGCCATCCCACCCAGCCGAAAGGAAGATGATTACTCAGTAAGGAGTTGGGCAGATAGCGGATTTCATGAGAATTTTGCAGTAGACATAGCCACCTCTTCCCACAGTGGAGACCACAATGAAGAACATGATGCAGTCTATTGGGAAGAGAGAGCTTGGGAAAATTACTTGGAGAATGACAGATTTGCAATTCGATTCCCACAATCGATCCACATCAAACGCCCACCATCGATCGATTATCTACTTCATCCAGCAAAACGACATCGTCCATCGATCGACATCGCCAGTATCACATCGATCGATATTAACCCGGACGACTTGAAGGACAAAATCGGAATTTAACCGATTAGGGCAACACATGGGTATAAAAGGTTGACAACTCAAGCCACGAAAATTCAAAACTTTTCACCTTCTACCCAGCAGCTTCCAGCATTCAGAAATCTATCAATGGAGGTCTGCAACAACATGTACAATTGATCCAACCGTGCAGCTAGACGTGCACCATCGATCGCCACCACCACAGCACCACCGATCGAAAACTTCAACAGAGCTCAACCTCGATCTCATGAACCTAACGATATCGGGAACGTTTCACTAACACCTGATGAATTTGGAATTCTCAGGGACACAGATGGCTATGCAAGAGCAATGGCTGGAAGAGTTCTGCACATAACTAGAGAAGACATAGCAGACATCCTCCAAGTTGCTAATGGACCAGAAAACCTGTTCACACAACAACATAGCCATCCAAACATCCTAGCTCACGTCCAGGACAACCACAACACAAACACAAGGGAGGATACAGTTCCTCAACACTTCGGTCAACCTAGGAATTCACCATCGATCGACATCGTTTCAACACCATCGATCGACGGCGGATATCCCGGATCGATCGACAGACCAAGAGTCAGATCGCCCGACAAACGATTGGAGTTTGGACGACGTGCCTTCAATACTGATGGATCCAGGAGATTCAAATGGGAAGCTAAGGATGAATATGGTGTCTAAAGAGATGAGTTTGGCTATGCTAGAGGAGTTGATGGTGAGATCATCCATGTTACCAAGGAGCAAGTAAAGATAATTCTGGATAAAGCATCCCTTTTTCACAAAGGTTGCTTACGCCTTCCAGTACACACACGCCCTTACCATGCATACATACCACCACCAGTACCCTACAGTAGAGAGGAGATAGATGATATGGTGACTGATGTATGGAGAGCTCAGGCACACCTTGAGGCAAACATGCACACATTGGTGGAAGACACTTTCCAGCCTTTGGATGTCAGTTACAAGGACTTCCAGAATGATATGGCTGAGATAAGAGTGATGCTTGGAAACATATTGACCATGCTTGAGAAAGAGGCTACGCCACCAGTATCGACTGACAGAGTACTTGTACCATCGATCGACATCGGCAAGACTACATCCATGGACCGACCAGAATGTTCATCACCTAAGAGAGATGAATGGGAGGTTGCTTACATCAATTCATGGATTGGAGACGTCTACAGCCCTCTCAACAACAATGTCAAATGGTTAAGCAAGAGGATCGATCTTCTACAGAAAGAGCTAGCATCAATTCGCAAGCAAGAACAAGCTAAGAATGCTACTTTTTCATCGATCGACACACTGAATTCACCGTCGATCGACACACGGATCGCAGAACTGGAAGATAGGATGAAAGCATACGAAGAGAAGCATGATCTTTTAAGTTCACCTATCATGCGATGCCAGAACACACTGTCACAGCAGCTGAACGAGCTACAACAAGACATGAGCATCATTCAAGATCATCTTGGTCTTCGTGACAGAAACGCGACATCGATCGACAGGCCCAGACCAATATCGATCGACATCTAGCCACCACCAGCCAAGAGAGCATGCACTACGGCAGAATTTGATGAACTTAAACATGAGCTGTACGAGGCTATGGATGCTATGGAGAGGAGACTCAACGGGACCTGTGATACCATTGACTACACTGTTAACGAACGAGTTAACAGCCAATGCAGAACTACTCATCATACGAAGGGTAATATACTTGGAATTGATCCGGACGTCATCATGCATCAACTCAAAGTGGATCCAATGCATCCTCCTGTCAGAAAAAAGGAGGAAGTTCGCCCCTGAAAGGGACGATATAATCAATGAAGAGGTCAAGAACCTACTGGATGCCGGCTTCATACGAGAGGTGCCGAGGACCACATCTCGCACCTTCAACAAGCCTTCACCACTCTCAGGATGTACAACATGAAGCTGAACCCCTCAAAGTGCTCGTTCGGGGTAAGCTCTGGGAAGTTCCTGGGATATATAGTCACCCACAGGGGCATAGAAGCAAACCCAGAGCAGGTGAGAGCAATCCAGGTGATCCCTTCCCCTCGCAACGTCAAGGAGGTGCAAAGACTGACAGGAAGGATGGCCGCCCTGAGCAGGTTCATCTCTAGGCTGTCTGACAAGTCGCATGCCTTCTTCGAAATCCTGAAGGACCCCAAGGACTCCCAATGGACCGATAAATGTGAGCAAGCCCTATCCGATCTCAAGCACCCTATCTACTACGTGAGCAAATCATTGCTAGACGCGGAGACCCGCTATAGTCACCTTGAGAAGCTAGCCCTCGCCTTACTTAACGCGGCTCGAAAGCTACGCCCCTACTTCCAGGCTCATCAAATAGTGGTGGTCACCTCCTTTCCCATCAAGGCAGTCCTTCACAAGCCGGAAGTGTCCGGACGACTAGCAAAATGGGCTATAGAGCTGGGGGAGTATGATGTAATCTTCCGGCCTGCAACAGCCATCAAATCGCAAGTCCTAGCAGATTTCGTAGCCGAATTCTCTCCTGCCACGCTTCCAAGCCTGGAACAAGAGATAAATCTTCGTGATAGCGAAGGAGAGAAAGGCGAATGGACACTATACGTTGATGGGTCGAGTAACGTAAGGGGCGCATGCGTGGGACTAGTCCTAACTTTCCCTACAGGGGAATCAGTCTCAAGGGCCGTACGATGCAATTTCAAGCAACGAACAACGAAGCTGAGTACGAAGCTCTAATAGAAGGGCTCACACTCGCCAAACAGATGGGGGTAGAAGACATCCAGGTCTTCAGCGACTCACAACTGATCATAAGCCAAGTCCAAGGAGACTACCAGGCGAAAGATCCAAGTATGATCAGGTACCTATACGTGGCTAAGCGTCTACTCGACAGGTTCCAACACTGTAAGCTCACCCAAATCCCTAGGGAGCACAACTCCCAGGCCGACGCTCTAGCTAATCTAGGGTCAGCTCTAGAAACTACAAGTCATATGAGCATCCCACTAGTAGTACTCCAATGGCCCGCAACCGAAAAGGAGACGGAGCCTGAAGAAGTATCCGTAGTAGAAGAAGGAGAGACCTGGATGACTCCCATCATTATCTATCTGAGGTACGACACCTTGCCTGAAGATCGTGATGGAAGTCGGAATATAAGGCGCCAAGCTGCCATATACTGCTTTTCTGAGGGGAAACTATACCGAAGATCCTTTTCAGGACCCTATCTACGATGTCTTACCCCTAGAGAAGCCGTCAAGATACTAGAACAGCTTCACGAGGGAGAGTGTGGTTCCCATTCTAGTGGTCGGAGCCTGGTACTCAGAGCCAGAAGGGCTGGATACTACTGGCCAACCATGGGGAGGGACTCCCTTAAACAAGCCAAACTCTGTAGACAATGCCAGAAGCACACACCAGTCTCCAATCTTCCACCAGAGAACCTCAAATCTCTAAGCTCTCCTTGGCCCTTCCGAAAGTGGGGCATGAACATCGTAGGGAAATTTCCCAAGGCACCGGGGCAAAAGGTGTTCCTCCTAGTCGTGACCGATTACTTCACAAAGTGGGTAGAAGCTGAAGCACTAGCCAAGATAACGGATCTCCAGATCAGGAAATTCCTATGGACCAACGTGATCACACGCTTCAGAACTCCCCATGAGATCGTCACAGACAATGGACCCCAGTTCACGAGCTACAACTTCCGAAAGTTCTGCAAGGACTGGAACATCAAGCTTTCCTATTCAGCACCACGATATCCCCAATCTAACGGTCAAGCCGAATCCACTACTAAGACGGTGATGAATATGCTCAAGAAGCGCCTAGAAGACGCCCACAAGCGATGGGCAGAAGAGCTACATGGAGTACTCTGAGCTTATCGGACAACCCCGAAGACGGCTACTCAGGAGACTCCCTTCTCACTTGTGTATGGTGCTGAAGCAGGGATACCCACGGAGGTGCATGTAAGGACCACTGTCTCTGAATTCCTCTCCCGGGAGGAGAACAACGAGCTAATGTCCCTGCGTCTAGACCTACTCGATGAAATGAGGGAGGCGGCCCGCCTTAGAAATGCGTCCTACCAGTTGAAAGTAGCCAAGAGCTACAACAAGAAGGTCAGATCCAGAACCTTCCAGACATCCTAGCTCACGTCTATGACAACCACCACGTCACCATGAGAGAGGATACAGTTCCTCAAAGTTTCGGTCAACCTAGGAGTTCACCATCGATCGATATTGTTTCATCACCATCGATCGACGGCGGGTATCCCAGATCGATCGACAGAGCAAGAGTCAGATCGCCCGACAAACGTTTGGAGTTTGGACGACGTGCCTTGATTCAAATGGGAAGCAAAGGATGAATATGGTGTCCACAGAGATGAGTTTGGACATGCTAGAGGAGTTGAAGGTGAAATCATCCCTGTTACCAAGGAGGACATAAGGAGAATTCTGGAGAGGGCATCTTTTTTTAACAAAGGTTGCTTACGCCTTCCAGAACACACACGCCCTTACCATGCAAACAGACCACCACCAGTGCCCTACAGTAGAGAGGAGATAGATGATATGGTGACTGATGTATGGAGAGCTCAGGCACACCTTGAGGCAGACATTCGCACATTGGTGGAAGATACTTTACAGCCTTTGGATATCAGCTATAAAGATTTCCTAAGAATGGAGATTAACCATGCTTGAGAAGGAAGCTACGCCACCTGTATCGATCGACACACTACCAGTACCATCGATAGACATCGGCAAGACTACATCCAAGGACCGACCAGAATGTTCATCACCTAAGAGATATGAATGGGAGATTGCTTACATCAATACACGGATTGGAGATGTCTACAGCCCTCTCAACAACAATGTCGAATGGTTAAGCAAGAGGATTGATCTTCTACAGAAAGAGTTAGCATCAATTCGCGAGAAAGGTCAAGCTCAGAATTTAACTTTCCCATCGATCGACACACAGTCTTCACCATCGATCGACACAAGGTTCGCAGCACTGGAGAATAGGATGAAATCATACGAGGAAAAGCACGATCACTTCAGTTCACCTATCATGCGATACCTGGATACACTGTCACAGCAGTTGAACGAGTTGCAACAAGACATTGGCATAGTTCAAGATCATCTTGGGCTTCGTGACAGAAACACGACATCGATCGACATGCCTAGACTATCGATCGACAACGAGCCACCCCCAGCGAAGAGAGCATGCACAGCAGCAGAAGTTGATTAGATCAAACATGAGCTATAAGAAGCTATGAATTCTATGGAGGAGAGACTCAATGGAAGAAGTGATGACATTGACGCCACTGTCAACGAACGAGTGAACAGCTTATGCAAAACTACTCGACAGATGAAGAACGATATACGTGTTCTGCAGTACCAAGGACAACCTTCAGAACCGATCGACACAGTTTACACTGGATCGACCGACAGAAAAGACTGTCCGAGCATTCAACATTTGATTTCTATCAACATCAGTTTGACATGGAAGATTTAGACAGAAGATTACAAGTCATCAAAACATATTTAGCAAAGATACATCATGGATGGACAAGATCAAATGATGCCACAAGAAGTTTCACTGCTACTGAGTCCAAAGATGAGGGAGACGTTTGCCCACCAGCAAACAACTGCACGCCCTGAGTCACACCCACTAAAGTCAAGCTAAATGACTATAACAAAGCGCTGCGTGGGAGGCAACCCACTATTAGGTTTTCTTTTATTTTCTTTTTAAGTTATTTTTACATTTTTACTTTTAGTTTTTGCATTTTATTTTTGCAGTTTTTACAGATCCATGTAGAATGATGATTCCGTCGACCGACACATTCCATTCACATCGCTCAACGCAACACGACCATCACTAACGATTGACGTATATCTTTACGTATCGATCGATACCACCGCGGTCAGGTTTAGTCGTTCGATTTTGTTATATTCAGTTTTTATGACTTATTTATTTACCTCACCGACTGTGTTACACTGGGACAGTGTAATTTAAGTCTGGGGGGGGGGGAGTCTACTGATATACCAAGGATTTTACCCGTTTTTAACCATGGTATACTAGTATTTTATTATATATTTAATCTGTTTTCTAGCCTGTTAGGTATGTTTTCAGGTTCAGGAGCATTTTGTGAGAAAGTGATGTTTTTGGAGCTTTTTGGAGTGCAAGAGATGGTACACCCGAGTTGACCATTCAAGACTAAGTCGGAAGTCAACATTGCGATTATAATCGATCGATACTCATCTTGAGTTGTCGATCGATGTAGCTGAGAAGATCCGTGTACTAGAAGATTATAATCGATCGATACACATTCAGTGTTGTCGATCAATATCGAGGACGAAATGGTTTAGCCGACTACTTCACCAAGACTTCACCAAATTACGAGATTGCCCCTGACGAGTTTTTAACCTAATGGAAATGCTTAAATACTCCTGCTAAGTGTTTTTGACGGCAACCTTGAACCTTCGAAAGAAGCAAGCTTTTAACAACCCTCAAAGCAGAGAGTGTGAGAGAGAGACTAGAGATTTATTTGTTTGAGAGAGTTTTCTCATCTCCTTTTGTATTTCTACTTTATTCTATCTATGCAATTCTTTCATCTATCTATTGTTATGAATTGCTTAGCTATGTCTGAGTAGTCTACTTGTTAGATCTAGGGTTTAAATAGGTTTGTGGGATTAGCCCCAAACTATAATTGCTAAGTTGTGATACTCATCAAATGAATTGCACCCTATGCTTGTTTTAGATTAGTTAACTAGAACATAGATCACTAGGATCTTTGATTATCTTGAATTATCCATTTGAGCTTGCATGTCTCCCGTTGAGAAGAACGACAGTTCCTCCTTGAGACCTTGTGGTCATATTCGGCTCGCGCCTAGGCAGATCTAGAAGCCGTCGATCGATATCCCAACAGGTGAATCGATCGGTGCTGCAAAAGGTGTATCGCTCGATATCTCAAAAGGATATCGACCGACTCTTTTTATGTGTCATCATGCGAAAGGTGTGGCCAGAGATCTAGATATTTTAACCAGTGATACATCACATATGTTAAGCGGCTGAGATCTATAGTATCATGCAAGCAACTTGTTAAAGCTTTTATAGAGATTATAATCTTCATTCCTGAATAGAAACCTTATGTCTAGCACTCTTTATCACATTTAAACAACCCATCATATTGTTAGTTAGAGCAACTACCTTGCTCATTTTAGGAATTGTTATTTTCATTTCTATCATATAAACCAACCTTACCTAGGATTGATTAGTAGATTTTATTTAATTGGTTCCCTATCTCCTCGTGATTCGATCCCTAAGTACTACAGCTGTACATCTTATTTGAGAGAGTAAGCTCTACTGGGTAATTTGAGCACTATCAAATTTGGCGCCGTTGCCGGGGAGCTTTGATCGCCATTAGATTTAATCTTATTAATCTTAGGTTTTTCTTTTACCCCCTTTCTTATTTAAATTTTTCTTGTCTTTTCAGGTACATGCCCAGCAGTACCAGAAGCAACAGGGGAAATCAACTATTATTCTCAGAGGATCCTGCACACTTGGAACGCTCAATCCGCAAAGACCTACGTTTCGCATCGATCGACAGAACCGCACTACCGTCGACAGATACTCACATTCGACAGTCGACCGACACTCAGTGTGGGAACCGAAATTCGCACTGTCGATTTTAGTTAAGTTAAAACGTAGGAAAACTAAGTTGACCTAGTTTTCCCCGAGGATCCCGGCTATCTGCTGGGCCACGCACGACAAAGTTAAAACAAGTCAAATTCGAGAATAAATGCGTAAAATGAATAGAGCAAAAAGAAAGAATCTTATTTCCGAATCTGCGGAGAACGTTTGGACAACAGGTCGAGATCTTGGCCACAAGAGCTGTCGATCGTCGCTAGTCTCAGAACCTAGATCTAACCTAGTTGAGTCGCAGCTCGCTAAAAAAGGAAATAAGCGCCTAAGTTCTAAATTGATGTGGAGTGGTTTCTTTCTTCTGATTTCGGATCCCCCTTCCTCTGCTCCTAGCTTTGCTTATATACTCCCATATGACGGTCTATCCTTGATGGGCTGAGTCTGCCGCGGGCTGGACTTTTTCCATTTTCGCCGGCTTTCGTGTTCATCGGGAAAGTTGACATTTATCTTTTCGGAAAGTTGACATTTATCTTTTCGGAAGTTTAACATTTATCTTGTCAGGTGAAGATAATTGTAAACCGTCGCATCCATCCTTTTAGAAAATCGTAAATGGGTCGTCTGATCGGGTTTGGTCCCTTTCGGGCCGTCTTCCGGACTTCCGCTGTTTTTCTACTATTTCTTTGAAAGGATGCTCCTACTTGGATGTCGAGTCTTTCGGAAGATCTTCGATCCATTGCCGAGGTGAATGGTGTTTTAAGATAACCATCACCGTTTTATACGAAGTCTTTGTGGGAACCGAAATTCACACTGTCGATTTTTGTTAAGTTAAAACGTAGGAAAGCTAAGTTGACCTAGTTTTCCCCGAGGATCCCGGCTATCTGCTGGGCCACGCACGACAAAGTTAAAACAAGTCTAATACGAGAATAAATGCGTAAAATGAATAGAGCAAAAAGAAAGAATCTTATTTCCGAATCTGCGGAGAACGTTTGGACAACAGGTCGAGATCTCGGCCACAAGAGCTGTCGATCGTCGCTAGTCTTAGAACCTAGATCTAACCTAGTTGAGTCGCAGCTCGCTAAAAAAGGAAATAAGCGCC
Source organism: Raphanus raphanistrum subsp. raphanistrum (assembly GCA_019706035.1). Classification (NCBI taxonomy): domain Eukaryota; kingdom Viridiplantae; phylum Streptophyta; class Magnoliopsida; order Brassicales; family Brassicaceae; genus Raphanus; species Raphanus raphanistrum. The sequence continues at coordinate 8,161,038 of CM033986.1, read as the reverse complement.
TAAGTTCTAAATTGCTCTGGAGTAGTTTCTTTCTTCTGATTTCGGATCCCCCTTCCTCTGCTCCTAGCATTGCTTATATACTCCCATAGGACGGTCTATCTTTGATGGGCTGAGTCTGCCGTGGGCTGGACTTTTTCCATTTTCGTCGGCTTTCGTGTTTATCGGGAAAGTTGACATTTATCTTTTCGGAAAGTTGATATTTATTTTTTTGGAAGTTTAACATTTATCTTGTCAGGCGAAGATAATTGTAAACCGTCGCATCTATCCTTTTAGAAAATCGTAAACTGGTTGTCCGATCGGAGTTGGTCCCTTTCGGGCCGCATTCCGGTCTTCCGCTGTTTTTCTACGATTTCTCTGAAAGGATGTTCCTACTTGGATGTCAAGTCTTTCGGAAGATCTTCGATCAATTGCTAAGGTGAATGGTGTTGTAAGATAACCATCACCGTTTTATACGAAGTCTTCCTATCCGTTGACGTCTTAGGGGTTTTTAGAAATCCCGGAACAGAAAAAGGAGTTTTATTTGCAAGGACTCGGAAAGTCGCGAAACACGGATTTCTGGCGACCCGGAGGTTTGGAACTTACGCACGAAGACCAGCCGTCCGACGACCCGAGCCAGCACGGGGCTAGCCGCCCGGCGACCACGGCCAGCACGGGCGCTAGCCGCCGGCGGCCATGGCCAGCACGGGGCTAGCCGCCCGGCGGCCACGGCCAGCACGGGCGCTAGCCGCCGGCGGCCACAGCCAGCACGGGGCTAGCCGCCCGGCGGCCACGGCCAGCACGGGCGCTAGCCGCCGCCGGCCACGGCCAGCACGGGGCTAGCCGCCCGGCGGCCACGGCCAGCACGGGGCTAGCCGCCCGGCGGCCACGGCCACGTTCGGTGTTGGCTGCTCGGTTCCTTTGGCGTGTTCGTGTTTCTTGCGTTTTTAGTTTTCCGTAGGTTTTTCCTTGTGTAGAAAATGTTTATAGCAGTTGATTTCGAGACGATGAATCTCGAACTTAATTTTTTCTTAAGGTTTCTCGATTATCAATTAGTCTCTCGAGGTTGCTTTAACATTTTTCATGTTCTTCCGAGACTTTCGGACATCGATTTCGTCTTGACCGATTTTGACCCCAACAGTTAGCCCCCCAGCTAGCTAGGAGCCGTAGGGTTCTTAGGTCCTAGCTTGCGGTATGGTTCATGAGGAAAGTATGGAGACGAAATCGTGCCGAAGGTCGGGGTGAATAGTAAAAATTTTGCCTATAAAGACTTGTCAATTCTTTACCATTCTTACTTCACCCAAGATTCTCAAGTTAATCTCTCTCTTGCAAATTCTCTCTCTGCTTTTAAGAAAAGAATGACTTCAAGATCGAAAATCTCGAGGAGGCAGTCTCACTCGTCCTCGGATAGTTTTCACGCTGAGGAAGAAAATCCGAAGCCCGAGGTTTCGGAGATCAACAGGAACGCGTACTGCGATGCTGTCTTTGGCACTGATGCTCCCCTTCCCGTGATCTCGATTCCCCGGCGACCTCTGAGGGCGCGTGGAGAAATTGACTCACCGAGCGAAGTGTCCCCCGAGTATCTCGAAACTCTGCGAGAGTTTTACGGAGTTCCGGAGGGAGTCGTGTTCCGCATTCCCTGCGGGAATGAGAGTTCGGAGCATCCTCCGGAGGGTTACTTTACTTGTTACGAGGCGTTCTTGACGCAATGTCGACTGTGGTTCCCAATCCCTGGGGTCATCGTTCAGGCCCTTGACCGTTTCGGAATCTCAATCAGCCAGCTGAACGTGTCAGCTTTGGAGAGCTGGCTCGGCGTTGTGATTCTGAGTTACGAGTTAGGGATAGATCTTAGCCCTGCCGATTTCGAGGGGTTATGGAATTCCAAGGCGACGAGTATCAATGGAGTTTACTCCATGAAAGCGAGGACCAACTTTTCGGTAATCAATGGAGTCACCTCGCACGCCAAGGATTACGTTGATCGTTTCTTTTTTGTGAGGATAGACGGAGAGTCTGTTGAGGAAGGCTTTCTTCACCTATTCCCGACGGACTGGTTGTACCAGCGAGGTAAGATTATTGCATCCCCTCTTTTAAAATTCGAAAGGCGAGTATTGAATGTGTGTTTTTTTTTTTTTTTTTTTTTTTTTTAGAGAACAGATGTCTCGCGCATGTTCCTTCCGATCTTGCGGTCAGGAGGGATCTTTTTAGGTCGAGGCCTTGTTCCTGGAACTCCTTCACTCTCGACCGGATTCGAGGGGCGGTCGCGCTTCTCCGATCGCGAGGTGGTACACGTCCTTGCGTCAACGATAGGTCCTACGTTTTTGCCCCTTTAAGGCAGAGGCGGAGACCTCGTAAAGATAAAGGGATCGTTTTTGAGGCCTCGTCGGGAGATGGCGCGACGCCGAGATACGGCCCTGGCTTTACCTCAGAGAATCGGGATGTTCCTCCCCCGGGTGACTTCTTTGACGAACTCCCTCCGGCGTTTTCCCGTGACGAGTCTTTGGACAACGAGGAAAGGGACAAAGTGACTGCGGAGGGTGCTCGCTTGGTCAACGAGGTTTGTTTTTGAAACCTGAGTAACTCCTCTTTTCTTTTTATCTGACCTTGGCTTCTTTGCAGGCCGTGAGAGTTTGGAATGCATCGATTGATGGGAGTTTCCGCACCGCCCGATTGGCCCGTTTCAAAGCGGAGGAAACGGAAAGGGAATTTGCTAAGTATCGATTGGAGGTGGAGGAGCAAAATCGCCGGCAAGCCAAAGTCCAGGCTCGAGCCCTTGTTCGTGCGGAGAGGAGCGGACGGAGAAGAGCTGCCGCCGAAATGAACCGAAGGGCTGAAATTTTTTCTACTGAGTTCGAAGCGTACAAAGAGGCTCAGGACTTTGTAGGTGATTTTCGCGAGTGCCGTGGTTCGGTCGGTACCCTCGGCAAGATGCAGCGTGGGGACTTCTCTCTTTCCGGCGAACTCGCCACGATGGATGGCTCAATGAGGATATGTGCCAACGCCGAATCCTTTGTTCCTCCGATTGAAGGAAGAATTCGAGAACTGTGGAATCCTATCCAGGTCTCGGAGGATACGGCGGATGTAGGCGAGGATCCAAACGCAGACGACGGGGATGAGGAGGTCGACCAGCCCGACTCTTCGTTCGGAATATCTCTAACCGACTGCTATGCATTTGATTATAATTTATGATTGGCCAAGTGTGGCCGTTTGTATGTATGTGTTGCGACCCTTAGGAGGTCACGTGACTTTATGTTTTTCGGGATCAGCCGTTGGTGGCTTTTGGATCCCTGTTATAAATGTTTTTTATGAATTATGCGTTTTGATTTATACTTTCGTCAAGTGTAGAGGGTTTGAATACGTGTAGTCACTTCGCATTCAATCTCTTCTTTTTGTCGCTAGGTCCGTAGGTCACTTTGTAGCGAACGTTAGGTTTGTAAGCGATAAGAGGCAACTTTTGGGATCTCGTATTCTGGATACTTATGCCTGTGAGATGTCTTAGATACCAGCAAGGCTGGGTTTAGGGCAAGACCTAGGTCTACTTTCGGACTGAAGCTGTGCGATGACAAATCGGCTTTCGTTTTGCTTGTTTGCGATTTTGACCTGACTCGTACCGTTCTAGAATCTGCGAAGTGCTTATCGGCTTATATGATTCGTTTGGATACGAGTCGAGCTACTTCCTTTACGAAGAGCTAACCAAAATTTGGATTTTTTGTATAGCGCGCTATGATATCCTTGTCGGATGCAAAAAGGACTTCGTTAGAAGCCAGACTACGAATTTGATTGAGTGAAACGTTTCTATTTTTCCGTCGGGGCCAATCGACGGAAACGAGTTTTAGAGTCGCAGATGGACTGTTTGGTGGTGTCTTTAGAGTCGCGGATGGACTATTTGGAGGAGAAAGGAAAATCAAGATTTTTCGGGAACTAACGACGTCTCGCGTTCCCCAAAGACATGATTTTCGTTTTCCGTATCGTTTATGCGTCTGAGTAAGCATTTGAAATAAAAAGAAGATTTTTTATTCATAATGTAGATTACATGAAAAGCGTTTTTGCGGGAATACAAGGATGTATGTCCCTATCTTCCCCCCCCCCCCTTTTTGGTGAGGGGGATAGCTGAACTCGTCGGGTTGCGATGAGCTGCCTACGTACCTCTTGCGAGGATCAAGCCATCTCGTAGTTCTGTTTCTGTCACGGTTGCTATTTACTCCACGGTTTCTGGCGCCTTGACTGTTTTAGCTAAGTCGGTGGTCGCGTCGGGAGTTGGGTCGTCCGTTTTTTCGGCGATGGTCTCGAGGATTTTTTCGCTATCCTGAGTTGTTGTCTGTTCGGACAGACCCGAGTTGTTTTCTGCTGAGTTCCCGGAGATACTCAGGTTCTTCTTGGTTCGCTTCGGGTTAGCTACTGGGGCGTTCCGATTGCTGCGAAGTTTATGTTCGGCTAGGAAGCAGAGTCGCGACTGTTTTTGGCTTCCCCAGATGACCGCTGTTCCAGTCGGTGTTGGAAACTTGACGCCGAGGTGGTAAGTGGATGGAACTGCCTTCATGGCATTTATCCAAGGAGTTCCCATTATGGCGTTATAGATAGCCGGGTTATCCACTACCGCAAATTCGACGATCTTCGTGACTTCTTTAGCCATGACCGGGAGTCTGATTTTTCCGAGGGTCATGGATGTGACGCCCGAGAATCCAGTTAATGGTCTTGGTTCTGGGATGACTTCTCCGAGGGGTATGTTCATCCTCTGCAGAGTGTCGCGGAACATGATGTTGACCGTGCTCCATGTGTCGATGAGGATGCGGCCGACTTCGAGGTCCTGAATCACCAGGTCGATGACCAGAGGATCGTAGTGGGGTTTATCGAGTCCGGCCGTATCCTGTTCTTCGAAGATGATCGCGTGATCGGGAACGTCATCCTCTGGAGACCATCCGGGACCTGTTTCGGCCTTCCGTCCGTAGGCCTTGATTGACGAAACGGAGTCCTGGAAAAAGTGCGATCCTCCGATGATCATATTGACCCTTTGGCGGTTGTTGTTGTTTCCTTCGCCGTCTTGTCTCCGTTCGCGTTTTTCGCCCGATTAAGTCCCAGGAGTGTTATTCTCGGGATTGGCTCCGTCAGTCTTCGGCGGACGGTCAGAATCTAGGATGAGGTCTTTCACGCTCCTGACCGTTGCTAGTTTGCCGTCGAGCAGCTTCATAATGAGCCTAGCTCCGAGGACTTTGCAGTTGGCGGTGGAGTGACCTCTCGTCTGATGGAACTCGCAGCTGGAATTGTCCTTGTACGAGTTCCGCGTCCAGGTGTTTCCGTTGGTCTTTCCTTGTTCGGAATTAACGCCGTAGTTATGCTCGCCTTGGACGTCTTCCCCCTCGTGATGGACGTACTTGTCGTTACGAGAAGTCTTCTTCTTGCCGGACGCTTTTGGCGGTCCATGCTTTTGCGCTAGGATTTTCATCTCTTCTTCCATGATGATGAAATCCGTTGCTTTGTGGAGAGTGTCCTGGATGGTACGTGGCCTTTCCAGAGAGATCCACTTTCGGAACTTCGACTTGTACCAGAGGTTCTTTCTCAGGGCGTCGATGGCGACTCTGTCGCTGAGGCCTGTTACCCTGGACATCACGAGTTTGAACCTGCGTATATAGTCGCGGAGTGGTTCATCTTCCTTTTGAATTAAACTCCAAAGATCCACGTCGGAAGTTTCCCTGTCCATGAACATGGAGAATTGCTTCAGAAAAGCCGAAGCAAGCTGGCGGAAACTTCCGATGGAGTTTCTTTTCAAGTGTGAGAACCACTCGAGAGCAGCACCTCTGAGGTTCTCAACGAATAGGAGACAGCAGCCGACGTCTTTTTCCCGCTCCGGAAGTTTAGACCTTGCCATTGCAATCTGGAAAGACTGCAGATGTGCCTTTGGGTCTGTGGTTCCATCGTAGGTGGGAAGCTTTATTTTCCCAGGATCCGAGACTCGTGCCTCCGTGATTCGAGAGGTGAATGGAGTTTTTCTCGACTCCTCGAGGAGCAAGTCGATCTCGGGGGCAGTACTGGTTGCGTGGTGAATCTGCGATTTTACCGCTTTCACCTCGGCTGCAGTTTTAGCGATGTACTCGCGGAGATCGTGAATCTCGTCGGTGCCGTTCGCGCTCTTCTGTCTACGCTGGCGGCGATAGGCCCGAGTCTGGTCCTCAGCCAACCTTTCTTGCTCTGACCAGTAGAGGTCTTCTTCCTCTTCTGTCATGGGTTTTTCGAAGGCTGCCGCTAGTCGAGCTGACTGACTTCGGGTCCTTCTGTGATGGATGTCGGCGTCTTCGTCGGACGGATCCGACTGATCGCTGATATCCAGATTGATTCTTTCGACGTCGTCTTCTTCGTTGTCCCTTGCGGGAGGTGGAAGGTTGACCGTCGTTTTCTTCTGTCCCGTCGGAATGGTATCATCAGGGATGATTTCCGGGGATTTTCTGGTAGCATCTTTTTCTTGGTCTTCGGAAGTACCGAAGTCCAGCTTCCTGACACGCCTCACCTTGGTGGATCCGCGCGGGAGTTTGCTTTTCGCTGTTAAGGTATTGACCTGTTTAGCGAGTGAAGCCATTAGTTTCTCCTGTTCTTCCGACCGTTTCTGGGCGGTGGCGAACAGTTCCTTCATCTGGTCCAGCATCGCGGTGTTTGCCTCGGCAGTGACCGTCGATACGTTTCCGTCAGGAGTCTTCTCAGCGTTGACATCGACGGCTGGTCCGTCGTGTGTTTGCTTGTCTTTTTCCGCGTCGACAGACATGCTTAACCGGAGGTGCGTAGTTGCGAGAAAGATAAGCCGTGAATCCCCCTCCTTCTAGCGCCAAACTGTGGGAACCGAAATTCACACTGTCGATTTTTGTTAAGTTAAAACGTAGGAAAGCTAAGTTGACCTAGTTTTCCCCGAGGATCCCGGCTATCTGCTGGGCCACGCACGACAAAGTTAAAACAAGTCTAATACGAGAATAAATGCGTAAAATGAATAGAGCAAAAAGAAAGAATCTTATTTCCGAATCTGCGGAGAACGTTTGGACAACAGGTCGAGATCTCGGCCACAAGAGCTGTCGATCGTTGCTAGTCTTAGAACCTAGATCTAACCTAGTTGAGTCGCAGCTCGCTAAAAAAGGAAATAAGCGCCTAAGTTCTAAATTGCTCTGGAGTAGTTTCTTTCTTCTGATTTCGGATCCCCCTTCCTCTGCTCCTAGCATTGCTTATATACTCCCATAGGACGGTCTATCTTTGATGGGCTGAGTCTGCCGTGGGCTGGACTTTTTCCATTTTCGTCGGCTTTCGTGTTTATCGGGAAAGTTGACATTTATCTTTTCGGAAAGTTGATATTTATTTTTTTGGAAGTTTAACATTTATCTTGTCAGGCAAAGATAATTGTAAACCGTCGCATCTATCCTTTTAGAAAATCGTAAACTGGTTGTCCGATCAGAGTTGGTCCCTTTCGGGCCGCATTCCGGCCTTCCGCTGTTTTTCTACGATTTCTCTGAAAGGATGTTCCTACTTGGATGTCAAGTCTTTCGGAAGATCTTCGATCAATTGCTAAGGTGAATGGTGTTGTAAGATAACCATCACCGTTTTATACGAAGTCTTCCTATCCGTTGACGTCTTAGGGGTTTTTAGAAATCCCGGAACAGAAAAAGGAGTTTTATTTGCAAGGACTCGGAAAGTCGCGAAACACGGATTTCTGGCGACCCGGAGGTTTGGAACTTACGCACGAAGACCAGCCGTCCGACGACCCGAGCCAGCACGGGGCTAGCCGCCCGGCGACCACGGCCAGCACGGGCGCTAGCCGCCGGCGGCCACGGCCAGCACGGGGCTAGCCGCCCGGCGGCCACGGCCAGCACGGGCGCTAGCCGCCGGCGGCCACGGCCAGCACGGGGCTAGCCGCCCGGCGGCCACGGCCAGCACGGGCGCTAGCCGCCGGCGGCCACGGCCAGCACGGGGCTAGCCGCCCGGCGGCCACGGCCACGTTCGGTGTTGGCTGCTCGGTTCCTTTGGCGTGTTCGTGTTTCTTGCGTTTTTAGTTTTCCGTAGGTTTTTCCTTGTGTAGAAAATGTTTCTAGCAGTTGATTTCGAGACAATGAATCTCGAACTTAATTTTTTCTTAAGGTTTCTCGATTATCAATTAGTCTCTCGAGGTTGCTTTAACATTTTTCATGTTTTTCCGAGACTTTCGGACATCGATTTCGTCTTGACCGATTTTGACCCCAACAGTCTTCCTATCCGTTGACGTCTTAGGGGTTCTTCGAAATCCCGGAGCAGAAAAAGGAGTTTTGTTTGCGGGGACTTGGAAAGTCGCAAAACACGGATTTCTGGTGACCCAAAGGCCTGAAACTTATGCACGAAGACTAGCCGTCCGACGACCCGAGCCAGCACGGGGCTAGCCGCCCGGCGACCACGGCCAGCACGGGCGCTAGCCGCCGGCGGCCACGGCCAGCACGGGGCTAGCCACCCGGCGGCCACGGCCAGCACGGGCGCTAGCCGCCGGCGGCCACGGCCAGCACGGGCGCTAGCCGCCGGCGGCCACGGCCAGCACGGGGCTAGCAGCCCGGCGGCCACGACCACGTCCGGTGTTGGCTGCTCGGTTCCTTCGACGTGTGCGTGTTTTTTGCGTTTTTAGTTTTCCGTAGGTTTTTCCTTGTGTAGAAAATGTTTCTAGCATTTGATTTCGAGACGATGAATCTCGAACTTAATTTTTTCTTAAGGTTTCTCGATTAACAATTAGTCTCTCGAGGTTGCTTTATCATTTTTCATGTTTTTCCGAGACTTTCGGACATCGATTTCGTCTTGACCGATTTTGACCCCAACAGTTAGCCCCCCAGCTAGCTAGGAGCCATAAGGTCTGTAGGTCCTAACTTGCGGTATGGTTCATGAGGAAAGTATGGAGACGAAATCGTGCTGAAGGTCGGGGTGAATAGTAAAATCTTTGCCTATAAAGACTTGTGAATTCTTTACCATTCTTACTTCACCCAAGATTCTCAAGTTAATCTCTCTCTTGCAAATCCTCTCTCTACTTTTAAGAAAAGAATGACTTCAAGATCAAAATCCTTGAGGAGGCAATCTCACTCGTCCTCGGATAGTTTTCATGCCGAAGACGAAACTCCGAAGCCCGAGGTTTCAGAGATCAACAGGAGCGCGTACTGCGATGCTGTCTTTGGTACTGACGCTCCTCTTCCCGTGATCCCGATTCCTCGGCGACCTCTGAAGGCACGTAGAGGAATTGACTCACTGAGCGAAGCATCCCCCGAATATCTCGAAACTCTTCGAGAGTTTTATAAGGTTCCGGAGGGAGTCGTGTTCCGCATTCCCCGTGGGAATGAGAGTTCGGAGCATCCTCTGGAAGGTTACTTTACTTGTTACGAGGCGTTCTTGACGCAATGCCGACTGTGGTTCCCAATCCCTGGGGTCATTGTTCAGGCCCTTGACCGTTTCGGAATCGCAATCAGCCAGCTGAACGTGTCAGCTTTGGAGAGCTGGCTCGGCGTTGTGATTTTGAGTTACGAGTTAGGGATAGACCTTAGCCCTGCCGATTTCGAAGGGTTATGGAACTCCAAGGCGACGAGCATCAATGGAGTTTACTCCATGAAGGCGAGGACCAACTTTTCGGTAATCAATGGAGTCACCTCGCACGCCAAGGATTATGTTGATCGTTTCTTTTTTGTGAGGATAGACGGAGAGTCTGTCGAGGAAGGCTTTCTCCACCTATTCCCGACAGACTGGTTGTACCAGCGAGGTAAGATTGTCGCATCCCCTCTCTTATAATCCGAAAGGCGAATACCGAACGTGCGTGTTTTGTTTTTTTTTTTTTTAGAGAACAGGTGTCTCGCGCATGTTCCTTCCGATCTTTCGGTCAGGAGGGATCTTTTTAGGTCGAGGCCTTGTTCCTGGAACTCCTTTACTCTCGACCGGATTCGAGGGGCGGTCGCGCTTCACCGATCGCGAGGTGGTACACGTCCCTGCGTCAACGATAGGTCCTACGTTTTTGCCCCTTTAAGGCAGAGACGGAGACCTCGTAAAGATAAAGGGATCGCTTTTGAGACCTCGTCGGGAGATGGCGCGACGCCGAGATACGACCCTGGCTTTACCTCAGAGAATCGGGATGTTCCTCCCCCGAGTGACTTCTTTGACGAACTCCCTCCGGCATTTTCCCGTGACGAGTCTTTGGACAACGAGGAAAGGGACAAGGTGACTGCGGAGGGTGCTCGCTTGGTCAACGAGGTTTGTTTTTGAAACTTGAGTAACTCCTCTTTTCTTTTTATTTGACCTTGGCTTCTCTGCAGGCTGTGAGAGTTTGGAATGCATCGATTGATGGGAGTTTCCGCACTGCCCGGTTGGCCCGTTTCAAAGCGGAGGAAACGGAAAGGGAATTTGCTAAGTATCGATTGGAGGTGGAGGAGCAAAATCGCCGGCAAGCCAAGGTCCAGGCTCGAGCCCTCGCTCGTGCGGAAAGGAGCGGACGGAGAAGAGCTGCCGCCGAGATGAACCGAAGGGCCGAAAATTTTTTCTACTGAGTTCGAAGCGTACAAAGAGGCTCAGGACTTTGTAGGTGATTTTCGAGAGTGCCGTGGTTCGGTCGGTACCCTCAGCAAGATGCAGCGTGAGGACTTCTCTCTCTCCGGCGAACTTGCCACGATGGATGGCTTGATGAGGATGTGTGCCAACGCCGAATCCTTTGTTCCTCCGATTGAAGGGAGAATTCGAGAACTGTGGAATCCTATCCAAGTCTCGGAGGATACGGCGGATGTAGGCGAGGGTTCAAACGCAGGCGACGGGGGTGAGGAGGTCGACCAGCCCGACTCTTCGTTCGGAATATCCCTAACCGACTGCTATGCATTTGATTATAATTTATGATAGGCCAAGTGTGGCCGTTTGTATGTATGTGTTGCGACCCTTTGGAGGTCGCGTGACTTTATGTTTTCCGGGATCGGCCGTTGGTGGCTTTTGAATCCCTGTTATAAATGCCTTTTATGAACTATGCGTTTTGATTTATACTTTCATCAAGTGTAGAGGGTTTGAATACGTGTAGTCACTTCGCATTCAATCTCTTTTTTTGTCGCTAGGTCCGTAGGTCACTTCGTAGCGAACGTTAGGTTTGTAAGCGATAAGAGGCAAATTTTGGGATCTCGTATTCTGGATACTTATGCCTATGAGATGTCTTAGATACCAGCAAGGCTGGGTTTAGGGCAAGACCTAGGTCTACTTTCGGACTGAAGCTGTGCAATGACAAATCGGCTTTCGTTTTGCTTGTTTGCGATTTTGACCTGACTCGTACCGTTCTAGAATCTGCGAAGTGCTTATCGGCTTATATGATTCGTTTGGATACGAGTCAAGCTACTTCCTTGACTCTTCGGAAGGGGAACGCCCCATCTCATCTCTTCATTTAAAAACAAGTCAAGACATGGATCCGGATGCTCCGGGAAGCTATGATTTTTAGAGCCTCATAATATCAGCACTTCATTCACCAGCCAAGGTCCCGGCCTGATTCACTGCAAGGAGACAAGATGCCCAAGGAGTAATCCGTCCTAAGAGAAAACTACCAAGGCTCAATAAGCACTTATCCCTTAATTTTCACGAGCAAATCAAGGAATAAGGGGCAAACTGTTGGGGAAAAATATCCAGGCATAAGTTTTCTCCAGCTTCCGGATAGGCCCTCGACTTCTGGACCCTTGCCCAAGAAGAAACCAGGGACCAACCCTTGCCATAGGTCCGACCCCCTTGATCGGACCGACCCTTGAAGCAAAATAGAAGTTTTCCGCCTAAGGGGAAACTTCCATTTTTCCGATTATGGAAGAGTTCTATTACTTGAAGCCGACATCTACAACTATAAAAGGGGAGCCCAAACCCTAGAATAAGTAATCGACAATTCGAGACTAATATATTAGATTTTAGGCGACTAGAACTAGGGTTTATACACCAACACGTTGTAGTCCCAAAGAATATACTCAATAACATCTCTTTCCTCTCGATTTACAACTCTGTCATATACAAATCTTCTAGTGTTCCGTAGTACTAAAACGATCCTACACAAAAATACCCTAACAGATGGATCCTAGGGTCATGGACGTTTGTCCATAGAAGCCAGTGAGCGGTTTCGGTACCGGTGTGATTTCCCCGAGCTCGACGTTCATCCTATTAAGGGTGTCGCGGAAGATTACTGATATACCATGAATTTCATCCTATTTAGCCATGGTATATGAGAGTTTTCAATCATATTTACTACGTTTTTAAAGTATTCTAGAGTATTTTCAGGTACATGTACTTAATTGAAGAAAGCAATACTTTTGAGGTATTTTTGGAGTATTCTCACGAATGAAGAATCGACCGATAGGAATCATGCGAGATCGGACGATTAGAGTCAATTACAATCGATCGACAGATATCGAAGAGTGTCGATCGTCATTAAGCCATTCGATGGATTACGATTTAGAAGATTTTCAAGTATCACAAAGTGTGCTATTTACACACTTAGTCCCTGGCCGCCTGTTAGGCTTTATATACTAGGGTTTTGTATCATTTTAGAGGCAGACTTTCCTAGAGACCTAGTGGAGAAGAGAAGCAATTTGGCTACCTTAGGAGAAGAGTTAGAGTTGGAGAGATAGATCTGAGACTACAAAACAGAGAAGATCTTGAACTCCCTTTTTATCTTACTCATTACTCTTTGTGTTCCTTATTTCATATTAAGTTTTATTCAAACCATCATGATTTTGTCTCTCATGAATATGTTTGAGTAAACCTAATTGTTAGATTTAGGTTTCTCATAAGGGTGAATCATGTGATGAGATTGTGACAACTATTAGGGTGATTAAATTAGTTCTTTCACTTTAGTTACTCTTAATACTAGATGTAGGAATGATCACCCTCAAATCTAGATCTTGGTATTGAAGAGATAACCAACTGTATACTCTCAATTCCCAGAAACAAACTAAGTGATCTAACTGACTAGACACATGCGAAAGGTCGTCTAGATCATTAGAGAACGTTTTCAACCAAATCGATAACGCTTGCTAGAATTACCATCGATCGATACAACCATCGTTGTAGCGATCGATTGTTTGAAAAGTGTATCGATCGATTAGACGAAAGTCGTATCGATCGACTCTTTTCCGAGATCAACAAACGACAGTTGAGATCCCGGATCTAGTCAAAGGAGACCCTACTGGTCGTACCAATTGGTTGAGTTCAAAGGACTAAAGCCCTAATGTCACTTTCAAACTGCATAAATTCATACCCGAGAAATACCTGAATCTAGCTATTTTCCTCATTAAGAAACAACCTTCATTTCAGTTACTGAACAACTTCCTTGTTCACATTAATATTTACTACTTCAAAACATATAAAACCTTAAGTCTATCTTCATCTCTAATTAATTGAACCTTCAAGTAATCCTAGAGTCCTTGTAGATTCGATCCCTAAGTACTGCATCTGAACCTCTTATTTGAGAGAGTAATTCACTTTTTAGGGTAATTTGAGTGATACCAAATTTGGCGCCGTTGCCGGGGACTCTTTCTTATTACTTTTAGATTTAATTTAGGATTTAGCATAGACTTTGTTACTTTTGATAATTTTTATATTCTTTTTTTTTACACAAAGGATGGAGAATACAGATGTCGGCCAAGCATCGATCAACACGGCAAATTGTCAATCGAGCGATGCAGATACAGAAGAATCGATCGTTTCATCAGAAACCTTATCGATCGATACCGTCCAGCCGTAAGCAGGTAAGTACCCTCTTACTGATGCTGATAATGAGAAAGTAGTCCAAACTGAAGCAATAGGTCAATCAATCAACATTTCTAGCCAAACTAATGAAAAACAGGTAGGACCTATTCCAATAGGTCCGCTATCAGAGTACCTGACAACGTCACCACGAAACCAAGTTTAATGTTGATTACTATAATATGGTGCGTCGAAACCCTTTTAAAGGATCTTCTTTAGAACATCCACAAGACCACATCGAAGGTCTAGAGGAATTAATTCCAGACGAGTACATTCGTTGCAGACTTTTCCCATTTTCACTAGAAGGGGAAGCCTTAATATGGCTAAACTGTCTACCAAAAGGATCCCTGACTAGCTGGAAAGAGAATAGAAATGTCTTCCTTAAGCAATTCTTCGACGATACTCGTTACTGGGAAGGGAGGAGGCGAATCTCTACCTTCCTCAGGAATCATTCAAAAACGCATGGGGAAGATTCAAGAGTTATGAACTCGAATGCCCCCACCATGGTTATCCAGAACCACAATTTCTTAAGATCTTTTACAAAGGTGTTATTCTGAGCTGTAAGACAACGCTTGATACAGCAAGCGACGGGAATTTCGTTACTAGAAATCCTATGGAAGCAAGACGCTTAATTGAAAACATGGCAACAGGAAGATCCTATGAAGAGATGAATGAAGAAAAAGAAAAAGCTATAATCTCAATAGAAAATACTGAGTTAGCTGAGATAAAAAATTCTATAAATTCGCTTCATTCCCTTTTGACAGATCGAAACCTACCTAACCTGTGCCAGTACTACAATAAAACTCCTCCTATATCAGAAGCTGAGCTCGACTTTATAGAAGAGTTAGATACTACTGATCCTCATTCTGTGTATAACGTCGACAGCTTTACACGAGACTATGAAATCAGTGTGCAGTCTCGTATTGGGAGAGAGAAGTACAACCTAAAACAAGCTCTTACAGGAAACCGTAAAATGAAATCCGAATTCAATGGGAAAATAAACAGCGTTTACGGAGAACTAAATCAGAAGATGGATTCACTAATTGAACACCTACGGGGAATGAAAGACCAAATTGCTAACCTTGCAACTACTCTAAAAAGAGAGACAGGTCGTCTTCCTGGAAGGACTGATGCTAACCCTGGGGCAAAACGCCAGGCATATGCCGTAATGTTGCGAAGCGGAAAACACCTTGAAACGAATGCCAGAGAAGATGCTAGCAATAAAAAATTCATCGATAACGCGGGAAAAAGCAATTCCAACCCCATAGAGCTTCTTGACAATGATTCTGACTCAGGAACATCAGAACAAAAAAGAAACTTTTCAAATAAAAAGGATCAGGGAAGAACTGTAGACTTAGAAAAAGGGAATCATGATGCCGAGATCGAGGTCGATCATCTAGACGAACCAAATATCGATCGATCCTCTGGGAAGGAAAACGATCGACCGTCTGGCGGCACCAACGATTGCAATACACAATCTACCGGAACTGAAAGAGTCTATAGAACTCCTCCCCCATTTCCTCCAAACAAACCGCAAACTAAGAAGGCATTGGAACATGCAATTTGCAAAAAGGCCTTCGACAAAATCACTCTCGAGATGTCTCTCAGTGCCGCCATTAAGATAGCCCCCTCGGTGAAGAAGTACGTAAAAGATATGATATCCTCGAGTGGAGAACAAAGCGTTATGATGGTGTCAGAGGAAGTAAGTGCGATGATACAAGGAGAAACTTCAATCAAAAGGACTGACCCTGGTAGTTTTGTCCTAGATTGCAAGATACAAAACGCACGTTTTCCTCGATCTCTTTGTGATCTTGGTTCTAGTGTAAACCTCATGCCATACTCTGTGGCAGTTTCATTAGGTTATAATGAATTCATTCCAACGCCAATCACACTAGTTCTAGCTGATCGTTCTATTAGGGTACCATAGGGAATCCTCGTAGATGTACCAATCAAAATTGATGATTGCTTCATACCAACAGATTTTGTTGTACTAAAGTATAAACAAGTGCCGAAAGACTCCCTTATATTAGGTCGGCCCTTTTTGGCTACAGCAGGAGCAATCATAGATGTTAAAGGAGGAAAGATTAACTTAAATGTCGGATATATATCAATGAACTTCGACATGGAAAAGCTAGTCAAACGTCCTCTGATAGACGATCACGCCTTTTACACAGAAGAAGTTTCTGAGCTAGAAAAAGAATACCTTATGGATATATGTGCTGATAAATCATCAGAAGACACATTCACTCCTGACGAACAAGGAATTCTGAACATAGATAGCAGAACAGAAGATTACGCGAACCTTATGGACGCAAGTATCGGAATCGCAAATGAAGAAAATGATGATTCTGAAATCATTACGGATCAATACCTTAGGGAAACTATTGATCGATCATCTTCTTCATCGACCAACTGGACTAAAGAAAAAGCACCCAAGGTTAAACTGAAACCACTTCCAGCTGGCCTGAAATATGCATTCCTTTGCGATAAATCATATCCCGTCATTGTTAACGCTAATCTCACGAATGGAGAGCTTGCACTTCTTTTAAACAAACTGCGTAAGTATCGGAGAGCGATCAGATATTCTCTCGATGATATTCCCGGAATAGCTCCTGACCTTTGCATGCACCGTATCCACCTCGAAGAAGATGCAAAAACATCTATAGAACAGCAAAGAAGACTAAACCCAAACCTAAAAGAGGTGGTGAAAAAGGAAATAATCAAACTTCTAGATGCTGGAGTTATATATCCTATCTCAGACAGTAAATGGGTAAGCCCTGTGCATGTTGTACCGAAGAAAGGTAGGATCTGTTGGGGTCAAAATCGGTCAAGACGAAATCGATGTCCGAAAGTCTCGGAAAAACATGAAAAATGTTAAAGCAACCTCGAGAGACTGATTGTTAATCGAGAAACCTTAAGAAAAATTAAGTTCGAGATTCATCGTCTCGAAATCAACTGCTAGAAACATTTTCTACACAAGGAAAAACCTACGGAAAACTAAAAACACAAAAAACATGAACACGCCGAAGGAACCGAGCAGCCAACACCGGACGTGGCCGTGGCCGCCGGGCGGCTAGCCCCGTGCTGGCCGTGGCCGCCGGCGGCTAGCGCCAGTGCTGGCCGTGGCCGCCGGGCGCCTAGCCCCGTGCTGGCCGTGGCCGCCGGCGGCTAGCGCCCGTGCTGGCCGTGGCCGCCGGGCGGCTAGCCCCGTGCTGGCCGTGGCCGCCGGCGGCTAGCGCCTGTGCTGGCCGTGGCCGCCGGGCGGCTAGCCCCGTGCTGGCCGTGGCCGCCGGCGGCTAGCGCCCGTGCTGGCCGTGGTCGCCGGGCGGCTAGCCCCGTGCTGGCCGTGGCCGCCGGCGGCGAGCGCCCGTGCTGGCCGTGGTCGCCGGGCGGCTAGCCCCGAGCTGGCTCGGGTCGTCGGACGGCTGGTCTTCGTGCGTAAGTTCCAAGCCTCCGGGTCGCCATAAATCCGTGTTTCGCGACTTTCCGAGTCCTTGCAAATAAAACTCCTTTTTCTGTTCCGGGATTTCTAAAAACCCCTAAGACGTCAGCGGATAGGAAGACTTCGTATAAAACGGTGATGGTTATCTTACAACACCATTCACCTCAGCAATGGGTCGAAGATCTTCCGAAAGACTCGACATCCAAGGAGGAGCATCCTTTCAGAGAAATCGTAGAAAACCAGCGGAAGCCAGGAGTGCGGCCCGAAAGGGACCAACTCCGATCGGACAACCAGTTTACGATTTTCTAAAGGGATAGACGCGACGGTTTACAATTATCTTCGCCTGACAAGATAAATGTTAAACTTCCGAAAAGATAAATGTCAACTTTCCGAAAAGATAAATGTCAACTTTCCCGATAAACACGAAAGCCGACGAAAATGGAAAAAGTCCAGCCCACGGCAAACTCAGCCCATCAAGGATAGACCGTCATATGGGAATATATAAGCAATGCTAGGAGCAGAGGAAGGGGGATCCGAAATCAGAAGAAAGAAACTACTCCAGAGCAATTTAGAACTTAGGCGCTTATTTCCTTTTTTAGCGAGCTGCGACTCAACTAGGTTAGATCTAGGTTCTAAGACTTGCGACGATCGACAGCTCTTGTGGCCGAGATCTCGACCTGTTGTCCAAACGTTCTCCGCAGATTCGGAAATAAGATTCTTTCTTTTTGCTCTATTCATTTTACGCATTTATTCTCGAATTAGACTTGTTTTAACTTTGTCGTGCGTGGCCCAGCAGATAGCCGGGATCCTCGGGGAAAACTAGGTCAACTTAGTTTTCCTACGTTTCAACTTAACTAAAATCGACAGTGCGAATTTCGGTTCCCACAGTTTGGCGCTAGAAGGAGGGGGATTCACGGCTTTATCTTTCTCGCAACTACGCACGCCCAGTTAAGCATGTCTGTTAACGCGGAAAAAGACAAGCAAACACACGACGGACCAGCCGTCGATGTCAACGCTGAGAAAACTCCTGCTGGAAACGTATCGACGGTCACTGCCGAGGCAAACACCGCGATGCTGGACCAGATGAAGGAACTGTTCGCCACCGCCTAGAAACGGTCGGAAGAACAGGAGAAACTAATGACTTCACTCGCTAAACAGGTCGATACCTTAACAGCGAAAAGCAAACTCCCGCGCGGATCCACCAAGGTGAGGCGTGTCAGGAGGCTTGACTTCGGAACTTCCGGAGATCAAGAAAAAGATGCTACCAGAAAATCCCCGGAACTCATCCCTGATGATACCACTCCGACGGGACAGAAGAAAACGACGGACAACCTTCCACCTCCCGTAAGGGACAACGAAGAAGACGACGTCGAAAGAATCAATCTGGATGTCAGCGATGAGTCGGATCCGTCCGACGAAGACGCCGACGTCCACCACAGAAGGACCCGAAGTCAGTCAACTCGACTAGCGGTAGCCTTCGAAAAACCCATGACAGAAGAGGAAGAAGACCTCTACTGGTCAGAGCAAGAAAGGTTGGCCGAGGATCAAACTCGGGCCTATCGCCGCCAGCGTAGACAGAAGAGCGTGAACGGCGCCGACGAGATTCACGATCTCCGCGAGTACATCGCCAAAACTGCAGCCGAGGTGAAAGCGGTAAAATCGCAGATTCACCACGCAACCAGTACTGCCCCCGAGATCGACCTACTCCTCGAGGAGTCGAGAAAAACTCCGTTCACCTCTCGAATCACGGAGGCGCGAGTCTCGGATCCCGGGAAAATAAAGCTTCCCACCTACGATGGAACCACAGACCCAAAGGCACATCTGCAGTCTTTCCAGATTGCAATGGCAAGGTCTAAACTTCCGGAGCGGGAAAAGGACGTCGGCGGCTGTCTCCTTTTCGTTGAGAACCTCAGAGGTGCTGCTCTCGAGTGGTTCTCACACTTGAAAAGAAATTCCATCGGAAGTTTCCGCCAGCTTGCTTCGGCTTTTCTGAAGCAATTCTCCATGTTCATGGACAGGGAAACTTCCGACGTGGACCTTTGGAGTCTAATTCAAAAGGAAGATGAACCACTCCGCGACTACATACGGAGGTTCAAACTCGTAATGTCGAGGGTAACAGGCCTCAGCGACAGAGTCGCCATCGACGCCCTGAGAAAGAACCTCTGGTACAAGTCGAAGTTCCGAAAGTGGATCTCTCTGGAAAGGCCACGCACCATCCAGGACACTCTCCACAAAGCAACGGATTTCATCATCATGGAAGAAGAGATGAAAATCCTAGCGCAAAAGCATGAACCGCCAAAAGCGTCCGGCAAGAAGAAAACTTCTCGTAACGACAAGTACGTCCATCACGAGGGGGAAGACGTCCGAGGCGAACATAACTACGCCGTTAATTCCGAACAAGGAAGGACCAACGGAAACACCTGGACGCGGAACTCGTACAAGGACAATTCCAGCTGCGAGTTCCATCAGACGAGAGGTCACTCCACCGCCAACTGCAAAGTCCTCGGCGCTAGGCTCACTATGAAGCTGCTTGACGGCAAACTAGCAACGGTCAGGAGCGTGAAAGACCTGATCCTAGATTCTGACCGTCCGCCGAAGACTGACGGAGCCAATCCCGAGAATAACACTCCTGGGACTCAATCGGGCGAAAAACGCGAACGGAGACAAGACGGCAAAGGAAACAACAACAACCGCCAAAGGGTCAATATGATCATCGGAGGATCGCACTTTTTCCAGGACTCTGTCTCATCAATCAAAGCCTACGGGCGGAGGGCTGAAACAAGCCCCGGATGGTCTCCAGAGGATGACATTCCCAATCACGCGATCATCTTCAAAGAACAGGATATGGCCGGACTCGATAAACCCCACTACGATCCTCTGGTCATCGACTTGGTGATTCAGGATCTCGAAGTCGGCCGCATCCTCATCGACACAGGGAGCACGGTCAACATCATGTTCCGCGACACTCTGCAGAGGATGAACATACCCCTCGGAGAAGTCATCCCAGAACCAAGACCATTAGCTGGATTCTCGGGCGTCGCATCCATGACCCTCGGAAAAATCAGACTCCCGGTCATGGCTAAAGAAGTCACGAAGATCGTCGAATTCGCGGTAGTGGATAACCCGGCTATCTATAACGCCATAATGGGAACCCCTTGGATAAATGCCATGAAGGCGGTCCCGTCCACTTACCATCTCGGCGTCAAGTTTCCAACACCCACTGGAACTGCGGTAATCTGGGGAAGCCAAAAACAGTCGCGACTCTGCTTCCTAGCCGAGCATAAACTTCGCAGCAATCGGAACGCCCCAGTAGCTAACCCGAAGCGAACCAAGAAGAATCTGAGCATCTCCGAGAACTCAGCAGAAAACAACTCGGATATGTCCGAACAGGCCACGACTCAGGATAGCGGAAAAATCCTCGAGACCATCGCCGAAAAAACGGACGACCCAACTCCCGACGCGACCACCGACTTAGCTGAAACAGTCAAGGCGCCAGAAACCGTGGAGTAATAGCAACCGTGACAGAAACAGAACTACGAGATGGCTTGATCCTCGCAAGAGGTACGTAGGCAGCTCGTCGCGATCCGACGAGTTCAGCTATCCCCCTCACCAAAAAGGGGGGGGGAAGATAGGGACGGACATCCTTGTACTCACGCAAAAACGCTTTTCATGTAATCTACATTATGAATAAAAAATTTTCTTTTTATTTCAAATGCTTACTCAAACGCATAAACGTTACGGAAAACGAAAATCATATCTTTGGGGAACGCGAGACGTCGTTAGTTCCCGGAAAATCTTGATTTTCCTTTCTCCTCCAAACAGTCCATCCGCGACTCTAAAAACACCACCAAACAGTCCATCCGCGACTCTAAAACTCGCTTCCGTCGATTGGCCCCGACGGAAAAATAGAAACGTTTCACTCAACCAAATTCGTAGTCCGGCTTCTAACGAGGTCCTTTTTGCATCCGACAAGGATATCATAGCGCGCTATACAAAAAATCCAAATTTTGGTTAGCTCTTCGTAAAGGAAGTAGCTCGACTCGTATCCAAACGAATCATATAAGCCGATAAGCACTTCGCAGGTTCTAGAACGGTACGAGTCAGGTCAAAATCGCAAACAAGCAAAACGAAAGCCGATTTGTCATCGCACAGCTTTAGTCCGAAAGTAGACCTAGGTCTTGCCCTAAACCCAGCCTTGCTGGTATCTAAGACATCTCATAGGCATAAGTATCCAAAATACGAGATCCCAAAAGTTGCCTCTTATCGCTTACAAACCTAACGTTCGCTACAAAGTGACCTACGGACCTAGAGACAAAAAGAAGAGATTGAATGCGAAGTGACTACACGTATTCAAACCCTCTACATTTGACGAAAGTATAAATCAAAACGCATAGTTCACAAAAAGCATTTATAACAGGGATTCGAAAGCCACCAACGGCTGATCCCGAAAAACATAAAGTCACGCGACCTCCTAAGGGTCGCAACACATACATACAAACGGCCACACTTGGCCAATCATAAATTATAATCGAATGCATAGCAGTCGGTTAGAGATATTCCGAACGAAGAGTCGGGCTGGTCGACCTCCTCACCCCCGTCGCCTGCGTTTGAACCCTCGCCTACATCCACCGTATCCTCTGAAACTTGGATGGGATTCCATAGTTCTCGAATTCTCCCTTCAATCGGGGGAACAAAGGATTCGGCGTTGGCACATACCCTCATCGAGCCATCCTTCGTGGCAAGTTCGCCGGAAAGAGAGAAGTCCTCACGCTGCATCTTGCTGAGGGTACCGACCGAACCACGGCACTCGCGAAAATCACCTACAAAGTCCTGAGCCTCTCTGTACGCTTCGAACTCAGTAGAAAAGATTTCGGCCCTTCGGTTCATCTCGGCGGCAGCTCTTCTCCGTCCGCTCTTTTCCGCACGAACGAGGGCTCGAGCCTGGACCTTGGCTTGCCGGCGATTTTGCTCCTCCACCTCCAATCGATACTTAGCGAATTCCCTCTCCGTTTCCTCCGCTTTGAAACGGGCCAACCGGGCGGTGCGGAAACTCCCATCAATCGATGCATTCCAAACTCTCACGGCCTGCAAAGAAGCCAAGGTCAAATAAAAAGAAAAGAGGAGTTACTCAAGTTTCAAAAACAAACCTCGTTGACCAAGCGAGCACCCTCCGCAGTCACTTTGTCCCTTTCCTCGTTGTCCAAAGACTCGTCACGGGAAAACGCCGGAGGGAGTTCGTCAAAGAAGTCACCCGGGGGAGGAACATCCCGATTCTCTGAGGTAATGTCAGGATCATATCTCGGCGTCGCGCCATCTCCCGACGAGGTCCCAAAAGCGATCCCTTTATCTTTACGAGGTCTCCGCCTCTGCCTTAAAGGGGAAAAAACGTAGGACCTATCGTTGATGCAGGGACGTGTACCACCTCGCGATCGGTGAAGCGCGACCGCCCCTCGGATCCGGTCGAGAGTAAAGGAATTCCAGGAACAAGGCCTCGACCTAAAAAGATCCCTCCTGACCGAAAGATCGGAAGGAACATGCGCGAGACACCTGTTCTCTAAAAAAAAAAAAAAAAAAAATGCACGTTCAGTACTCGCCTTTCGAATTCTAAAAGAGGGGATAAGATAATCTTACCTCGCTGGTACAACCAGTCCGTCGGGAATAGGTGGAGAAAGCCTTCCTCAACAGACTCTCCGTCTATCCTCACAAAAAAGAAACGATCAACATAATCCTTGGCATGCGAGGTGACTCCACTGATTACCGAAAAGTTGGTCCTCGCCTTCATGGAGTAAACTCCATTGATGCTCGTCGCCCTGGAATTCCATAACCCTTCGAAATCGGCAGGGCTAAGGTCTATCCCTAACTCGTAACTCAAAATCACAACGCCAAGCCAGCTCTCCAAAGCTGACACGTTCAGTTGGCTGATTGCGATTCCGAAACGGTCAAGGGCCTGAACAATGACCCCAGGGATTGGGAACCACAGTCGGCATTGCGTCAAGAACGCCTCGTAGCAAGTAAATTAACCTTCCGGAGGATGCTCCGAACTCTCATTCCCGCGGGGAATGCGAAACACGACTCCCTCCGGAACCCCATAAAACTCTCGAAGAGTTTCGAGATACTCGGGGGATACTTCGCTCGGTGAGTCAATTTCTCCACGCGCCCTCAGAGGTCGCCGGGGAATCGGGATCACGGGAAGGGGAGCATCAGTGCCAAAGACAGCGTCGTAGTACGCGTTCCTATTGATCTCTGAAACCTCGGGCTTCGGATTTTCTTCCTCAGCGTGAAAACTATCCGAGGACGAGTGAGACTGCCTCCTCAAGGTTTTTGATCTTGAAGTCATTCTTTTCTTGAAAAGTAGAGAGAGAATTTGCAAGAGAGAGATTAACTTGAGAATCTTGGGTGAAGTAAGAATGGTAAAGAATTCACAAGTCTTTATAGGCAAAGATTTTACTATTCACCCCGACCTTCGGCACGATTTCGCCTCCATACTTTCCTCATGAACCATACCGCAAGCTAGGACCTACGACATCGGTCAAGACGAAATCGATGTCCGAAAGTCTCGGAAAAACATGAAAAATGTTAAAGCAACCTCGAGAGACTGATTGTTAATCGAGAAACCTTAAGAAAAAATTAAGTTCGAGATTCATCGTCTCGAAATCAACTGCTAGAAACATTTTCTACACAAGGAAAAACCTACGGAAAACTAAAAACACAAAAAACACGAACACGCCGAAGGAACCGAGCAGCCAACACCGGACGTGGCCGTGGCCGCCGGGCGGCTAGCCCCGTGCTGGCCGTGGCCGCCGGGCGGCTAGCCCCGTGCTGGCCGTGGCCGCCGGCGGCTAGCGCCCGTGCTGGCCGTGGCCGCCGGGCGGCTAGCCCCGTGCTGGCCGTGGCCGCCGGCGGCTAGCGCCCGTGCTGGCCGTGGCCGCCGGGCGGCTAGCCCCGTGCTGGCCGTGGCCGCCGGCGGCTAGCGCCCGTGCTGGCCGTGGTCGCCGGGCGGCTAGCCCTGAGCTGGCTCCGGGTCGCCAGAAATCCGTGTTTCGCGACTTTCCGAGTCCTTGCAAATAAAACTCCTTTTTCTGTTCCGGGATTTCTAAAAACCCCTAAGACGTCAGCGGATAGGAAGACTTCGTATAAAACGGTGATGGTTATCTTACAACACCATTCACCTCAGCAATGGATCGAAGATCTTCCGAAAGACTCGACATCCAAGGAGGAGCATCCTTTCAGAGAAATCGTAGAAAAACAGCGGAAGCCAGGAGTGCGGCCCGAAAGGGACCAACTCCGATCGGACAACCAGTTTACGATTTTCTAAAGGGATAGACGCGACGGTTTACAATTATCTTCGCCTGACAAGATAAATGTTAAACTTCCGAAAAGATAAATGTCAACTTTCCGAAAAGATAAATGTCAACTTTCCCGATAAACACGAAAGCCGACGAAAATGGAAAAAGTCCAGCCCACGGCAGACTCAGCCCATCAAGGATAGACCGTCATATGGGAATATATAAGCAATGCTAGGAGCAGAGGAAGGGGGATCCGAAATCAGAAGAAAGAAACTACTCCAGAGCAATTTAGAACTTAGGCGCTTATTTCCTTTTTTAGCGAGCTGCGACTCAACTAGGTTAGATCTAGGTTCTAAGACTAGCGACGATCGACAGCTCTTGTGGCCGAGATCTCGACCTGTTGTCCAAACGTTCTCCGCAGATTCGGAAATAAGATTCTTTCTTTTTGCTCTATTCATTTTACGCATTTATTCTCGAATTAGACTTGTTTTAACTTTGTCGTGCGTGGCCCAGCAGATATCCGGGATCCTCGGGGAAAACTAGGTCAACTTAGTTTTCCTACGTTTCAACTTAACTAAAATCGACAGTGCGAATTTCGGTTCCCACAGGATCACAGTGGTTAAAAATGATAAAGATGAACTTATCCCTACACGCACTGTCACTGGACATGGAATGTGTATTGATTACAGGAAACTGAATGCTGCTACTAGGAAGGACCAATTTCCCTTACCTTTCATCGATCAAATGCTCGAAAGACTGGCCAACCATAAATATTATTGCTTTCTTGACGGATATTCGGGATTTTTCCAGATACCGATACATCCTGAAGATCAGGAAAAGACAACTTTTACTTGTCCTTACGGAACATTGCATATCGCAGAATGCCATTTGGACTATGTAACGCACCAGCCACTTTCCAACGTTGCATGATGTCAATATTCACAGATATGATCGAAGATTTCATGGAAGTCTTTATGGACGATTTTTCACCAGAATGCAAGGAAGCTTTCGAAGCGCTTAAGAAGTCTCTTATAACTGCCCCAGTCGTATAACCCCCAGATTGGAGTCTCCCTTTCGAGATTATGTGCGATGCGAGTGATTTTGCAGTTGGAGCAGTTCTAGGACAACGAAAAGATAAGAAACTGCACGCTATCTACTATGCGAGTCGCACACTCGATGAAGCACAACGAAATTACTCTACCACAGAAAAAGAGCTACTTGCAGTGGTTTATGCTTTCGAAAAATTCCGCCAGTACTTAGTTGGAGCACATGTTATAGTCCACACTGATCATGCTACTATCAAATATTTAATGCAGAAGAAAGATGCTAAACTAAGACTCATAAGATGGATCTTACTACTCCAAGAATTTGATATTGAGATCAAAGATAAAAGAGGAGTAGACAACGGAGTCGCTGATCATCTTTCCCGAATTCGAATTGAGGATAAAGTTCCTATAGACGATTTCTTCCCTACAGAGAATATCGCTCTTTTGGACACGTCATTCATAGGCCACACATCGCTAATATCTGAAGGATTACTGGACGAATCAAATGATAAATTGACAACCGACACTACTGATGCAGGATCAATCGTATCCATCAGCAACAGAACATCAACAGAACTTATTGACTTACCAGTTAAGGTTGCCTGTAATGTTTTGAATCATGATATATTTGATGTGTCTTTACAAGAAGCAAATGCGATTTGACGGAACATCAAAGATCGACCCTGGTATGCCGATATAGTAAACTATTTAGCCGCCGATTTTGAACCAGAAAATTTAAAAGGTTATGAAAGAATGAAATTCTTTCGTGAAGTTCAAAGATACCATTGGGACGAGCCCTATCTCTACAAGCACTGTTCTGACGGCATATATAGAAGATGCGTCTCTGAAGCTGAAATTCCGAACATTATTTACCAATGTCATAGCTCTGATTACGAAGGACATTTCGCCACTTTTAAAACAGTTTCCAAAATTCTCCAAGAAGGATTTTGGTGGCCAACAACATTTCACGATGTTCATGCTCATATAGCACAATGCGACAGATGTCAGAGGAGAGGAAAAATAAGTAAGAGACATGAGATGGAACAAAACTTTATCTTAGAAGTAGAAGTCTTCGACTGTTGGGGAATAGATTTTATGGGCCCCTTCCCATCTTCTTATGGCAACAAATATATCCTGGTCGCTGTAGACTACGTTTCAAAATGGGTCGAGGCAGTGGCTTCTCCAACAAATGATGCATCTGTCGTTGTCAAACTTTTCAAGAGCATCATCTTCCCAAGATTTGGAGTTCCCAGAATAGTCATTAGTGACGGTGGATCACACTTCATCAACAAAGTTTTCGACCGATTACTTGAGAAGAATGGTGTCCACCATCGAGTGGCTACACCTTATCACCCACGAACCAGTGGACAAGTGGAAGTTTCGAACCGACAAATCAAGGAAATCTTGGAGAAGACTGTTCGAATAGATAGGAAAGATTGGTCTCGCAAACTAGACAATGCCTTATGGGCATATCGGACCGCTTACAAAACACCACTGGGAACGACACCCTTTTACTTACTTTATGGGAAATCATGCCATTTACCAGTTGAACTGGAGCACAAGGCAGCCTGGGCAACCAAATTACTAAATTTTGATATCAACCTAGCTGCCGAGAGACGTCTAATTCAGCTCAACGAGCTCGATGAAATACGACATTTGGCATATGAGAATTCGAAGTTATATAAGGAACGAACAAAAGCTTATCACGATAAGAAGATCTCTAGACACTTTGAGCCGAACGATCAAGTTCTCCTATATAACTCCAGATTAAACCTTTTCCCTGGAAAACTAAGATCTCGTTGGTCAGGACCTTTTACCATCAAGGAAGTAAAACCTTCCGGAGCATTAACGATCGCTAGTGAAGAAGGCGACGAGTTCACAGTAAATGGGCAGCGAGTAAAACATTATTGGGCCAAACCACCAGATATAAAGCCCCTTCCGCTGCTACCACCCGGTGATAACTAAATACAGTTATCCTAGTCGTGCTAAAGACTTTAAACTAAGCGTTGAATGGGACGCAACCCATTTTTCTTTTTATTTCATTTTTCATTTTATATTTTCATCCTTATTTTTATATATATTTATTTTATTTTCTTTTTTTTATTTATATTTATTTTTACTTAATTCTTTTAGTTAGAAATTTTACTTATTAGTTAGTGACATTTGCATAAAAATCGATCGATATCAACCAATTTGTATCGATCGACACGGGGATGTCGAGGCAACTTCTCATTTAACTCGACATCCGCCTCTTCTTCCCTTATTTCGCAAACCCTAGCCGAATCCTAAAACTCCTTTTTCTCTCTCGTTTCTTGACGATTTCCATTGATTCTTTGCCCAAAACCACTAGATTTCAAGTTCTCCATCTGTTTCCATTAGCATTTCTCTCATTCTCCAAGGTATTGGTCCGAAATTCTCTTTGGATTGAAACCCTAGGGTTTGGGTTTTGAATTGGGTGAAATCGGGTTGATTTGGTGCAATTCTAAGTTGTTTTAGATGTTTTAAATGTTTATCTAAGTGCTAGGATAGTTTGTTTTGCTCAAATCCTCTCTTTCGATTCGTTTTCGTATGAACTGTTGAATTGCAGGTTTCGCGAGTCGCTATCGTTCGAAAAAGAGTTTGTCCTGTCGATCGATTTCCGATTTTCTGATGAACACTGATTTGATCTATCGGTCGACACACACGAGTGTGCGTCGGTCGATATGACTCCTTCTCGCGAACCAACGCTAACTTGCTCGTATTACTTTTCTTTTCAGATGAGCACAGATTCGGACGTTGAGAGAGAGAGGCGGACGAAAAGGAGGAGTGACCCCGCTGGCCCTTCACAACGCCGGCAACCACGAGCTCCGAGAGACGACGAGAGGCCTCCATGGCCACGTGATGATAAGACCCCCATCGAGTACAGAGAGGGTCGCAACTTCTCGGACCCGAGGGCGGTCATCTCTAGCAACGAGTGTCTCGAGAGAGAGCTCACCGAGCAGTGGGATGACTACGACATCATGCACTACAACACATTGCTCGACGTCGACATCGAGCCCACACGCTTCATTGACCCGGAGGTCATACACAAGATGCGGATCCAGGATGATCTGAACGCGATGATTGCTCAGCTCGGCCTGGGCACTATAGCCACACACGCCCACGACCTCCACGTCCCGTTAGTGCGCCAGTTCATGGCCTCTGTCCGTCTCACCTACCGCCACGACGGTCCTAAGATAGCGGCGACGGTGTTCTCTATTTCTTTGCTAGAGGGAAGAGATACTCTATCACCATCCCCCAGCTCTGCGGCATCTTCGGTTTTGAGGAGGATGCGACATCTTGCAGGTTCTCGCCTCTCCCAGGTGCGAGCGACTTCTGGAAGATCATAGGCACGGGCAGCTAGAGCGGCTCAGTGACTCAGTCTGACATTCGTCACCCGACGCTCCGCTACTTCCTACGGGCTATTGCCAACACTCTGTTGTGCAAGATGGAGCCCAACAAGGTGCGCGTACATGATCTCTCACTGCTCTTCCCAGCGGTGAACAGACTGGTCGATCTCTCTCACCTCGACACTGCGGGGCTGGTAGTCACCATCCTTGGAGCTCTCTTCGCCGAGCATCTGATCTCACTGAAGAAGAAACCCTTCTCGGGTTCAGGTAGGAAGAAGGAGAGCATGGGAAGTCTTCTCACACCGATCTTTGAGTTCTGTGGTGTCCGTCTGGACAGGAGTACCGCAGACCGCAGCCATCTCTTCATGGACGAGCAGCACCTGATGAACTGCGGCTGGCTCAAGGAGAGCCTTCTCTGGTTTTTCAGGATTGACAGTCGCTTCCGTATGTTTCAGCTCCCGCATGCATCACTCACTGACTTCGACCATCAGGTCGATAGGATCCGGTTCAGGCCCGACGACGAGTTCCTATTGGATCTCACCACCGAGTCTCGCCAGGAACCGATGGAGCGTGGTGTCGGAGGATCGCAGGCAGCACCCACAGCTCCTCTTCCTGACTTCCCGAACATACCAGACGTCCCGATGCCTGAGGTAGACTTTCAGAGGACGGTCATGAGTGCTCTTCGAGCCATATGGGCTTGAGTCACGCGACCACCATGTGCGAGCAGGAGGAGTGTCAGAGCGGCAGACCCAGGACCATCTCACCAGTACCAGCAGGAGGAGGACAAGGAGGCCACCGACTAGCCTTCTTATCTCTTCTCTTTATCTTTCAAACATTTTATTTTATTTTATGTTTCGGATTTTCAGGATTTATGTTTTAAACATATCTATGTTTTATGCTTTTGCACTATTTCGTATGTTTAATTTTCTTTGTGTTTGGACAGACAACAGAGCTAACATGAGAGCCAAGCTAGACGAGTGAGTGAGTTCCGTGCTAACACATTATCACACATTCTGTCTGATCCTATCGATCGATACCGTCTATGGTACATCGATCGACGGGAAAGACAGAAAGGTACGACACTTTGCTTCAATATCTACACTTTTAACATTTTCTATTTATACTTCTCCTACTTATTATTACACCGAGACGGTGTAATTTAAGTCTGGGGGAGAGTGTTACTAAAATTTATCATTTATCATCTATTTTTCAAAAATAAAATTGTTTTTCGAGTCAAAAAGAAAATATAAATTTTTATTAATTATTTTCTAAATCACTATTTGACACTACTCTAGACCTATTAACCACAGATTGCACTAGAGATACCAAAGTGGATCAACCTGTCAGTTAGCCACACTTGCCCAGATTGTTTAAAGGAACCGAAGCTAACCTCCAACCTAATACTGACTATCTTAGCTTGTCTTGGGGCTTGGTATACATCGGATCGGAATCCTCCTGCAAGACTAAAAAGGTACAAGTCTGTGCAATTCTGGTTTCCTTCCTTCTCTCTTGGGCATCTCAAGATCTAAGTTTATAAAGAAAAGATTGATATGATTTCTTGAGAGGCAGAGGGGTAGGAGTGTCTCCTGCGACCCCAGTATTCTAAATCTCAAGGATGATCACACATTGTGGAAACGAGGGGTAGGTTGAGTACCAAACCCCATTATTCGCTACACTTTGTCAAAAATGTATGAGGTACAATGCAAATGTCAATGAGATAGATTAGATGACCTTTGTGGCATCGAGACCTATTGAAATTGAAACTAATAAGAGATAGAGAGAAGAGGGGAGAAAAGGATCAGAAAAGACTACCTGCTCAGAAAAACTTGTTTGAGTTGAATCCATGTGTCTTTTGATCGATACTCCCAAGTTACAGCACACACCTTTATCTTACGTTAAGAAATGAGGCTAGTAAAGGAGAATTTTAGACAAGATCTGCTAAGTTGTTGGATAGATGAATTTGGTTGCTAAACTATGATAAGGTATAAACGTGCGTTTGTAGTTGAGACCGTTTAGATTCTTATGACAAAGAAGTGAGGATTTTTAAGTTTTCAAAAATAAGAGTCATGTTGTTTTCAAACCTCCTTCGGAGAGACTACCGTTTGTTTTACTTGAGGACAAGCAAAAGAGTAAGTCTGGGGGAGTTGGTATACCATGAATTTCACCCATTTTTAGCCATGGTATATGAGAGTTTTCAATCATATATACTATGTTTTCAGAGTATTCTAGAGTATTTTCAGGCATATGTACTTAATTGAAGAAAGTAATACTTTTGAGGCATTTTTGGAGTATTCTCAAGAATGAAGAATCGACCGATAGGAATCATGCGAGATCGGACGATTAGAGTCAATTACAATCGATCGACAGATATTGAAGAGTGTCGATCGACATTAAGCCATTCGATGGATTACGATTTAGAAGATTTTCAAGTATCACAAAGTGTGCTATTTACACACTTAGTCGCTGGCCGCCTGTTAGGCTTTATATACTAGGGTTTTGTATCATTTTAGAGGCAGACTTGCCTAGAGACCTAGTGGAGAAGAGAAGCAATTTGGCTACCTTAGGAGAAGAGTTAGAGTTGGAGAGATAGATCTGAGACTACAAAACAGAGAAGATCTTGAACTCCCTTTTTATCTTACTCATTACTCTTTGTGTTCCTTATTTCATATTAAGTTTTATTCAAACCATCATGATTTTGTCTCTCATGAATATGTCTGAGTAAACCTAATTGTTAGATTTAGGTTTCTCATAAGGGTGAATCATGTGATGAGATTGTGACAACTATTAGGGTGATTAAATTAGTTCTTTCACTTTAGTTACTCTTAGTACTAGATGTAGGATTGATCACCCTCAAATCTAGATCTTGGGATTCAAGAGATAACCAACTGTATACTCTCAATTCCCAGAAACAAACTAAGTGATCTAACTGACTAGACACATGCGAAAGGTGGTCTAGATCATTAGAGAACGTTTTCAACCAAATCGATAACGCTTGCTAGAATTACCATCGATCGATACAACCATCGTTGTAGCGATCGATTGATTGAAAGGTGTATCGATCGATTTGACGAAAGTCGTATCGATCCACTCTTTTCCGAGATCAACAAACGACAGTTGAGATCCGGGATCTAGTCAAAGGAGACCCTACTGGTCGTACCAATTGTTTGAGTTCAAAGGACTAAAGCCCTAATGTCACTTCCAAACTGCATAAATTCATACCCGAGAAATACCTGAATCTAGCTATTTTCCTCATTAAGAAACAACCTTCATTTCAGTTACTGAACAACTTCCTTGTTCACATTAATATTTACTACTTCAAAACATATAAAACCTTAAGTCTATCTTCATCTCTAATTAATTGAACCTTCAAGTAATCCTAGAGTCCTTGTGGATTCGATCCCTAAGTACTGCATCTGAACCTCTTATTTGAGAGAGTAATTCACTTTTTAGGGTAATTTGAGTGATATCAATTATGATGCATCTGTCGTTGTCAAACTTTTCAAGAGCATCATCTTCCCAAGATTTGGAGTTCCCAGAATAGTCATTAGTGACGGTGGATCACACTTCATCAACAAAGTTTTCGACCGATTACTTGAGAAGAATGGTGTCCACCATCGAGTGGCTACACCTTATCACCCACAAACCAGTGGACAAGTGGAAGTTTCGAACCGACAAATCAAGGAAATCTTGGAGAAGACTGTTCGAATAGATAGGAAAGATTGGTCTCGCAAACAAGACACTGCCTTATGGGCATATCGGACCGCTTACAAAACACCACTAGGAACGACCCAATTTCACTTACTTTATGTGAAATCATGCCATTTACCAGTTGAACTGGAGCACAAGGCAGCCTGGGCAACCAAATTACTAAATTTTGATATCAAGCCAGCTGTCGAGAGACGTCTATTCAGCTCAACGAGCTCGATGAAATACGACATTTGGCATATGAGAATTCGAAGTTATATATGGAACGAACAAAAGCTTATCACGATAAGAAGATCATATCTAGACACTTTGAGCCGAACGATCAAGTTCTCCTATATAACTCCAGATTAAACCTCTTCCCTGGAAAACTAAGATCTCGTTGGTCAGGACCTTTTACCATCAAGGAAGTAAAACCTTCCGGAGCATTAACGATCGTTAGTGAAGAAGGCGACGAGTTCACAGTAAATGGGCAGCGAGTAAAACATTATTGGGCCAAACCACCAGATATAAAGCCCCTTCCGCTGCTACCACCCGGTGATAACTAAATATAGTTATCCTAGTCGTGCTAAAGACTTTACACTAAGCGCTGAATGGGAGGCAACCCATTTTTCTTTTTAATTCATTTTTCATTTAATAGTTTCATCCTTATTTTAATCCTTATTTTTATATATTTTTATTTTATTTTCTTTTTTTATTTATATTTATTTTTACTTAATTCTTTTAGTTAGAAATTTTATTTATTAGTTAGTGACATTTAAATTATTTTCTAAGCATTTACTTTCACATTTGCATAAAAATCGATCGATATCAACCAATTTGAATCGATCGACACGGGGATGTCGAGGCAACTTCTCATTTAACTCGACATCCGCCTCTTCTTCCCTTATTTCGCAAGCCGTAGCTGAATCCTAAAACTCCTTTTTCTCTCTCGTTTCTTGACGATTTCCATTGATTCTTTGCCCAAAACCACTCGATTTCAAGTTCTCCATCTGTTTCCATTAGCATTTCTCTCATTCTCCAAGGTATTGGTCCGAAATTCTCTTTGGATTGAAACCCTAGGGTTTGGGTTTTGAATTGGGTGAAATCGGGTTGATTTGGTGCAATTCTAAGTTGTTTTAGATGTTTTAACTGTTTATCTAAGTGCTAAGATAGTTTGTTTTGCTCAAATCCTCTCTTTCGATTCATTTTTCGTATGAGCTGTTGAATTGCAGGTTTCGCGAGTCGCTCTCGATCGACAAAGACTTTGTCCTGTCGATTGATTTCCGATTTTCTGATGAACACTGATTTGATCTATCGGTCGACACCCACGAGTGTGCATCGGTCGATATGACTCCTTCTCGCGAACCAACGCTAACTTGCTCGTATTACTTTTCTTCTCAGATTAGCACAAATTCAGACGTTGAGAGAGAGAGAGGCGGACGAAGAGGAGGAGTGACCCCGCTGGCCCTTCACAACGCCGGCAACCACGAGCTCCGAGAGACGACGAGAGGCCTCCATGGCCACGTGATGATAAGACCCCCATCGAGTACAGAGAGGGTCACAACTTCCCGGACCCGAGGGCGGTCATCTCTAGCAACGAGTGTCTTGAGAGAGAGCTCACCGAGCAGTGGGATGACTACGACAGCCTGCACTACAACACATGGATCGACGTCGACATCGAGCCCACACGCTTCATTGACCCGGAGGTCATACACAAGATGCGGATCCAGGATGATCTGTACGCGATGATTGCTCAGCTCGTGATACGTCCTGGGTCGGGACAGGATCACTCAAACGGACTTAGGGATATGAACTCGCCAAAAGGGAGAACTGATGGGATGAATGGTGACACAAAGGGTTGCAGAAGGTCCAATGATACTACCAGAGGTGAACTCCGAAGAGAACTGATGGATTGAACGGTGACACAGAGGGTTGCGGAAAGACCCAAAATTAGGATCACTCTTTCGGTACGGATGATATGGACTCCGAAGAGAACTGATGAATCGAGGGGTGACACTAAGGGTTGCTGAAGGACCCAATGATACTACCAGAGGTGCTTGATTGTCGCCTGATATGACTCACAAGTCCGACAAGGAAGCAAACTCGATCTGTTGCGGATGTGACGCACCGGTCCAACGAGAAAGAGAGAGTTACTTGTAGCTAACCACACCAAGAACAAGAAAAGTGAGATACCCTCTCAAGGTTCCAAAAATAAACACTCAAAACTTATTTTATTTCATTGATCAAATGGCCTTTATATAATAGGCAAGGCTTACAAAAGGTTTAGTCAAAACCTAGAAACTTGTAATCTAATAAATATTAAAATTTGACCAAAGAACAAAGACCAAAGACCAAAGACCAAGACTTTGACCGAAAATGGGAATTTGTGGTCGCAAAACTCTTTGGCTGATCTCGTCCTTTTGCATGGTCGACGGGCTCTGGATTGCCGTCAGATTGATATATTATTTGACCATACCTTCTCGTTTCTTGTTGGGCCTTTCTTTCTTTGGGCTGAAGCATGTTCATAAACATATTTTCATAAATCGTCAAGCCCATGTCGTTTTAAAACTCAAGCCCAAAAGCCAAAATTTCTTGATTTGTTTCTACTGCTGATTCAGGGCACATCATTCCCTCCTTTAAAAAGATTTGCCCTCAAATCTGTCTTTCTTTAGCTTCAGATAGAATGATCTCTTGGCTTTTCGTAGAACTTTTTTTTTTCTTTAGAAAAGAAGATGAAAGGTAGAAGATGGATGAAGAAGATGGAAAGATGAGAAAAATGAACAGATAGTACCGGTTGAGTGGCTCTGATACCACTTGATACGTCCTGGGTCGGGACAGGATCACTCAAACGGACTTAGGGATATGAACTAGCCAAAAGGGAGAACTGATGGGATGAACGGTGACACAAAGGGTTGCGGAAGGCCCAATGATACTACCAGAGGTGAACTCCGAAGAGAACTGATGGATTGAACGGTGACACAGAGGGTTGCGGAAGGACTCAATGATACTACCAGAGGTGCTTGATTGTCGCCTGATATGACTCACAAGTCCGACAAGGAAGCAAACTTGATCTGTTGCCGGATGTGACACACCGGTCCAACGAGAAAGAGAGAGTTACTTGGAGCTAACCACACCAAGAACAAGAAAAGTGAGATACCCTCTCAAGGTTCCAAAAATAAACACTCAAAACTTATTTTATTTCATTGATCAAATGGCCTTTATATAATAGGCAAGGCATACAAAATGTTTAGTCAAAACCTAGAAACTTAAAATCTAATAAATATTAAAATTTGACCAAAGAACAAAGACCAAAGACCAAGACTTTGACCGAAAATTGGAATTTGTGGTCGCAAAACTCTTCAGCTGATCTCGTCCTTTTGCATGGTCGACGGGCTCTGGATTGCCGTCAGATTGATATATTATTTGACCATACCTTCTCGTTTCTTGTTGGGCCTTTCTTTCTTTGGGCTGAAGCATGTTCATAAACATATTTTCATAAATCGTCAAGCCCATGTCGTTTTAAAACTCAAGCCCAAAAGCCAAACTTTCTTGATTTGTTTCTACTGCTGATTCAGGGCACATCAGCTCGGCCTGGGCACCATAGCCACACACGCCTACGACCTCCACGTCCCGTTGGTGCGCCAGTTCATGGCCTCTGTCCATCTCACCTACCGCTGGACTGTCCTAAGATAGCGGGCGACGGCGTTCTCTCTTTCTTTGCTAGAGGGAAGAGATACTCTATCACCATCCCCCAGCTCTGCGGCATCTTCGGTTTTGAGGAGGATGCGACATCTTGCAGGTTCTCGCCTCTCCCAGGTGCGAGCGACTTCTGGAAGATCATAGGCACGGGCAGCTGGAGCGGCTCAGCGACTCAGTCCGACGTTCGTCACCCGACGCTCCGCTACTTCCTACGGGCTATTGCCAACACTCTGTTGTGCAAAATGGAGCCCAACAAGGTGCGCCTACATGATCTCTCACTTCTCTTCCCAGCGGTGAACGGACTGGTCGATCTCTCTCACCTCGACACTGCGGGGCTGGTAGTCCCCAACCTTGGAGCTCTCTTCGCCGAGCATCTGATCTCACTGAAGAAGAAACCCTTCTCGGGTTCGGGTAGGAAGAAGGAGAGCATGGGAAGTCTTCTCACACCGATCTTTGAGTTCTGTGGTGTCCATCTGGACAGGAGTACCGCAGACCGCCACCATCTCTTCATGGACGAGCAGCACCTGATGAACTGCGGCTGGCTCAAGGAGAGCCTTCTCTGGTTTTTCAGGATTGACCGCCGCTTCCGTATGTTTCATCTCCCGCATGCATCACTCACTCACTTCAACCATCAGGTCGAGAGGATCTTGTTCAGGCCTGACGACGAGTTCCTATTGGATCTCA
This sequence comes from Raphanus raphanistrum subsp. raphanistrum, assembly GCA_019706035.1. Lineage (NCBI taxonomy): Eukaryota > Viridiplantae > Streptophyta > Magnoliopsida > Brassicales > Brassicaceae > Raphanus > Raphanus raphanistrum. The sequence goes on along the minus strand of CM033986.1, from coordinate 8,124,140 downwards.
CCACCGAGTCTCGCCAGGAACCGATGGAGCGTGGTGTTGGAGGATCGTAGGCAGCACCCGCAGCTCCCCTTCCTCACTTTCCGGACATACCAGACGTCCCGATGCCTGAGGCAGACTTTCAGAGGACGGTCGTGAGTGCTCTTCGAGCCATCTGGGCTAGAGTCACACGACCACCATGTGCGAGCAGGAGGAGTGTCAGAGCGGCAGACCCAGGACCATCTCACCAGTACCAGCAGGAGGAGGACGAGGAGGCCACCGACTAGCCTTCTTATCTCTTCTCTTTATATTTCAAACATTTTATTTTATTTTATGTTTCGGATTTGCAGGATTTATGTTTTAAACATATCTATGTTTTATGCTTTTGCACTATTTCGTATGTTTAATTTTCTTTATGTTTTGACTGACAACAGAGCTAACTTGAGAGCCAAGCTAGACGAGTGAGTGAGTTCCCTGCTAACACATTATCACACATTCTGTCTGATCCTGTCGATCGATACCGTCTATGGTACATCGATCGACGGGAAAGACAGAAAGGTACGACACTTTGCTTCAAAACCACTCTTTGGCACAACTCTAGACCTATTAACCACAGATTGCACTAGAGATACCAAAGTGGATCAACCTGTCAGTTAGCCACACTTGCCCAAATTGTTTAAAAGAACCAAAGCTAACCTCCAACCTTATACTGACTATCTTAGCTTGTCTTGGGGCTTGGTATACATCGGATCGGAATCCTCCTACAAGACTGAAAAGGTACAAGTCTGTGCAATTCTGGTTTCCTTCCTTCTCTCTTCGGCATCTCAAGATCTAAGTTTATAAAGAAAAAATTGATATGATTTCTTGAGAGGCAGAGGGGGTAGGAGTGTCTCCTGCGACCCCAGTATTCTAAATCTCAAAGATGATCACACATTGTGGAAACGAGGGGTAGGTTGAGTACCAAACCCCATTATTCGCTACACTTTGTCAAAAATGTATGAGTTACAATGCAAATGTCAATGAGATAGATTAGATGACCTTTGTGGCATCGAGACCTATTGAAATTGAAACTAATAAGAGATACAGAGAATAAGGGAGAAAAAGATCAGAAAAGACTACCTGCTCAGAAAAACTTGTTTGAGTTGAATCCATGTGTCTTTTGATCGATACTCCCAAGGTAAAGCACGCATGTTTATCTTACGTTAAGAAATGAGGTTAGTAAAGGAGAATTTTAGACAAGATCTGCTAAGTTGTTGGATAGATGAATTTGGTTGCTAAACTATGATAAGGTATAAACGTGCATTTGTAGTTGAGACCGTTTAGATTCTTATGACAAAGAAGTAAGGATTTTTAAGTTTTCAAAAATAAGAGTCAAGTTGTTTTCAAACCTCCTTCGGAGAGACTACCGTTTGTTTTGCTTGAGGACAAGCAAAAGAGTAAGTCTGGGGGAGTTGATATACCATGAATTTCACCCATTTTTAGCCATGGTATTTGAGAGTTTTCAATCATATTTACTATGTTTTCAAAGTATTCTAGAGTATTTTGAGGCACAAGTACTTAATTGAAGAAAGCAATACTTTTGAGGCATTTTTGGAGTATTCTCACGAAGGAAGAATCGACCGATAGGAATCATGCGAGATCAGACGATTAGAGTCAATTACAATCGATCGACAGATATCGAAGAGTGTCGATCAACATTAAGCTATTCGATGGATTACGATTTAGAAGATTTTCAAGTATCACAAAGTGTGCTATTTACACACTTAGTCCCTGGCCGCCTGTTAGGCTTTATATACTAGGGTTTTGTATCATTTTAGAGGCAGACTTGCCTAGAGACCTAGTGGAGAAGAGAAGCAATTTGGCTACCTTAGGAGAAGAGTTAGAGTTGGAGAGTGATATCTTGCATATTTACATGTTTTTAGCTTTCATATCTTATGCATTTTGATCATATAGCTTAGATCTTAGTGTCTTTAGGATCCATATTGCATTCATATGTCCCTATCAGGTGTTGGAGCATACTATGAGATGATGTGAAGTGTTTAAGAGTTCAAAGATCTAAAGGAGGTGAAGAATGAAGCTCAGCCAAGCAAGTACTCTCTTAGACTCGACTAGACCGGAATCTCGAGACCGGAATCACCATCCCGGGCGTGAAGGCCAGGACCGGACAGGTCAGACCGTGCAACACAACTCGGGCGTATGGGCGAGGACCGGACGGGCAGGACCGCCATGACCAACCCGGGCGTGCAGGCTCAGACCGGATTGCTTGGACCGGGATGAGGAAGTCGGGCGTATGGGCAGGACCGGGATGCAGGACCGGGATCACCATGCCGGGCGTGAAGAGAAGAGAGTGTGGTCGAGGCTGGTTTTCTCAAACCGTTCCGGTTCGACCCAATTCGACCTTGGGTCATTTTAAACACTATTTTGAAGTTCTAATTAGCCCTATACAAAGGGCATTCTAGTCTTTTATCATATGTGTCTCTCTTTACCCTAAACCTAAGTATAAATACTTTGTAATCTCCATTTTGGAGAGTTTATCTTATTTTCTCTTAAGAATCACAAAACCTCTTTTGGGTGAAAGTTCTTCCATTTTGTTCTTGTGTTCTTAAGTGTTTATAATTCCATTTCTTGCTTTCTTAAACATGATTAAGCTTGGAAACCTCATGGGTTCAAGAGTAATCATGGTGATTAGTGAGTAATCCACTTTTGGATTCATGGGTTAGGGAGATTAAGGGTGATTAGGCTTGATCTAGGGTGTTTAGGTGTAGATCCTTCTTAATCCTTGCTAGTAGAGTGTTTTTAATGCTTCTTTAGAGCTGGCCTCTCTAAAGTTGAGTTCTAGACATTTCCCACCCACAAGGTGTTCGATGAAATGTCTGAACCAACTCTCCTAAGCTTTTAACATACTCTACCAAAGAGATTTGTTTATAAAGGTGTTAAGATGGCTATTAGACTTGTCATTAATGATTGCTTCCTAAACATTCAACCAAAGAGATTTGATGCTTGAGTTTTGGAAGTGAATGGGCATTCATCTAGAGATAGAGTTTGTTTACTCTTGTGTCTAGGTCTAAGGTAGATAGATTGATTGAAAGCTGACACCTTTAGGGTAAGTTTGATCACTCAAGGTCTAAATCCCTTATCCCATGAGTTCTTCTTCTCATAATCTAAAGAAAGTTTCTATCTTTATTGCTTTTTAGTATTGTTCTTAGCATAAAAACCATTCACTCAATCATTAGACTTAGATTAAGTATAGACTTGTATTCTCTTTGCTTTAAAATGAACTAGGAACGGATTGACATCTGAAGTACTACTTTGATTTGCATAATTGGACCCTTGAAAAGTCCTCTTATCAAATTGGCGCCGTTGCCAATCCTAGTTTGATTTTGACATTGAGATTTGGTCACTTGCTTGAGACTAAGTCAATTTTATTATTGCTGTTTGTGATATTGCTTCTTGCCTTCTTTCTTTCTTTGACTTTTCAGGTGTATGAACTTGAGGAGCAGAGGTTCATCAAGCCTTGTTTCCATTGTTGAAGACATTTCTGCACTTGAGAGGGATATTGTGAGAAGGAGAAGGGAAGAAGAGCAACAGGCTCACATTCAGAGGTTGGGTTTTGATATGGAGAACCTGCCTCAAGATAGAGCTGCTGAAGATGGTCAAGGAGCTGCCAACCTTGGACCAAGACATCCACAGTCGCCAAGCTAGAGCAATTGGTGCCCATGATCAGCCTAACATCCATGGAAATAGGGCTGGCATTAGAGCACCAGCTGCTGGAGAACTAACAACTTTGAGATCAAGTCAAGCTTGATCAACATGATCCAAAGCAACAAGTACCATGGGCTTGCTTTGGAAGATCCTCTAGATCACTTGGACAACTTTGATCGGCTGTGTGGCACCATCAAGATCAATGGTGTTTCTGAAGATGCATTGAAGCTTAGGCTGTTTCCATTCTCTTTGGGAGATAAAGCTCACACATGGGAGAAGGGTCTCTCAAGAGATAGCATCCGGACATGGGATGAGTGCAAAGAAGCCTTCCTCACCAAGTTCTTCTCTAACTCAAGAACTGCAAAGCTTAGGAATGAGATTTCAGGATTTCAACAAAGGAATCTTGAAGGTTTTGGTGAAGCATGGGAACGATTCAACAGCTACATTGCTCAGTGTCCTCATCATGGTTTCACCAAGGAAAGCTTGCTTAGTACCTTCTACAGGGGAGTTCTCCCATCTTGCAGAAACAGGCTTGACACAGCTAGCAATGGTTTCTTCCTGGGCAGAACTGAGCAGGATGCAGAGGAGCTGGTGGAGAACATGGCAAAGAGTGACTCAGTTTACAATGAGGAGTATGATAGAGCCAGCAGAGGTGAGGATCAGCAGACAAAGAAGGATATCAAATCCTTGCAAGACAAGTTGGACTTGGTTCTTTCAAACCAATCCAAGAAGGAGCAGGTTAGCTTTGTTGGTGATCCTAGTCAAGAGGTTCCTCCTAAGGTGAATGAGGTTGATGGTTTGGAAGGGCAAGAAGAGCTTTGCTTCATCAACAACAATGGTACATGGTACAAAAAGGAACCTAACTTTCAGTACAACAAATACCAGCCTAGGCAAAACACACCTCCTAATTTTGGGAACAACAACAATCAGTCCAATCAAGCTCAAGGAAACTCTTCTCAAGCTACAGCTCCTGATTCAAGTATGGAGTCAATGTTCAAGCAGATAATGGATGCTCAGTCTAGATTAGCAAACGACATTGGTCATGAGTTCCAAACCGTGCACTCCAAGATTGATACTAGCTATACCGAGCTGAACAACAAGTTCCTACTACTTGCCTCTCGCTTTAATGCTTTGGAGAGTCAGGTCGCCTCTATGCCATCATCTTCCAAGAGCCCAATGGGATCACTACTAGGGAAACCAGATAAGAATCCCAAGGAGTCTTGCAATGTTGTCATCTCTACTACTTCTTCAAAGATTGAGCTGAGTGATCATGAGAAAGAGGTGGATGAGATTGAAAGACTTTTGCATGGAACAGAGATTGTAGCAACAGCTGAAGCACATATGGTGGATAAGGTTATGGAAAGGGTTCAGGTGCAAGTTGAAAGGAAAGTTGAAGCAACAAATCTGCAGAGAGCTGAGCCTAGGGCTGAGAAACAAGTTGAGAGGAGAGCTGACAACAAGCTGAAAGAGGTTAAGCTAGAAGAAGCCACTGAGGTTGAGCTGTCACCATATGAGGTCCCACTCCCATTTCCACAAAGGGTCCTCACCAAAGCTCAGAAGAAGGTTATCTCTAAGTTCAGGAAGGACCTAAGTGATGTTGGCGTCAAGACTTCCAGAGATCTCGGGTATGCGTGAGGCTCATGTCCAAATGCTGCTCATCCAGGACATTCTCACTCACAAAGAAGAAGTAGCAGAGCTCCTGAACATCTCAACACTGCAGCTTGACCCACCAGTCCCTCCAAAGTCTCTTCCTAAGCTTGGACACCAAGGGATGTTCACTTTACCTTGCTCCCTTGGTCAGCTCACTCTTAAAGATGCTCTTGTTGATTCTGGTGCTAGTGTGAATGTAATCTCAATGGAGATGGTGAAGAGTATAGGGATTGAGAGTATTGAACCAGACAAGTCTTCACTACAGTTTGGGGATTCCTCTTCTACAACCCCACTTGGTATCATTAAAGACTTCCCTTTGAATATTGGAGCATGCACCATTCCTATTGACCTCACTGTCCTTAACATGGCGACTGGGAAGAGAGTTCCTTTGGTCTTGGGCACACCTTTCCTCACAACAGTTGGAGCTTGCATTGACTTTCCCAACAAGAAGGTCACTCTTATGAATGTGAACAAAACTGTCTCCTACCCATTACAACCTCCATTGGATGCTGGCTACTTGTGGGACAATCACTTTTGGCCAAGAAGCTGATAAGAAACCCCAAGATGAAGTTGTTGTTTGTGAGACAAAAGGTCTCAATGGAGAGACTTCTAAAGAGTTGTGTGTTGAGCACTTGGAAAGTGCTAAAAAGGAGGGGATGAGTGGAACCTCAAAGGCCACTCATGGCAAGAAGAAGTTGCTGCAAGAAACTCATCCTCCATCTCTTGATATGATCTCACACACTCTCACTCTCCATCCAATGAAGCTCAAGGATGGTGTCATTGAGTACAAGCTCAGGTGTAAGGGCAAGTCAAGGTCATTCTCAAGTGCAAGAGCCATCATCAACCCTCAGCTCCAAGATGATCCACTCAAGCTTCAAGAACTCCTCTCTCAGGTCCTCACCATCACTCTTGAAGGTGGGAAGGACCCTCCTTCTCACTAACCAAAAGATGGAAAGTCAAGCTAGAGACTTAAAACAAGCTCACTTGGGAGGAAGTCCCATGACTATCCCTGTACATATAGTCTTTTGGATTTTCATTTAAAGACCCATGGAAGAAGGAAGGCGACCAGACTCTACTCCTTAGATACCAATACCTCTTCTCACGCTCCATAGAGGTACTCCTTCACCTTTTCTTGTATATACCATTTTCATTTGCATTTAGACTTTGTTTTGGTCATCTCTCTCCACTTTTCACACAAGAGACTGTGTGAATTAAGTGTGGGGGAGGTGCAAGTTGCTGATGATCTTGTGTGTCTTGTCATTAGCATGCATTATAGATAGTTATTTGCATATAAAAAAAAATTTAAAAATTTTGCAAAACACAAAAAGAAGCATTTAGTTGCATCATTTGCATTTTAGGATTGAGTCTAGAAGCATTCATATAGGTTGCATTCATGCATAAGGGGATGATTTTACCTTGTAAATATGCTCATGCTAAGTTCTCATTTTGGCAACCTTTGTAATCATGACAATTAGATTGAGCATTCTCTTGATAGCTTGTAGAATTTGTGCCTTGAATTCTCTTCTTGAAACTCATTGGATTGTTTGAAACTCTCTCTTTGAAGATTGCTCCTGTCTTATTTAAACTCAATGTCTCTTGCTTATGGTCCTTTGTGTGCTGAGTCATGGCTTATACACACTTGAATTGTCTCATCCTTTTTGACCGATCTTTTTGACAATTTCAAGTGGTACTCCATACCTTGAACCCAAGCTTTCTTTCAAGCCATCATTGATTGTTGAGTGAGGCCTTTTTAGAAAGCTTTGCATGTGCATAATGTTGAGAGTATCGGGATCGACAATGCTTAGTCTCCATTCTAGCTAGATTAGACACACCTTTGTCTAGCATTTAGGATTGGGTGGTGAGTGTTGTTGAGTTTGACTTTGGGAGTATGGTTTGGTCAAGAAAGAAAAGTTTAGACTTTTAGAACTCTAGAGTGAAATCTAAGTCTTAAGGGATAGTAAAGTATGATCTTTGGCTCTTGTATTGAATGTCTTGGCCCCCAAATAAAAAAAAAGCAAATAAAAAAAGAAGAAATGAAAAAAAAATGAAAAAAGGGGGCTAGCAAAGTTTAGAAAAAGCTAAGAAGTGTTCAAAAGTGTAAAATTCCCTTGATTGACTTCATTAAGAAAGAGTTCTAGTTGAGAAAATGTCTTGAGTTCTTTGGGAAATCTTTGGGTGAGTGTTGAGAGTTGGGTTTTGGCATTTGAAGTTTAAATTTGAGCTTATATATGTGGGAAAGGGTAGGACAATGGAGATTGAGCATTGTATGCATGAGTTGATTTCTTTTCTTAGATATATTATGTGCATTACCAAAGCTACTTTGATTTGAGAGTGAACCACCTTTAAAGATTGCTTTGAACTACTTATTTCACCTTGAACTGAAGCATTTTCTTACCAAACCAAATGACTTGGACCTTTTGACCATTTGCAAGATTTTCTATTGAGTTTGCTTAATGATTGTTAGAGAGTTGTTGGATTTGGGTTTGTGGAATCATGATGATGAGTTTAGAGATCAAAAGAGTTGAATAGGCCTAGAGAAAGTTAGAGAAGAATGGAAGTTTTGCTCTAGCTAGTTGTTATGATTATGCAAGATTGTTAAGATGAGAGCTAAGAAGAGCATCTTTTGGTTATGAAATCACTGTTTTCAAGCCTCTCCTCCTTAGTTCTTGAAAGTTTACTTGAGGACAAGTAAAGGACTAGTGTGGGGGAGTTGATATCTTGCATATTTACATGTTTTTAGCTTTCATATCTTATGCATTTTGATCATATAGCTTAGATCTTAGTGTCTTTAGGATCCATATTGCATTCATATGTCCCTATCAGGTGTTGGAGCATACTATGAGATGATGTGAAGTGTTTAAGAGTTCAAAGATCCAAAGGAGATGAAGAATGAAGCTCAGCCAAGCAAGTACTCTCTTAGACTCGACTAGACCGGAATGTCGAGACCGGAATCACCATCCCGGGCGTGAAGGCCAGGACCGGATAGGTCAGACCGTGCAACACAACTCGGGCATATGGGCGAGGACCGGACGGGCAGGACCGCCATGACCAACCCGGGCGTGCAGGCTCAGACCGGATTGCTTGGACCAGGATGAGGAAGCCGGGCGTATGGGCAGGACCGGGATGCAGGACCGGGATCACCATGCCGGGCGTGAAGAGAAGAGAGTGTGGTTGAGGCTGGTTTTCTCAAACCGTTCCGGTTCGACCCAATTCGACCTTGGGTCATTTTAAACACTATTTTGAAGTTCTAATTAGCCCTATACAAAGGGCATTCTAGTATTTTATCATATGTGTCTCTCTTTACCCTAAACCTAAGTATAAATACTTTGTAATCTCCATTTTGGAGAGTTTATCTTATTTTCTCTTAAGAATCACAAAACCTCTTTTGGGTGAAAGTTCTTCCATTTTGTTCTTGTGTTCTTAAGTGTTTATAATTTCATTTCTTGCTTTCTTAAACATGATTAAGCTTGGAAACCTCATGGGTTCAAGAGTAATCATGGTGATTAGTGAGTAATCCACTTTTGGATTCATGGGTTAGGGAGATTAAGGGTGATTAAGCTTGATCTAGGGTGTTTAGGTGTAGATCCTTCTTAATCCTTGCTAGTAGAGTGTTTTTAATGCTTCTTTAGAGCTGGCCTCTCTAAAGTTGAGTTCTAGACATTTCCCACCCACAAGGTGTTCGATGAAATGTCTGAACCAACTCTCCAAAGCTTTTAACATACTCTACCAAAGAGATTTGTTGTTAAAGGTGTTAAGATGGCTATTAGACTTGTCATTAATGATTGCTTCCTAAACATTCAACCAAAGAGATTTGATGCTTGAGTTTTGGAAGTGAATGGGCATTCATCTAGAGATAGAGTTTGTTTACTCTTGTGTCTAGGTCTAAGGTAGATAGATTGATTGAAAGCTGACACCTTTAGGTTAAGTTTGATCACCCAAGGTCTAAATCCCTTATCCCATGAGTTCTTCTTCTCATAATCAAAGAAAGTTTCTATCTTTATTGCTTTTTAGTATTGTTCTTAGCATAAAAACCATTCGCTCAATCATTAGACTTAGATTAAGTATAGACTTGTATTCTCTTTGCTTTAAAATGAACTAGGAATGGATTGACATCTGAAGTACTACTTTGATTTGCATAATTGGACCCTTGAAAAGTCCACTTATCAGAGAGATAGATCTGAGACTACAAAACAGAGAAGATCTTGAACTCCCTTTTTATCTTACTCATTACTCTTTGTGTTCCTTATTTCATATTAAGTTTTATTCAAACCATCATGATTTTGTCTCTCATGAATATGTCTGAGTAAACCTAATTGTTAGATTTAGGTTTCTCATAAGGGTGAATCATGTGATGAGATTGTGACAACTATTAGGGTGATTAAATTAGTTCTTTCACTTTTGTTACTCTTAATACTAGATTAAGGATTGATCACCCTCAAATCTAGATCTTAGGATTGAAGAGATAACCAACTGTATACTCTCAATTCCCAGAAACAAACTAAGTGATCTAACTGACTAGACACATGCGAAAGGTGGTCTAGATCATTAGAAAACATTATCAACCAAATCGATAACGCTTGCTAGAATTACCATCGATCGATACAACCATCGTTGTAGCGATCGATTGTTTGAAAGATGTATCGATCGATTTGACGAAAGTCGTATCGATCGACTCTTGTCCGAGATCACCAAACGATAGTTGAGATCCGCGATCTAATCATAGGAGACCCTACTGGTCGTACCAATTGTTTGAGTTCAAAGGAATAAAGCCCTAATATCACTTTCAAACTGCATAAATTCATACCCGAGAAATACCTGAATCTAGCTATTTTCCTCATTAAGAAACAACCTTCATTTCAGTTACTGAACAACTTCCTTGTTCACATTAATATTTACTACTTCAAAACATATAAAACCTTAAGTCTATCTTCATCTCTAATTAATTGAACCTTCAAGTAATCCTAGAGTCCTTGTGGATTTGATCCCTAAGTACTGCATCTGAACCTCTTATTTGAGAGAGTAATTCACTTTTTAGGGTAATTTGAGTGATATCAATTACGTTGACCGTGCTTCCGGTATCGATGCGTATTCTCGCGACCTCGAGATCTCTTATTATGAGATCTACGACTAAGGGGTCGCAGTGCGGCTGGTCGATTCCGCCGGCCTCTTCTTCCGTGAATGTCACCGAAGCGCTCCGTCCATCTCGAGGAGGAGACCGTGGGGGGTACTTCGCACTCGACTCGGCTTTCCGTTGGTAGGCTTTGATGGCCGAGACCGAGTCCTTGCAGTACTGTGATCCTCCGATGATCATGTTTACCCTTCTGCGGGAGTTATCGTTCCCGGCGACGAGTTTCCCGTGGCAGGATTTTTATCGGGTATTGGTGGACGGTCGGAGTCGAGGATTAGATCCTTGACGCTGGTTACTCCAGAGAGTTCTCCAGCAAGCAGCTTCGCGGCCAGCCTTAACCCCAGGACTTTACAGTTAGTCGTGGAGTGACCCCTGGTCTGATGGAACTCGCAATAAATGTTTTTGTCGTAACTGTGGTTGCGGTTCCACGTGTTCACCGAAGTTCTACCTTGCTCCGGGTTGATCGCGTAGTTGTGCGCACCTTGGAGTTCTTCTCCCTCGTGATGGACGTATTTGTCGTTACGAGAGGTCATTTTCCTTGACTTCGGATCTGCGTCTTTCGAAGAGTTCTTTGCCGGCTTATGTTTTTGCGACAGGACTTTCGTCTCTTCTTCGATCATTATGTAGTCCGAGGCTTTGTGGAGGGCGTCCTGGATCGTGCGAGTTTTTTCGAGTGTTATCCACTTTCTGAACTTCGACTTGTACTAGAGCGCCTTTCTAAGCGCGTCAATGGCGAATTTGTCGCTGATTCCGCTAACGTTCGACATGATCAGTTTGAACCGGCTCATGAACTCTCGGAGGGACTCGCCCTCTTCCTGGGTTAGGCTCTAGAGATTGACATCAGAAGTTTCTCTATCTATGAACATAGAGTACTTAAGGAGGAATTCCGACGCGAGTTGGCGAAAGCTTCCGATGGAGTTTCACTTTAATCGGGAGAACCACTCGAGCGCCGCACCTTCGAGAATTTCTACGAACAGGCGGCAGTAGCCGGCGTCTTTCTCGCTTTCTTTGAGTCTAACTCTTCCCATAGTGCGCCTGAGGGTCGGTCTTACCATTATAGATCAGTATCTTTGATATACCATGGATTTCACCCATTTTCTACCATGGTATACTAGTATTTTATTATATATCTAATCTGTTTTCTAGACTGTTATGTATGTTTTCAGGTTCAGGAGCGTTTAGTGATAAAGTGATGTTTTGGAGCATTTTGGAGTACAAGAGATGATACACCCGAGTTGACCATTCAAGACCAAGTCGGAAGACAACATTGTGATAAGAATCGATCGATACTCATCCAGAGTTGTCGATCGATGTTGCTGAGAAGATCCGCGTACTAGAAGATTATAATCGGTCGATACACATCTAGTGTTCTCGATCGATATCGAGGACAAAATTGGTTAGCCGACTACTTCACCAAGACTTCACCAAATTACGAAATTGCCCCTGACGAGTTTTCAAAGTATTCTAGAGTATTTTCAGGCACATGTACTTAATTGAAGAAAGCAATACTTTGGAGGCATTTTTGGAGTATTCTCACGAATGAAGAATCGACCGATAGGAATCATGCGAGATCGGACGATTAGAGTCAATTGCAATCGATCGACAGATATCGAAGAGTGTCGATCGACATTAAGCCATTCGATGGACTACGATTTAGAAGATTTTCAAGTATCACAAAGTGTGCTATTTACACACTTAGTCCCTGGCCGCCTGTTAGGCTTTATATACTAGGGTTTTGTATCATTTTAGAGGCAGACTTGCCTAGAGACCTAGTGGAGAAGAGAAGCAATTTGGCTACCTTAGGAGAAGAGTTAGAGTTGGAGAGATAGTTCTGAGACTACAAAACAGAGAAGATCTTGAACTCCCTTTTTATCTTACTCATTACTCTTTGTGTTCCTTATTTCATATTAAGTTTTATTCAAACCATCATGATTTTGTCTCTCATGAATATGTCTGAGTAAACCTAATTGTTAGATTTAGGTTTCTCATAAGGGTGAATCATGTGATGAGATTGTGACAACTATTAGGGTGATTAAATTAGTTCTTTCACTTTTGTTACTCTTAATACTAGATTTAGGATTGATCACCCTCAAATCTAGATCTTAGGATTGAAGAGATAACCAACTGTATACTCTCAATTCCCAGAAACAAACTAAGTGATCTAACTGACTAGACACATGCGAAAGGTGGTCTAGATCATCAGAGAACGTTTTCAACCAAATGGATAACGCTTGCTAGAATTACCATCGTTGTAGCGATCGATTGTTTGAAAGGTGTATCGATCGATTTGACGAAAGTCGTATCGATCGAATTTTTTCCGAGATCACCAAACGATAGTTGAGATCCGCGATCTAGTCAAAGGAGACCTTACTGGTCGTACCAATTGTTTGAGTTCAAAGGAATAAAGCCCTAATGTCACTTTCAACCTGCATAAATTCATACCCGAGAAATACCTGAATCTAGCTATTTTCCTCATTAAGAAACAACCTTCATTTCAGTTACTGAACAACTTCCTTGTTCACATTGATATTTACTACTTCAAAACATATAAAACCTTAAGTCTATCTTCATCTCTAATTAATTGAACCTTCAAGTAATCCTAGAGTCCTTGTGGATTTGATCCCTAAGTACTGCATCTGAACCTCTTATTTGAGAGAGTAATTCACTTTTTAGGGTAATTTAAGTGATATCAATTACGTTGACCGTGCTTCCGGTATCGATGCGTATTCTCGCGACCTCGAGATCTCTTATTATGAGATCTACGACTAATGGGTCGCAGTGAGGCTGGTCGATTCCGCCGGCCTCTTCTTCCGTGAATGTCATCGAAGCGCTCCGTCCATCTCGAGGAGGAGACCGTGGGGGGTACTTCGCACTCGACTCGGCTTTCCGTTGGTAGGCTTTGATGGCCGAGACCGAGTCCTTGCAGTACTGTGATCCTCCGATGATCATGTTTACCCTTCTGCGGGAGTTATCGTTCCCGGCGACGAGTTTCCCGCGGCAGGAATTTTATCAGGTATTGGTGGACAGTCGGAGTCGAGGATTAGATCCTTGACGCTGGTTACTCCAGAGAGTTCTCCAGCAAGCAGATTCGCGGCCAGCCTTACCCCCAGGACTTTACAGTTAGTCGTGGAGTGACCCCTGGTCTGATGGAACTCGCAATAGATGTTTTTGTCGTAACTGTGGTTGCGGTTCCACGTGTTCCCCGAAGATCTTTCTTGCTCCGGGTTGATCGCGTAGTTGTGCGCACCTTGGAGTTCTTATCCCTCGTGATGGACGTATTTGTCGTTACGAGAGGTCATTTTCCTTGACTTCGGATCTGCCTCTTTCGAAGAGTTTTTTGTCGGCTTATGTTTTTGCGACAGGACTTTCGTCTCTTCTTCGATCATTATGTAGTCCGAGGCTTTGTGGAGGGCGTTCTGGATCGTGCGAGTTTTCGAGTGTTATCCACTTTCTCAACTTCGACTTGTACCAGAGCGCCTTTCTAAGCACGTCAATGGCGAATTTGTCGCTGATTCCGCTAACGTTCGACATGATCAGTTTGAACCGGCTCATGAACTCTCGGAGGGGCTCACCCTCTTCCTGAGTTAGGTTCTAGAGATCGACATCAGAAGTTTCTCTATCTATGAACATAGAGTACTTAAGGAGGAATTCCAACGCGAGTTGGCGAAAGCTTCCGATGGAGTTTCACTTTAATCGGGAGAACCACTCGAGCGCCGCACCTTCGAGAATTTCTACGAACAAGCGGCAGTAGCCGGCGTCTTTCTCGCTTTCTTTGAGTCTAACTCTTCCCATAGTGCGCCTGAGGGTCGGTCTTACCATTATAGATCAGTATCTTTGATATACCATGGATTTCACCCATTTTCTAACATGGTATACTAGTATTTTATTATATATCTAATCTGTTTTCTAGACTGTTAGGTATGTTTTCAGGTTCAGGAGCGTTTAGTGATAAAGTGATGTTTTGGAGCATTTTGGAGTACAAGAGATGATACACCCGAGTTGACCATTCAAGACCAAGTCGGAAGTCAACATTGTGATAAGAATCGATCGATTCTCATCCAGAGTTATCGATCGATGTTGCTGAGAAGATCCGCGTACTAGAAGATTATAATCGGTCGATACACATCTAGTGTTGTCGATCGATATCGAGGACAAAATAGTTTAGCCGACTACTTCACCAAGACTTCACCAAATTACGAGATTGCCCCTGACGAGTTTTTAACCTAATGGAAATGCTTAAATATTAATGCTAAGTGTTTTTGACGGCAAGCTTTGAAGAGTCTAAGAAACGCAAGTCTGGAGAGGCAAAGCAGAGAGTGTGAGAGAGAGACTAGAGTTATCATGTTTTGAGAGATTGAAGAGATTTGTGAACTCCATTTGTTATTCTACTTTTATCTATCTATGCAATTCTTTCATCTATCTATTGTTATGAATTGATTAGCTATGTCTGAGTAGTCTACTTGTTAGATCTAGGGTTTAAACAGGTTTGTGGGATTAGCACCAAACTATAATTGCTAAGTTGTATTATTCATCAAATATATTGCACCCTAAGCTTCTTCTAGAGTAGCTAACTAGAATATATATCACTAGGATCTTTGTTATCTTGAATTATCTGTTTGAACTAGTATCTCCTTGGAGAAGAGCTAACTGCCCTCCTTGAGATCTAGTGTTCATTATCGGCTCGCGCCTAGGTATATCTAGAAGCCGTCGATCGATATCCCGACAGGTGAATCGATCGCCGAGCGAAAGGTGTATCGCTCGATATCTCTAAAGGATATCGATCAACTCTTTTTCTGTGTCAACATACGACAGTTAAGGCCAGAGATCTAGATCATTTAACCAGTGAGACATCACTGAGAGTTAAGCGACTGAGTTCTATAGTATCATGCAAACAACTTGTCAAGCATTTATCGATATTATAATCTCCATTTCTGGATAAAAATCCTAAGTCTAGCACTCTTCATTTCATTAAAACACCCATCATATTTTAGTTAGAGCAGCTACCTTGCTCATTTTAGGAATTGTTATTTACATTTTCATCATTAAAACCAACTTCACCTAGGATTGACTGATTGATTAGAGTTAATTGGTTTCCTAGCTCCTCGTGATACGATCCCTAAGTACTACAGTTGTACCTCTTATTTGAGAGAGTAAGCTCTACTGGGTAATTTGAGCACTATCAAATTTGGCGCTGTTGCCGGGGAGCTTTGATCGCCATTAGATTTATTCTTATTAATCTTAGGTTTTTCTTTTTACCCCCCTTTCCGATTAAAATTTTTCTTGTCTTTTGAGGTACATGCCCAGCACATTTGGAACGTTCAATCCGCAAAGACCTATGCTCCGCATCGATCGACAGAACCGCAGTACTGACGACTGATATTCACGTTCAACCGTCGACCGACACTCAGACATCACCGTCGACCGATACCGTTTGCCGATCCACATCGTTCGATACTACTCACCGTATATAGATCGATACTAACCCGCGAGGCATGGTTGCGATTGTTATTCTCACGCATGACCAGAATGGAAACCTGTACTACACAGGTTTCCATTCTGCGTAATGCGACAGGACAGAAGCTAGATGCACAGGGAAACATTATCCCTGAGCCCGAAACTAAGGCTACAGGAGAAGCTCAAACACGATCATTGGCAGATTACAATCGTCCAGACGAGTACTACACCAACAGATCAGCTATTCGATTTCTAGAGATTCAAAAGCCGAACTTCGAGTTCAAGCCTCAATACTACTTTCTCGTGTCTCAGATACCTTATTCTGGGTTATCACACGAGCATCCTATGGACCATCTGGAGAGGTTCGATGATCATATCGCTGCTATTCGTATGGATGGAGTCCCTGAGGACTACCTACTCTGCAAGCTCTTCAAATACTCACTGATTGGAGAAGCTTCACACTAGCTCAAGCAGCTACCTATAGGATCACTGACATCCTGGGCCGACATAAAAAAACGCCTTCCTGCGTAATTTCTTTGATGTGGCACGTGCTGAAGACTTAAAGCGCAAAATTGCCACTTTCGCGCAAAAGCCTGGTGAGACTTTTAAAGACGCGTGGATCAGATTTATGTTCTTCCAGTGAGACTGTCCACACCATGGATTCAATGAAGTGCAGTTGTTAAGCACTTTCTACAGAGGTATCGCCTTGAGGTATCAGATGGCTCTTGATACTGCTAGCGAGGGGAACTTCCACACCAGGAATCCAATAGAGGCTGTGAGAATTATTGAGAACCTAGCCAACAGCAGCAGCACCAAGAACACTGACTCTGACAAGAAGAAATCGGTTGCAGCCATCGGGGAAGACCAGATAAATGAAGTCAGAGCCAAGATAGATGCTTTACATGCATTTCTTGGGCAGCCAGTCTTCTCAGCTGAAAAAGGAGAGGCTAGAGAAGATGATACAGAGGAAGATGTGAATTACATTGGAGGTACTGGATTTCAGAGATATGGAAACCAGAGTGGAAACATAATTTTTTTTGGCAGTGGTCAGAAGAGTAACTACAACCAGAGTTCACAGTATCAGAAACCCTTCACCAACACCAGGAACTACGGCAACTCAGCTTACCAAAACCCACCACCACCCACCTAGGAGAATAAGTTTGATGCCATGATTGATAGAGTTCTAGAAGGACAGCAGAAGCTTACAGTAGACTTCAATGGGAAGATTGACTTTGTCTTCAACAATCTGACCACAAGGATAGACACCATTTGCACTCAAGTTAAGAAGCTTGAGACACAGATTGTCCAGACTGAAGTCTCTATCAGGAGAATTGGAACTTCTAAGGAAGTTGGGGAAGGAAGCATGAAACACCACGTGAATGCCATTATAGATGATGATTTCTGGCAAGTGGTGAAGCATGAGAAGCTACAAGAAGGAGACTTTGAAGTGGAAAGTTCACTAAGTTTCGGAGGATCACAATGGTGTCGATCGACACCAACTAGTCCACATCGATCGACATCAACGATGTCACTTCCAGATACGACTGCAGATTGCAACGCGGTTAGGATCTTGACACATGCTGAATTCACGGCTTCGCATCCTCACCCACCCACCCCCACCTACGAAGATATCGACCGACGAGACGAGCCACTCATCGATCGATACAAAGATGAGACACACATCGATCGACCCTTTTCTCCACCTATCGATCGACACACACATCTCACATACCGAGTGCAACTACCATCGATTGACAGCAACCGAATCAATGCACTCAGACCCACACCGAAACAACAAGCTAACCCTGCAGAGACTACTGGTAACCCTTCAGACACTACACCTACATAGAGGGAACTGAAGGAAGAAGGTTAAGGAGTAGGAAGGAGAAAACTCCTAAGAACCTTAAGACGGAAGCTAATGAGAAGGAGATTGATGGTTTCACTAAAAGAGTTATCAGAATCCCACTAAAGAAGCCCTTTGAGGAGGTTTATTTCACAAGTAGATTGTGGATGTTCTTCAGAGAAACAAGGGAGACTGAAAATGACATTAGAAGAAGGTTTGACAATAGAAGATATGCGGAAAAGGATTACTTTGAAGAAGAATAGTGATCCTGAGAAGTTTGCAATACCCTGTGTAGTACAAGGGATTGAATTTCCTCATGCACTATGTGACACTGGTTCGTCAGTCAGCATCTTACCAAAGGTCATGGCAGACCATCTGGGTCTGCAAGTAGAGCCTTCACCAGAGATCTTTACATTTGTGGATTACACTCAGAAAAACTCTGGAGGCTTGATCAGAGACCTCGGAGTTCAGATTGGTAATGCTATTGTCCCTGTGAATTTTCATGTCCTAGACATCAAGCTAAATTGGAACTCTTCCCTCTTACTTGGAAGAGCATTTATGGCTACAGTAGGAGCTATATGTGACATGAACACCAACAGGATGTGCTTGACTATGATAGATCCAGACATCCACTACGACCCTGTCAAGCTTGGCAACCACCAGCCAAAACCGTGGTAAAAGAAGATGATCTTGGTATCATTGCAGTTTGTCATTGTGAAGTCGAGTATGAGACAGAAATCGATTTGCAAATCTATCGTCCACCATCGATCGATTATCTACTTCATCCAGCAAAATGACATCGTCCATCGATCGACATCGCCAGCATCACATCGATCGATATTGACCCGTGCTGGCCGTGGCCGCCGGGCGGCTAGCCCCGTGCTGACCGTGGCCGCCGGCGGCTAGCGCCCGTGCTGGCCGTGGCCGCCGGGCGACTAGCCCCGTGCTGGCCGTGGCCGCCGGCGGCTAGCGCCCGTGCTGGCCGTGGCCGCCGGGCGGCTAGCCCCGTGCTGGCCGTGGCCGCCGCCGGCTAGCGCCCGTGCTGGCCGTGGCCGCCGGGCGGCTAGCCCCGTGCTGGCCGTGGCCGCCGGCGGCTAGCGCCCGTGCTGGCCGTGGCCGCCGAGCGGCTAGCCCCGTGCTGGCCGTGGCCGCCGGCGGCTAGCGCCCGTGCTGGCCGTGGCCGCCGGGCGGCTAGCCCCGTGCTGGCTCGGGTCTTCGGTCGATGATCTTCGGTACACGAGTCCCAGCTCCCGGCAATCAGAAATCTGTACTTCGAGTCCTTCCCAAGTCTTCGCGAACTATCGGAAACATTTCGACATCGACGGGAAGGAAGATCTTAGATTCTTCGTACGAAACAGCGATGGTCATCTTAAAACACCGTTCGTCTCAACTCTACGAATGAACGAGGAACTTCTAAAGAGATCGTAGAAAACAACGGAAGTCCTAAAGACGGCCCGAAAGGGACCAAACGCGATCGGACAGTCAGTCTACGATTATCTAAGATGGATATGACGATTTACGTTTATCTTTACATAACAAGATAAATGTTAAATTTCCGGATGGATAAATTTCAAGTTTCCCAAAAAGCGCGGAGGCCGACGAAAATGGAAAGAAGCCCGCCCTGCGGCCCAAAAGAAGAATAAACCGTCAAAAGAAGGAGTATATAAAGGAGCTTGGGGAGAGGAAGGAAGGCAGAGCAAAAAATCCTAGAGAGAGAGCAAATCCGAAACTTAGGGACTTAGAGAATTCCTGCTAGCTTAGGACTTAGGAGGTTAGACTAGCGGAGCAAAGCTTAGAACGTTTTGTCTCCTTTATTTCCGTCGCTTTTTGCTTCAGCGTTTCTCTACTCCCCTTTTTTCGGAAGAATATTGTACCATCTATTTAATAAAACGCCTTAGTGCAATTTTTCCGCTACTTTGCTTTGTTCTATCATTTTCGTTTGGTTATCGCAGAGAATCCGAGCCTTCAGGGAAAGCTAGGTTTACTTAGTTTTCCTTCGATTTACTTACTTAAAATCGACAGTGCGAATTTCGGTTCCCACAGTTTGGCGCTAGAAGGAAGGGGGGTCAGATTCTCTTACTCAAAAACCTACGATTGGTAACAACAGCATGGCCACATCACCTGTCCGCAACATTGTGTCATTCGGGGACAGAGCAACGGCTGATCAAGCCCAACCTCATGACGAACTCCTCGTTATCCGACTGACGATCCAGGACATTGACGTAGCGAGAATTTTGGTGGACACCGGATGCTCGACCAATATTATATATAAAAACACCCTCGAGAGGATGGGAATCGACCTAAACGCTATCACGGACGATCCCAATCCGATAATCGGACTCTCAGGAAACATCACAATGACCCTCGGCTCGGTCGATCTTTCGGTCAGAGCCGGGAGCGTCACAAAGACGGCAGAATTTTTGGTAGTCGACGGTCCAGCAGCATATAACGCGATCGTCGGGACTCCGTGGTTAAATTCCATGCGAGCAATCCCCTTGACTTTCCATCTGTGCCTCAAATTTCCGACCCTCTCCGGAGTGGAAACGATACAAGGAGATCGTAAGGCGCCGCAAGTCTGCTTGGCCGCTGGGTTAAAACGGAAAAACTCTGAGCCCGAAACTAAACCAAAAAAGCAAGCAACTCACGAACCAGCATCGCGGGACCCTCCAGAAATCTTCTGGCAATCGCAAAGAGCTGAGATCCTGGAAGGGAAACGTGAGCCCACTTGCGAACCTGTAATTTTGGTCTGCCTCGATGAGACTAACCCAGAGCGGTGCGTAGAAATTGGAGCCAATCTCCGCGATCCATTGAAAGCAGAACTCATCGCATGTCTCAAGAAGAACCTTAACACGTTCGCTTGGGCTGCGGAAGATATGCCGGGAATCGACATTAACATAACATGTCACGAACTCAACATTGATCCAACTCACAAACCCGTAAAACAAAAGAGGCGAAAGCTAGGCCCCGAACGGGCAACTGCAGTCAATGAGGAAGTCGAAAGACTCCTCAAAGTTGGATCAATAACAGAAGTAAGATATCCCGACTGGCTCGCCTATCCCGTCGTCGTCAAGAAAAAGAACGGGAAATGGCGAGTATGCGTTGATTTTACCGATCTCAACAAAGCATGCCCAAAGGATTGTTTTCCGCTTCCGCACATCGACCGTCTAGTCGAGGCAACCGCAGGAAACAAACTCCTATCGTTCATGGATGCGTTCTCCGGTTACAATCAAATCATGATGAATCCCGAAGATCGCGAGAAGACGGCATTCATTACCGACCGAGGAACCTATTGCTACAAAGTAATGCCTTTTGGTCTTAAGAACGCCGGCGCCACGTATCAGCGACTCGTCAATCGAATGTTTGCCGAGCAACTCGGAAAAACCATGGAGGTGTATATCGACGATATGTTGGTAAAATCTCTCGACGAACGCGATCACGTGATTCACCTAGAGGAATGCTTTGAGAGGTTGAACCAACACAACATGAAACTCAATCCATCAAAATGCAGATTCGCCGTGGCGTCGGGAGAATTTCTCGGTTACCTCGTAACGTTCCGCGGAATTGAGGCCAATCCGAAACAAATCAACGCACTGATAGAGATGGCCTCCCCGAGAACCAAGCGGGAAGTCCAGAGGCTGACCGGACGAGTCGCAGCCTTAAATCGATTCATCTCGCGATCCACGGACAAGTGTCTCCCCTTCTACGAAACCTTAAAGGGGAATAAAAAGTTCGAGTGGTCAGAGGATTGCGAGAAAGCTTTCCAACAGCTGAAGCAGTATCTGGCCACCCCTCCTATCCTCGCAAAACCCGTAGTCGGAGAGCCCTTGTTCCTCTACATCGCAGTATCCGCATCAGCGGTCAGTGGCGTCCTGATTCAAGAAGAATTCGGAGAACAGAAACCGATCTTCTACATTAGTAAAACATTACTAGACGCCGAAACTCGGTATCCGCTGATGGAAAAGTTGGCACTCGCTGTCATAACTTCAGCAAGAAAGCTTAGACCGTATTTCCAATCTCATACCATCGTGGTGCTTACCACCTTTCCGTTACGGACGATTCTACACAGTCCAAGCCAGCCTGGTAGACTCGCGAAGTGGGCGATTGAACTAAGCGAGTACGATATCGAATATCGTCCAAAGACCTGCACGAAATCGCAGGTACTCGCGGACTTCTTGGTAGAATTACCCACGACGGATTTAACTAATGAAGACCCTGAATCAACATGGGATCTCCATGTCGATGGATCTTCGACCAAGCAAGGATCTGGAATCGGAATCCGGCTCACTTCGCCAACAGGAGAAATCCTCGAGCAATCATTCCGCTTGGATTTTCATGCATCGAACAACGAAGCAGAATACGAGGCGCTAATTGCGGGCCTACGACTGGCTCAGGGGCTGAAGATTCGAAACATTCACGCTTACTGCGACTCTCAGTTAGTCGCAAACCAGTTTAGCGGAGAATACGAAGCAAGGGATGAAAGGATGAACGCGTATCTGAAAGTTGTCCAAGACTTGGCCCACGATTTTCAGCAATTTGCGCTAACCAGGATTCCCCGCTCGGAAAACGTCCAAGCTGACGCTTTAGCCGCTCTCGCCTCAAGCTCGGATCCAGGGCTTAAGAGGATAATTCCCGTTGAATTCATAGAGCATCCAAGCATCGGACCGCCGGTAATCGCCAACCTGATCAGAACACAGATCGAAGGCGTGGAAGAAAACGAAGATCAACCGGAAGACGACGCAGACCAAACAGACTATGGCTGCGACGCTCCCTGGTTAGAACCTATCAAAGCCTACATTATAGATGGTACCCTACCCACGGAGAAATGGGCTGCCCGGAAAATAAAAATCCAGGCAGCACGATACGTAACCGTGGAAGGCGAAATCTACAAATGGCGATTCTCCGGACCCCTCATGACTTGCGCAGAAGGAAAGAAGGCGAGAAAAATCATGGAAGAGGTTCATTCCGGATCGTGCGGAAACCACTCCGGCGGAAGGTCTCTCGCAACAAAAATAAAACGCCATGGATTCTACTGGCCAACTATGGTAAAAGATTGCGAGAAGTACGCTCGGAAATGCGAGAAGTGTCAGCGGCACGCCCCGACAATTCATCAGCCCGCCGAAATCCTCTCTTCTATCTCGTCTCCGTACCCTTTCATGCGATGGTCGATGGACATCGTCGGACCAATGCACAAATCAAAACAAAAACGTTTCCTGCTGGTCCTCACCGATTTCTTTTCAAAATGGGTGGAAGCAGAATCCTACGCAAGTATCAAAGACGTGCAAGTCGAGAACTTCGTTTGGAAAAACATCATAACCAGACACGGTGTCCCGTACGAAATCGTAACGGACAACGGGTCCCAGTTTATCTCCACTCGATTCGAAGCGTTCTGCGAAAAATGGAAAATACGACTTAACAAAGCTACCCCCAGATACCCGCAGTGCAACAGACAGGCTGAAACCATAAACAAGACCGTCCTAGACGGATTGAAAAAACGCTTGGAAGCCAAAAAGGGACGATGGGCAGAAGAACTCGAAGGGGTCCTTTGGTCTCATCGAACCACTCCGAGACGAGCAACGGGGGAAACTCCATTCGCTCTCGTTTACGGAGCAGAATGCATGATTCCGGCGGAAGTAGAATTCCCCGGCGTACGGGGGAGATTCCTTCCCGAACGGGAAGACCTGAACAATGCCATGCTGCTGGATAATCTTGACCTCATCAACGAGCGTCGCGACCAAGCCCTCATCCGAATTCAAAATTACCAGCAGGCCGCCGCAAAATACTACAACGCGAACGTACGTCATCGAAGATTCAAAGAGGGTGAACTGGTCTTGCGAAAAGTCTTCCAAAACAATGCTGAACGAAACGCAGGAAAACTGGGAGCAAACTGGGAAGGACCATACAAAATCATAAAAGTCGTCCGACCAGGTTCGTACCAAATCGCAAACATGCAAGATGAAAAAATCCCAAGAACTTGGAATGCTATGCATCTCAAGAAATACTACCACTAGAACGTAAACGTGGACAACAGAACTACGAGATGGCTTGATCCTCGAAAGAGGTACGTAGGCAACTCGCCAACCGGTGGGTTCAGCTATCCCCCCCGATTTAAAAAGGGGGGAGTGGGGTGCGTACACTCGCACGCTCCCACAATTTTCGAAAAAAACCGAACTTTCGAAAACTTTCCACAATCAATTCGCCTAACGGCCTTAACAATAGATCCATTATCCATCAAACAAACCGTAAAACTATCGCCCGGAAAAATTCCGTGATTTCTAAAGAGCCCATAGTCTTCTATGGCATAAGAAAAACAAACTTCAAAGCACTGCGAGACGTCGCTTCGTGCCCGAACATCCGTTTTTCGATTAAAACTTTCGTACGCCTCCTAAACGGCATCATATCGTTGTTGCTGATCACAACAAACGAACTCTAACGTCCTAAACAGACAAGCCACCTAAGGGTAGGCTCTTTTACATCCGACAAGGATCCCATAGCGCGCTATACAAAAAATCCAAATTTGGTTCAGCACTTCGTAAAGGAAGTAGCTCGATTCGTGCCCATACAAATCATATAAGCCGATACCACTTCGCGGATTTTAAAACGGTACGAATCAGGTTAAAATCACGAACAGGCAAAACGAAAGCCGATTTGTCATCGCACAGCCTCAGTCTGAGAGTAAACCTAGGTCGTGCCCTAAACCCAGCCTTGCTTGTATCTTAACATCTCATAGGCAAAGCGTCAACGACGCGAGATCCCAAAACTTGTCTCTTCACTCAAGTCTGTACGTTTCCACGAATTTTCGCGTAAATCGTAAACCGCAGGAAAATCTCGCTTTGTACAAACTACGGATACGGTGATCGTCAGGGAGGCAGGAATGAGACGACAACTCACACCCTGCCCCTCTAACTTCGACAAACAGAAGTTCTAAAAACGCAAAATATTTTATAAACGCGTACCGCGAATTCAATACAGCGCCCTAAAAAGGGCAGGGATTCAAAGCCACCAACGGCCAGTCCCGAAATCATACATGATGGCCAACCAACGGCCGAAATATAATCAAAATAAAAATCCCCTCAGGGATTGATCAACCTAGGCGTCCTCCGGGACACCGCCTTCATCCTCCGACTCACCCAAGGCAGGAACAGATTCGTCATCGCCCTCGCCGACTTCCTCACCGCCCTTGTCCGCAATAATTCCAGCATCCTGGATCTCTGGAATTTCCGAGCCCGAGATAAGGGCACCCGAGGATGACGGGCCGGCAAGCTCCACCGCAGTGCAAGTTCCCGCCTCCTCAAAGCGCTGAATCCGCCTCTTCAGACGTCGAACTTCCGAAGACTTGCTCTTCTTCTCCTCCTTCGCTTTGAGCAGCGAGCTCACAGTCTTTCCCAGATCACGCTCGAGATCGCTAATCCTAGCTTCGAGCGTCGACGTCTGGGCAGCATGAGTGCTCTCAATCGATTGAAGCACAGCCTCGGTACGCTTCAGATTTTCCCGCGACGAATCCAGCTCCTTGGATAAACGTGTAACCTCCAATCCACAATCTCCAAGCATCCCGTCGATTAACGACACAAACTGATCACATGAAAAAATGTGAGAATCGAAGGGATAGCGAAGGAAAGAAGGTTCTCACGAAATACCTTGGAGCGATGCTGCGATAGTCTCGCCGAAACCTCGCCTTCCTCACTCCTAGTACACCTTTTCCTCTTCGCTGATCCGACAGCCCCAGCTCTTGAACGTCCCCTCGATGGCGGAACAGCGTTGGACGCGGGAAGTCCCAAAACGATCTCTCTCTTCTTTTCTGGAGGAGGAGGCATGACTTCTGCCGCATCCTCCGAAACCACTATCGACGCGAAAGAGGAACCCTCCGGGCGAGCCTGGACATCGGGTACTTGCTCCGAAACGACAATTTCTCCAGCAGGCAAAGGAACATCAGCTCCAGAGGCTGGAAGTGTGGAGATCGAGACTGGGGTAACGTCGGGTCCAAGAACCAAAGCCGCGGGATCCGGAGTTAAAGTGACATCGGAACCGGGAGTCGGAACCACGGAAGTAGCACTGGGACCTGCCACGCTAGACTCCATCTCAGCACGGCGTCGCTCCATCTTGTCCTGAAAAGAACTGAACCCCTCGACGAACGTCTGCGTAAGAGCAGGAGTATCTTGCGCCGACGAGGCTTGTTTAGCTTCACTCATTTCGACATCAGAATCCTTCTTTTCATTTGGAGAGAAAGCCATGTTTTCTAAAAATTTAAGGAAAGGAAAGTGAGTGAAGAATGAAAGGAAGATGGAGTGCTACTTATAAGAAATCAAAGGTGGTAGAGTTTTTCGGAATAAAATATTCCTAGCCAAAAATTTCGATTTTCAAATCCTTCGCACACAAAATCGCTCCCGCATCTTGCATGCTGGGGGGCTAACTGTTGGGGTCAAAAACGGTTATCTCGAAATCAACGGCTAAGTCTATTTGTCATACGAAAAACCGTCCGACAAGCGAACACGAACACCCGTAGACCGAAGGAACCGAGCAGCCGACCCAGGCCTTGGCCGTAGCCGCCGGGCGGCTAGCCCCGTGCTGGCCGTGGCCGGCGGCGGCTAGCGCCCGTGCTGGCCGTGGCCGCCGGGCGGCTAGCCCCGTGCTGGCCGTGGCCGCCGGCGGCTAGCGCCAGTGCTGGCCGTGGCCGCCGGGCGGCTAGCCCCGTGCTGGCTCGGGTCTTCGGTCGATGATCTTCGGTACACGAGTCCCAGCTCCCGGCAATCAGAAATCTGTACTTCGAGTCCTTCCCAAGTCTTCGCGAACTATCGGAAACATTTCGACATCGACGGGAAGGAAGATCTTAGATTCTTCGTACGAAACAGCGATGGTCATCTTAAAACACCGTTCGTCTCAACTCTACGAATGAACGAGGAACTTCTAAAGAGATCGTAGAAAACAACGGAAGTCCTAAAGACGGCCCGAAAGGGACCAAACGCGATCGGACAGTCAGTCTACGATTATCTAAGATGGATACGACGATTTACGTTTATCTTTACATAACAAGATAAATGTTAAATTTCCGGATGGATAAATGTCAAGTTTCCCAAAAAGCGCGGAGGCCGACGAAAATGGAAAGAAGCCCGCCCTGCGGCCCAGAAGAAGAATAAACCGTCATAAGAAGGAGTATATAAAGGAGCTTGGGGAGAGGAAGGAAGGCAGAGCAAAAAATCCTAGAGAGAGAGCAAATCCGAAACTTAGGGACTTAGAGAATTCCTGCTAGCTTAGGACTTAGGAGGTTAGACTAGCGGAGCAAAGCTTAGAACGTTTTGTCTCCTTTATTTCCGTCGCTTTTTGCTTCAGCGTTTCTCTACTCCCCTTTTTTCGGAAGAATATTGTACCATCTATTTAATAAAACGCCTTAGTGCAATTTTTCCGCTACTTTGCTTTGTTCTATCATTTTCGTTTGGTTATCGCAGAGAATCCGAGCCTTCAGGGAAAGCTAGGTTTACTTAGTTTTCCTTCGATTTACTTACTTAAAATCGACAGTGCGAATTTCGGTTCCCACAGTTTGGCGCTAGAAGGAAGGGGGGTCGGATTCTCTTACTCAAAAACCTACGATTGGTAACAACAGCATAGCCACATCACCTGTCCGCAACATCGTGTCATTCGGGGACAGAGCAATGGCTGATCAAGCCCAACCTCATGACGAACTCCTCGTTATCCGACTGACGATCAAGGACATTAACGTAGCGAGAATTTTGGTCGACACCGGATGCTCGACCAATATTATATATAAAAACACCCTCGAGAGGATGGGAATCGACCTAAACGCTATCACGGACGATCCCAATCCGATAATCGGACTCTCAGGAAACATCACAATGACCCTCGGCTCGGTCGATCTTTCGGTCAGAGCCGGGAGCGTCACAAAGACGGCAGAATTTTTGGTAGTCGACGGTCCAGCAGCATATAACGCGATCGTCGGGACTCCGTGGTTAAATTCCATGCGAGCAATCCCCTTGACTTTCCATCTGTGCCTCAAATTTCCGACCCTCTCCGGAGTGGAAACGATACAAGGAGATCGTAAGGCGCCGCAAGTCTGCTTGGCCGCTGGGTTAAAACGGAAAAACTCTGAGCCCGAAACTAAACCAAAAAAGCAAGCAACTCACGAACCAGCATCGCGGGACCCTCCAGAAATCTTCTGGCAATCGCAAAGAGCTGAGATCCTGGAAGGG
This sequence comes from Raphanus raphanistrum subsp. raphanistrum, assembly GCA_019706035.1. NCBI lineage: Eukaryota > Viridiplantae > Streptophyta > Magnoliopsida > Brassicales > Brassicaceae > Raphanus > Raphanus raphanistrum. The sequence goes on along the minus strand of CM033986.1, from coordinate 8,096,188 downwards.
AAACGTGAGCCCACTTGCGAACCTGTAATTTCGGTCTGCCTCGATGAGACTAACCCAGAGCGGTGCGTAGAAATTGGAGCCAATCTCCGCGATCCATTGAAAGCAGAACTCATCGCATGTCTCAAGAAGAGCCTTAACACGTTCGCTTGGGCTGCGGAAGATATGCCGGGAATCGACATTAACATAACATGTCACGAACTCAACATTGATCCAACTCACAAACCCGTAAAACAAAAGAGGCGAAAGCTAGGCCCCGAACGGGCAACTGCAGTCAATGAGGAAGTCGAAAGACTCCTCAAAGTTGGATCAATAACAGAAGTAAGATATCCCGACTGGCTCGCCTATCCCGTCGTCGTCAAGAAAAAGAACGGGAAATGGCGAGTATGCGTTGATTTTACCGATCTCAACAAAGCATGCCAAAAGGATTGTTTTCCGCTTCCGCACATCGACCGTCTAGTCGAGGCAACCGCAGGAAACAAACTCCTATCGTTCATGGATGCGTTCTCCGGTTACAATCAAATCATGATGAATCCCGAAGATCGCGAGAAGACGGCATTCATTACCGACCGAGGAACCTATTGCTACAAAGTAATGCCTTTCGGTCTTAAGAACGCCGGCGCCACGTATCAGCGACTCGTCAATCGAATGTTTGCCGAGCAACTCAGAAAAACCATGGAGGTGTATATCGACGATATGTTGGTAAAATCTCTCGACGAACGCGATCACGTGATCCACCTAGAGGAATGCTTTGAGAGGTTGAACCAACACAACATGAAACTCAATCCATCAAAATGCAGATTCGCCGTGGCGTCGGGAGAATTTCTCGGTTACCTCGTAACGTTCCGCGGAATTGAGGCCAATCCGAAACAAATCAACGCACTGATAGAGATGGCCTCCCCGAGAACCAAGCGGGAAGTCCAGAGGCTGACCGGACGAGTCGCAGCCTTAAATCGATTCATCTCGCGATCCACGGACAAGTGTCTCCCCTTCTACGAAACCTTAAAGGGGAATAAAAAGTTCGAGTGGTCAGAGGATTGCGAGAAAGCTTTCCAACAGCTGAAGCAGTATCTGGCCACCCCTCCTATCCTCGCAAAACCCGTAGTCGGAGAGCCCTTGTTCCTCTACATCGCAGTATCCGCATCAGCGGTCAGTGGCGTCCTGATTCAAGAAGAATTCGGAGAACAGAAACCGATCTTCTACATTAGTAAAACATTACTAGACGCCGAAACTCGGTATCCGCTGATGGAAAAGTTGGCACTCGCTGTCATAACTTCAGCAAGAAAGCTTAGACCGTATTTCCAATCTCATACCATCGTGGTGCTTACCACCTTTCCGTTACGGACGATTCTACACAGTCCAAGCCAGTCTGGTAGACTCGCGAAGTGGGCGATTGAACTAAGCGAGTACGATATCGAATATCGTCCAAAGACCTGCACGAAATCGCAGGTACTCGCGGACTTCTTGGTAGAATTACCCACGACGGATTTAACTAATGAAGACCCTGAATCAACATGGGATCTCCATGTCGATGGATCTTCGACCAAGCAAGGATCTGGAATTGGAATCCGGCTCACTTCGCCAACAGGAGAAATCCTCGAGCAATCATTCCGCTTGGATTTTCATGCATCGAACAACGAAGCAGAATACGAGGCGCTAATTGCGGGCCTACGACTGGCTCAGGGGCTGAAGATTCGAAACATTCACGCTTACTGCGACTCTCAGTTAGTCGCAAACCAGTTTAGCGGAGAATACGAAGCAAGGGATGAAAGGATGAACGCGTATCTGAAAGTTGTCCAAGACTTGGCCCACGATTTTCAGCAATTTGCGCTAACCAGGATTCCCCGCTCGGAAAACGTCCAAGCTGACGCTTTAGCCGCTCTCGCCTCAAGCTCGGATCCAGGGCTTAAGAGGATAATTCCCGTTGAATTCATAGAGCATCCAAGCATCGGACCGCCGGTAATCGCCAACCTGATCAGAACACAGATCGAAGGCGTGGAAGAAAACGAAGATCAACCGGAAGACGACGCAGACCAAACAGACTATGGCTGCGACGCTCCCTGGTTAGAACCTATCAAAGCCTACATTATAGATGGTACCCTACCCACGGAGAAATGGGCTGCCCGGAAAATAAAAATCCAGGCAGCACGATACGTAACCGTGGAAGGCGAAATCTACAAATGGCGATTCTCCGGACCCCTCATGACTTGCGCAGAAGGAGAGAAGGCGAGAAAAATCATGGAAGAGGTTCATTCCGGATCGTGCGGAAACCACTCCGGCGGAAGGTCTCTCGCAACAAAAATAAAACGCCACGGATTCTACTGGCCAACTATGGTAAAAGATTGCGAGAAGTACGCTCGGAAATGCGAGAAGTGTCAGCGGCACGCCCCGACAATTCATCAGCCCGCCGAAATCCTCTCTTCTATCTCGTCTCCGTACCCTTTCATGCGATGGTCGATGGACATCGTCGGACCAATGCACAAATCAAAACAAAAACGTTTCCTGCTGGTCCTCACCGATTTCTTTTCAAAATGGTGGAAGCAGAATCCTACGCAAGTATCAAAGACGTGCAAGTCGAGAACTTCGTTTGGAAAAACATCATAACCAGACACGGTGTCCCGTACGAAATCGTAACGGACAACGGGTCCCAGTTTATCTCCACTCGATTCGAAGCGTTCTGCGAAAAATGGAAAATACGACTTAACAAGTCTACCCCCAGATACCCGCAGTGCAACGGACAGGCTGAAACCATAAACAAGACCGTCCTAGACGGATTGAAAAAACGCTTGGAAGCCAAAAAGGGACGATGGGCTGAAGAACTCGAAGGGGTCCTTTGGTCTCATCGAACCACTCCGAGACGAGCAACGGGGGAAACTCCATTCGCTCTCGTTTACGGAGCAGAATGCATGATTCCGGCGGAAGTAGAATTCCCCGGCGTACGGGGGAGATTCCTTCCCGAACGGGAAGACCTGAACAATGCCATGCTGCTGGATAATCTTGACCTCATCAACGAGCGTCGCGACCAAGCCCTCATCCGAATTCAAAATTACCAGCAGGCCGCCGCAAAATACTACAACGCGAACGTACGTCATCGAAGATTCAAAGAGGGTGAACTGGTCTTGCGAAAAGTCTTCCAAAACAATGCTGAACGAAACGCAGGAAAACTGGGAGCAAACTGGGAAGGACCATACAAAATCATAAAAGTCGTCCGACCAGGTTCGTACCAAATCGCAAACATGCAAGATGAAAAAATCCCAAGAACTTGGAATGCTATGAATCTCAAGAAATACTACCACTAGAACGTAAACGTGGACAACAGAACTACGAGATGGCTTGATCCTCGAAAGAGGTACGTAGGCAACTCGCCAACCGGTGGGTTCAGCTATCCCCCCGATTTAAAAAGGGGGGAGTGGGGTGTGTACACTCGCACGCTCCCACAATTTTCGAAAAAACCGAACTTTCGAAAACTTTCCACAATCAATTCGCCTAACGGCCTTAACAATAGATCCATTATCCATCAAACAAACCGTAAAACTATCGCCCGGAAAAATTCCGCGATTTCTAAAGAGCCCATAGTCTTCTATGGCATAAGAAAAACAAACTTCAAAGCACTGCGAGACGTCGCTTCGTGCCCGAACATCCGTTTTTCGATTAAAACTTTCGTACGCCTCCTAAACGGCATCATATCGTTGTTGCTGATCACAACAAACGAACTCTAACGTCCTAAACAGACAAGCCACCTAAGGGTAGGCTCTTTTACATCCGACAAGGATCCCATAGCGCGCTATACAAAAAATCCAAATTTGGTTCAGCACTTCGTAAAGGAAGTAGCTCGATTCGTGCCCATACAAATCATATAAGCCGATACCACTTCGCGGATTTTAAAACGGTACGAATCAGGTTAAAATCATGAACAGGCAAAACGAAAGCCGATTTGTCATCGCACAGCCTCAGTCTGAGAGTAAACCTAGGTCGTGCCCTAAACCCAGCCTTGCTTGTATCTTAACATCTCATAGGCAAAGCGTCAACGACGCGAGATCCCAAAACTTGTCTCTTCACTCAAGTCTGTACGTTTCCACGAATTTTCGCGTAAATCGTAAACCGCAGGAAAATCTCGCTTTGTACAAACTACGGATACGGTGATCGTCAGGGAGGCAGGAATGAGACGACAACTCACACCCTGCCCCTCTAACTTCGACAAACAGAAGTTCTAAAAACGCAAAATATTTTATAAACGCGTACCGCGAATTCAATACAGCGCCCTAAAAAGGGCAGGGATTCAAAGCCACCAACGGCCAGTCCCGAAATCATACATGATGGCCAACCAACGGCCGAAATATAATCAAAATAAAAATCCCCTCAGGGATTGATCAACCTAGGCGTCCTCCGGGACACCGCCTTCATCCTCCGACTCACCCAAGGCAGGAACAGCTTCGTCATCGCCCTCGCCGACTTCCTCACCGCCCTTGTCCGCAATAATTCCAGCATCCTGGATCTCTGGAATTTCCGAGCCCGGGATAAGGGCACCCGAGGATGACGGGCCGGCAAGCTCCACCGCAGTGCAAGTTCCCGCCTCCTCAAAGCGCTGAATCCGCCTCTTCAGACGTCGAACTTCCGAAGACTTGCTCTTCTTCTCCTCCTTCGCTTTGAGCAGCGAGCTCACAGTCTTTCCCAGATCACGCTCGAGATCGCTGATCCTAGCTTCGAGCGTCGACGTCTGGGCAGCATGAGTGCTCTCAATCGATTGAAGCACAGCCTCGGTACGCTTCAGATTTTCCCGCGACGAATCCAGCTCCTTGGATAAACGTGTAACCTCCAATCCACAATCTCCAAGCATCCCGTCGATCAACGGCACAAACTGATCACATGAAAAAATGTGAGAATCGAAGGGATAGCGAAGGAAAGAAGGTTCTCACGAAATACCTTGGAGCGATGCTGCGATAGTCTCGCCGAAACCTCGCCTTCCTCACTCCTAGTACACCTTTTCCTCTTCGCTGATCCGACAGCCCCAGCTCCTGAACGTCCCCTCGATGGCGGAACAGCGTTGGACGCGGGAAGTCCCAAAACGATCTCTCTCTTCTTTTCTGGAGGAGGAGGCATGACTTCTGCCGCATCCTCCGAAACCACTATCGACGCGAAAGAGGAACCCTCCGGGCGAGCCTGGACATCGGGTACTTGCTCCGAAACGACAATTTCTCCAGCAGGCAAAGGAACATCAGCTCCAGAGGCTGGAAGTGTGGAGATCGAGACTGGGGTAACGTCGGGTCCAAGAACCAAAGCCGCGGGATCCGGAGTTAAAGTGACATCGGAACCGGGAGTCGGAACCACGGAAGTAGCACTGGGACCTGCCACGCTAGACTCCATCTCAGCACGGCGTCGCTCCATCTTGTCCTGAAAAGAACTGAACCCCTCGACGAACGTCTGCGTAAGAGCAGGAGTATCTTGCGCCGACGAGGCTTGTTTAGCTTCACTCATTTCGACATCAGAATCCTTCTTTTCATTTGGAGAGAAAGCCATGTTTTCTAAAAATTTAAGGAAAGGAAAGTGAGTGAAGAATGAAAGGAAGATGGAGTGCTACTTATAAGAAATCAAAGGTGGTAGAGTTTTTCGGAATAAAATATTCCTAGCCAAAAATTTCGATTTTCAAATCCTTCGCACACAAAATCGCTCCCGCATCTTGCATGCTGGGGGGCTAACTGTTGGGGTCAAAAACGGTTATCTCGAAATCAACGGCTAAGTCTATTTTTCATACGAAAAACCGTCCGACAAGCGAACACGAACACCCGTAGACCGAAGGAACCGAGCAGCCGACCCAGGCCTTGGCCGTAGCCGCCGGGCGGCTAGCCCCGTGCTGGCCGTGGCCGCCGGCGGCTAGCGCCCGTGCTGGCCGTGGCCGCCGGGCGGCTAGCCCCGTGCTGGCCGTGGCCGCCGGCGGCTAGCGCCCGTGCTGGCCGTGGCCGCCGGGCGGCTAGCCCCGTGCTGGCCGTGGCCGCCGGCGGCTAGCGCCCGTGCTGGCCGTGGCCGCCGGGTGGCTAGCCCCGTGCTGGCCGTGGCCGCCGGCGGCTAGCGCCCGTGCTGGCCGTGGCCGCCGGGCGGCTAGCCCCGTGCTGGCCGTGGCCGCCGGCGGCTAGCGCCCGTGCTGGCCGTGGCCGCCGGCGGCTAGCGCCCGTGCTGGCCGTGGCCGCCGGCGGCTAGCGCCCGTGCTGGCCGTGGCCGCCGGGCGGCTAGCCCCGTGCTGGCTCGGGTCTTCGGTCGATGATCTTCGGTACACGAGTCCCAGCTCCCGGCAATCAGAAATCTGTACTTCGAGTCCTTCCCAAGTCTTCGCGAACTATCGGAAACATTTCGACATCGACGGGAAGGAAGATCTTAGATTCTTCGTACGAAACAGCGATGGTCATCTTAAAACACCGTTCGTCTCAACTCTACGAATGAACGAGGAACTTCTAAAGAGATCGTAGAAAACAACGGAAGTCCTAAAGACGGCCCGAAAGGGACCAAACGCGATCGGACAGTCAGTCTACGATTATCTAAGATGGATACGACGATTTACGTTTATCTTTACATAACAAGATAAATGTTAAATTTCCGGATGGATAAATGTCAAGTTTCCCAAAAAGCGCGGAGGCCGACGAAAATGGAAAGAAGCCCCGCCTGCGGCCCAGAAGAAGAATAAACCGTCATAAGAAGGAGTATATAAAGGAGCTTGGGGAGAGGAAGGAAGGCAGAGCAAAAAATCCTAGAGAGAGAGCAAATCCGAAACTTAGGGACTTAGAGAATTCCTGCTAGCTTAGGACTTAGGAGGTTAGACTAGCGGAGCAAAGCTTAGAACGTTTTGTCTCCTTTATTTCCGTCGCTTTTTGCTTCAGCGTTTCTCTACTCCCCTTTTTTCGGAAGAATATTGTACCATCTATTTAATAAAACGCCTTAGTGCAATTTTTCCGCTACTTTGCTTTGTTCTATCATTTTCGTTTGGTTATCGCAGAGAATCCGAGCCTTCAGGGAAAGCTAGGTTTACTTAGTTTTCCTTCGATTTACTTACTTAAAATCGACAGTGCGAATTTCGGTTCCCACAATCATCGAAGTTTTACGACTAAATCTGAGTTGGTTTTCCCGTAAAGTTTATCGTGTAAAACAAGAACGATCGACTTTAACATAGGTTTTTTAAGCTATACGACTTGTTTTGCTTTCGACGCTTGTTTTATGGAAAGTCCACGCACGATAAATATTTTTAGCCGTTGATTTCGAGATAACCGTTTTTGACCCCAACACAACCCTTAGCCGATTTCTAAAATTTCCTTTTATCTCTCGTTTCTTGACGATTTCAATTGTTTCTTCTCCCCAATCCACTCGATTTCAAGTTCTCAATCTGATTCCATTAGCTTTTCTCTCATTCTCCAAGGTATTGATCCGAAATTCTCTTTGGATTGAAACTCTAGGGTTTGGGTTTTGAAATGAGTTAAATCGGGTTGATTTGGTGCAATTCTAGGTTGTTTTAGATATTTTAATTGATTATCTAAGTGTTAGGTAGTTTGTTTCGCTTAAATCCCCTCTTTCGATTCGTTTTTCGTATGAACTGTTGATTTGCAGGTTTCGCGAGTCGTTATCGATCGACAACGACTCTGTCATGTCGATCAATTTACGACTTTCCGATGAACACTGATCTGATCTATCGATCGACACACCCGTGTTTGCATCGGTCGATATGACTCTTTCTTGCGAACCAATGCTAACTTCAAGTTTTATTTTTCTTTTCAGATGATCACGGATTCAGACGTCGAGAGAGAGCGGAGGACAAAGAGGAGAAGTGATCCTGCTGGCCCTTCACACCGGCGGCAGCCACGAGTCCCAAGGGACGACGAGAGGCCTCCATGGCCATGTGATGATAAGACCCCTATCGATTACAGAGAGGGTCGCGACTTCTCAGACCCGAAGAAGGTCATCTCCAGCAGCGAGTGTCTCGAGAGAGAGCTCACCGATCAGTGGGACGACTACGACAGCTTGCACTACAACACCTGGCTCGATGTCGACATAGAGCCCAAACATTTCATTGACTCGGAGATCACACACAAGATGCGGATCCAGGATGATCTGTATGCGATGATTGCTCAACTCGGCTTGGGCACCATAGCCACGCACACCTACGATCTCCATGTTGTGTTGGTGCGCCAGTTCATGGCCTCTGTCCGTCTCACCTACTGCAATGACAGGTCAAAGATTGCAGGAGAAGGTGTTCTCTCTTTCTTCGCGAGGGGGAAGAGATACTCTTTCACCATCCCCCAGCTCTGCGGCATCTTTGGTTTCGAGGTGGATGCGACATCTTGCAGGTTCTCACATCTTCCAGGTGCGAACGAGTTCTGGAAGATCATAGGCACAGGACACTGGAGCGGCTCAGCGACTCAGACGGACGTCCGCCAACCGACACTCCGCTACCTCCTACGGGCTATTGCCAACACTGTTGTGCAAGATGGAGCCCAACAAGTTGCCCCTACATGATCTCTCACTGCTCTTTCCATCAGTGAACGGACTGGTCGATCTCTCTCACCTCGACACTGCGGGGATGGTAGTCCCCAACCTTGGAGCTCTCTTCGCGGAGCATCTGATCTCACTGAAGAAGAAACCCTTCTCCGGTTCGGCTAGGAAGAAGGAGTGCGTGGGAAGCTTGCTCACACCGATCTTCGAGTTCTGTGGTGTTCGTCTGGACAGGAGCACCGCAGACCGCCGCCATCTCTTCATGGACGAGCAGCACCGTATGTTTCAGCTCCCGCACGCCTCACTCACTGACTTCAACCACCAGGTCGAGAGGATCCAGTTCAGGCCCGACGACGAGTTTCTACTGGACCTCACCACCGAGTCTCGCCGAGTATCGATGGAGCGTGGTGTTGGAGGCTCACAGGCAGCACCCGAGGCTCCCCTTCCTGACTTCCCGGACATGCCAGACATCCCGATGCCTGAGGACGGTCGTGAGTGCTCTTCGAGCCATCTGGGCTAGAGTCACGCGTCCACCATGTGCGAGCAGGAGGAATGTCAGAGCTCGTTCACCATCAGATCCAGGACCATCTCACCAGTACCAGCAGGAGGACGACGAGGAGGCCACCGACTAGCCTTCTTATCTCTTCTCTCTATCTTTCAGACCTTTTATTTTATTTTCATGTTTCGGATTTGCAGGATTTATGTTTTAGACTTATTTATGTTTTATGCTTTTTAACTATTTCGTATGTTTAATTTTCTTTGTGTTTGGACTGACAACAGAGCTAACTTGAGAGACAAGCTAGACGAGTGAGTGGGTTCCGTTCTAACACACTATCACACATTCTATCTGAACCTATCGATCGATACCGTCTATAGTACATCGATCGATAAGAAAAGACAGAAAGGTACGACACCTTGCTTTGACATCCACATTTCCAATATTTCCTTACTTATTTATTTATACTTCTCCTACTTATTATTACACCGGGACGGTGTAATTTAAGTCTGAAGGAGGGTGTTACTATAATTATCATTTATCGTTTATCATCTATTTTTCAAAAATAAATTGTTTTGTCGAGTCAAAAAGGAAATGAAGAATTTATGAATGATTTTGTAACCACTCTTTGGCATTACTCTAGACTTATTGACCACAGATTGCACTAGAGATACCAAAGTGAATTAACCTGTCAACTAGCCATATTTGCTCAGATTGTCTAAAGGAACCAAAACTGACCTCCAACACTAATACTGACTATCTTAGCCCGTCTTGGGGTTTGGTATACATCGGATCGGAATCCTCCTACAAGACTTAAAGGTAAAAGTCTGAGCATTTCTGGTTTCCTTCCTTCTCTCTCTTCGGCATCTCAAAGATCTAAGTTTATGTTATAAAAAGATTGAAATGATTTCTTGAGAAGCAGAGGGATAGGTAAATTATATGTGATCCCATTATTCTAAATCTCAGGGATGATCACACATTGTGGAAACGAGGGGTAGGTACATTACCTATGACCCCACTATTCGCTACACTTTGTCAAAATGTATGAGTTACAAATGCAAATGTCAATGAGATAGACTAGATGACCTTCGTGGAATCGGAACCTGTTGAAATTGAAACTGATAAGAGATTCAGAGAAGAGAGAAGAGGGGAGAAAGAAATCAGAAAAGACTGCATGGGTGTTCAGAAAACTTGTTTGAGTTGAATCCATGTGTCCTTTGATCGATATTCCCAAGGTAAAGCATTCACTTTTCTTTTATCAAGAAATGAGGTTAGTAGAGGGGAATGTTAGACAAGATTTGCTAAGTTTTTGGATAGATGAATTTGGTTGCTAAACTAGGATAAGGTACAAAAGTGTGTTTGTAGTTGAGACCGTTTAGAATTTAAATGACATAGAAGTAAGGATTTTAAGTTTTCAATAATAAGAGTCATGTTTTTAAACCTCCTTCGGAGAGACTACCGTTTGTTTTGCTTGAGGACAAGCAAAAGAGTAAGTCTGGGGGAGTTGATATACCATGGATTTCACCCGCTTTTAGCTATGGTATTTAAGAGTTTTCAATTATATTAACTACGTTTTCAAAGTATTTTAGAGTATTTTCAGGCACATGTACCTACTTGGAGAAAGCAATACTTTTGATGTATTTTTAGAGTATTCTCACGAGTGAAGAATCGACCGATAGGAAACATGTGACATCGGACGATTGAAGCCAATTACAATCGATCGACATTAAGCCATTCGATGGATAACGATTTAGAAGATTTTCAAGTATCACAAAGTATGCTATTTACAGACCAAGTCCCTGGCCGCTTGTTGATATCACTCAAATTACCCTAAAAAGTGAATTACTCTCTCAAATAAGAGGTTCAGATGTAGTACTTAGGGATCAAATCCACAAGGACTCTAGGATTACTTGAAGGTTCAATTAATTAGAAATAAAGATAGACTTAAGGTTTTATATGTTTTAAAGCAGTAAATATTAATGTGAACAAGGAAGTTGTTCAGTAACTGAAATGAAAGTTGTTTCTAAATGAGGGAAATAGCTAGATCCAAGTATTTCTCAGGTATGAATTTATGCAGTTTGAAAGTGACATTAGGGCTTTAGTCCTTTGAACTCAATCAATTGGTACGACCAGTAGGGTCTCCTTTACTAGATCCCGGATCTCAACTGTCGTTTGTTGATCTCGGAAAAGATTCGATCGATACGACTTTCGTCAAATCGATCGATACACCTTTCAAACAATCGATCGCTACAACGATGGTTGTATCGATCGATGGTAATATTAGCAAGCATTATCGATTTGGTTGAACACGTTTTCTAATGATCTAGACCACCTTTCGCAATGTGTCCAGTCAGTTAGATCACTTTAGTTTGTTTCAGGGTATTGAGAGTATACAGTTGGTTATCTCTAAAATCCTAAGATCTAGATTTAAGGGTGATCAATCCTAAATCTAGTATTAAGAATAACTAAAGTGAAAAGACTAATTTAATCACCCTAACAATTGTCACAATCTCATCACATGATCCTCCCTTATGAGAAACCTAAATCTAACAATTAGGTTTACTCAGACATATTCATGAGAGGCAAAGTCAAGATGGTTTGAATAAAACTTAGTATGAAATAAGGAACACAAAGAGTAATGAGTAAGATAAAAAGGGAGTTCAAGATCTTCTCTGTTTTGCAGTCTCAGATCTATCTCTCCAACTCTAACTCTTCTCCTAAGGTAGCCAAATTGCTTCTTTTCCCCACTAGGTCTCTAGGCAAGTCTGCCTCTAAAATGATACAAAACCCTAGTATATAAAGCCTAACAGGCGGCCAGGGACTAATTGTGTAAATAGCACACTTTGTGATACTTGAAAATCTTCTAAATCGTGATCCATCGAATGGCTTAATGTCGATCGATACTCTTCGATATCTGTCGATCGATTGTAATTGACTCTAATCGTCCGATCTCGCATGTTTCCTATCGGTCGATTCTTCATTCGTGAGAATACTCTAAAAATGCCTCAAAAGAATTGCTTTCTTCAATCAGGTACATGTGCTGAAAATACTCTAAAATACTTTGAAAACGAAGTAAATATGATTGAAAACTCTCATATACCATGGCTAAAAACGGGTGAAATTCATGGTATATCACCTGTTAGGCTATATATGTTAGGGTTTTGTATCATTTTAGAGGCAGACTTGCCTAGAGTTGGAGAGATAGATCTGAGACTACAAAACAGAGAAGATCTTGAACTCCCTTTTTCTTCTACTCATACTCTTGTGTTCCTTATTCATATTAAGATTTATTCAAACCATTATGATTTTGTCTCTCATGAATATGTCTGAGTAAACCTAATTGGTAGATTTATGTTTCTCACAAGGGTGAATCATGTGATGAGTTTGTGACAATTGTTAGGCTAATAAAATTAGTTCTTTCACTTTAGTTGCTCTTAACACTAGATTTTGGATTGATCACCCTTAAATCTAGATCTTAGGATTGATGAGATAACCAACTGTATACTCTCAATACCCATAAATAAACTAGAGTGATCTAACTGACTAGACGCATGCGAAAGGTGGTCTACATCATTAGAGAACGATTTCAACCAATCCGATAATGATTGCTATAATTACCGTCGATCGATGCAACCATTGTTGTAGCGATCGATTGTTTGAAAGGTGTATCGATCGATTAGACGAAAGTCGTATCGATTGACTCTTTTCTGTGATCAACATACGACAGTTGAGATCCGAGATCTAGTCAAAGGAGACCCTACTGGTCGTACCTATTGTTTGACTTCAAAGAACTAAAACCCTAATGTCACTTTCAAACTGCATAATTTCATACCTGAGAAGTTACCCGAATCTAGCTATTTTCCTTATTAAGAAACAACCTTCACTTCAGTTACTGAACAACTACCTTGTTCACCATATTATTTACTGCTTTAAAAACAAATAAACCTTTAAGTCTATCTTCAATTCTAATTCATTAAACCTTTAAGTAATCCTAGAGTCCTTGTGAATTCGATCCCTAAGTACTACTTCTGAACCTCTTATTTGAGAGAGTAATTCACTTTTTAGGGTAATTTGAGTGCTATCAAACATAGGTTAGATCGAGTCTGCATATAGATTATAGATTAGAATGATCACGCTATTGCATGGTAGAGTCTTTAGGGTTATTTTATTTATTAATTGGACTCAGTTTAGCACGGGCTAAAGCTGAGATGAATGGAATTAAGACTGAGTTAATAACCTGACTAGGACTAGGGTGCATCATGTTCTCTATTCTTGCTTGGTTATTTGGTTGAGTGCAGGTTCCCGTTATCTTTAAAGATAGTTTCATAGCAGGAGGCTTAACTATTTGGGTAACGGTTTAATTGAGTTGATTGCTTGGTAGATTAATTAAATGCTTGCTTGTTTATTTAATCTTGTTGATTGAGGTTAGACATCTCTTGGTAAGGTAGTGACTAACCAGTTGATTTGATTAGTTATGATATTGTTGTTTAGTATTTTAGATGATGGCATTAGTAGTCTTAGGCCATATAGGCCGGATTACTGGTACTAGTTGTTAGTGTCGTAGAGTCGAGAGTCTAGGATAGGATTGTGTGTATGCCGATAGTATGTGCGTAACCGTCCATACTAGGCTTGTCTAGGGTTGATTAGTGTTTCCTCGCTGCCTCGTATTCAGTGGGTTCAAGGAAACCCCTTATTCTCTGGATCGGGAAGACTCAGAGAGACGGGATCATGGCCTAGGGCTGAGTGTTACACGACGGTGTAACGTGGCAGTGACCCGAAGGACTGTGTGCTGTCGCGCGGAGACCCGAATGACTGTGGGCCGCGGTCGGTTGAAAGTTCCTCTCTTATGGCCTTTGTGGTAGGAAGTTAGGATGTTGCCGATATTGAGGATGAACACGAAATCACCATTCCCCGGGTTAGAGTATTAGTTAGAGTGTCGAGTTAGATAAAGTCATAGTTAGTGAGTATTATTTTTATTGTGATTGTGGTTGATTGATTTGCTTGCAGGTTCCTGTTACTTGAAGTTAGATCATGGCAGGAGGCCAAGTCTAACTTAGTAACCGGTTTATTAGATAGTAGTTGGTGATTGTTGATTGGATATTGGTTGTTGACTTGTTTTCATGAAGGGTCCCGTTACTTGAAGTTAGATCATGGCAGGAGGCCAAGTCAAGCTTAGTAACGGTTTGTGTAGCCTTAGTTTAGAATTCTTGCTAAGGCTATATTGATTGTTATTTTGGGTTGGCTGGGTTAGTTCTAGGTTGGGGTAGAGGTAGCCAGCTCACTGAGTAACATTAGGTTACTCATCCAACTCCGTTGTTCTTTTTGCAGGTTTCTTTAGTAAGGACGATCAGATAGCTTGGTGCTGGACGTTAGGACCACCGGTGTAGATTTGCATCCCTTTTGTAAACCGTATTTGATTTATGTTTAGTTGAATCGATTTGGCATTAGGCCGGGCGCCAGTCTTGAATTACTTCATGTATGAATATTTCTTTGAATCAATAAAGTAATTGTTTTATATGCGCTTCATGAGTAATCTGATATTTGACTAGTCCGGTCTAACACAACGTTAGGTCGTTGTACGGGTTGAAAAGCCTTTGGCCTCGATCTAACGGAAACCGTTAACTCTTGATACAGGTTGCAAAGCCTTATGTCTTGAGTTAGCGGGACGAGTTAGTAGATGAACTGGTCTAAGTCGTGGAGTAAATTTTGTGACTCTGACCGGATCGTCCCTAGCCCGTCATGTTGCGCTTCCGGACAATGGTGTTGGGTTGGACGGTCATTCATGTTCTTGTTTGATTGTTTGCTGGCCGTTTGGCCTTTCATCTCCAACCCTTCGCGTTGGTCGCACCGTCGGTCATGTTCTTGTTTGATTGTTGGCCGGTGGTTCGACCTATGTCTAGGACGGTTCGGGGGTGTTACAGAAGGTGGTATCAGAGCATGGTTACGTCCATGCTTCCGGAACTCATGATTTAATCGGTTTTCAAATATTTTATCGAGTCAAATGTGTCACAAAAGGCATTAGGGAAACCGGTTACATCCAGCGATAGGATTTGTTGTTTTTAGGAATTAGGATTAGGTAGTGGAGTCTAGAATTGTTAGGTTGCTGGTTAGAATTGCTAGGTTGTTTTGTTAGCTTGCGGTTAAGTTGTTTTGTTTGTGTTTGTTGGGTTAGTTGTTTACTATCTTGCGTGTGAGTGTTCTATTGAGTTGCAGCTAGTAAGTGTGTTCGTTGATCGGCACTTTCATGGTGGAAACCTTAAAGTGAAAGGAGTTCAAGGCCAAAAACCCAAGAAAGAGTGAAGATGGTTCAGAGGACTGGACAGTGGTATGGACTGGACAGATGGGAAGAAGCAAGACTTTGTTGGGAAAGGACTTCAGTAGTATCTGGGTAAAACAAGATCGAGAAAAGGGTTGAGTAATCAGAAGCAAGGATGATTTCTATCGAAAGGACACGATAGTATCATGGGAAATGAGTGTTATGGCAGAGGCAAAGCAAGACGACGATTCAGTGATCATTTAACTAAGGAGATATGAAGAAGATTGTGGAGACCTTGAGGAGGACACTAAAGGAACATTGGTGGACAAGGTAAACCAATATGAAGACAAGCTGAGAATGAGTGAAGCATGGGAAATCATGAAGTGAAGAAAAGAAAGGATTCAAGACCGAGGGAAATGTTTGGGAAGGCATCTAGATGGAGCGAGTTCAGAATCAGGATTCAGGATGGAGACCAAAGAAATCGAAAAGAGACATCAGAGGCGAGCTGACGAAGAAGCACATCAAGTGATCAAGACCGCGAGATGAAGTGATCCAAGGAGAGATAGTCATCAAGGGAGAGCATGTCGTGAAGCTGAGCAGTTACACACTTAAGAATTCGAGGACGAATTCTATTAATGGGGGGGGGGAGAATGTGATAACCCGCCCTTCGGGGTAAAATGGTCGAGATCGACAAAGTCGGAGTTTGGAGCCAAGCTTTTGGGAATCAAAAGATGAGGAGGAATGTTGAGTTTTGATCATTTCAAACTCAACATGGTTCATAGAAAATAGAAGATTGGCCGAGCATCAACTTGGTGGTCGAATCGCGGGCGACAATGATGGATCAAGAAGTTTCAAAGTACGGCGTGGTCGAAGAATTGATCGTGAGTGAACCAGGAGTCATATAAGCTGCTCTACCATTATTAGAAGTTTCTTAGATTGATCAGACGGTCGTTTTGGAAGCATCACATTTTTGGAAGCACGACGGTTTAGAAGCTCGGCGTTTTAGAAGCATGACGTTTCTTAGCCACTAAGTTTTCCCCGAAACTTAGTATGAGCGGAATATTATTTCAGAGACATTATGAGTCGGAAGCAGGACGGGAATTAAGCACGACGGGAAGCAAGCACGACGGGAATACCCGAAATCGACCAAAAACCCTGATTTTGGTATTGTGGATTTTCCGAGGAAGCCGGAGGCTCGGGAAATATTTTTCATCAAGTTTAGAATCCTTATAGAGTTTATTAAAAATATTAATAGCATCAGAACAAGAGCGGAAAAATATTTGGGATTGTTCACGGGTCGAAAATAAGCCAGAAAGGCCGAAATCGTGCAAATCGACCGAGAAGCTCCAGGACGTGATGTATATCCCAAAAATATCTGAGTGTCACCACAAGGAGGAGGTGTAGGCTTGCATGACCTATTCACATGCTGCTTGACAAGTCGTAGCACGAGGTGCCTCCGTATCTGCAATCTACGCATGCGAACCGACACCCAGAGGCTCGTGTGTCGCGATGCAAGCAGTCCATCCATGCTGAACGCCATCTGGACTTGGATGTGTCTATCTACATGTGACTGAGTCATGCAGCAAGACATGTAGAGCACGAGGTGCCGCCGCGCATGCAACCGGAAGCATGCGGGACGACACACATGCGCTTGAGTGGTGTGATCTTACTGGTTGGTGTATCCTATACATACCCAACCCCCCTGATCGTTTTCATTCATCATTCACACACAAAATCAAGTTCAAAAAGTGGCTAGAGAGAGAGAGAGAAAATAGAAAGAGAAAGCAAGAGGTTCCGATCTTTTTCGAGAGTTTTAGAGAGTTTTAGAGAGTTTTCGAGATCAGTTTCTCTACTGATTTTGAATGAGTGTCTGGGGAATGTTCTTTCCATATCAGTTCATCCAAGGGAGTTAAATTCTTCAATGATCAAGTGGAGGTGCTGTCCAAGATCAGTTTAGTGCCATGGGTTCAGATCAGTCGAAGTTCTGAAGCTCGATACTTCACCGGAAGTTCGAAGAACTGTCCAGAAGCTAAGGAAGCTTCTGTTCGAGTTGAGTTCAGTCCAGACCAGTATCAGGGGATATTATGTCCAAGTCAAGGTCAGTCGAGTCCAGTCCATTCAAGTCGTCCATTGGGTTTTCGCTAGGTCCTCTCCGATCAACCAGCTGCTTATCGGCGTAGAACACTGTGAGTTGGCTTGTTTGAATTCCACTTGGAATTTAGGATAGTTTAGTGAGTTGGTTTTGTTTAAGTTCCACTTGGAACATAGGTTAGATCGAGTCTGCATATAGATTATAGATTAGAATGATCACGCTATTGCATGGTAGAGTCCTTAGGGTTATTTTATTTATGAATTGGATTCAGTTTAGCACGGGCTAAGATGAATGTAATTAAGACTGAGTTAATAAACTGACTAGGACTAAGACTAGGATGCATCATGTTTTCTATTCTTGCTTGGTTATTTGGTTGAGTGCAGGTTCCCGTTATTTTTAAAGATAGTTTCATAGCAGGAGGCTTAACTATCTGGGTAACGGTTTGATTGAGTTGATTGCTTGGTAGATTAATTAAATGCTTGTTTGTTTATTTAATCTTGTTGATTGAGGTTAGTCTTCTCTTGGTAAGGGAGTAACTAACCGGTTGATTTGATTAGTTATGATATTGTTGTTTAGTATTTTAGATGATAGTATTAGTAGTTTTAGGCCATATAGGCCAGATTACTGGTACTAGTTGTTAGTGTCGTACAGTCGAGAGTCTAGGATAGGATTGTGTGTATGCCGACAGTATGTGCGTAACCCGTCCATACTAGGCTTGTCTAGGGTTGATTAGTGTTTCCTCGCTGCCTCATATTCAGTGGGTTCAAGGAAACCCCTTAGTCGCTGGATCGGGAAGACTCAGAGAGACGGGATCATGGCCTAGGGCTGAGTGTTACACGACGGTGTAACGTGGCAGTGACCCGAAGGACTGTGGGCTGTCGCGCGGTGACCCGAATGACTGTGGGCCGCGGTCGGTTGAAAGTTCCTCTCTTCTGGCCTTTGTGGTAGGAAGTTAGGATGTTGTCGATATTGAGGATGACCACGAAATCACCATTCCCAGGGTTAGAGTATTAGTTAGAGTGTCGAGTTAGATTAAGTCATAGTTAGTGAGTATTATTCTTATTGTGATTGTGGTTGATTGATTTGATTGAGGCCAAGTCTAACTTAGTTACCGGTTTATTAGATAGTAGTTGGTGATTGTTGATTGGATATTGGTTGTTGACTTGTTTTCATGTAGGGTCCCATTACTTGAAGTTAGATCATGGCAGAAGGCCAAGTCTAGCTTAGTAACAGTTTGTGTAGCCTTATTTTAGATTTCTTGCTAAGGCTATATTGATTGTTATTTTGGGTTGTCTGGGTTAGTTCTAGGTTGGGGTAGAGGTAGCCAGCTCACTGAGTAACATTAGGTTACTCATCCAACTCCATTGTCGTTTTTGCAGGTTTCTTTAGTAAGGACGATCGAATAGCTTGGTGCTGGACGTTAGGACCGCCGGTGTAGACTTGCATGCCTTTTCTAAACGGTATTTGATTTATATTTAGTTGACTCGATTTGGCATTAGGCCGGGCGCCAGTCTTGAATTACTTCATGTATGAATATTTCTTTGAATCAATAAAGTAATTATTTTATATGCGCTTCATGAGTACTCTGATATTTGACTAGTCCGGTCTAACACAACGTTAGGTCGTTGTACGGGTTGAAAAGCCTTAGGCCTCGATCTAACGGAAACCGTTAACTCTTGATAGAGGTTGCAAAGCCTTATGTCTTGATTTAGCGGGACGAGTTAGGGGATGAACTGGTCTAAGTCGTGGAGTAAATTTTGTGACTCTGACGGGATCGTCCCTTGCCCGTCACGTAGCGCTTCTGGACCATGGTGTTGGGTTGTTCTTGTTTGATTGTTGGCTGGCCGGTTGGACTTTCATCTCCAACCCTTGGCGTTGGTGGCACCGTCGGTCATGTTCTTGTTTGATTGTTGGCCGGTGGTTCGACATATGTCTAGGACGGTTCGGGGGTGTTACAAACGTCCCGGCTCTGGGCGCCGGATGGCCAGACCGACATCCTGGGTATCTGAGTATCAGGAGCAAGAATGATCTTGAGCACGGGCCAAGCTGAGATGAAAGGAATTAAGACTGAGTTAATAACCTGACTAGGACTAGGGCTAGGATGCATCATGTTTTCTATTCTTGCTTGGTTATTTGGTTGAGTGCAGGTTCCCGTTATCTTTAAAGATAGTTTCATAGCAGGAGGCTGAACTATCTGGGTAACGGTTTGATTGAGTTGATTGCTTGTTTAATTAATCTTGTCGATTGCTTAGATAATATTGCTAGGTTGTGGATAGATAGGTATTCTGGAATCTAAGTCTTTAGGTTAGGTCTAGGTTGAGTTTGTGTTAGTATGTTGTGTGTGTTGCCATCAGTATGTGCGTAACCCGCCCATACTAGGCATGTTTAGGGGTGGATTAGTGTTTCCTCAACCTCTTACCCTGCGGGTTTAAGGAAACCCCTTATTCGCTGGATCGGGAAGCACTCAGAGAGACGGGGTCATGGCCTATGGCTGAGTGGTTACACGAAGGGGTTATGACCGGCAGTGGCCCGACTGTACTGGGGCTGTGTCGCGGTGACCCGACTGTACTGTGGGCCGCGACCGTCGTGTAACAGCCGGCAGTGGCCCACTGTACTGGGGCTGTCGCGCGGTGACCCGACCTTACTGTGGGCTGCGTTCGGTTGATAGTTCTCTCTTCTGGCCTTTATGGTAGGGAGATAGGATATTGCCCATGATTATGAGGAGGAACACGAAGTCACCATTCCCCGGGTTAGAGTGTCGAGTAGAGTCGAGTAGTAGTAATAGTATCTTTTTCTTATTATTGTGACTGTGGTTGATTGAATTGCTTGCAGGTTCCTGTTACTTGAAGTTAGATCATGCCAGGAGGCCAAATCTAACTTAGTAACTGGGTGATCAGATAGTAGTTTCTGATTGATAATTTTGGATATTGGTTGTTGACTTGTTTTCATGCAGGGTCCCGTTACTTGAAGTTAGTTCATGGCAGGAGGCCAAGTCTAGCTTAGTAACGGTTTGCTTAGCCTTAGTTTAGATTACTTGCTAAGGCTAATTGATTGTTATTTTGGGTTGTCTGGGTTAGTTCTAGGTTGGGGTAGAGGTAGCCAGCTCACTGAGTAACATTAGGTTACTCATGCAACTCCGTTGTCCTTTTTGCAGGTTTCTTTAGTAAGGACGATTGGCTAGTTTGGTGCTGGACGTTAGGACAACCGGTGTAGATTTGCTTGCCTTTTGTAAATGGTATTTTTGATTTGCGTTTAGTTGACTCGATTTTGGCATTAGGCCAGGACCGGTCTCGAATTATTCAATGTATGAATATTTCTTTGAATCAATAAAGTAATTGTTTTATATGCGCTTCATGAGTACTCTGATATTTGACTAGTCCGGTCTAACACAACGTTAGGTCTTTGTATGGGTTGAAAAGCCTTAGGCCTCGATCTAACGGAAACCGTTAACTCTAGATACGGGTTACAAAGCCTTATGCCTTGAGTTAGTGGGACGAGTTAGTGGATGAACTGGTCTAAGTTGTGGAGTAAATTTTTTGACTCTGGCCGGATCGTCCATAGCCCGTCACGTAGCGCTTCCGGGCCATGATCGTCCCTAGCCCGCCTCAAAAATGTTGATTCCTCCTTTGAACTTGTATGTTTCCAAACTGTTCATCGTCTTCAAGATCTTCAGATACTCCAAGTTTAAAGATTCCTTAGGTTGTGCATTCCTTGAAACTTGCTGTAGTATTTGAGTAAACAAATCTACTACTCCTCCCAGTGGAACTTCAGTTTCTCGATTTTGTCTTGGTTGCTCATTTGAATGTGGACTTGCTTAAAGCTGTGACTGACTATGTCCATGACTTGCTGAAAACGAATTGCCATTCTGTTGACTCATATCTCGGTGATACATTCTGTTCCGAGTAGAAACCCCTTGTTCTGAATCCCCATATGCTCGACCATCCCTTGGAAACCATCCCCTCTGCCTACCTTGACTTGCCCCCCGATCATCCATCTACAACCAACAAAAAGGTAAATCCTAAATTTCTTACCCAGAATGGCTGGACGTGACCGGAATACATGCCTTTCGACTCCTTTATGACTCGATAAAACATTTGAAAACCGACTAAAAACGCAGGTTCTGGAAGCATGGACGAAACCATGCTCTGATACCACCACTGTAACACCCCCAAAACGTCCTAGACATAGGTCGAACCACCGGCCCACAATCAAACAAGAACATGACTGACGGAGCGACCAACACCAAGGATTGGAGATGAAAGGCCAACCGGCCAGCCAACAATCAAACAAGAACATGACTGACCGTCCAACCCAACACCATGGTCCGGAAGCGCTACATGACGGGTTATGAACGTTCCGGTCAGAGTCACAAATTTTTCTTCGCAACTTAGACCAGTTCATCCACTAACTCGTCCCGCTAACTCAAGACATAAGGCTTTGCAACCCGTATCAAGAGTTAACGTTTTCCGTTAGATCGAGGCCTAAGGCTTTTCAACCCGTACCACAACCTAACGTTGTGTTAGACCGGACTAGTCAATTTTCAGAGAACCATTGTAATGAATATAAAACATAACTTTTATTAAATATAGTAAAAGATTCGTTACAAGTAAAATATTACATGTGGATCCAGGCCTAGTGCCAATATCGAGTCAAAATACTTAAACTAGTACCGTTTTATAAAAGGAAAGGCAAAAGTACTTCCGGTGCTCCTAACGTCCAGCTTCCATGCTACCTGGTCTTCCACTCAGGTTTCCTGAAACTGAAGGTGAGTTTAATGAGTAACCTAATGTTACTCAGTGAGCCAAAGCCCCAACTAACAAATACAACCCCTCGCCATCCCAACCCAAAACAATCTAAGACGAGGAGTTCACCTAATAACGATAAATAATAAATAAACATCACTCGAGACTTCCCCCGTGGAAACCCGAGTGAATCAACAAGAACACATCATAAATAAGATAAGCAGCGGAATATAATCCACCATTAGCATAATAATAAATATATGCCTCACTATGGCTATACTTAATAATGCCTCACTATGGCTATACTTAATATCACAACCGTACTCCTCACTTTCTCAACCACGGAACACCTAACTCACAGCCACAAAGGCACGCAAGCTAGAACATCCAATGAAACTGACATGTAACCCCGATAAGGTGGCACATGACGAAGCATGCTTTCTAGCAACCTCTCCGTACAGAGCATGCTTTATGCAACCTCTCTGCCCAGCCGCGTAGGGACATACTCTAGCAACCTTCCTTGCCGCAAACTAACATGTAATACCCACAAAGGATACCACATGACGGAGCATGCTTTCTAGCAACCTTCCCGTACAGAGCATGCTTTATGCAACCTCTCTGCCAAGCCGCGTGGGGACATGCTTACGTAACTTTCCTTGCCGCGTAGCATTGCTGATCAGGCAAGCTATCAACACAACTCAACATCATACCAATAGTACCAGGAGTCCAGCCTATATGGCTTAGGACCCTTGGTACGAGACTAATAGGGAATTCAGCCTATATGGCCTAGATCCTCTACTAACTCAACCATAATAATATGTACTCGGAATTGGCCTATATGACCTAAATTCCAAAGTACTAACAACATCATCACAATCCCTGCAAAACAATCAACACAACCAAGCAAGCAAGCAATCTAACAACCTAACAATCAATCAATTCCAGATCCTAACTATCCACAACCTAGCGATATGATCTAAGCGCATAATCTCTAACTAACCAAGCAACCTAACGATTAGCATGCTACTACGATTCCCAAGCAATACCTAAGCATGTTATCAACTCAATCAACCTAACCATTACTACTAACTAAACAACAAACCGTTACTCAGTTTAGACATGGCCTCCTGCCATGATCCAACTTCCAAATAACGGGAACCTGCATGAAAACAGCTTAACAAATAATTGCTATGACTCACTGTTTTCGGTTCGTTGTGGCTTTGACCCCTTGCCCGAATGCTCGACCAAAACCCTTTCTTGAACTCCACAAGTAGCCTACTGTCTGAACTGATGTTGAACTGTTCTGATCTTCACTTGAGCAGAGCTTCTGTAAATGCTGACTCAAAACTCGAAGAGTAACTGCTCTCGGAAACAATCAAAAACTGCCGGAAAAGACTCGAAAATGATCAAACTCGAACTTTCTCTCTCTAGCTTTCTCTCTCACGTTTTTCTCTGAGTTTCAGGTGTGCAGGATGGTTTGAAATGAGCTGGGGTGGTCAGGTATATATAGTAGACAGCAACCAATCAGATCGAAGCCGTGTGACGCTCCGTGTGTCGCTTCGCATGGCTCCGGACGCATGCGTCGCGGCACCTTGTGCTCCACATGTCTGATGGCATGACCAGGATGTCATGAAAGGTGACACCACGCCCTCCAGATGTCTGATCCACGTCCTGACCTCATCCAGATTGACACTCAGCGCACACATGTCGCTCAGCATGCTCCGATCGCAGGTTTCGCGCACCTCGTGCTTCTGGGTGTCACTCAGCATGTTGTTCTTTCCTGGGCATCAACACCTCGTGTTTCCCTTGGCACATACCCCTCCAGGAAGTTGACACCACGTCCTTATCTCTTAGATGAAGCCACCTCGAGCTATCCGGTCCATTTGACCGATATCGACCTTTTCGGTGAATTTTCGACCCGCGATCAATCCCGAATATTTTTCTATGCCCGTTCTGATGCTCTGAATATTTTTAATAAACTCCAAAGTAATTCTGGACTTGAGTAAAACTATTTCCCGAGCCTCCGGATTCCCCGAGAAATCCACGATGCCGAAATTAGGGTTTTCGGGCAACTTCAGGTTTTCCCGTCGTGCTTTCTTCCCGTCGTGCTTGCTTCCCGTCCTGCTTAACTCCCATCCTGCTTCCGACTTATGATGTCTCTGAAATAATTTCCCGCTCTTACGAATTTTCGCGGAAAACTTAATGGTTACGTAACGTCGGCTTCAAAAACGTCGAGCTTCTAAACCGTCGTGCTTCCAAATGATTACGGTTATTCTAAAACACCAATCATCTTAACTATACGAGGAATTGGGATTCATTCGGAAGACTGATACCATTACCATCCTTCTTCCAAACAACTCTTCTGAGCAACTTCCGTTGAGAATGTGGCTTGTCTCGGTTCTGTCCCGACCAGCTCGCCATATGGCAAGCTCGATCCTTCTCAAACCAGCTTTGAAAAAACGGAATTGATTTCTATAAAATCACTCAAAGCCTAAACGGTTAACGAAGACTGAAAAGCCAAAACGAGAGATCGTATCCCTCACTGCTAAGACGTTTTCTGACACCTAAAATTTCGCTCAGTGCGGAATCCCGACTTTCGTCTTCTAATCTTACTTTCGAAAAACTACTCAAAACTCCTTCGGGTCAATCCTATGGAAACGAGAAAGTTTATGATTAAGATTAGTCACCAAAATTACGCCTCACCGCAGCTAGGGATTCCAATATTAAAATTCGATAACTTTTTACGAAACACCTTTCGTAAAACAAAACTCGACAATATTTCACGAGAAAGATTTTGGACAATTAAACTCGACAACAATTTTGCAAAATGACTTCCGTAAAATTAACTCGCTGCAGTTGTGGAATAACTCTCGAAAAATAAAAGCTCGACAGAGCTTTAGGAAACAGCTTTCGTAAGATCAAGCTCGGCCATATTTTACGAAACATCATTCATAAAGCCAAACAATATCGTATCTGGAACATGACAAGTTCGCTCACAGCCTTACGAACTGAGAGCCTCACTCTAGTGACGCCTTGTCCATTGACCCGTCTTTCCAAAATGCCCCTCTTTGTCTGCTTTTCCTCTCTTTAGTTCAACGATTTCGTAAAATTCCTCAAGGTATAAAACGCAATGTGATTTTACGAGATTCTGCCACGTTGAGTCGAAAATATCTATTCATAACGTTTGATACTTTTGAAAAATATACAAAGTGCACTTGGTCAATTTGGTAAAACCAGAGATAACGAAGAAACGAGGACGAACTTGGACGTTGATATCCCTTCCTCATTCCAATATTCTCATTAGAATTTCATCGAAAACCAATTCATATGAAATTCAGCAACTGACTTTTTGAAGTCCTTTGACATTGAATCGAAAGTGGCCATTCATAAACGCATAATAAACTTTCGATAAAGTCAGAAGAAAAGAGGAGAAGAAGAAGGAAGAAGGGGCAATCTCGAATCTGTCAATGTTTTATTTTTTTTTTGTAGGAAAGGAATGAAAACGTCTTGAAAACTGCCGTTGAATTTAGGAAACTTAGAACTTAGGTGGATAGTCTAGCAAGCTAAGTCTTAGGCAAATTTTCTAGTCTTGTCCCATTGTTCCTTGACTTTCCAGGCAGAGCATGCAAACCGATCTAGTCTCTCGAAAAACCGAGAAACGATCGCCACACATTCTAAGGCACACTCGTCCTACTTCCTAAAGAAAGAAAAACCTTCAAAAGAACGGTTAACCCGATTTCTTTTGTAAAATAAAATAACGAATCCAACGGATATCTGTCATAGATAATTTTTGCTCCATAAGGTTTCTGATTCCTGCTTTTACTACCCTCGGTTACGTCCAAGCACGAAATGACCCTGCAACCGAATCCGTACATATTCTACGACGATCCTTTACTAACAACTTCCTTGGCTGTACGGCTGAACCTAGCCTCCATGCCAATCCAAAACTACTGAGCGACCACAGCTCCAACCGCTTAACGGCTAAAGGCTAAACAACAATCCACGATTTGTCGTGAAACGCCAAGTGACTATTATGCAAGCAGTTTGTAGTATAACCCAGAATCGGAAATCATACGATGAATTCTTCGTAACGAAAATCAGTCCTAACAACCATATGGTTAACGGAAGATTTAAACTTACCATCAATCGGTTAAGTTCTTTACGCCCCGTAAAACGCGGCATAAAAAGAAACACTCGTAACAAAGCTCCTAGAGCTATACGAGTCATTCTTAAAAATACCCAAAATAAATCACTCGGGAGGCCAACACTTCACGAAGCACAGTGAAGGAAGACGCTATTTCCCTGGAACAAAATTACGCGACCCTTCAGTCCTAATTCCTCGATAAAAAATCGAACAATTCAGCGCCAAAACTGAAACAACAGTTTTTTGTCTGTGAACAATAGCAAAACACCTCCAAGCCCGCAAACATTTCAAACACGAAATGCAGCACAAGGAAAACTCAACCTTCGGCACTGCGAGACGTCGTTAACGCTCGAAGGATATTTTTTCCTCAAAACGTTCCTGACGAAATTCTCGTCTCACGAACTCTAAACTGTAACACACCTTCAAAACGGTATCATATCGTTGTTGCTGATCACAACAAACGAACTCTAACGTCCTAAACAGACAAGCCGCCTTTAAAAGGGTACGCTATCTTACATCCGACAAGGATATCATAGCGCGCTATACAAGAAAACCAAAATTTCGTTTAGCGCTTCCTACCAGAAGTAGCTCGATTCTTACCCAGACAAATCATATAAGACGATAACACTTCGCGCATTTTAAAATGGTACGAGTCAGGTTAAAATCGCAAACAGGCAAAACGAAAGCCGATTTGTCATCGCAAAGCCTCAGTCCGAGAGTAAACCTAGGTCTTGCCCTAAACCCAGCCTTGCTGGTACTTAACATCTCACAGACATAGTATCAACACCCGATACGAGATCCCAAAACTTGTCTCTTCACTTAAGTCTATCCGTTTCACGAACCTTCGCGTAAATCAGTAAACCGCGAAAATCTCGCTTTCTACAATCGGTGGATACAGTGATCATCTGAGAGGCAGGAATGAGACGACAACTCACACCCTGTCCCTCTAACTTCGATAAATGGAAGTTCTCATGATTTATAAAAACCACGATTTTATAGATTTGAGCAAAATATTTTTAACAGGCCGGACTTGGCCAAAGTAAACAGCCTCCGAGGCCACTCTTGCGACCGACAAAGGTCCAATACGAAATACCATCGACAGCAACATGCTCGAAATTCACTACACAACACATAACTAGACGATAAATTCTTGCTGGAAAACAGGTCATGAGGATCTTAAGCTCCAAAACGAACTACGGAAGGCTTGATCCCGACAACAAGGGTACGTAGGCAGCCTTTGAAAGGCACAGCCACCAATCTTACGACTTTCCACGGAGCTTTTCAACCATTAATTCCGCCTAACTAACCTAACATGTCTTACCGCTCGCAAGAACATCGCAAAAGTTCTAACGAGCTGGGGGGTAACTGTTGGGGTCAAATTCGGTCACGACGAAATCAATATCTGAAAGTCCGCGGAAAGTATTTCTCGGAATAAAAAGTCTCGTATAATTTGAAAAGTAGTTCATATGAAGTCCTCAAATCAGAATATCCAAAACGGTTATCTCGAAATCAACGGCTAAGATTATTTCTTATCTACGGACTTTCCGCGAAACAATCACTGGAAGGAAAAACGGAAGCAAAAAGAGCCCGACCACAACATAGCTCTGGGTGCCGGGCGACCAGACTTCGATCCTGGGCGCCGGGAAGCCAAACTTCGGTCCTGGGCACTGGGCGACCAGACTGACGTTCCGCTTCTGCGCGCCGGGCGGCCAGACCTCGTTTCTGGGCGCCGGGCGCCGGGCGGCCGGACTTCGGTCCTGGGTGCCGGGCGGCCAGACCGATGTCCCGTTTCTGCGCGCCGGGCGGCCAGACCTCGATCCTGGGGGCCGGGCGGCCAGACTTCGATCCTGGGCGCCGGGTGACCAGACCGACGTCCTGTTTCTGTGCGCCGGTCACCCAGACCTCGATACTGGGCGCCGGGTGGCCAGACTTCGGTCCTGGGCGCTGGGCGACCATACCGACGTCCCGTTTCTGTGCGATGGGCGCCCGGACCTTGATCCTAGACACCGGGCGGCCAGACTTCGGTCCTGGGCGCCGGGCAACAAGACTGACATCCCGTTTCTGCGCGCCCGGCGCCAAGACCTCGATCATGGGCGCCGGGCGGCCAGACCTCGGTCCTGGGCGCCGGGCGACCAGACCGACGTCCCGTTTCTAAGAGTCTGGCGCCCAGACCTTGATCCTGGGCGCCGGGCGGCCAGACTTCAGTCCTGGGCGCTGGGCGACCAGACCGACGTCCTTTTTCTGCTTGCCGAGCGGCCAGACCTCGATCCTGGGCGCCGGACGGCCAGACCTTGATCTTGGGAGCCGGGCGGCCAGACCTCGGTCCTGGGCGCCGGGCTGTGGGTCGTTCGATGAGTACAGCCCATTCTTCGCGAAACCATCCTGACGTTAGTCTAATCCTATACTTTGCATCCTTGCTTGAAGCCTCGCAGTACGAATCTTTAAAATCATGAATCTAAGACTCCCGTTTTGGCTCGATCGGAATCATCGGGGAAGTTTCGGAAAACCATGAAATGTTTGGTTGACGGATAAATTTCGATTTATCGTATAAGACGATGAAGGTTATCTTAAACACCAATCATCTCAACTATACGAGGAATTGGGGATCTTTCGGAAGATCGATATCGTGACCAGAGTACATTCTCGGAAAAATCGTAAAAATTTTGAAGGTCTAAAGGACGGCCCAAAAGGGTCCAAACATGACCAAACAGCATGTTTACGATTTTTTCAAATTAAATTCAAGATAAGTATGACGGTTTGTATTTATCTTCACATAACAAGATAAATGTCAAGTTTCCCGAATATAAATGTCAAGTTTCCCGAAGATAAATGTCAAGTTTCCAGATAAACATAAAAGATCGCCGAAAATGGAAAAAGCCTGATTCGCGACAGATCTGGCCCAAAGAGAGGATAGACCGACCTAGGAGGAGTATATAAAGAAGGTTGGGGCAAGGAGCAGAGAGAGAGGAAAGAAAATCCAAAGAGAGAGCAGATCCGAGATTCTAGACTTAGAGAACTTTGAACTTAGGTGGTTAGACTAGCAAGGCAGGACCTAGAACGCCTGTCCGCCTCTTGTTCTATTTTTATCTTGTCCGCAGATCTGTGTTCCTCTCGGAAGGATCTAACAATTCTTTTACTTAGAGTTCCGCACATAGAAACCCTAGGCATTATTCTCGACATGCCCGTTTCTATGACCAACGCTCATACTAGACGAACTCCGCCAGGCAGTTCGGTCTCTTGTTCAATTCTTTCTAACTGAACTACGTCCGACTTGATCCTCGAAAGGGGTACGTAGGCAGCCTTTCTTAAGGTTCAGTCCCAAATCTTAACAAAACCTTTTTTTGTACGGTTTTCATCTTTTGATATCGAGCTGCGACTCAATTAGGTTTAAGGTTGTGAGACGGCAAGAACTAGGAAAATTGCGGACAGTTCTCGCAGTCAAAGCTCTTACAATCTTTTATAATCATCGAAACATGGATCTACTTTACGTAAAACTCGTTTTGTTATCTTTCTATATTTTCCGACATTTGTTCGGTCACTTGTCGTTGGCTATCGCAGAGAATCCGGACCTTCAGGGAAAGTCGGGTTAACTTGGCTTTCCTCCGTTTTTTATTCATTAAAATCGACGGTGTGAATTTCGGTTCTCACAGCTGCAGAGTTTAGCTTGTTTGAGGGCGTCCCTCGCCATGGTTGGCCAGTAGTATCCGGCTCTTCTAGCTCTGAGTACCAAGCTTCGACCACTTGAGTGGGAACCACACTCTCCCTCGTGGAGCTCTTCTAGTATTTTGGCGGCTTCTCTAGGGGTGAGACATCATAGGTAAGGTCCTGAGAAGGATCTTCTGTATAGTTTTGCTTCTGAAAAGCAGTACCTGGCAGCTTGCCTCCTTATCTTCCAACTTTTGTCTCGATCTGCAGGCAATGTGTCGTGCCTTAGTTAGTCAATGGTGGGAGTCATCCAGGTTT
This sequence comes from Raphanus raphanistrum subsp. raphanistrum, assembly GCA_019706035.1. Classification (NCBI taxonomy): domain Eukaryota; kingdom Viridiplantae; phylum Streptophyta; class Magnoliopsida; order Brassicales; family Brassicaceae; genus Raphanus; species Raphanus raphanistrum. The sequence goes on along the minus strand of CM033986.1, from coordinate 8,066,026 downwards.
CTCCTTCATCTACTACGGATACTTCTTCAGGCTCCGTCTCTTTTTTCTGTTGCGGGCCATTGAAGTACTAGAAGTGGGATGCTCATGTGACTCGTGGTTTCCAGGGCGGACCCTAGATTAGCTAGAGCGTCGGCTTGGGAATTATGCTCCAAGGAGATCTGAGTGAGCTTACAATTTCAGAACCTGTCGAGTAGCCGTTTAGCCACTGATAGGTACCTAACCATGCTTGGGTCTTTCGCCTGGTAATCTCCTTGGACCTGGCTTATGATTAGTTGTGGGTCGCTGAAAACCTGGATGTCTTCCACTCCCATCTGTTTGGCGAGTATCAGCCCTGCTATTAGGGCCTCGTACTCAGCCTCATTGTTCGTCGCTTTGAAGTTTCATCGTACGGCCCTTGAGGCTGATTCTCCTGTAGGGGAAGTTAGGAGTAGTCCCACGCCTGCACCCCTTACATTACTGGATCCGTCTACGTATAGCGTCCATTAGCCTTTTCCCCTTCACTATCGCGAAGCTTTACTTCTTGTTCCAAGGCAGGAAGCATGGCGCGGGAGAATTCGGCTACAAAATCAGCTAGGACTTGTGACTTAATGGCCGTGGCAGGTAGGAAGATCACATCGTATTCTCCTAGCTCTATGGCCTTTTTTTCAAGTCGTCCAGACACTTCCGGCTTGTGAAGGACCGCTTTGATGGGGAAAGAGGTGACCACCACAATCAGATGAGCCTGGAAGTAGGGGCGTAGCTTCCGGGCCGCATTAACTAGTGCGAAGGCTAGCTTCTCAAGGTGACTATAGCGGGTCTCCGCGTCTAGTAGCGACTCGTAGTAGATAGGATGTTGTTTTCTTCCTTCTTCCCTTACAAGGACCGCGCTGACAGAATGCTCTGATACTGCCAAATAAAGCAATAGGATTTCCCCTTCCAAGGGCTTCGAGAGGAGAGGTGGAGTAGTGAGGTAGGCCTTGAGATCGGATAGGGCTTGCTCACATTTATCGGTCCATTGGAAGTCCTTGGGATCCTTCAAGGTCTCGAAGAAGGCATGCGACTTATCGGACAGCCTGGAGATGAACCTACTCAGGGCGGCCATCCTTCCTGTCAATTTCTGAACCTCCTTGACGTTACGAGGGAAAGGTATCACCTGGATTGCTCTCACCTGCTCTGGGTTTGCTTCAATGCCCCTGTGGGTGACTATATATCCCAGGAACTTCCCAGAGCTTACTCCGAATGAGCATTTTGAGGGGTTGAGTTTCATATTGTACTTCCTGAGGGTGGTGAACGCATGTTGAAGGTGCGAGATATGATCCTCGGCGTCTAGGGATTTTACCAGCATATCGTCAATGTAAACCTCCATGGTCTGTCCTTTCTGGTCGGTGAACATCATGTTGACGAGCCTTTGATAGGTTGAACCGGCATTCTTCAATCCAAAAGGCATGACCTTGTAACAGTAGATGCCCCGGGAGGTCATGAATGAGGTCTTCTCTTGATCGTCTGGATGCATTAGGATTTGGTTGTATCCAGAGAATGCATCCATGAAGCTCATCAATTGGTGATCAGCAGTTGCGTCGACTAGCTTGTCGATATGAGGCAAGGGGAATGGATCTTTAGGACATGACTTGTTAAGGTCCGTGCAGTCGATACAGACTCTCCACTTCCCATTCTTCTTCCTCACGACCACCACATTAGCTAGCCACTCCGGGTACTGTGCTTCCCGTATGAATCCGGCATCAAGTAGTTTCTTGACCTCTTCGTTGATAATTTGGTCCCTTTCAGGGGCGAACTTCCTCTTTTTCTGCCTGACAGGGGGATCCATTGGATCCACTTAGAGTTGATGCATGATAACGTCATGATCGATTCCAGTCATGTCCTCATGGGACAACGCAAAGCAGTCGGAGTTAGACCTGAAGAAGTCAACCAATCTCCTTCTTAGTGTGGGAACCGAAATTCGCACTGTCGATTTTTATTAAGTAAATCGGAGGAAAGCTAAGTAAACCTAACTTTCCCTGAAGGTCCGGATTCTCTGCGACAACCAACGACAAGTGATCAAATAAATGCGGAAAGGTTTTATTAAGATTTGAGACTGGACCTTATGGAAGGCTGCCTACGTACCCCTTTCGAGGATCAAGTCGGACGTAGTTCATTGGAGTTGTTTGAACAAGAGATCGAACTGCCTGGCGGAGTTCGTCTAGTACGAGCGTTAGTCATAGAAACGGGCATGTCGAGAATAATGCCTAGGGTTTCTATGTGCGGAACTCTAAGTACAACAAGGGTTTTGTTAAGAGTTGGGACTGGACCTTGAGATAGGCTGCCTACGTACCCCTTTCGAGGATCAAGTCGGACGTAGTTCAGTTAGAAAGATTTGAACAAGAGATCGAACTGCCTGGCGGAGTTCGTCTAGTACGAGCGTTTGTCATAGAAACGGGCGTGTCGAGAATAACGCCTAGGGTTTCTATGTGCGGAACTCTAAGTAAAGCTTAATCGTTGGATCTTTCCGAGAGGAGTAGAGATATGCTAACGTGACGGAAGTAGGACAGGGGCGGCCGGACGTTCTAGGTCCTGCCTTGCTAGTCTGGCCACCTAAGTCCTACATTCTCTAAGCTAGCAGGAACTCTCTAAGTCTAAATCTCGGACCTGCCCTAATTTTCGGATTTGCTCTCTCAATGATTTTCGCTCTGCCCTTCTTCCTCTCCCAAAGCTCCTTTATATACTCCTTCTTATGACGGTCTATTCTTCTTCTGGGCCGCAGGGCGGGCTTCTTTCCATTTTCGTCTGCCTCCACGCTTTTTGGGAAACTTGACATTTATTCTTCCGGAAATTTAACATTTATCCTGTTACGTAAAGATAAACGTAAATTGTCGTATCCATCTCAGATAATCGTAGAGACTGTCCGATCGCGTTTGGTCCCTTTCGGGCCGTCTCTAGGACTTCCGTTGTCTTCTACAATCTCTTTGGAAGTTCCTCGTCCATTCGTAGAGTTGAGACGAGTGGTGTTTTAAGATGACCATCGCTGTTTCGTACGAAGAATCTAAGATCTTCCTTCCCGTCGATATCTTACGAGTTTCCGAAATGTTTCCGACGGTCTTTGATTGGAGTAAGGACCGGAGTTCCGTACACGGAATCTCGATGATTCGCCCTGCGAGGACTTGAGAAAAACTCAAAGTACAAACTTCAGACTGCCGGGGACTGGGATTCGTGTACCGAAGATCGTTATCGGAAGACCCGAGCCAGCATGGGGCTAGCCGCCCGGCGGCCATGGCCAGCACGGGTGCTAGCCGGCGGCGGCCACGGCCAGCACGAGGCTAGCCGCCCGGCGGCCATGGCCAGCACGGGCGCTAGCCGCCGGCGGCCACGGCCAGCACGGGGCTAGCCGCCCGGCGGCCACGGCCAGCACGGGCGCTAGCCGCCGGCGGCCACAGCCAGCACGGGGCTAGCCGCCGGCGGCCACGGCCAGCACGGGCGCTAGCCGCCGGCGGCCACAGCCAGCACGGGGCTAGCCGCCCGGCGGCCACGGCCAGCACGGGCGCTAGCCGCCGGCGGCCACGGCCAGCACGGGGCTAGCCGCCCGGCGGCCACGGCCAGCACGAGCGCTAGCCGCCGGCGGCCACGGCCAGCACCGGGGCTAGCCGCCCGGCGGCTACGACCAGCACGTGCGTCTCGACGAGGGCTTCGATTTGATATGTTGATCGTTTTCTGGGTCCTCACGGTTTGAGAGAACGTGCTCTTTGAAGTTTCCCGGCGGCCAGGACCAGCACTGGCGCTAGCCGCCCGGCGGTGAGGACCAGCACGGGCGCTAGCCGCCGGCGGTTAGGACCAGCACGTGCGTCTCGACGAGGGCTTCGATTTGATATCTTGATCGTTCTCTGGGTCCTCACGGTTTGAGAGAACGGGCTCTTCGAAGTTTCCCGGCGGCCAGGACCAGCATTGGCCCTAGCCGCCCGGCGGCCAGGACCAGCACGGGCGCTAGCCGCCGGCGGCCAGGACGAGCAAGTGTGTCTCGAAGAGGGCTTCGATTTGATATCTTCATCGTTATCTGGGTCCTTACGGTTTGAGAGAACGAGCTCTTTGAAGTTTCAAGGCGGATTCCTTGTCGTTCGGCCTGTCCAAGCTTTTGACGCTTGTTTTATGGAAAGTCCGCGCACGATAAATATTTTTAGCCGTTGATTTCGAGATAACCGTTTTTGACCCCAACACTTAGCCCTTCTTGGAGTTTGGAACTTATCTTCAAGTTTCGTCCCGAGTTTCCTTCTACGAGTGGAACCTCATCCATCTCCTCCACTTCCGGCTCTTCGGTATGCGGGGCCTGAAGTTTCTTCTGTAATTGCTATAAGACATGAGTCTTTCCCTTTAGGGTAGTCTGGTAGCAAGACCTGGAATTTTTCTGATCTCCCTTGATCGCTTTGATGCCCTAGGGAGTTGGAAACTTAACCAGTCGATGCAGAGTCGAAGGTACGGCTCCCATGTCGTGGATCCAAGGCATTCCTAATATCACGTTATACGATAAAGGGCAGTCGACGACTAGGAACTTCGTGGCCTGATTTATTCCCTCGGCATATACTGGGAGAAGGACCTCTCCTAAGGTTTGTTTTAGCTCTCCCCTGAACCCTACAAGAGGGGTTGCTTTCCTCGTTAGGGCCTTGGGTTCCAACCCTAGATCGGCGTAGATTGAGTGGAAGATAATGTTACTGGAGCTTCCATTGTCTACCAGTATTCGCTTGACCAAGCAGTTTGCTATGGTGGGGGAAATAACAAGGGCGTCATGATGAGGAGCTAAGACCTTCTCTTGATCCCTTGCTGTGACGCTGATCTCATCCGTTTCTAGGAGTAGGCGCTTAGGACCCTCAGCCTCTTGGCTATTCCTCGCATTGCGAGTACTTCTCTTGGCAGCAGCACTGCTGATTCCGCTTACCTCCGATCGGCCTGAGATGACGTGAATCACACGGTCTTTCTGTGGTGGCAACGCTGGATACCATCATCCCTTTGGATCTAGGCAAAGGACGGTTTTGATATCTGCCCCTGCCTGGATTGCTAGTCTCCTTGGTTGACTTGGGATGGAAGGACTCATCCCGATCGTTCCTAGTTGGCTTTCAGGACTTCTGATCGTGCTTCGGGTAAGCCTTTGCCCTACTTGCAACATCTTCCTCCCATTTTACTTGAGCCCAAGCGCGAGACAATACATCCTCCATAGTCATGCACTTGTACTTGGTCAGTTCCTTGTAGAGATCTCCCTCTGGGAGTAGCCCCTGCTTAAAGGCTGAGATAGCCGTGTCAGCGTTGCACTCGGGAAGAGCCACTTTCTCTTGGTTGAAGGTGTAGAGTAGTGGAACTCTTCCATTATCGGAAAAATGGAAGTTTCCCCTTAGGCGGAAGACTTCTATTTTTCTTCAAGGGTCGATCCGATCAAGGGGGTCGGACCTATGGCAGGGGTTGGTCCCTGGTTTCTTCTTGAGCAAGGGTCCGGAAGTCGAGGGCCTATCCGGAAGCTGGAGAAAACTTATGTCTGGATATTTTTCCCCAACAGTTTGCCCCTTATTCCTTGATTTGCTCGTGGAAATCAAGGGATAACGTGTAATCTTGAACCTTGGTAGTTTTCTTTTAGGATAGAGTCTTTCTTGGGTACCTTGCCTTCTTGCATTGAGTTAGGCCGGGACCTTTGTTAATGATTGAGACAATCTAGCGGGGTACGATCCACGCTGTCAAACGGGCTTCCTATCGTAAAAAGGAAATAAGGAGAAACCCTAGTTGTCACACCGAAAGCTTTTTGCGGCGAGATCTTCTTAGTACGATTTAGGAAATTTACCGAAATAGATAATATGAGATTTTCCGATTTTTCCTTCCTTTTTTTTCTCTTGATGAACATTTTTTGCCAATCCCTTTTTCCCCTTCGATGGTTAAATGGAAAATCCTTTCGGATATCTATATGAATGCTCTGGCGTCCTTGAATGATATAGACCCGAGTCAGAACCGCCATCCTTGCTTGAGAAAGATGTCGAACGATCAGGCCCCTTTTGGAGCGCTCCCAGCTTCCCGTGTTGGTGGTCATGCTAGGCCTCGATACCTTTTCGGTGATCCCTTTCCTTCGCCTGTTCTGACTCCAGGAACGACTTCGAGTGTGGGCAGTGAAGATGATCCTATGGCTCCCTTGCGGCAGCGTCGCTCTTGCTCTTTTAGCGATGAGGACGAGGACGGTCCGAGATCAGACATTAGGCCGGGAGACCTTATCGGAATCCGTAGGAGGTATTCTCTTCCTGACTCAGTGGAACTATGGTGTGCGGATGAATTCGAATGAGCCTTTGATGGCGGGAGCGGTGAGATAGCTATCTTCGAGGCCTATCTGGAAGCACGCTTCAGAGGGGACATTCCTTTCCTGATTGCGGAGGTAGCATCTTACTTTGGATTCTCCCCTTCGCAGATTATGTCGGCAATGTGGCATACATTTGTTAGGGTATTTTATGGTACAAGCGATTTGTGCTCAGCCTACGGAATGATAGGAGGAAGGAGACAAGTAGTCGTAGTGCTTTCTCTTGCTTCAGTGGTCGATGAACCAAGAGATCCTGCTTTTAGGATACTGCCATAAGGATATGGGCCAGTATATATCGTCAAGGCCTTCGTTCCCGCAAGGGGTATTGGTCGTTAGGCAAGAGCTGCCTATCAGTGGTGAGGCCCGCAGGGTCCATAATGAAAGACGCAAGGTCATCATGATGTATAGTCGATGGTTCCTGGTTCTGAAGGTTCCTTCCAGGTTCTAAGTCATGGAACCATGGAAGAAGTGGGGATTTATAGCTGCATCCTACAGTGGGGATTGCCTACGTACCCCTCGGAAGGGGATCAAGCCATTCGTAGTTCATATATTGGAGGCGCGTAGCCTGATGGAGGCGTGGAGACTTGTAGAGGCGCGGAGCCTGATGGAGGCACGTAACCTGATACGCACGTGCCCCTGTGGACGCGCGGAGCCTGATGGAGGCACGTAGCCTGATAGGCACGTGGCCTTGTAGTTGATAGGAGTCATCTATTGTAAAGGACGCATGGTCGGAATAGATGACGGGATCGTCGGGATACTGCAGTGAGCATGGAGCTTCGATATGCTTCATGGAGCATGGAGTGTCCCTGCCGATGAGCTGGAGATTATAGCCTGAGCCAATATATGGAGTTATAGACGTGTTGCCATGGACAGGGACGTCATCTTGTTGGTGATGATCGCAGGGATTCGTCCTCTGTAGACATGTCAGTGGAGATAGTCTTTTAGGTCAATTCACGCCTTGGTAGCCGTCGAATTGACTATGGGGTTTATGTCTTCTGTAGATGGACGTCTTCTTCTACTGTGGACGTGCAGCAATGATGATAGAGCCCCATCTAGCTGATAGCAAGCATCGGGATCAACCTATCATAGGCGAATCTAAGTAGAAGGTATTCTAGATGTGAAATATTGACTTGGCGGCTGTAGAACTTGTGATCTCTCTGGATGACACGTGTTGACCTCCTCTTTAGGGTTTATGAACCCTTTATTTATAGTAGAAGTCGTGCCTCCTCTTTAGGATTTGGAAATATTCACTTTATCCTTAGATAATAGAATATTTTTATTTTTCTTAAAGACGGCTCCATGTATTGGAATACTTCCTCTTTCTTCTCTTGGATCTAAGGAGATTCGACTATATTATGATAAATATAGATGTTTACCTTTATCTTGAAGTTTTCCTTTTTACTCAGAGGCATGATTAATTATCTGGCCCGGAACCTTCAATCTGGGGCAGGGGTCGGACCCTGTCAGGGGTCGGACCCTGGAAGCCGGAAGCTGGGGAAATCTCCTCATGGATTACTTTTCCCCAACAACATTAATGGCCATTCAGGTGTTGGGAGAATTTCACTGTATCCCCTTCGGATTACCTGAAATTTTGTATTCCTATTCCTTCCTTCCTCTGTCGAACAAGAAGGGTTTTTACCAAATCTGGTCTCGAGATGGTGAGCCTTTGGTGGACGAACCTCCTAGGGGTGTCCGAGGGAGTTTTCCTTCCAACGACTTCTAGAACAGGAGATATGTGTTTATGAAGGTTAATAATGCTCCACGCTATCCTCTCTTTGACGATCCGTCGGTACGCTTCTCTTGTTTTGGTTAAAATAGATTTCGTGTCACCGCCCCATCTCATGTAACGTTTTTAGCAGAGGTCTTCTGGCCGGTATTCCCTTCTGGTGAGACTTTGGTGAAGTTGGCGAAAGGCATTCCCAGGCGATTTCGTTGGATTCTATTTCTGATGAGCCAGATGTCTTTACGCCACAACCGTATTTGGGGTAAGACAACATTTCTTTCTCTCAAACAGATATGTAAACTATTTTTACTTTTTGTCGTGCCATCTTTTAGGTGGGATTCCCAGGGCTTCAATATCATCGGTGTATGACGAATATTGTAGGGCCAAACCTCAGAGGAGACGATCTTATGCGTCGCCTTCCTTTGTCTATTCTGTTGCGACTTCCTCGACCCTGAGAAATGCTGGAGGTAGCAGATAGTTTGGTCCACCCAGGCTTGTTCCACCGCATGAGGAAGTCATGTTCCTTCGTAACCAGCTTCGAGAGGTGATAAATCATCAGGCTTTGACCGTGAAGCGGGCCCGTCAGCAAGCTCGTTGGGAGCTTGTGAAGGAGTGGTCGGAGAGAAATATCAACCGCTAGGGACTTATTGGAGAGCCTGTTCGGGGTTCGGCGAATGGGAGAGTTGGACTTGATGCTTTTCCTTTGGCGCCGCATCATCCAAAGCCTTGAAGTGCTTTTACTATTTATGCTTTATTTTATATTGTAGCTTTTCTCCCTGGGTTTTGATGGTTTTGTAGCTGAATAAGGACATTTGATAGCATAATAATAATACTTATCGTTTTCGCCTTCTTCTGTTATTTCTTGGATCCACTCCTTTTTCATTCCTTTAATCTATCTCTTGATTGAAGCTGTTCATGAGGCCTTTGAGCACATGTCTTTTTGGAAAGAACATAATCTTCTAGCCGGATTTTTGGAATCTAGGAATGGGACCCTGTTGCTGCGTTGACAGCCTAGGGGTTTAGACCTCGTTGAGCAAACTTCGTATCTCCGGGATGCAAAGACGTCTAGGTGGACGTGTAGGTTTGTAGGAAGGGCTGGATCCTTGGCAGGGCTGGAACCTTGTAAGGGCCGGACCCTTGGAAGGATATCAGAGTCTAGGACCTGGATCCCGTTATTAAACAGACTGAACCCTGAAATAATTAGAGAAGCGTTAGACCTTGTAATCCAGTATTAAAAAACCTGAGTTTTAGTTTTGGAATAAAAGATCCTTGCTTAGAACACTAGAGTTCTAGCTCGGTTTGAAACCTGGGGTTCTTGAGCCATAGAACCCGGAAGTTCTTAAGGCCTTGAACCCTGAGGTTCCTTACCTTGGCCCGAAGGTTGTTTTATTGAACCCGAAGGTTTGCTCATTGAACCCTGAGGTTTCTAAGTGTTGAGGTTTAATCTTTAGGTCCTAGGACCGTGATTAAACCAGATGGATACCTCGAACTAGGAGGTTGATGCCTTTGAACCCTGAGGTCCTTGGCAAACCCGAAGGTTGGTATTTGGATTCAAAGATCCCTGAACCCTGAGGTTCTTATTAGATCCGAAGATCAGTTAGACCCGAAGGTCCTTGATCAACCCTTAGGTGATCTTGAATCCGGAGATTCCTTACAGACCCGGAGGCTGTATTGAACCCGCAGGTTCTTTATAGACCCTGAGGCCGTGTTGAAACCCGGAGGTTCTTTTATATACCTTGAGGCCGTACTGAACACGGAGGATTTTATAGACCCTGAGGCCGTATTGAACCCGGAGGTATGTCATAGACACTAAGGCCGTATGCATTATGGGAGGTTTGTGATAGTATTCTGCTCCCCATGGGGGAACCACTACCGATCTTGTTATTGAGAAACCGCACTCGGCCACCTGGAGGTATAGGCCACTCTCATGAATCTCAATGCTGCACTCTACCTTTCTGCAGAAAAGGTCACGCTCAGACTTATGGTGTTCTGGTGTGGGCCTGCCCCGCGGAGAGACTTCACACCAGACACACTACTTTTCACATCTGGATAAATACTAAATTGTTGGTGCTAACCGGTTTTTCGCACATTTTCTCCCTGCATATCAGCCGTCAGCATCTGATTACAGTACTTTGCAGTTGTACGCACTACAAGAAAACAACTATTAATTGCGCAGGGAAAACGCTATCGCAGGATACTATAGTGTTATTAGGTGTGATGTTTCATCGGCCGCGATAATAGGTCTTCCACTTAAGATAGCGCTTTGCGCCTATGCTACGATATAATTTATATATATAGCGATTTCCTTTTTGCAATTAAAAGAATCTGCAGAGATCAATCCCGAATCCGGCGGATTATTCCTTTTTCATATATACGAAATATGGGATTTCACTAAGCCAATTCTTATGAAATCTCGAATCAAACCCTTTGTACTTACTTCAACAACGAAAGCGCGGACCTCCTCGAGGGAATAATATAGCATTATGTTTTCGATATCTTATCCCATGTCATATATTTTTACAGATTTCATTTTTTTAGTTTTTTGTAGCGTTCACAATTTCAGTAATTTAAAAGCAATATAATAAATTTTATATATAGAAAATCATAAAACCAAACATTCATATATATTAAACATTAAAAGATAACATTATCCTGTTGACATACATGTTTAACAACACAAACTTCCCAAGCAAACACACACCAAAGTTTTTAAACATAGCTATCAAACATACAAGCATCAGACAAATTTAACTTTGTCACTAGGCCAAGCCACAGTCGTACCTAGAGCATCGGATATGAATTCAACTTCTGCATTTGGTCTCCACACTCTTGCAACTCCAATCTTTGCCACTAAAACAAAGACCTTGCAAGCATTTTCACCTAACGGGACAAAGTGGACTCTATCCTCTGGATTTGTGGAGATAACACGGCCTTCAGCGACAGTCTTTCCGGAGTTATTGCAATCCAACAAGAGGCACTTCTTCTCTGGACTTGATTTAGCGGTGTCAAAGCTGTTAGTAACACTCTGTCACCAAAAATGGTAAAGAAAGCATAAGTACAAATTTAATAACTCCACGATTTAAAAATGTTCAAGAAGTTTACCCAAGGTGAAGAAGATAGTGGCGAAACTCTATTTGGTGACTTGTTAATCATATCTATCTTCAGAATTGGCCAAGCGATACTGAGATGAAGTGCATCACCAATGGTTGACATGTCAGGACTAGGTCTCCACAGATAAGCCTCCTTCTTAATCACCTTTTCAACCTTGACAACAACAGAATTGGGTCTAAGTGGAATGTTGTCGACCAATTGCTTAGGATTAGTTGATAACAAACCACCCTCAGCAATCACATCATCGCAAGTCCAGTCAATGATGAGTATTTTATCCGATGATTCCTAAGACATGAATAATGTGTTACACCAGAATTCAAACAGAAAAACAATTCGTACAAGATTAAAGGAAGAAGCTGTTTACCGATGAAGCACTAGTTTGAACCTTTGCCTGCTCGTTATCCAGAATGATCTTGTCAGCTGGCCAGGCGATTTTGTTACCCAATGCTTGTCCAACTGAGAATATACTTGTGGTTGGCGTCCATACATAAGCATCAATCTTTGTTACGAAATTGACAACAACAGCTGCTGCTCCAGGCCCAAGAGGAGCACGACCAATTTTGTACATTGGTCAGCTGAGTAGAACTCTCCTTCTGCAACAACGTCACCAACTTCACACCAATTCAGTAGCTGACACTTCGTTACTACTTTTCTAGAACTTGTAGTCTCAGCTACAGAATCATCACACTGCTTTGACAATAAAATATAATTTGTAACTGATATTGATATCAAAACTACCATCATCAAGAGAAGAGTGAGAATTAGATAACCTTTTTGTCTTTAACTATGTTACGAACTTCAGTCTGCAGCTCTTCAATCTTCTTGAGCAATTCCACCTGTGTCTCTTCAAGCTTCATCACATGCGTGTCTCTAGCCTGAATGAACGCTAGCTTTGTAGCAGTTACTCCTCTGCACATCCCTCTGACTCTTCCATTCTTGTCTTTACCTAAGACTTGACTCACAGCATCATCTCTGAACTTATTACTACATGTGGATCCCATTTCAGTATCGATTGACTTTATTTGTTCCTGATACACAACGAAATAATGTCAATATTGACTGATGATCTAAGTCCATGATATACCATGGATTTTACCCGTTTTTAACCATGGTATACTAGTATTTTATTATATATTTAATCTATTTTCTAGCCTGTTAGGTATGTTTTCAGGTTCAGGAGCATTTTGTGAGAAAGTGATGTTTTTGGAGCATTTTGGAGTGCAAAAGATGATACACCCGAATTGACCATTCAAGACCAAGTCGGAAGTCAACATTGCGATTATAATCGATCGATACTCATCCTGAGTTGTCGATCGATGTAGCTGACAAGATCCGCGTACTAGAAGATTATAATCGATCGATACACATCCTGTGTTGTCGATCGATATCGAGGACGAAATGGTTTAGCCGACTACTTCACCAAGACTTCACCAAATTACGAGATTGCCCCTGACGAGTTTTTAACCTAATGGAAATGCTTAAATATTCCTGCTAAGTGTCTTTTGACGGCAAGAGAAGAACCTTCGAGAGAAGCAAGCTTTGAACAGCTAAAGAGAAAAGCAGAGAGTGTGAGAGAGAGACTAGAGTTTTATTTTGTTTTGAGAGATTGGAGAGATTTCTCATCTCCTTTTGTATATCTACTTATTTCTATATATGCAATTCTTTCATCTATCCATTGTCATGAATTGCTTAGCTATGTCTGAGTAGGCTACTTGTTAGATCTAGGGTTTAAATAGGTTTGTGGGATTAGCCCCAAACTATAATTGCTAAGTTGTGGTACTCATCAAATGGATTGCACCCTATGCTTGTTCTAGATTAGCTAACTAGAACATAGATCACTAGGATCTTTGATTATCTTGAATTATCCATTTGAGCTAGCTTGTCTCCCGTTGAGAAGAGTGATCCTCCTTGAGACCTAGTGTTCATTATTGGCTCTCGCCTAGGCATATCTAGAAGCCGTCGATCGATATCCCGACAGGCGAATCGATCGCCGAGCGAAAAGTGTATCGATCGATATCTTGAAAAGATGTCGATCGACTCTTTTTTTGTGTCAACATACGATAGTTGAGGCCAGAGATCTAGATTATTTAACCAGTGATACATCACTAGAGTTAAGCGGCTGAGATCTATAGTATCATGCAAGCAACTTGTTAAAGCATTTATAGAAATTATAATCTCCATTCTTGAATAGAAGCCCTATGTCTAGCACTCTTTATCACATTTAAACAACCCATCATATTGTTAGTTAGAGCAACTACCTTGCTCATTTTAGGAATTGCTATTTTTATTTCCATCATATAAAACAACTTCACCTAGGATTGATTAGTAGATTTTATTTAATTGGTTCCCTAGCTCCTCGTGATTCGATCCCTAAGTACTACAGCTGTACCTCTTATTTGAGAGAGTAAGCTCTACTGGGTAATTTGAGCACTATCAAATTTGGCGCCGTTGCCGGGGAGCTTTGATCGTCATTAGATTTAATCTTATTAATCTTAGGTTTTTCTTTTTACCCCCTTTCTGATTAAAATTTTTCTTGTCTTTTCAGGTACATGCCCAGCAGTACTAGAAGCAACAGGGGAAATCAACTATTATTCTCAGAAGATCCTGCACACTTGGAACGCTCAATCCGCAAAGACCTACGCTCCACATCGATCGACAGAACCGCAGTACCGTCGACTGATACTTATGTTCAACAGTCGACCGACACTCAGACAGCACCGTCGACCGATACCGTTCGCCGATCCACATCGTTCGACACTACTAACCGTACATCGATCGACACTACTCCGCGAAGCATGGTCGCGATTGTTATTCTCACGCAGGGCGAGAATGGAAACATGTATGACCAAGATGGTCATCTGGGTAATGCAACAGGTCAGAAGCTAGATGCACAGGGAAACATAATCCCTGAGCCTGAAGCTGAGGCTACATGAGAAGCTCAAACACGATCGTAGGCAGACTACAATCGTCCAGACGAGTACTACACCAACAGATCAGCTATTAGACTTCCAGAGATTCAGAAGCCGAACTTCGAGCTCAAGCCTCAGTACTACTCTCTCGTGTCTCAGAAACCTTATTCTGGGCTATCACACGAGCATCCTATGGACCATCTGGAGAGGTTCGAGGATCTTATCGCTGCTATTCGTATGGATGGAGTCCTGAGGACTACCTACTCTACAAGCTCTTCAAATACTCACTGATTGGAGAAGCTTCGCACTGGCTCAAGCAGCTACCTACAGGATCACTGACATCCTGGGCCGACATCAAAAACGCCTTCCTGCGTAATTTCTTTGATGAGGCACGCGCTGAAGACTTAAGGAGCAAAATCGCCACTTTCCCGCAAAAGCCTAGTGAGACTTTTAAAGACGCGTGGATCAGATTAAAGTTCTTCCAGCGAGACTGTCCACACCATGGATTCAATGAAGTGCAGCTGCTAAGCACTTTCTACAGAGGTATCGCCTTGAGGTATCAGATGGCTCTTGATACTGCTAGTGAGGGGAACTTCAACACTAGGAATCCAATAGAGGCTGTGAGACTTATTGAGAACCTAGCCAACAGCAGCAGCACCAAGAACACTGACTCTGACAAGAAGAAATCGGTTGCAGCCATGGGGGAAGACCAGATGAATGAAGTCAGAGCCAAGATAGATGCTTTACATGCATTTCTGGGGCAGCCAGTCTGCTCATCTGAAGAAGGAAAGGCTAGAGAAGATGATACAGAGGAAGATGTGAACTAAATTGGACGTACTGGATTTCAGAGATATGGAAGCCAGAGTGGAAACAGAAACTTTTTTGGCAGTGGTCAGAAGAGTAACTACAACCAGAGTTCACAGTATCAGAAATCTTTCACCAACACAAGGAACTACGGCAACTCAGCTTACCAAAACCCACCACCACCCACCCTGGAGAGTAAGTTTGATTCCATGATTGATAGAGTTCTGGAAGGTCAGCAGAAGCTTACAGTAGAGTTCAATGGGAAGATTGATTCTGTCTTCAACAATCTGACCACAAGGATAGACACCATTTGCACTCAAGTTAAGAAACTTGAGACACAAATTGTCGAGACTGAAGACTCTATCACGAGGATTGAAACTTCTAAGGAAGTAGGGGAAGGAAATAGAAAACACCACGTGAATGCTATTAGAGATGATGATTTCTGGCAAGTGGTGATACAAGAGAAGCTACAAGAAGGAGACTTTGAAGTGGAAAGTTCACTAAGTTTCAGTGGATCACAATGGTGTCGATCGACACCAACTAGTCCACATCGATCGACATCAATGATGTCATTTCCGGATACGACTGCAGATTGCAACGCAGTTAGGATATTGACACATGCTGAATTCACGGTTTCTCATCCATACCCACCCACCCACACCTACGAATATATCGACCGACGAGACGAGCCACTCATCAATCGACACAAAGACGAGAAACGTATCGATCGACCCTTTTCTCCACCTATCGATCGACACGCATCTCTCACATACCGAGTGCAACTACCATCGATAGACAGCAACCGAATCAATGCACTCAGACCCACACCGAAACCACAAGCTAACCCTACAGAGATTACTGGTAACCCTTCAGACACTACACCTACATCAGAGGGAACTGAAGGAAGAAGGTTAAGGAGTAGGAAGGAGAAGATTCCTAAGAACCTCAAGAGGGAAACTAATGAAAAGGAGATTGATGGTTTCACTAAGAGAGTTATCAGAATCCCACCAGAAAAACCTTTTGAGGAGGTTTACTTCACAAGCAGATTGTGGATGTTCTTCAGAGAAACAAGAGAGACTGAAAATGACATTAGAAGATGGTTTGACAATGTCAGAGAAGATATGAGGAAAAGGATTACTTTGAAGAAGAAGAGTGATCCTGGGAAGTTTGCAATACCCTGTGTAGTACAAGGGATTGAATTTCCTCATGCACTATGTGACACTGGTCCATCAGTCAGCATCTTACCAAAGGTCATTGCAGACCATCTGGGCCTGCAAGTAGAGCCTTCACCAGAGATCTTTACATTTGTGGATTACACTCAGAAAAACTCTGGAGGCTTCATCAGAGACCTGGAAGTACATATTGGTAATGCTATCGTCCCTGTGGATTTTCATGTCCTAGACATCAAGCTAAATTGGAGCTCTTCCCTTTTACTTGGAAGAGCATTTATGACTACAGTAGGGGCCATATGTGACATGAACACCAACAGGATGTGCTTGACTCTGATAGATCCAGACATCCACTACGACCCTGTCAAGCTTGGGAAACCACCAGCCAAATCAGTGGTAAAGGAAGATGATACTGGTATCATTGCAGTTTGTCATTGTGAAGTCGAGTACGAGACAGAGTACTCGGGATCGATCGACAGCACCTTAACTTCATCGATCGACACCCGCAAGTCAGAGGAGATCGACAACAAACATAGATCATCGATCGACAGAGACCCACCAGATGATGAACTCGATCTACCAGATCATTGCTACCCGAATTTCGCCATCCCACCCTGTCATGTCCCCGATCCTAGATAGGGTCGGCCGGATGGACCATGGTGCGAGGTGATGCACCAAATCAGGTCAGATGACCTATGGCAAAGCGTATCATGGTCCAGGAAGTGGGTTAAGGGTATCAGAAGGCTGAAACTTAACCAAGGCAAGAAAGGTTCAAGCTCAAGAGAGCTGGACAAGGGTTTAGGCAGCTGGCCAGACTGGGAAGCAAGCTCAGGCAGCTAGGTGAAGTGTGTGGAAGCTCACAGTAGCTCACAAGAGTTCAGGTCAGCTCCAGTATCTGGAGTCTTAGCTCACTCAGCTGGGGACACTAGTGGTCAGCTCATCTCAGCTTGGAGGAGTGTTATGGGTTGAGATGGTGTGACCGGACCATGGGCGGTTATGGTCCGGTTGGATGGTGGTGAGGTCCGGTGAGGCCAAAGGTGTTTGGTGGTGCAGCCAGACACATAGTCATGTGCTAACTGATGAAGTTCGATGTATGGGAGCAGTTGGGAAGCGGTTGAGAGGCGGTTGGGCCGAAGGGATGCGATGATTCCCACATGTGTCCATTCGTCCACATCCTTGCACCAATTCGCCCAAAGGCAGTTGGCAAAGCCTTCCTCTATAAATAGAGGGCTCTGGACATCGATTTAGACATCAGACAAAGTGGGGAACCTCTGCCAAAATTTCTAGAGAATTCCTAGAGAGAAAGAGACCGGCGGTTAGTGTGTGCGGCCGCTTGAGTGTGGTGGTGATTGTTCTTGACCGGCGACCAAGGAGGAGTTGCAGGAAGGAACCAAGTGAAGATGGATACAAGAGGAACCGAGAAGGCAAGTGGGAAGGAACAGAACCCATAGTCGGCCACTCCTAAGGTTAGTGATGCTAACCACTTACCATCGCCAAGACCAATGGTCCGGATGGATGATCCGCATGGTCCAAGTGATGTTGGTTGCATCCGTTTTCCCTCCTATGTCAATCTATCTCTTTTCTTATATATTCTGATGTTGTCCATGAGTTTAGACTCATTGACAGGCCGCCAAGACATGGTTAGATCAGAGTAATCTCTCCATAGCCTTGGTTGGGCAGGTATGGTCGGATCTCTTACTTCCAGTAGAGGTTTGGGGATTCCGACTTGAAATATCTCCTAATGGGGATTTATCATGAATTATCATGATGAAAGGATAATTTTATATCATTGTTTTAGAGGTGGTCAGTTATGGCCATAATGGCTGTTCAAGGTCGAGATCGGTATGGTCAAGACCTGTTCTGAGAAATCTGACCTGACCATTCTCTTAGTTGTGATTTATCATGATTTATCATGGTTTTTATTTAGTTTTTAGGGGCCTTTCCGAGTGGGTCAGTTTTGGGACAGAGATTCATCCTAAGTGACCTAACCATGCATTTGATAGACTTGTTTCTAGGATATCGGTTTGATTGTGTATTTGATGGGATTTATATGATTGCAGAATCTGGTCAGGATCGTGGGAAAGCCAAGGAGCTGTGAAGACTCAAGCCAAGGATGTATGTATGATGTGTGTGTTTAGATAGTTGGACTTATGTTAGCCTATTGTGCAAACTGATTGATATTACTACATTGTATGGATCACATGGTTTATATTAATAAAATTAATGTTTATCTTAGCTTCCGCATTGTATACTGATTGCATATGAACCTCAGATCACTTGAAAATGACTTAGAAAAATATGGACATAAACCGGCCAATTGCACTTAGATGGTTAGGTTAAGGCCGCGGACTGGTTGGGTCATGGGATCCAGGTTCGGATCTTACACACCTAGCCGAAAAGAAGATGATTACTCAGTAAAAAGTTGGGCAGATAGCGGATTTCATGAGAGTTTTGCAGTAGACATAGCCACCTCTTCCCACAGTGGAGACCACAGTGAAGAACATGATGCAGACTACTGGGAAGAGAGAGCTTGGGAAAATTACTTGGAGAATGACAGATTTGCAAATCGATTCCCACAATCGATCGACATTAAGCGCCCACCATCGATCGATTATCTACTTCATCCAGCAAAACAACATCATCCATCGATCGACATAGCCAGTATCACATCGATCGATATTAACCTGGACGACTTAAAGGACAAAATCGGAATTTCACCGATTAGGGCAACACATGGGTATAAGAGGTTGACAACTCAAGCCACGAAAATTCAAAACTCTTCACCTTCTACCCAGCAGCTTCCAACACTCAGAAACTTATCAATGGAGGACTGCAACCCCATGAACAATCGATCCAACCATGCAGCTAGACGTGCACCATCGATCGCCACCACCACATCACCATCGATCGACGCCTTCAACAGAGCTCAATCTCGATTTCATGGCCCTTATGATATCAGGAACGTTTCACTAACACCTGATGAATTTGGAATTTTCAGGGACACATATGGCTATGCAAGAGCAATGGATGGAAGAGTTCTGCACATAACCAGAGAAGACATAGCAGACATCCTCCAAGTAGCTAATGGACCAGAAAACCTGTTCACACAGCAATGTAGCAATCCAGACATCCTAGCTCACGTCCAGGACAACCACCACGTCAACACAAGGGAGGATACAATTCCTCAAAACTTCGGTCAACCCAGGAGTTCACCATCGATCGACATCGTTTCATCACCATCGATCGATGGCGGATATCCCGGATCGATCGACAGACTAAGAGTCAGATCGCCCGACAGACGATTGGAGTTTGGACAAGGTGCCTTCAATACCGATGGATCCAGGATATTCAAATGGGAAGCAAATGATGAATATGGTGTCTACAGAGATAAGTTTGGCTATTCTAGAGGAGTTGATGTTGAAATCATCCATGTTACCAAGGAGCAAGTAAATAAAATTCTGGATAGAACATCCCTTTTTCACAGAGGTTGCTTACGCCTTCCAGTACACACACGCCCTTACCATGCATACATACAACCACCAGTACCCTACAGTAGAGAGGAGATAGATGATATGGTGACTGATGTATGGAGAGCTCAGGCACACCTTGAGGCAAACATGCATACATTGGTGGAAGATACTTTCGAGCCTTTGGATGTCAGCTACAAGGACTTCCAGAATATTATTGCTGAGGTAAGAGTGGAGCTTGGAAACATACTAACCATGCTTGAGAAAGAAGCTACGCCACCAATATCGACCGACAGAGTACCTTCACCATCGATCGACATCAGCAAGACTACATCCAAGGACCGACCAGAATGTTCATCACCTAAGAGAGATGAATGGGAGATTGCCTATATCAATACACGGATTGGAGACGTCTACAACCCTCTCAACAACAATGTCGAATGGTTAAGCAAGAGGATCGATCTTCTACAGAAAGAGCTAGCATCAATTCGCAAGAAAGATAAGACTCGGAATGCTACTTTTCCATCGATCGACACACAGTCTTCACCGTCGATCGACACAAGGTTCGCAGCACTGGAAGATAGGATGAAAGCATACGAGACGAAGCATGAAAATTTCAGTTCACCTATCCTGCGATACCATGACACACTGTCACAGCAGCTGAACGAGCTACAAAAAGACATGAGCATAGTTCAAGATCATCTTGGTCTTCGTGACAGAAACGCAAAATCGATCGACAGGCCTAGACCAATATCGATCGACATCGAGCCACCACCAGCGAGAAGAGCATGCCCTACAGCAGAGGTTGATGAGATCAAACATGAGCTGTACGAGGCTATGGATGCTATGGAGAGGAGACTCAACGGGACCTGTGATACCATTGACTAAACTGTTAACGAACGAGTAAACAGACTATGTAGAACTACTGGCCAAATGAAGAGCAATATACGTGCTCTGCAGTACCAAGGACAGTGCTCACAATCGATCGACACAGTAGATTCTGAGTCGACCGACAGAACTCTCAGCGAAACGACCGACGCGCATCTAGTAGCATCGATCGACACCGAGTCCTTAGCAGACCAAGATCAGTTTATTCTTGACAGGATATATGCATTACAGAGTGAGCTAAAGGAATTGTCCGTATATACCTACCAGACCATCGACAGGAAGGTTGGCAACATTGAATACATTGAAAATTCTGTGAGGAAGCTTCAGGATACAGTCCTCAAGATAGATAAGAAACAACTAAGGTCAGATGATGCCACAAGAAGCTTCGCTGCCACATGGTTCAACAGTAGGAGACACAAGATTGATGATTGCTGTCCAGTAATCAGCAGTTTCTGAACCCCATGAGTCACTCACCTACCACAGTCAAGCTAAATTACTATAACAAAGCGCTGAGTGGGAGGCAACCCACTATTAGGTTTTCTTTTATTTTTCTTTATTTTATTTATTTTTCCTTTTTGCTTTTATTTTTCGGATTTATTTTGCAGTTTTTATAAGATCCGAGTAGAATGATGACTCCGTCGACCGACATTTACCATTCATATCGCTCGACACCACACGACCATTACTAACGATCGACGTATACCACTACGAATCGATCGACACCTTGTCAATCAGGTTTAATCATTCTCACTTGTTATATTTATTAATTATGCTTTATTTTATTTACCTCACCACCGGCTGTGTTACACTGGGACAGTGTAATTTAAGTCTGGGGGGAATTTACTAATATGTGTTTTTATTTTGGTTTTTATTCAAATTTTTTTTCAAAATTATTTTTCGCATAAGTATTAAATAAGAACATTGATATAAATTTATATTTGATTGTCTGACCACTCTTTAGCACCATTCTAGATTACTGATTGCAGATAGTACTAAAGATGCTAAAGTGGATCAACCTGTCATCTATATTCACTAGCTAAAATTGTTTGAAGGAACCAAAGCTGACCTCCAACACTAATACTGACTTATTTGCTTGTCTTGGGGCTTGGAAATCACTGGATCGGAATCTTCTTACAAGTCTGGAAGGTAAAAAAGTCTGTGTGTTTTTGGTTCCCTTCCTTTTCTCTCTTCAGCGTCTCAAGATCTAAGTTTATGTTATAAAAGATTGAAATAATTTCTTGAGAGGCAGAGGGGTAGGAGTGTCTCCTGTGACCCCAGTATTCTAAATCTCAAGGATGATCACACATTGTGGAAACGAGGGATAGGTTGAGTACCAAACCCCATTATTCGCTACACTTTGCCAAAAATGTATGAGTTACAATGCAAATGTCAATGAGATGGACTAGATGACCTATGTGGCACCGAAACCTGTTGAAATTGAAACTAATAATAGATTCAGAGAAGAGAGATGAGGGGAGAAAGGGATCAGAGAAGACTACCTGTGTGTTCAGATACTTGTTTGAGTTGAATCCATGTTACTTTTGATCGATACTCCCAAGGTAAAGCATGCACTTTTATTTAATGTTAAGAAATGAGGTTAGTAGAGGGGAATGTCAGATGAGATTTGCTAAGTTTTTGACTAGATGAGTTTGGTTGCTAAGCTAGAATAGTATATAATGAACTTTTGTGATTAGGATGTTTAGACATGAATTGCAAACCCATAGAGTGATGACTTCAATATTTTGAATCTTTGAGTTCATGCTGTTTTCAAACCTTTTCCAAAGACTATTGTTTTTGCTTGAGGACAAGCAAAGGAGTAAGTCTGGGGGAGTTGATATACCATGGATTTTACCTGTTTTTAACCATGGTACACTAGTATTTTATTATATATTTAATCTGTTTTCTAGCCTGTTAGGTATGTTTTCAGGTTCAGGAGCATTTTGTGAGAAAGTGATGTTTTTGGAGCATTTTGGAGTGCAAGAGATGATACACCTGAGTTGACCATTCAAGACCAAGTCGAAAGTCAACATTGCGATTATAATCGATCGATACTCATCCTGAGTTGTCGATCGATGTAGCTGAGAAGATCCGTGTACTAGAAGATTATAATCGATCGATACACATCCTGTGTTGTCGATCGATATCGAGGACGAAATGGTTCAGCCAACTACTTCACCAAGACTTCACCAAATTATGAGATTGCCCCTGATGAGTTTTTAACCTAATGGAAATGCTTAAATATTCCTGCTAAGTGTCTTTTGACGGCAAGAGAAGAACCTTCGAGAGAAGCAAGCTTTGAACAGCTAAAGAGAAAAGCAGAGAGTGTGAGAGAGA
The DNA here is from genome assembly GCA_019706035.1 of Raphanus raphanistrum subsp. raphanistrum. NCBI lineage: Eukaryota > Viridiplantae > Streptophyta > Magnoliopsida > Brassicales > Brassicaceae > Raphanus > Raphanus raphanistrum. The sequence continues at coordinate 8,043,332 of CM033986.1, read as the reverse complement.
GACTAGAGTTTTTTTTTGTTTTTAGAGATTGGAGAGATTTCTCATTTCCTTTTGTATTTCTACTTATTTCTATCTATGCAATTCTTTCATCTATCCATTGTCATGAATTGCTTAGCTATGTCTGAGTAGTCTACTTGTTAGATTTAGCGTTTAAATAGGTTTGTGGGATTAGCCCCAAACTATAAATTGCTAAGTTGTGGTACTCATCAAATGGATTGCACCATATTCTTGTTCTAGATTAGCTAACTAGAACATAGATCACTAGGATCTTTGATTATCTTGAATTATCCATTTGAGCTAGCTTGTCTCCCGTTGAGAAGAGCGACAGCTCCTCCTTGATACCTAGTGTTCATTATCGGCTCGCGCCTATGCATATCTAGAAGCCGTCGATCGATATCCCGACAGGCGAATCAATCGCCGAGCGAAAGGTGTATTGATCGATATCTCAAAAGGATGTCGATCGACTCTTTTTCTGTGTCAACATACGACAGTTGAGGCCAGAGATCTAGATTATTTAACCAGTGATACATCACTAGAGTTAAGCGGCTGAGATCTATAGTATCATGCAAGCAACTTGTTAAAGCATTTATAGAAATTATAATCTCCATTCCTGAATAGAAGCCCTATGTCTAGCACTCTTTATCACATTTAAACAACCCATCATATTGTTAGTTAGAGCAACTACCTTGCTCATTTTAGGAATTGCTATTTTTATTTCCATCATATAAACCAACTTCACCTAGGATTGATTAGTAGATTTTATTTAATTGGTTCCCTAGCTCCTCGTGATTCGATCCCTAAGTACTACAGTTGTACCTCTTATTTGAGAGAGTAAGCTCTACTGGGTAATTTGAGCACTATCAGTCCACAACTCATTATACACTTACAATTGTCTCTGCAAATTCTGGTCTGACAGGTCTTCCATCAGAATGAGTGTGTCCTGCCACCCAAATCTTACTCCTTGTCACCTTGCTAGGGTCAGTGCTCTTTCTTTTTTCTACAAGTACAAATGGGACATTAATAAAATGCCAACACCGTGTCAGTATATGGAGTAGCAACACATTACCATCTCATGATCTAGGCGAATCATTCCTTTGTGGCTGGTGGTGTGGGGTATCTGCGCTGTAATACCCCGACTTCATGAGAAGAAATATTTTTAAATAAATAATTCAAATAATTTATTTTGGGAATTTATTACGTGTTCGTAATTTATTTCTCGAAAATAAAATTTTATGGAGCTAAAGTGATCAATGATGATGGAGTTTTGGTTACCAAGTCTGGATGGACTAGTTGGACGTGTTAAGGGTGATGATAATTTAAATATCATGCATGCACGTGTTTAAAGAAGGAAGCAAGAAAAAGTCAAGTGATTACTCATTTTAATGAGCACGTGGCATGGCTATAGAAGAAACAAGTAATGCTTTGAAGCATAGTCATGGTCAAAACGTGGCCAAGCAAGAAAGAAAAAAAGAAATAAACTACCTATTCATGTTTGTCTTGATCACGTGGCCAATATGGAGAGGAAGATTTAGCTTAGTCATGTTGAAACGTGGCCAAAGGAGGGAGGGTGAGTGTGATACTTGTCACCACCACATGATTCATGTGCAACTATTGTATGGATCACATGGTTTATATTAATAAAATTAATGTTTATCTTAGCTTCCGCATTGTATACTGATTGCATATGAACCTCAGATCACTTGAAAATGACTTAGAAAAATATGGACATAAACCGGCCAATTGCACTTAGATGGTTAGGTTAAGGCCGCGGACTGGTTGGGTCATGGGATCCAGGTTCGGATCTTACACACCTAGCCGAAAAGAAGATGATTACTCAGTAAAAAGTTGGGCAGATAGCGGATTTCATGAGAGTTTTGCAGTAGACATAGCCACCTCTTCCCACAGTGGAGACCACAGTGAAGAACATGATGCAGACTACTGGGAAGAGAGAGCTTGGGAAAATTACTTGGAAAATGACAGATTTGCAAATCGATTCCCACAATCGATCGACATTAAGCGCCCACCATCGATCGATTATCTACTTCATCCAGCAAAACGACATCGTCCATCGATCGACATAGCCAGTATCACATCGATCGATATTAACCTGGACGACTTAAAGGACAAAATCGGAATTTCACCGATTAGGGCAACACATGGGTATAAGAGGTTGACAACTCAAGCCACGAAAATTCAAAACTCTTCACCTTCTACCCAGCAGCTTCCAACACTCAGAAACTTATCAATGGAGGACTGCAACCCCATGAACAATCGATCCAACCATGCAGCTAGACGTGCACCATCGATCGCCACCACCACATCACCATCGATCGACGCCTTCAACAGAGCTCAATCTCGATTTCATGGCCCTTATGATATCAGGAACGTTTCACTAACACCTGATGAATTTGGAATTTTCAGGGACACATATGGCTATGCAAGAGCAATGGATGGAAGAGTTCTGCACATAACCAGAGAAGACATAGCAGACATCCTCCAAGTAGCTAATGGACCAGAAAACCTGTTCACACAGCAATGTAGCCATCCAGACATCCTAGCTCACGTCCAGGACAACCACCACGTCAACACAAGGGAGGATACAATTCCTCAAAACTTCGGTCAACCCAGGAGTTCACCATCGATCGACATCGTTTCATCACCATCGATCGATGGCGGATATCCCGGATCGATCGACAGACCAAGAGTCAGATCGCCCGACAGACGATTGGAGTTTGGACAACGTGCCTTCAATACCGATGGATCCCGGATATTCAAATGGGAAGCAAATGATGAATATGGTGTCTACAGAGATAAGTTTGGCTATTCTAGAGGAGTTGATGTTGAAATCATCCATGTTACCAAGGAGCAAGTAAATAAAATTCTGGATAGAACATCCCTTTTTCACAGAGGTTGCTTACGCCTTCCAGTACACACACGCCCTTACCATGCATACATACAACCACCAGTACCCTACAGTAGAGAGGAGATAGATGATATGGTGACTGATGTATGGAGAGCTCAGGCACACCTTGAGGCAAACATGCATACATTGGTGGAAGATACTTTCGAGCCTTTGGATGTCAGCTACAAGGACTTCCAGAATATTATTGCTGAGGTAAGAGTGGAGCTTGGAAACATACTAACCATGCTTGAGAAAGAAGCTACGCCACCAATATCGACCGACAGAGTACCTTCACCATTGATCGACATCAGCAAGACTACATCCAAGGACCGACCAGAATGTTCATCACCTAAGAGAGATGAATGGGAGATTGCCTATATCAATACACGGATTGGAGACGTCTACAGCCCTCTCAACAACAATGTCGAATGGTTAAGCAAGAGGATCGATCTTCTACAGAAAGAGCTAGCATCAATTCGCAAGAAAGATAAGACTCGGAATGCTACTTTTCCATCAATCGACACACAGTCTTCACCGTCGATCGACACAAGGTTCGCAGCACTGGAAGATAGGATGAAAGCATACGAGACGAAGCATGAAAATTTCAGTTCACCTATCCTGCGATACCATGACACACTGTCACAGCAGCTGAACGAGCTACAAAAAGACATGAGCATAGTTCAAGATCATCTTGGTCTTCGTGACAGAAACGCAAAATCGATCGACAGGCCTAGACCAATATCGATCGACATCGAGCCACCACCAGCGAGAAGAGCATGCCCTACAGCAGAGGTTGATGAGATCAAACATGAGCTGTACGAGGCTATGGATGCTATGGAGAGGAGACTCAACGGGACCTGTGATACCATTGACTACACTGTTAACGAACGAGTAAACAGACTATGTAGAACTACTGGCCAAATGAAGAGCAATATACGTGCTCTGCAGTACCAAGGACAGTGCTCACAATCGATCGGCACAGTAGATTCTGAGTCGACCGACAGAACTCTCAGCGAAACGACCGACGCGCATCTAGTAGCATCGATCGACACCGAGTCCTTAGCAGACCGAGATCAGTTTATTCTTGACAGGATAGATGCATTACAGAGTGAGCTAAAGGAATTGTCCGTATATACCTACCAGACCATCGTCGACAGGAAGGTTGGCAACATTGAATACATTGAAAATTCTGTGAGGAAGCTTCAGGATACAGTCCTCAAGATAGATAAGAAACAACTAAGGTCAGATGATGCCACAAGAAGCTTCGCTGCCACATGGTTCAACAGTAGGAGACACAAGATTGATGATTGCTGTCCAGTAATCAGCAGTTTCTGAACCCCATGAGTCACTCACCTACCACAGTCAAGCTAAATTACTATAACAAAGCGCTGAGTGGGAGGCAACCCACTATTAGGTTTTCTTTTATTTTTCTTTATTTTATTTATTTTTCCTTTTTGCTTTTATTTTTCGGATTTATTTTGCAGTTTTTATAAGATCCGAGTAGAATGATGACTCCGTCGACCGACATTTACCATTCATATCGCTCGACACCACACGACCATTACTAACGATCGACGTATACCACTACGAATCGATCGACACCTTGTCAATCAGGTTTAATCATTCTCACTTGTTATATTTATTAATTATGCTTTATTTTATTTACCTCACCACCGGCTGTGTTACACTGGGACAGTGTAATTTAAGTCTGGGGGGAATTTACTAATATGTGTTTTTATTTTGGTTTTATTCAAATTTTTTTTCAAAATTATTTTTCGCATAAGTATTAAATAGGAACATTGATATAAATTTATATTTGATTGTCTGACCACTATTTAGCACCATTCTAGATTACTGATTGCAGATAGTACTAAAGATGCTAAAGTGGATCAACCTGTCATCTATATTCACTAGCTAAAATTGTTTGAAGGAACCAAAGCTGACCTCCAACACTAATACTGACTTATTTGCTTGTCTTGGGGCTTGGAAATCACTGGATCGGAATCTTCTTACAAGTCTGGAAGGTAAAAAAGTCTGTGTGTTTCTGGTTCCCTTCCTTTTCTCTCTTCAGCGTCTCAAGATCTAAGTTTATGTTATAAAAGATTGAAATAATTTCTTGAGAGGCAGAGGGGTAGGAGTGTCTCCTGTGACCCCAGTATTCTAAATCTCAAGGATGATCACACATTGTGGAAACGAGGGATAGGTTGAGTACCAAACCCCATTATTCGCTACACTTTGCCAAAAATGTATGAGTTACAATGCAAATGTCAATGAGATGGACTAGATGACCTATGTGGCACCGAAACCTGTTGAAATTGAAACTAATAATAGATTCAGAGAAGAGAGATGAGGGGAGAAAGGGATCAGAGAAGACTACCTGTGTGTTCAGATACTTGTTTGAGTTGAATCCATGTTACTTTTGATCGATACTCCCAAGGTAAAGCATGCACTTTTATTTAATTTTAAGAAATGAGGTTAGTAGAGGGGAATGTCAGATGAGATTTGCTAAGTTTTTGACTAGATGAGTTTGGTTGCTAAGCTAGAATAGTATACAATGAACTTTTGTGATTAGGATGTTTAGACATGAATTGCAAACCCATAGAGTGATGACTTCAATATTTTGAATCTTTGAGTTCATGCTGTTTTCAAACCTTTTCCAAAGACTATTGTTTTTGCTTGAGGACAAGCAAAGGAGTAAGTCTGGGGGAGTTGATATACCATGGATTTTACCTGTTTTTAACCATGGTATACTAGTATTTTATTATATATTTAATCTGTTTTCTAGCCTGTTAGGTATGTTTTCAGGTTCAGGAGCATTTTGTGAGAAAGTGATGTTTTGGAGCATTTTGGAGTGCAAGAGATGATACACCTGAGTTGACCATTCAAGACCAAGTCGAAAGTCAACATTGCGATTATAATCGATCGATACTCATCCTGAGTTGTCGATCGATGTAGCTGAGAAGATCCGTGTACTAGAAGATTATAATCGATCGATACACATCCTGTGTTGTCGATCGATATCGAGGACGAAATGGTTCAGCCAACTACTTCACCAAGACTTCACCAAATTATGAGATTGCCCCTGACGAGTTTTTAACCTAATGGAAATGCTTAAATATTCCTGCTAAGTGTCTTTTGACGGCAAGAGAAGAACCTTCGAGAGAAGCAAGCTTTGAACAGCTAAAGAGAAAAGCAGAGAGTGTGAGAGAGAGACTAGAGTTTTATTTTGTTTTTAGAGATTGGAGAGATTTCTCATTTCCTTTTGTATTTCTACTTATTTCTATCTATGCAATTCTTTCATCTATCCATTGTCATGAATTGCTTAGCTATGTCTGAGTAGTCTACTTGTTAGATTTAGCGTTTAAATAGGTTTGTGGGATTAGCCCCAAACTATAAATTGCTAAGTTGTGGTACTCATCAAATGGATTGCACCATATTCTTGTTCTAGATTAGCTAACTAGAACATAGATCACTAGGATCTTTGATTATCTTGAATTATCCATTTGAGCTAGCTTGTCTCCCGTTGAGAAGAGCGACAGCTCCTCCTTGAGACCTAGTGTTCATTATCGGCTCGCGCCTATGCATATCTAGAAGCCGTCGATCGATATCCCGACAGGCGAATCAATCGCCGAGCGAAAGGTGTATTGATCGATATCTCAAAAGGATGTCGATCGACTCTTTTTCTGTGTCAACATACGACAGTTGAGGCCAGAGATCTAGATTATTTAACCAGTGATACATCACTAGAGTTAAGCGGCTGAGATCTATAGTATCATGCAAGCAACTTGTTAAAGCATTTATAGAAATTATAATCTCCATTCCTGAATAGAAGCCCTATGTCTAGCACTCTTTATCACATTTAAACAACCCATCATATTGTTAGTTAGAGCAACTACCTTGCTCATTTTAGGAATTGCTATTTTTATTTCAATCATATAAACCAACTTCACCTAGGATTGATTAGTAGATTTTATTTAATTGGTTCCCTAGCTCCTCGTGATTCGATCCCTAAGTACTACAGTTGTACCTCTTATTTGAGAGAGTAAGCTCTACTGGGTAATTTGAGCACTATCAGTCCACAACTCATTATACACTTACAATTGTCTCTGCAAATTCTGGTCTGACAGGTCTTCCATCAGAATGAGTGTGTCCTGCCACCCAAATCTTACTCCTTGTCACCTTGCTAGGGTCAGTGCTCTTTCTTTTTTCTACAAGTACAAATGGGACATTAATAAAATGCCAACACCGTGTCAGTATATGGAGTAGCAACACATTACCATCTCATGAGCTAGGCGAATCATTCCTTTGTGGCTGGTGGTGTGGGGTATCTGCGCTGTAATACCCCGATTTCATGAGAAGAAATATTTTTAAATAAATAATTCAAATAATTTATTTTGGGAATTTATTACGTGTTCGTAATTTATTTCTCGAAAATAAAATTTTATGGAGCTAAAGTGATCAATGATGATGGAGTTTTGGTTACCAAGTCTGGATGGACTAGTTGGACGTGTTAAGGGTGATGATAATTTAAATATCATGCATGCACGTGTTTAAAGAAGGAAGCAAGAAAAAGTCAAGTGATTACTCATTTTAATGAGCACGTGGCATGGCTATAGAAGAAACAAGTAATGCTTTGAAGCATAGTCATGGTCAAAACGTGGCCAAGCAAGAAAGAAAAAAAGAAATAAACTACCTATTCATGTTTGTCTTGATCACGTGGCCAATATGGAGAGGAAGATTTAGCTTAGTCATGTTGAAACGTGGCCAAAGGAGGGAGGGTGAGTGTGATACTTGTCACCACCACATGATTCATGTGCAACTATTGTATGGATCACATGGTTTATATTAATAAAATTAATGTTTATCTTAGCTTCCGCATTGTATACTGATTGCATATGAACCTCAGATCACTTGAAAATGACTTAGAAAAATATGGACATAAACCGGCCAATTGCACTTAGATGGTTAGGTTAAGGCCGCGGACTGGTTGGGTCATGGGATCCAGGTTCGGATCTTACACACCTAGCCGAAAAGAAGATGATTACTCAGTAAAAAGTTGGGCAGATAGCGGATTTCATGAGAGTTTTGCAGTAGACATAGCCACCTCTTCCCACAGTTGAGACCACAGTGAAGAACATGATGCAGACTACTGGGAAGAGAGAGCTTGGGAAAATTACTTGGAAAATGACAGATTTGCAAATCGATTCCCACAATCGATCGACATTAAGCGCCCACCATCGATCGATTATCTACTTCATCCAGCAAAACGACATCGTCCATCGATCGACATAGCCAGTATCACATCGATCGATATTAACCTGGACGACTTAAAGGACAAAATCGGAATTTCACCGATTAGGGCAACACATGGATATAAGAGGTTGACAACTCAAGCCACGAAAATTCAAAACTCTTCACCTTCTACCCAGCAGCTTCCAACACTCAGAAACTTATCAATGGAGGACTGCAACCCCATGAACAATCGATCCAACCATGCAGCTAGACGTGCACCATCGATCGCCACCACCACATCACCATCGATCGACGCCTTCAACAGAGCTCAATCTCGATTTCATGGCCCTTATGATATCAGGAACGTTTCACTAACACCTGATGAATTTGGAATTTTCAGGGACACATATGGCTATGCAAGAGCAATGGATGGAAGAGTTCTGCACATAACCAGAGAAGACATAGCAGACATCCTCCAAGTAGCTAATGGACCAGAAAACCTGTTCACACAGCAATGTAGCCATCCAGACATCCTAGCTCACGTCCAGGACAACCACCACGTCAACACAAGGGAGGATACAATTCCTCAAAACTTCGGTCAACCCAGGAGTTCACCATCGATCGACATCGTTTCATCACCATCGATCGATGGCGGATATCCCGGATCGATCGACAGACCAAGAGTCAGATCGCCCGACAGACGATTGGAGTTTGGACAACGTGCCTTCAATACCGATGGATCCAGGATATTCAAATGGGAAGCAAATGATGAATATGGTGTCTACAGAGATAAGTTTGGCTATTCTAGAGGAGTTGATGTTGAAATCATCCATGTTACCAAGGAGCAAGTAAATAAAATTCTGGATAGAACATCCCTTTTTCACAGAGGTTGCTTACGCCTTCCAGTACACACACGCCCTTACCATGCATACATACAACCACCAGTACCCTACAGTAGAGAGGAGATAGATGATATGGTGACTGATGTATGGAGAGCTCAGGCACACCTTGAGGCAAACATGCATACATTGGTGGAAGATACTTTCGAGCCTTTGGATGTCAGCTACAAGGACTTCCAGAATATTATTGCTGAGGTAAGAGTGGAGCTTGGAAACATACTAACCATGCTTGAGAAAGAAGCTACGCCACCAATATCGACCGACAGAGTACCTTCACCATCGATCGACATCAGCAAGACTACATCCAAGGACCGACCAGAATGTTCATCACCTAAGAGAGATGAATGGGAGATTGCCTATATCAATACACGGATTGGAGACGTCTACAGCCCTCTCAACAACAATGTCGAATGGTTAAGCAAGAGGATCGATCTTCTACAGAAAGAGCTAGCATCAATTCGCAAGAAAGATAAGACTCGGAATGCTACTTTTCCATCGATCGACACACAGTCTTCACCGTCGATCGACACAAGGTTCGCAGCACTGGAAGATAGGATGAAAGCATACGAGACGAAGCATGAAAATTTCAGTTCACCTATCCTGCGATACCATGACACACTGTCACAGCAGCTGAACGAGCTACAAAAAGACATGAGCATAGTTCAAGATCATCTTGGTCTTCGTGACAGAAACGCAAAATCGATCGACAGGCCTAGACCAATATCGATCGACATCGAGCCACCACCAGCGAGAAGAGCATGCCCTACAGCAGAGGTTGATGAGATCAAACATGAGCTGTACGAGGCTATGGATGCTATGGAGAGGAGACTCAACGGGACCTGTGATACCATTGACTACACTGTTAACGAACGAGTAAACAGACTATGTAGAACTACTGGCCAAATGAAGAGCAATATACGTGCTCTGCAGTACCAAGGACAGTGCTCACAATCGATCGACACAGTAGATTCTGAGTCGACCGACAGAACTCTCAGCGAAACGACCGACGCGCATCTAGTAGCATCGATCGACACCGAGTCCTTAGCAGACCGAGATCAGTTTATTCTTGACAGGATAGATGCATTACAGAGTGAGCTAAAGGAATTGTCCGTATATACCTACCAGACCATCGACAGGAAGGTTGGCAACATTGAATACATTGAAAATTCTGTGAGGAAGCTTCAGGATACAGTCCTCAAGATAGATAAGAAACAACTAAGGTCAGATGATGCCACAAGAAGCTTCGCTGCCACATGGTTCAACAGTAGGAGACACAAGATTGATGATTGCTGTCCAGTAATCAGCAGTTTCTGAACCCCATGAGTCACTCACCTACCACAGTCAAGCTAAATTACTATAACAAAGCGCTGAGTGGGAGGCAACCCACTATTAGGTGTTCTTTTATTTTTCTTTATTTTATTTATTTTTCCTTTTTGCTTTTATTTTTCGGATTTATTTTGCAGTTTTTATAAGATCCGAGTAGAATGATGACTCCGTCGACCGACATTTACCATTCATATCGCTCGACACCACACGACCATTACTAACGATCGACGTATACCACTACGAATCGATCGACACCTTGTCAATCAGGTTTAATCATTCTCACTTGTTATATTTATTAATTATGCTTTATTTTATTTACCTCACCACCGGCTGTGTTACACTGGGACAGTGTAATTTAAGTCTGGGGGGAATTTACTAATATGTGTTTTTATTTTGGTTTTTATTCAAAATTTTTTTCAAAATTATTTTTCGCATAAGTATTAAATAGGAACATTGATATAAATTTATATTTGATTGTCTGACCACTCTTTAGCACCATTCTAGATTACTGATTGCAGATAGTACTAAAGATGCTAAAGTGGATCAACCTGTCATCTATATTCACTAGCTAAAATTGTTTGAAGGAACCAAAGCTGACCTCCAACACTAATACTGACTTATTTGCTTGTCTTGGGGCTTGGAAATCATTGGATCGGAATCTTCTTACAAGTCTGGAAGGTAAAAAAGTCTGTGTGTTTCTGGTTCCCTTCCTTTTCTCTCTTCAGCGTCTCAAGATCTAAGTTTATGTTATAAAAGATTGAAATAATTTCTTGAGAGGCAGAGGGGTAGGAGTGTCTCCTGTGACCCCAGTATTCTAAATCTCAAGGATGATCACACATTGTGGAAACGAGGGATAGGTTGAGTACCAAACCCCATTATTCGCTACACTTTGCCAAAAATGTATGAGTTACAATGCAAATGTCAATGAGATGGACTAGATGACCTATGTGGCACCGAAACCTGTTGAAATTGAAACTAATAAGAGATTCAGAGAAGAGAGATGAGGGGAGAAAGGGATCAGAGAAGACTACCTGTGTGTTCAGATACTTGTTTGAGTTGAGTCCATGTTACTTTTGATCGATACTCCCAAGGTAAAGCATGCACTTTTATTTAATGTTAAGAAATGAGGTTAGTAGAGGGGAATGTCAGATGAGATTTGCTAAGTTTTTGACTAGATGAGTTTGGTTGCTAAGCTAGAATAGTATATAATGAACTTTTGTGATTAGGATGTTTAGACATGAATTGCAAACCCATAGAGTGATGACTTCAATATTTTGAATCTTTGAGTTCATGCTGTTTTCAAACCTTTTCCAAAGACTATTGTTTTTGCTTGAGGACAAGCAAAGGAGTAAGTCTGGGGGAGTTGATATACCATGGATTTTACCTGTTTTTAACCATGGTATACTAGTATTTTATTATATATTTAATCTGTTTTCTAGCCTGTTAGGTATGTTTTCAGGTTCAGGAGCATTTTGTGAGAAAGTGATGTTTTTGGAGCATTTTGGAGTGCAAGAGATGATACACCTGAGTTGACCATTCAAGACCAAGTCGAAAGTCAACATTGCGATTATAATCGATCGATACTCATCCTGAGTTGTCGATCGATGTAGCTGAGAAGATCCGTGTACTAGAAGATTATAATCGATCGATACACATCCTGTGTTGTCGATCGATATCGAGGACGAAATGGTTCAGCCAACTACTTCACCAAGACTTCACCAAATTATGAGATTGCCCCTGACGAGTTTTTAACCTAATGGAAATGCTTAAATATTCCTGCTAAGTGTCTTTTGACGGCAAGAGAAGAACCTTCGAGAGAAGCAAGCTTCTGGTCTGACAGGTCTTCCATCAGAATGAGTGTGTCCTGCCACCCAAATCTTACTCCTTGTCACCTTGCTAGGGTCAGTGCTCTTTTTTTTTTCTACAAGTACAAATGGGACATTAATAAAATGCCAACACCGTGTCAGTATATGGAGTAGCAACACATTACCATCTCATGAGCTAGGCGAATCATTCCTTTGCGGCTGGTGGTGTGGGGTATCTGCGCTGTAATACCCCGACTTCATGAGAAGAAATATTTTTAAATAAATAATTCAAATAATTTATTTTGGGAATTTATTACGTGTTCGTAATTTATTTCTCGAAAATAAAATTTTATGGAGTTAAAATGATCAATGATGATGGAGTTTTGGTTACCAAGTCTGGATGGACTAGTTGGACGTGTTAAGGGTGATGATAATTTAAATATCATGCATGCACGTGTTTAAAGAAGCAAGAAAAAGTCAAGTGATTACTCATTTTAATGAGCACGTGGCATGGCTATAGAAGAAACAAGTAATGCTTTGAAGCATAGTCATGGTCAAAACGTGGCCAAGCAAGAAAGAAAAAAAGAAATAAACTACCTATTCATGTTTGTCTTGATCACGTGGCCAATGTGGAGAGGAAGATTTAGCTTAGTCATGTTGAAACGTGGCCAAAGGAGGGAGGGTGAGTGTGATACTTGTCACCACCACATGATTCATGTGCAACTATAAAAGGAAGGTAAAGCCCCTCCATTTCTTGATCATTTTCAACGTGACCAAGACACAAGAAAAGAGAGCAAGAGAAGAGAAAAGAAATAAAAAGAAAAAGAAAGAAAAGGAGAGATAAGGAAAATAAGAAAATAGTTTTAAAGAATTAAAAGAAGCAAAGATCGCGGGATTATCGATACGGGACTAAGACGAAGATTTGGAGTGGATAAAAAAGGGTTTGGTCAGCTTCCGGAATCGAAGAGTCAAGCCGCATCGGTTAATCACTGTGAGTCACGGTTAAATTTTTAATACAGGTTCCTGACATCGGAGACGGTTCCTGAGCTATGAAAGCCGGACCGGTCTAGGTGTCAGTTTGTGGTTCCGGGGCTTGAGACGATGTTTGTGCTAAGTGGATAGCAAGACTAGTCTAAGCACTCGGGTTATTATCGTGTGTTTATTGTATGTTGTTGGTATATATGTACCTCGTGTTGGTACAGTTGTGTTAGAACCTCGTAGTGGTTCTAGTAGTTGCAGGTCATTACTTCCTCAAATGATACCACTAAGCCGGTCGTGGTCCGGAAAGTGGTGGGCTCGGTTTTACTTGGCTTGATCACCAAGGCCGAGTGTCACACGTAGATGTGACAGCCCCCGGCGAGTCCGATAGAGGACCGGGGCAAGGCGATTCCGATTGAGGACCGTGACCGGGAAGATTCCCGAGCGCCTACGCCTTTGTGGTGAAATAGTGAAGGGATTGCCGGTGTCCCTTGTATGGAGGAAGAATGATTCTGTTGGGCCCTAGGATTATTATATATATGCATCTTGATTTATTGTTTACTGCTTTAATGCTTTGTTTATTAATTGTTGAACTACCCGTATTGCTTGTGTTTGGGGTTGGGTTTGGGATAACGGGTAGTTGTATATGCTATATTGGGAACCCTGGCTCACTGAGTGAAATTAGTTCGCTCACTCCTCACCATTCTTGCAGGTAACCAGTTGTAAAGACCATAGCGCTCGCGGAACTGTAGGAGCTGGTGTAGATTGGACATCTTTTGCTAAAGACTCGTTTCAAGATATATGAATGTATGTTTTACTTTCGGCTGCGTCCATGGACCATATGTATAATATTTTGGGCTTGTGAACTCAATATAATATATATATGATATAAAGTATTTTTTATATTCGTGACGTGTTGAATCTGATATTAGGTTAGTCCGACCTAACACAACTCTATGACTCGGAACGGGTTGCAAAGCCTAAGACCGAAGATTAGAGGAAACGAGTTTTGAATGGATAATCTGGGTTACTTAATCTTATTTTGTGACTTGGAAAGTCTATTCTTAACCCGTTGTAACATTTGTGGACCGGGCAGAGTAAGGTCTTTTGGGCATGTTTTATTTATTGCCTGACTGGCTGACCGATGTCTAAAAACGGTTTGGGGGTGTTACAGAAGTGGTATCAGAGCATGGTTTAGATCATGCGGTCAATCACGTGTTTTCTGTGTGTTTATCGAGTCAATGTGTCGCAAAAGATGTGTTAGGAAACCAGCAGAGTTCCGCTTTAATAAATTTTCTAAATAGGAAACCCATGTTCGTGGATTGCAGATGGCAAGGAGGGGAATGAGTGAAGGGGGACATGATTGGATGTTGGGTATAGGCAGAACCTCAAGACGGAGATGACTGGGATATGAATCCGAGGGAAGGGTGCAAACACTAGCACACCCTAACCAGGACTTTAGCGAGGATAACTTGGTGGAAAACGAAAATCTGTTTGGGCACGACCAATCGAGGCCGCAAGAGGAGCAACTTCCACCAAACCGTACCGCAAGGGAAAGACCAGAAAGAGACGATAGTGAATCAAGTGTTCGAGGACCAAGACTAACAAGGAGAGAGAACCCGATTGAACCTAGATCTCATAACCAGCCACAACAAGAAGTAGGAATGGAGCACACTCTGAAGATGCTTCATGACGTGATAGCAAGATCACTGCAACAACCTCAAGTTCAGCCTCAACCAATCATACCACCACAACCTACAGTGGCTACGCCGATGTTACCATTGATAACGGCCATGAAGAATATGAAGACACCACATTTTGAAGGAGGGCCAGATCCTTTTGAAGCAGATCAGTGGCTTCGAACCATGGAGAAAAACTTTGAGACCCTGACATGTTCCGAGGACTCTAAGAAGAAGATGGCAGTGTATTACTTAGATAAGGACGCGGCAGAATGGTGGGAGAGTAGGGATCGCCAAGTGGGACATCTTGTCACGACTTGGGCGACATTCAAAAGGGAATTTGAACGCAAGTACTTCACCCCTGAGTCCAAGCGAAGACTTCAGCGTCAGTTTGCTAACCTAGTACAAGGAGACAAGACAGTCAGAGAATACAAATCCGAGTTCATGCGACTGCGACGATACGTATTACGAGGACAAGATGATGAAGAGATGATGATATCCAACTTTCTGTTTGGTTTAAAACCAGAGTTGGAAAACAGATTAGCTGTCGGAAACTACGAGAATCTCACTGAGTTAGTAGAAAAGGCTGTGAATGTGGAGATCGGTTTAGAAGCTGAGAAGGCAAGCAATAGGAGGTAGAGTTTACGCTTTAGAATTAGATGATCCTAAGCCTCCAGGCCCATCCAAGGGTCCCATCACAGGTATTTGGGTTCTTTAACCTTGCTTGTTTTGTTTTGTGTTGTGTGATTGCTTGTGATGGATTGGTTCATTATCATTGCATAAATTTTTATATGTTTGTGTTGTTGATATATAATGATGTTGTGGCAGGAACTTTACATGTTGCGGATCGTCCCACACATGTATTGTTCGATTCAGGGGCTACACATAGTTTGTGACCCCTGAGGTAGCTGCCGAGTTTGTGGGTTCATTTGTGGTTGACAGGATTGATGTGGCTGTATTGACTCCCGGAGACCAACCCTTACAAGCTAGAGAATGCATCAGAAATGTTCCGTTAGTAATTTGTGAAAAGCTATTCTCGGCAGATTTGTTGGTGATGCCGTTAAAAGGATATGAGGTTATCCTGGGTATGGATTGGCTATCAGGTTACCAGGCACAATTAGATTGTGCAAAAGGTCGTATTTTGTTCAAGAAGACTGGGCAGAAGCAAGTGGTGTTCTACGGGATCAGTCCAAGCAAGTCTGTGTCTTTAGTTGCTGCTTTGAGAGTGGAAGATTTGCTTAAAGATGGA
This sequence comes from Raphanus raphanistrum subsp. raphanistrum, assembly GCA_019706035.1. Classification (NCBI taxonomy): domain Eukaryota; kingdom Viridiplantae; phylum Streptophyta; class Magnoliopsida; order Brassicales; family Brassicaceae; genus Raphanus; species Raphanus raphanistrum. The sequence continues at coordinate 8,027,262 of CM033986.1, read as the reverse complement.
GAAGCGTATCTGGTAACGGTAACTGCTAGTGAAGGACCCAATAGCAGCGAAGTTGAAATCAAGGATATTGCGGTAGTACAAGAGTTTGAGGATGTGTTTGCAGCTTTAAAAGAGTTACCTCCACCTCGGAGTAACCCTTTTACAATTAACTTAGAACCTGGAGCTAAGCCGATAGCAAAGGCTCCTTACCGCATGGCCCCTGCGGAGTTAGCAGAATTGAAGAAACAACTTGAAGACTTAATGGAGAAAGGTTTCATAAGATCTAGCTCATCACCGTGGGGAGCTCCGGTCTTGTTTGTCAAGAAGAAGGATGGAAGTATGAGGCTTTGTATTGATTACCGGGGAATCAACAATATCACGATCAAAGACAAGTATCCTCTTCCGAGGATAGACGAGTTGTTGGATCAGTTAAGGGGCGCAAGTTGGTTTTCAAAGATCGACTTGGCGTCGGGCTATCATCAGATTCCAATCACAGAAGGTGATGTCATGAAAACTGCATTTAGAACTCATTATGGACAATACGAGTTTGTGGTAATGCCTTTTGGCCTTACTAATGCCCCGGCGGCTTTCATGAGATTGATGAATGAAGTTTTCCATGATTATCTCGATAAGTTCGTGATAATTTTCATCGATGACATTTTAATATACTCCAAGACGAAGGAGGAACACGAAGCACATTTGAAGCTAGCAATGGAACGGTTGAGAGAGCAGAAGCTATATGCAAAGTTCAGCAAGTGTTCTTTTTGTAAGAGAGAGCTCGGGTTCTTAAGGCACCGAGTGTCCGGAGAAGGAGTTTCCATAGATTCAGAAAAGGTGAGATCCATTGAAGAATGGCCAAGGCCAACTACGGTAACAGAGATAAGAAGTTTCCTTGGGTTGGCCGGGTACTATCGAAAGTTCGTCAAGGACTTTTCATCGATCGCGAAGCCCATGACAAAGTTGACTGGAAAAGGAGTTCCATTCATCTGGGGAAATGAAACGGACGAAGCATTTCAAGGATTGAAGAAATCTTTGACCACAGCACCGGTATTGCCATTACCTGAACAAGGTAAACCTTATACTGTGTACGCAGATGCCTCTAGGGTTGGATTGGGTTGTGTGCTGATGCAGGAAAGCAAAGTCATTGTTTATGCATCAAGGCAACTCAGGAAACACGAAGAGAACTACCCAACCCATGACTTAGAAATGGCGGCAGTGGTGTTTGCATTAAGAATTTGGAGGTCCTACTTGTATGGTGAAGTCGTGGAAGTATTCACGGATCATAAAAGTCTCAAGTACCTGTTCACACAACCTGATCTGAACCTCCGACAAAGGCGATGGATGGAGTTTGTAGCAGACTACGACCTAAAGATTCAATATCACCCCGGCAAAGCTAATGTAGTCGCAGATGCACTAAGTCGTAGGAAGTTGGCGTCCGATGTTGGACAAGAAGTGGAAGCATTATCAAGTGAACTCAAGCTGATGACATTATGGGCCGTCAAAGGAGAGCCAAGTGAGCCATTGGGTATGCGTGCAATAACCCAGGCGAGTTTACTCGCACGGATCAAACTGGAGCAACAACGCGATGAAAAGTTAAAAAGAATCATCGAGGAAGTCAAGAATCAAGAAGGTCAAAACCAAAGTGGCTATCATGTGGCGGCTGATGGTACACTTCTACTTAATGGCAGGATCTCAATACCTCAGGGAGAAGGGTTACGAGATGAGATTTTGAAGTGGGCGCATCACTCGTTACTTTGTATCCACCCTGGGAGTACGAAGATGTACCGAGATATCCGAAGATATTATCATTGGCCAGGAATGAAGAAATCAGTGGCGCGATGGGTGGCTCAGTGTCAGACCTGTCAACAAGTCAAGATTGAGCATCAAATTCCAGGAGGGTTGTTACAAAGCTTACCAATACCTCAGTGGAAATGGGATTCCATATCTATGGATTTCATTACTGGATTACCCACGGCTCGAGGAAGATCGAATAATGCAATATGGGTGATTGTCGACAGATTGACGAAAGTGGCGCACTTGTTACCTATGAAAGAGACTGATAAAGTAGAAGTATTGGCAGAGATGTATGTGGACCAGATTGTGAAGTTGCATGGTGTGCCAACAGATATAGTCTCTGATCGAGATCCTAGATTCACCTCATATTTTTGGAAGGCGTTACAAGAGCATTTGGGGACCCAGTTGTTCATTAGCACGGCATATCATCCTGAGACAGACGGTCAATCCGAGAGGACCATTCGCACCATAGAAGACATGATGCGAATGTGTATATTAGATTGGGCGGGAAGCTGGGAGAAACATTTACCATTAATCGAATTCTCCTACAACAACAGCTATCATTCTAGCATAGGTATGGCACCATATGAAGCGCTTTATGGTCGGCCATGCAAAACGCCTTTATGCTGGACTGAAGTTGGAGAGAGAAGAGAGTTCGGACCCGCAGTTGTAGAAGAGACGATGAAAAATCTAGAGATCATTCAAGCCAATATGAAGAAAGCTCAGGATAGACAAAAGAAATACGCCGATCAATCAAGACGAGAAGTGGTATTCAGTATTGGTGAATGGGTTTATCTGAAAGTATCACCTCAGAAAGGAAAGGATCGATTTGGGAAGGTCGGGAAACTAGCGGTAAGATTCATCGAGCCTTACCAGATTACAGAACGAATCGGAGAAGTAGCTTATCGTCTAAACCTACCTGAAGAGATGCGGATACATCCGGTGTTTCACGTATCAATGCTGCGAAAGCATATCTATGATCCTAATGCTATTGAGACGGAGCAAATCGAAAACCTGCAAACAAACCTCACATATCCAGAGGGACCGATCCGAATAGGTGAACGGCGGATACGAAAGTTAAAGAACCGGGAGATTCCTCAAGTCCAAGTTTTCTGGGGAAAGCGGAACCGTGTAGTTGTTACTTGGGAAGAGGAGTCAAGATTTAGATCATCGCATCCATAGTTCTTCCATGAAGATGTAGTGATGGAAGAAGGGGAACCATCGAAACCTTAGAGAATTCGAGGACGAATTCTTATAAGGGGAGGAGGATGTAATACCCCGACTTCATGAGAAGAATTATTTTTAAATAAATAATTCAAATAATTTATTTTGGGAACTTATTACGTGTTCGTAATTTATTTTTCGAAAATAAAAATTTATGGAGCTAAAGTGACCAATGATGATGGAGTTTTGGTTACCAAGTCTGGATGGACTAGCTGGACGTGTTAAGGGTGATGATAATTTAATTATCATGCATGCACGTGTTTAAAGAAGGAACAAGAAAAAGTCAAGTGATTACTCATTTTAATGAGCACGTGGCATGGCTATAGAAGAAACAAGTAATGCTTTGAAGCATAGTCATGGTCAAAACGTGGCCAAGCAAGAAAGAAAGAAAAAAATAAACTACCTATTCATGTTTGTCTTGATCACGTGGCCAATATGGAGAGGAAGATTTAGCTTAGTCATGTTGAAACGTGGCCAAAGGAGGGAGGGTGAGTGTGATACTTGTCACCACCACATGATTCATGTGCAACTATAAAAGGAAGGTAAAGCCCCTCCATTTCTTGATCATTTTCAACGTGACCAAGACACAAGAAAAGAGAGCAAGAGAAGAGAAAAGAAATAAAAAGAAAAAGAAAGAAAAGGAGAGAAAAAAAAAATAAGAAAATAGTTTTAGAGAATTAAGAGAAGCAAAGATCGCGGGATTATCGATACGGGACTAAGACGAAGATTTTTGGAGTGGATAAAAAAGGGTTTGGTCAGCTTCCGAAATCGAAGAGTCAAGCCGCATCGGTTAATCACTGTGAGTCACGGTTAATTGTTTGTTAACAATTTTTAATACAGGTTCCTGACATCGGAGACGGTTCCTGAGCTATGAAAGCCGGACCGGTCTAGGTCTCAGTTTGTGGTTCCGGGGCTTGAGACGATGTTTGTGCTAAGTGGATAGCAAGACTAGTCTAAGCACTCGGGTTATTATCGTGTGTTTATTGTATGTTGTTGGTATATACGTACCTCGTGTTGGTACGGTTGTGTTAGAACCTCGTAGTGGTTCTAGTAGTTGCAGGTCATTACTTCCTCAAATAATACCACTAAACCGGTCGTGGTCCGGAAAGTGGTGGGCTCGGCGAGTCCGATAGAGGACCGGGGCACGGCGATTCCGATTGAGGACCGTGACCGTGCTGATTCCCGAGCGCCTACGCCTTTGTGGTGAAATAGTGAAGGGATTGCCGGTGTCCCTTGTATGGAGGAAGAATGATTCTGTTGGGCCCTAGGATTATTATATATATGCATCTTGATTTATTGTTTACTGCTTTAATGCTTTGTTTATTAATTGTTGAACTACCCGTATTGCTTGTGTTTGGGGTTGGGTTTGGGATAACGGGTAGTTGTATATGCTAGATTGGGAACCCTGGCTCACTGAGTGAAATTAGTTCGCTCACTCCTCACCATTCTTGCAGGTAACCAGTTGTAAAGACCATAGCGCTCGCGGAACTGTAGGAGCTGGTGTAGATTGGACATCTTTTGCTAAAGACTCGTTTCAAGATATATGAATGTATGTTTTACTTTCGGCTGCGTCCATGGACCATATGTATAATATTTTGGGCTTGTGAACTCAATATAATATATATATGATATAAAGTATGTTTTATATTCGTGACGTGTTGAATCTGATATTAGGTTAGTCTGACCTAACACAACTCTATGACTCGGAACGGGTTGCAAAGCCTAAGGCCGAAGATTAGAGGAAACGAGTTTTGAATGGATAATCTGGGTTACTTAATCTTATTTTGTGACTTGGAAAGTCTATTCTTAACCCGTTGTAACATTTCTGGACCGGGCAGAGGAAGGTCTTTTGGGCATGTTTTATTTATTGCCTGACTGGCTGACCGATGTCTAAAAACGGTTTGGGGGTGTTACATGCGCCTTCCTTAGCTCCCTATATTTGTCACTGTGAACCTGCACAAAAACTCACAAAGTCAATATTTCTTAAAAATGTCTGTTCAAATAAATAGATTAAACATTCTGAACGTTGAATTCTTCAGTAGTTTTACTGTTGACCCATTTCATCCATTCTGCCATTGACTGGATATTGCTCGGTTTTAATGTAGGTATCGCTGTCCTACTAGCACTTCGTACTTGGGTAACAAGCCTTGACTTTGGAGCTCGCCATATATAACCCATTTGCTTGAAAACACAAGCTTTTTGCCAATCTTCAGTCAAATTGAACCTTCCCTGAAATATTTTAAAACTTAAAACATAAGTTTCTCTGTCATATAATGTATGATAAATTAGACCATATATGGTACCTGAATCTCCTCGCACAGTACATAGTTAGTTTTTTTCATCGAGGTGCCTCCAATCATCCAGTAGTACAGGAACATGCTCTCTCAATAGAGGTCCCATAAATGATGACAGAGTTACAGATCCTTTGCCAACGTGTTTACCGAGAGAGTTGAACTCAACGTCAACCTTTTCATCTGGCTTCTTAGCAACTCCACGCATCTTTGTTAGACCTCTTGTTCTCTTTTTGGTGATTGTCTCATCATCTTCAGCTTCTCCATTAGATGGTTGCATACTCCCTTCCTGCGGCTGCACACTCTCTGCCTGAGGCTGCATAATCTCTTCTTCAGACATGTAAGTCCTCTCGTCCTGAGGCTGCATTCTCTCTTCCTGAGGCTGCGTCCTCTCGTCCTGCGGCTGCGTCCTCTCTTCTTCAGGCTGTGTGTTCTCTGTCTGAAAAGTACCCACATGCTCTAAGTAATCATCTTCGTCTTCCAAAACAAGTCGTTGTTTTTTGCTGCTTTTTACTCTTCGTCACCGCAGGTGTTGGTGGAATGCCTGCTTGACGTCGACTGCGTCGGGTAGTAGCTGCATCTCCTTGCTTTGCCATTTAGCAAACCTGAAACATAACCAATATTCTATGAACTACCAGCAAACATAAGTTCAACCAACTATTCCACTAGTAAGACTGCTTCACAGTCATCTCTAACACAAAAACTTTCGTCATCAGAGCCCTGGTTCCCATAATCTTCAATTTCTTGAATTTTCAAAGGTGCGGCAACAAACGTCTCCTCTGTCTCTAGCTCATGATACCCTCTAGTTGGTGCCTTCATAACAACGGACCAAGGTGAGGAATCATCTTCTTTAGCGTAGAAGATTTGTTTTGCTTGAGATGCCATAATATATGGATCTTGCATATACGGAGCCTGGTTCACTTGGAGGTTCACCAGTGTAAATCCTTGCTCTTCTTTCACACCATGACCTTTGTTCGCCCACTTTTACTTGAAGAGTGGAATCTGAAACATATGGTAGTCGAGCAGTATGATCTCTTCAATAACTCCGTAGAATGCAACCATATCCGCCTTATGTGCAGTATCTCTGGCACTGGATCTACACATGCTGAAGGCTTCATACATAACTCCACTGTTCTGTGTCTTCCGCATAACATCGTCAGTCTGAAACCGATGTCCGTTGATGATATAACCTTTGAACGTTTGAGCAGTATGTCGTGGTCCAAAAGCCAACCATCTTAGCCTCTTAGCATGCTCTTCTGAGTTGGGAGGGATCTGCGGTTAACATGAATTAAATACTTAAGAACAATATTGTAGACTACAATATTGAAAACAACAGAGCAGTATACCTTTTCTTTTACCCACTGCGAGAACTTCTCAGCATGAACTTTCCATAGAATTGTTTCATTTCTTTAACACCTTGCATCATTAAGTTGCAATTCTTCTAAATGCATCCTTGTAAACCATAACATGACATTAGATTATACGAAACGAATAATAAAATGAATAAAAAGATTCAGACTGAATGTGGGAACCTAAATTCGCACTGTCAATTTTTACTAAGTAAAATATGGAGGAAGGTCAAGATAACCCGACTTTCCCTGAAGGTCCGGATTCTCTGCGTAACCAAACGAAATCGAAAAAGATAGACAAACAACAAATCGTAAATCGAAAGTCGCTCAAAGGCGTTTTATTAATTGAATGATACGAATACAGAGTTTCTCCGAAAAAGAGAAGAGATATGCTGCGACAGAAAATATAGAGCTGCTGGCGGCAAAACGTCCTAAGCTTTGCCTTGCTAGTCTAACCACCTAAACCCTAAGTTAACAGGAATTCTCTAAGTCTCTAAATCTCAGATTTGCTCTGATGCCTCTGCTCCTTGCCCTCAAGCTTCTTTATATACTCCTCTTAAGACGATCTATTCTCCCTTCGGGCCAATTCTGTCGCGAATCGGGCCTTTCTATTTTCATCGATCTTTCATGCTTATCGATTTTTTTTTTTTTTTTTTGTTTCGTTTTGTTTTATTTTATTTCTACTTTTATTTTTATTTTTAGGGTCATATAGACTGTATTTGCAAAAATTATATGGTTACTTTAAAACAAGGGTGAATTGTTGGATTGCACTACTTTCAAAAACTAAAGTGAGACTGGTACCCTTCCAAGGGAAAATTGTTAAAAGGATCTATCCTCTTTTTGAAATGACCATTTAACCCCTCTACCACAATAATGCCATTACTGGTTTTATAGAAATTAAAATAAAAGAGAAATAAAAGACAACACTTTACGTACAACGGCTCTATCCCCTTTCAGATTTCATTGTTGTTTAGACACTTTACCTTCAACGGCTCTCACCCTCATACTTTGTTTGCCTTCAGATCTTCGTTTATATCTGATAAATTAGGAGAATTTATTGGTTAAACGCGAACAGATTACATTCGATTTGATTGACGAAACCTCGAAACCAGATCTGAGAAACACCAGGTACGATAAACAGTCGATTGTTATGATTTATGAACAAAGTCCAAGTCTTTTTTAATGGTTGCCTAACAATGATGTTCTCTTGCCGATACAATTCGTTAGTTTTTCAATGTGTCTTCGGATCTACTGATGCAATTTTTATTATGTAGATAATGGTGCACCTAATTACTGTTTTTGGACAATGGAAGATGGGTAATGTTGGCAGAGAGTTCGTTCTTGATCAATGTAAGAAGGGGAATTCTTTTTTTTGTTGAAGACGATATCAGATATGAGGATTTTGTCCGCATGGTTTGTGGAGATTACAATATTAGTGAGATGAATGCGGTCGAGTTCTCTTATATGTTTCCTAAACGTATGACGGAGCAAATGGCTAGCAATGCCTTTCCGATTTCCTTGAGCAGCGACAGACAACTAGCAAGCTTCAACACATTGCTCAAGACGGACGTTATGTGTATTTATGTCTCATTGACTGCAAACAAAGGTCATCGTGATGTGAATAGAAATCAAAAGCCTGCTGTCGGAGAGAATGCTGCTGCGGATTTTGGTAGTTTTGGAAATGTTCATTACGAGAAGCCATCACAGGAGACTATGAAGCCATCACAAGAGACTGTGAAGCCATCACTTGAGACAATGAAGCCATCAAAGCTGCGGAAGAGTGAAACCATTAAGAGTGGTGACGTATTCACTGGCAAGAAGGAACTAATAATGAAACTACGCAAGATTTCAGTGATCGATAGGTTTGATTTCATCATCAAAAAGTCATGGAAGCGTTTATTTTACGCAAAGTGCTTCGTTTCTGGATGTTCCTGGAAGATACGTGCTTCTGCTATGTCGATATCATCTCCAGAATTCCTCGTTCGTAAATACACTGATTTTCATACATGCTCTGCGGCCGTTAGGTATTCTCGTAACAGACAGGCAAATGCGAAATGTATTGGCGAGATGTATGTTGAGGGATTTAGTGGTGGTAGTGATCTTAGAAGAATCGGACCTAAACATATAATGGACTGTATGAGGGCAGTTTATGAAATTGAAATCGGTTATACGAAGGCTCATGGCGCATTGGCATATGCACGGGATATGGTTAGAGGCACTCATGCCAGTGGCTATCAGGACTTGCCGACGTATCTATACAGAATAAAGGAGGCCAATCCAGGTACAATAACAGAGCTTGAACTTGATACGGAAAACATGTTTAAGTATTTGTTCATTGCTTTTAGCGCATGTATCAAAGGCTTTCCGTTCATGAGGAGGGTTATTGTAATAGATGGACACATCTAAGTGGTAAGTTCAGAGGTGTTATGTTAGTGGCTGCATGTCAAGATGAAGATAGGGGTATATATCCTATAGCTTTTGGGATTGTTAATGGAGAGGATGCAGCTGCATGGGAATGGTTTTTTACTCAGCTGCTTCGTGTGGTAGGTGATGGTCGAAATTTGGCTTTCGTCTCTGACCGATGCCCAGCAATAGCCAAGGCTCTTACGAATGTTTTTCCGGAAGCTCATAGGGGCATATGCTTATATCACCTTGGACAAAACATAATCACAGGTCGCAAAAAGACCCCAATGGTAGTTTTGGCGAAAAATGCAGCTTGGTTATATCGACAGGCGGATTTTAACGCTATGTTTGAAGTCATTCGACGGCAAGACAGAAATTTACACCGATATTTGTCAACTGCGGATATTAAAATGTGGACTCGTTCACATTTTCCAGGAGACAGATATGATATCATGACAAGCAATTTTGCAGAATGCATTAATGGCGTGCTTAAGGAGGAAAGAGCGTTTCCTATTGCATATTTTGTGGATTCAATTAGAAAGCTGCTTTCAAGATGGTTTGCGGAAAGGCGAGAGAAAGCTGTCTCGTTGAAAACAAACTTCACAGATGCAGTTGAACTCGCACTGCATATGAGACACGCCAACATGGGTACATTAGCTGTTCAACACATTGATGCAACCGTTCGTATGTTACTGATGGAGTTTTAAACTGTATGGTTGATCTAGAAAAGGTATGAGAAGAAAGACTTTCACTTCTGCCATGTTCTCGTTTGTCTCAGTTTTGATTCATAGACTTACTTTTTTGCAGAGGAGTTGTACTTGTAGGCAATATGATCTCGATAAGATACCCTGTGAGCACGCAATTAAAGTGGCTCAATCTCGGAAAATTGCTGAATCAAACCTGGTGGATCCTGTTTACACAAAGGGCTACTTGGTTGCAGCGTACGCAGAACCTATTAACCCTACAGATGAAGATTTGATCCCACCAGCTGATGTACTTAGTCAAGTGTGTCTGCCACCCGAATTGGCAAACAACGTGGTAGACCTAAGATGAAGAGATACTTATCTGCAATTGAAAAAGTCAAGAAATTCAAGCGTCAACTTTTGAAAAAGAGGAACCAACCATTGAGTACTAGCAATCCACCTTCGGCGAGAAAGGAAGGCAATCAGACTTCACGGAAAACATCAACAAAGAAACGTTGTCGTAGTCCAGCTCCCAGTACGCCATTAAAAGAGAAGCAAACCAATCCACCGCGGAGGACGCCATCAACTAATCCGTCATCGAGAAAGAAACCAAAACACTCGGAAAAGATTACAGCACCGACTACTCCATCAACCACGGTGAGAAAAAGGACTTTTCCAGAGTAGCCCAGGATCGAAGAAGCCAACTCAGGGTGGTAAAAAAACAAAGGGTTCAAACACAAAACCAAATAAGGCAAGGATTTCCCAGAGAAAGACGGACATAATCGGCCGTAAATCAACAATGAAGGACAAAAGGGGGTACGTGTGTTCCAAATGCAACAAAGACGGACATAACCGATCAACGTGCAAAGTTGCGACATTGTTGTTTGGGTGATATATATGGGTATTTGAAGACATCTTTATTCAGCTGGTTAATTACTCATTCAGGGGGAGTGTTGGTCAGTTTAGCATATTGTCATTGTTGTTTTCCATTGAACTCACTACGATTGTTTTGTTGTTTTTGGCTAGGTCTGTAATCGCTAATAGCTAGATCTTTACATTTGATGGATTTCATATTTATGTTGACAATTATTCACCTTAAATCTGGCACACCGACAGTTATCCTTGTACTTTGTTTATTAATGTAGGGGTCCAAGATGGAGATGAGTGTTTATGGGGATAATACATAGTTACTTGTACATCATAATACAGGCTACAACTACAACTACGACACTGATGCCGAAAATAACAGGGACACAACCTCCTGATATCTTAGGCATTAATGTCGGACGTTCGCTCCTTATTGTTGCCTTGAGCAATTGAACTTCTTCTTCTAGGATTCGAACTTGGTTGTGCAACTGTCGAATCTAATCGGTGAAAGCTTCATCGACCCATTTTAAGATGTGGTCGTCGTTCTCCAGCTACAACATTAGATCGAATACTCCATTAGATCCCACAACATTAGGTAAAAATACAAAAAAAACGAGAAGCTTAAGAGACACCGATAATACCCTAAGTGAAGCCGCATAGAGACACCGATAATACCGGCGGTATGGATTTGGCCGGGATTTGGATATTAGCTCGACGATTCTCTCCCCGCACGAACAATTTCTAGGTATTCCCGCAGTTCTTGCTCGTCGCAGACCACTGGTAACGGTAATATCTCCAGTCGTGGACGATGAAGCGGCCGTTATTGGATTGGACATTATCTTATCTGACGGAGAGGGAAAGGAGACGATTATTCGATTGAGCAGAAGAGAGATGTAAGAGAGAGAAAATTGAAGATAGAAATGGGGAAAATATAAAAAGGTCTTTAATATGATTTTGGGATTTTAGCAAATCGGAAAGAGGGAAATTCAAAATTCGCAGAGATGGGCGGGAAAATTATCACAGGGTACCTTTGGATTTATAGCATACAAACGAGCATCGGTTGGAATCTCATTAAGAGTACCTGAGCACTTTACTCGTTGGATTTAGGTTATTTGCTTTGAACACCAATTGTTATGTTTCGTTTTCGTTTTGTAATTGTTTTTTTATTTACTCGTCCCCATTGCTTCCCGGGTGGGCTATTCTCTGGCACACCGTTTCTGTTTCCTTGCCATCGGTCTGCTGATCGCTAGTGTACACAATATTGCATTGCCTTTGTTTTTGTCGATTACGGATTAGTATTGCCATTATTGCCTTGCTATCAGTCTGTTAATCAAGTTATTCAAAATCTCAAGCGCAATTATAATGTTTTTTCTTGCGCGGATTAGTACAGAGTTTCTAATAATTTCTTTAGAATTTCTAATATTTTTTCTTCACTCAAAGCGTAATTAGAAAAAGAAAAAAAAATATTAGGGCTTGGGCTTCGGCGTGCACTTACGGTACCCTTGCCTTTCGTCGTTGTTATCCTTGCGTAAAACATTATTGTCTTGCCATATTTTTCATCTTGTTTAGTTACTAAGAATTTCTTAAGTGTACCTAGTTGTACAGAGCAACGAAACAGCCTGCAAGCGGCATGGAGAATAAAAAAATAGCAAATGTTTCTCTTCTTTTAAAGCATCTCACAGATTTTGCAACAGAGCCAAAATAGACTGCAGTTTATGCAGTACCCTTTGCTTTCGATAGTGTAATCATGGTTATAGATGCATACAGGTGACTGGATTACCTCATCGTCCGGATATTTGAAAGTCGAGGCGTATGAGTTCAAATATGATGCATCGAACAATGATAACTGAAACTCAAGCTGATCTCCCATTCCAATGAGTGCTTCCGACCTAAGGTCTGCGTGTTTGACTTCGAACTCTTGAAAGATTTGGCTAGCTTCGATATCTTTACCAAGACATACATTGAATATACCCAAGGCAAGGGTTGACATTCCGTGATTAGGAACATTTGCTTCCAAGACTTGGATGCCTTCCTCAAGGCCACACTTCATGGATAGATGGAGACCTTCATAGTAAACATCGTTCATATTCCCAACATTAACGCACTTGAGGAAGAAATTGCGGAATTTTCCATATTTGCCGATCTGGCAGTTAACGAAGTCGAGCATAAGACTTATGTTACACCTCTTCAAGACATATGGGTCATGGACAAGACCGTAACCGCGCTTTCCAGCCCGAATGAAAGGACGAACGTTCCAAAATGAATCCTCCCCAACAATTGTAATTATTTTAGAAATGATTTCGTCCGGAAGATTTGGAAATACAAAATAAGACATACTATTTTGCCTTAAGCGTTTATTTAACATTGATAATATGCACCTTAAATAGAGGAGTATTATTGGTGTCTAAATGAAGCCCTGGTGTGAGTTAAATAGAAAATTCAAGTGTTCCACCAGACCACCAATATTGCTAACCTAACACATTTGTCAGAGAGTTAATGCAGCAATGTAAAGTTAAGGCAAAGGGACCGCCTGAAAAAAAGAACAAAAAGAAACATCGGCAAGGCATTACATTAATCGTAAGCGAATGGTAGGTTATAGGCAAGGGAAGAGCAATACTTGCCCAAGTTTAAGGTGATTATTCCCTTGCCGATTGCTGGCTGGTCCCTTGCCTATAACCATGTTAGTGATACTTGATATTTAATACGAATAGCAAACGATATTATGTTATGTTTCGTTTTCATTCTCACATACGACTTCTCACAGCAACAGTCTCATATCTTGGATTTGGAAATTTTCTTTTTAACTAAACTTCTCACATGCATTTATTAAACACCACAAAACTACACCTTCTACAATCATCTCCTTCACTTCGGAAAGAATATTTCGTATCTGCAAAATTCACCAACAAAAAATGGAACGCAACAATACCCTAATCTCGGATCTCACTGAAACATCAAAGGATGTAGAAGTATGGGCAAAAATCCTATGAGTATGGGAAATGAAACCTGCTCCCAATGAGACAGAACGTCATCTGATTGTGTCTGATCCGAATGTAAGTTAAAATTCATCTTCTCTAATTTAATTTTTCTTTATAGTGGAAGTAATTCTCTTCCTTTTATGATAATAAATTCTTAGGGTTGCAAAATCGAAATGATAGTTCCTGCAAGTTTGTGTCAAAACACTATTTTGGCTCTTTTGATGGAAATCAATGGAAGGTATTCAGACGATTTGAAGTTACACCATGCGATGATTTCATTAGGAATACACCACATCGATTCCAGATCATATTTAATGATCGTACACAGGTATTTTATGGGTATTCACTTACATATAACCCTATGTATGTACCTGTTCCTTTCCAACAAGTTCTACAAAGGGGTTTCGACAATACCTATCTAATCGGTACGTAGTCTCATCTGGTTATTCTGCTGGACTTAATTAATATGATGATTTAGTATTAGCAATATTTAAGATCCTAAATATTATTGACTTTTGTAGACTTGGTGAGATGGGTTACTTCATTTGGAACTTTGGTTGAGTTTGAGGATGACCCTTATGAGGAGATGTTTGGTGTACCTCCATCTCAAATTGAATTTAAGCTTAAGGATGAAAGGTAATTACTATTCTTAGATTAAGTAATCATGAAATTATATGTAAATATTACATTCATCTTATTTGTATTTCACCAACAACTACGTAGTGGGTGTGTGTTAGAATGTGAAGCGTTGGGAAAGATTGCCCGAGAACTTGATATGAAGAGTTGGAGGCTGAGTAAATACCAGAAAACATTCTTAGCTTTGCGTTTCTGGCGAGTAGAGTACCTTGACGAAGGTTATAATCATTCACATTTCTCTGATATCTTTTAACATAGTGACTAAAAAATTATATTGTTTCTTGATTTACAGAAAAAGTTAGGATCAAAAACGGTGGACCATGTTCTAAATTCGAATTTGATCCTGTTGGATTTAGTTGATTTGCTTTGAACACCAGTTGTTATGTTTCGTTTTCATTTTGTAATGTTTTTTCTTGCGCGGATTAGTACAGAGTTTCTAATAATTTCTTTAGAATTTCTAATAATTTTCCTTCACTCAAGTTTAAGGTGATTATTCCCTTGCCGATTGCTGGTTGTGGCTTTGCCTGTATAACTAGCAAGGCAAGGCAATAAATATTGCGCAAGGAAAACGAATGCTGCGTGCAAGTTAACAGCAACGCTTGTCTAAGTTTAAGGTGATTATTCCCCTGCCGATTGCAGCTGTTGCGTTGCACTGTATAATTCTGAGTAACTAGCTGCACATCTTTTCACGAAAACACTCAAGATACTTTACCAAGTTAGTGATACTTGATATTTAATACGAATAGCAAACGATATCACCTATTAATTAAAGATACGATATGTTTAAGCGTTATTATAGACCGAAATTAAAAAGTTCAAAGCATAGAGTTGAGAATGGTTCAAAAACATTTAAGAATATGAACCAATTAACCGAGATAAGTTCTTTAGAAAACATCACGTGGATCCCCCCTGAATGAGCGAACGATCTGACGAAAACCTTACCCATCGACCCTTCTACGTCCTCGCGGGCTGCGGTTGTTTAGTCCTGGCGAATCAGCTCGTATGCTCCAAATGTTCACTCCTGCTCCAATGGGTGCTTCATCTCCGGTAAGCACGGGGATCTCCTTCTGATACTGAAGGACCTGATAGATAAGATTGGGAAAGACGATCTTCTTCTGCTGATCAAACTGGCGAGCCATGGCCAGAACCTGATCATACACCAGCTCGCCAAAGTTGATAGCTCGGCGATTCAAGAGAGCATAAATCAAGCGAATGCGCAGTTTGATCATTGCATCAGTTTCAGGGCCCGGAAGCCAGTTTAGTTCACAGACGCGGTAGAATATTTGATATGGAGGAATGAGAGCATTCAGTGTGAAAACAGACCAGTCGGAGCAGCGGTATCCAGTGAGAACTGAGATCGCCAACGATAGTTCGCAAGTCTCCCAATCAAAAGATCGATTGACAGGGGGAGTGAGCATTACGGTGTTAATCACATTAGGATCGAAACGAAATCGACTACCACGGATCAACACACCATCAGCACTGTAACGCAGGTTTGAGATCATCTCCCTAATAACCCTAGGGCAAAAGGCACGAACTTGCATGACGGTATATGCCCTCCCAACCCTATCTCGAAGGCGAAACACTTCGGTAAAGTCTGAGTCTTGAGGGGAAAGCTTACCCTGCACAACAAACCCACGTAGACACATGTCTTCTTACTTGAGATGAGCGTTCTCATTCTCAAAGCGTTGCTGAGCCTCGCCAATGGGAAATTCGTCGTCTTTGAAGATACCTCTGTTCGTGTTGAGACGCTCTTCAAACAAAAAGTATGGAACGGGAGCAGACGGGTTAAAGGTACGAATCGCCATGAACAAATTTACGGAGTTTTACGATAGATGGACGAGAGAGATTTGAGATTTCTGAGAGAAATGAAACTTAACAGTATTCGGTGATATCTAGAGGATGAGGGATGCAGAAGGTCAGACACCTAATGACGTACTCGATACACAAAAAGGTGAACAGACGCAACCGTCCACAACCATGAATATATGCTATTTTTAATTATTCCCCTGCCGATTACAGGCCCAAGCCCAATATTACGTTCGCAAAGTAAAGGCAGGCTGAGGGCAAGTCAATACCAGCGCTTGCAAGGTTATTTAAGGAGATTATTCCCCTGCCGATTACAGGCTGTTGCGTTGCTATGTATAACTACTAGGTACACCTAAGAAATTCTTAACTATCTGGTCCTATGAAAATGCATATAAATTCTAGCTTGTAATTTTAAATGTTTATGATACAGTCACTAAAAAAAAATAATCTTCTCTAACGATTTGTTGAATTTTTTTTATCACTAATTTTCTATGAAATAATATACCAGAAGTTCCTCTATAATAGAGGCATACTTTTAATTTAAATGATATTCCTCAAGCAGAAGCTTGTCCATTTATAAGGGTAATTTGATGGACTCCTCGAGAAGACACGACTTCTCTAACACGCCTTCTGACTATCAACAGTTGCATCCCTCGAATTTGGAACTTTGTATAAGTTTCACTTATTAAGACACATAACTGTGTATAAGTAAGTGAAAATAAGTGATTTAGATTGTCTAAATTTATGAAACTAAGAAAAACGTAACAATTTAAATCCAATAAATATTTGAAACTATTTTAAACTTAAGAAATTTAGATATTATATTGTTATATTTTGCAAGAAATGATCAGTATCCAAAACTTATTATACTTAAAGCATCTCCAACAGTTTATTAGTGGATATATTTAATGATAGAAACTAACAGTATATGAGATGATAAATGTAAATATAAATATTTAGTTTATGAAAAGCTCATGTAATTAATGATTTATTAACCCCAACTTCTATTTTGTAACTCCTCTATTTTACATTGATTTGATGGACTCATGGAGAAGACATGACTTCTCTCAATTGGGAAGACATGACTTCTCTCACACGTCTCTTATAATAATCATTACACTTGCATTTAAACTGAATACTTATTTCCATTTAGAAAAACTCCATCACATTCCCCATAAAATAACATTTCTCTCTCAACAAAAAGAAAAGCAAAGAAACGATTCATCATCTCCTCTCTCAACAAACAAGATGACAGACTACAATAAGCTTTCTGAGGTTTTTTATAACCCCAAGATCACGGCTTGGCGTTTCAGAGTCAAAATACACATGATCTACCCTTGCTATTCATATGCTACCCTTGCTATTGATGGTTACATTTTTTGAGTATACTCTATATGACTAATCGGATGTTATTCGTGTACCCCTACAGATTCGATTTTTACAATTTCATATTTTATTCTTCGTAATGAATGGTTATGTGTTTGTAAAAGTCGAATTCTGTGGGGTTAACATCTTGGGATTGAGCCTGTGATTACGGTCCCCTTGCTTTCAGTGGGTGGCAGATAGTTACTTAGAATTTCTTAGGTGAACCTAGTTATACAGAGCAACGCAACAGCCTGTAATCAGCAGGGGAATAATCACCTTATTGGCATGCCCACAGCCTGCCCTTTCCTTGCGAACTTAAAATTGCCTTCCCACTGTTTCCTTTTTTTTCAGACCTGCCAGTGAGACTAGAGATCTAAAGAGCCTTCTAGAAGCTTATAAAATATTTAGATAAAAATTATAATTATATTCACATTATTAGAAGTGTATTTCTTTCAAAAGTATTAAATTTTGGTTATAATTATTAAAATAAAAAGTTAACGATACAATTATTAAAATAAAAATTATAATGTGCATTTTAGCTTGAAATTTAAAATGTTTATGATACAATCAATAAAAAAAGGTTATCTTCTCTACCGATTCGATGAAATTTTTTTATCACTAATTTTCTATAAAAAAAGTGATAAATGGGTTCCACAAGGATGACACCCACTGAAAGCAAGGGGACCGCAACCACAAGCCCAAGCCCATGGTGAATAACTATGTACAACAACGAAATTCTAAGAGTTCCTCCAACCATAGCTATTTTTAACTCTATATGAAAAAATATACCAGATGATCCTCTATAATAGAGGTATACTTTAACTTTACCTGATGTTCCTTTAACTTTTTATTTTAATAATTATAACCAAAATATAATACTTTTTGAAAAAATACACTTCTACTAATGTGAAGATAATTATAATTTTTATCTAAATATTTTATAAGCTTCTAGGAGGTTCTTTGGATCTCTAGTCTCACTGGCAGGTCTAAAAAAAATGGAAACACTGGCAAGGCAATATTAAGCTCGCAAGGAAAGGGCAGGCTGTGGGCATGCCAATAAGGTGATTATCCCCTGCCAATTACAGGCTGTTGCGTTGCTCTGTATAACTAGGTACACCTAAGAAATTCTAGGTAACTATCTGCAAGGCAATATTATGTTCACAAGGTTATAGCAGGACGACGGCAAGTGTATAGCAGCGCTTGGCCAAGTTTAAGGTGATTGTTCCCCTGCCGATTACAGGCAGTTGCGTTGCTCTGTGTAACTACTTGGTACACCTAAGAAATTCTTAAGTATCTGGTCCCATTAAAATGCATATAAATTCTAACTTGAAATTTAAAATGTTTATGATACAATCAATAAAAAAGGTTATCTTCTCTACCGATTTGATGAAATTTTTTTATCACTAATTTTCTTATGGGCATGCCAATAAGGTGATTATTCCCCTGCCAATTACAGGCTGGTGCGTTGCTCTGTATAACTAGGTACACCTAGGAAATTCTAGGTAACTATCTGCAGGGCAATATTATTTTCGCAAGGTTATAGCAGGCCGATGGCAAGTGTATAGCAGCGCTTGGCCAAGTTTAAGGTGATTGTTCCCCTGCCGATTACAGGCTGTTGCGTTGCTCTGTGTAACTACTTGGTACACCTAAGAAATTCTTAAGTATATGGTCCCATTAAAATGTATATAAATTCTAGCTTGAAATTTAAAATGTTTATGATCACTAATTTTCTTATGGGCATGCCAATAAGGTGATTATTCCCCTGCCAATTACAGGCTGTTGCGTTGCTCTGTATAACTATGTACACCTAAGAAATTCTAGGTAACTATCTGCAAGGCAATATTATGTACGCAAGGTTATAGCAGGCCGACGGCAAGTGTATAGCAGCGCATGGCCAAGTTTAAGGTGATTGTTCCCCTGCCGATTACAGGCTGTTGCGTTGGTCTGTGTAAGTACTTGGTACACCTATGAAATAATAGAGGCATACATTTAATTTACATGATGTTCCTCTAACTTTTTATTTTAATATGTATAACAAAATATACTAGTTTTTGAAAGAAATACACTTTTGGTGTGAATATAATTATAAATTTTATCTAAAATATTTTGTAAGCTTTTGGAAGGTTCTTTAGATTCCTAATCTCACTGGCAGGTCTAAAAAAAAATGGAAACACTGGAAAGGCAATATTAAGATCGCAAGGAAAGGGCAGGCTGTGGGCATGCCAATAAGGTGATTATCCCCTACCAATTACAGGCTGTTGTGTTGCTCTGTATATGTAGGTACACCTAAGAAATTCTTGGTAACTATCTGCAAGGCAATATTATGTTCGCAAGGTTATAGCAGGCCGACGGCAAGTGTCTAGCAGAGCTTGGCCAAGTTTAATGTGATTGTTCCCCTGTCGATTACAGGCTGTTGCGTTGCTCTGTGTAACTACTTGGTACACCAAAGAAATTCTTAAGTAACTGGTCCTATTAAAATGCATATAAATTCTAACTTGTAATTTAAAATATTTATGATTCAATCAATAAAAAAAGGTTATCTTCTCTACCGATTGAATGAAATTGTTTTCACTAATTTTCTATAAAAAGGTGATAATGGGTTCCACAAGGATGACACCCACTGAAAGCAAGGGGACCGCAACCACAGGCCCAAGCCCAAGGTGTATAACTAGGTACACCTACGAAATTCTAAGAGCATCTCCAACCATAGCTATTTTTTACTTTAAACGAAATAATATACCAGATGTTCCTCTATAATAGAAGCATACATTTAATTTACATAATGTTCCTCTAACTTTTTATTTTAATATTTATAACCAAAATATACTAGTTTTTGAAAGAAATACACTATTAGTGTGAATATAGTTATAAATTTTATCTAAAATACTTTGTAAGCTTATAGCAAGCAGACGGCAAGTGTAAGCTTATAAATTCTAGGTAACTATATGTAAGGCAATATTATGTTCGCAAGGTTATAGCAAGCAGACGGCAAGTGTATAGCAGCGCTTGGCCAAGTTTAAGGTGATTGTACCCCTGCCGATTACAGGCTGTTGCGTTGCTCTGTGTAACTACTTGGTACACCTAAGAAATTCTTAAGTAACTGGTCCTATTAAAATGCATATAAATTCTAACTTGTTATTTAAAATGTTTATGATTCAATCAATACAAAAATGTTATCTTCTCTACCGATTTGATGAAAGTTTTTTCACTAATTTTCTATAAAAAGGTGATAAATGGGTTCCACAAAGATTACACCCACTGAAAGCAAGGGGACCGCAACCACAGGCCCATGACCAGGGTGTATAACAAGGTACACCTACGAAATTCTAAGAGCATCTCCAACCATAGCTATTTTTTAATCTATATGAAATAATATACCAGATGTTCCTCTATAATAGAGGCATACATTTAATTTACATGATGTTCCTCTTACTTTTTATTTTAATATTTATAACCAAAATATACTAGTTTTTGAAAGAAATACACTATTAGTGTGAATATAGTTATAAATTTTATCTAAAATATTTTGTAAGCTTTTAGAAAGTTCTTTAGATCCCTATTCTCACTGGCAGGTCTAAAAAAAAAGGAAACACTGGCAAGGCAATATTAAGCTCGCAAGGAAAGGGCAGGCTGAAGGCATGCCAATAAGGTGATTATTTCCCCTGCCAATTACAGGCAGTTGCGTTGCTTTGTATAACTACGTACACCTAAGAAATTCTAGGTAACTATCTGCAAGGCAATATTATGTTCGCAAGGTTATAGCAGGCCGACGGCAAGTGTATAGCAGCGCTTGGCCAAGTTTAAGGTGATTGTTCCCCTGCCGATTACAGGCTGTTGTGTTGCTCTGTGTAACTACTTGGTACACCTAAGAAATTCTTAAGTACCTTGTCCTATTAAAATGCATATAAATTCTAACTTGTAATTTAAAATATTTATGATTCAATCAATAAAAAAAGGTTGTCTTCTCTACCGATTTGATGAAATTTTTTTCACTAATTTTATATAAAAAGGTGATAAATGGGTTCCACAATGATTACACCCACTAAAAGCAAGGGGACCGCAATCACAGGTCCAAGCCCAAGGTGTATAACTAGGTACACCTACGAAATTCTAAGAGCATCTCTAACCATAGCTATTTTTTACTCTATATGAAATAATATACCAGATGTTCCTCTATAATAAAGGCATACATTTTATTTACATGACGTTCCTCTAACTTTTTATTTTAATATTTATAACCAAAATATACTAGTTTTCGAAAGAAATACACTATTAGTGTGAATATAATTATAAATTTTATCTAAAATATTTTGTAAGCTTTTAGAAGGTTCTTTAGATCCCTATTCTCTCTGGCATGTCTAAAAAAAAAAGGGAAACACTGGCAAGGCAATATTAAGCTCGCAAGGCTGTGGGCATGCCAATAAGGTGATTATTCCCCTGCCAATTACAGGCTGTTGCATTGCTCTGTATAACTAGGTACACCTAAGAAATTCTAGGTAACTATCTGCAAGGCAATATTATGTTCGCAAGGTTATAGCAGGCCGACGGCAAGTGTATAGCAGCGCTTGGCCAAGTTTAAGGTGATTGTTCCCCTGCCGATTTCAGGCTGTTGCGTTGCTCTGTGTAACTACTTGGTACTCCTAAGAAATTCTTAAGTAACTGGTCCTATTAAAATGCATATAAATTCGAACTTGTAACTTAAAATGTTTATGAATCAATCAATAAAAAAATGTTATCTTCTCTACCGATTTGATGAAATTTTTTTATCACTAATTTTCTTATGGGCATGCCAATAAGGTGATTATTCCCCTGCCAATTACAGGCTGGTGCGTTGCTCTGTATAACTAGGTACACCTAAGAAATTCTAGGTAACTATCTGCAAGGCAATATTATGTTCGCAAGGTTATAGTAGGCCGACGACAAGTGTATAGCAGCGCTTGGCCAAGTTTAAGGTGATTGTTCCCCTGCAGATTACAGGCTGTTGCGTTGCTCTGTGTAACTACTTGGTACACCTAAGAAATTCTTAAGTATCTGGTCCCATTAAAATGCATATAAATTCTAGCTTGAAATTTAAAATGTTTATGATCACTAATTTTCTTATGGGCATGCCAATAAGGTGATTATTTCCCTACCAATTACAGGCTGTTGCGTTTCTCTGTATAACTAGGTACACCTAAGAAATTCTAGATAACTATCTCCAAGGCAATATTATGTACGCAAAGTTATAGCAGCCCGACGGCAAGTGTATAGCAGCGCATGGCCAAGTTTAAGGTGATTGTTCCCCTGCCGATTACAGGCTGTTGCGTTGCTCTGTGTAACTACTTGGTACACCTATGAAATAATAGAGGCATACATTTAATTTACATGATGTTCCTCTAACTTTTTATTTTAATATTTATAACCAAAATATACTAGTTTTTGAAAGAAATACACTTTTAGTGTGAATAGTGTGAATATATTGAAAGATATACACTTTTAGATTCCTTATCTCACTGGCAGGTCTAAAAAAATGGAAACACTGGCAAGACAATATTAAGCGCGCAAGGAAATGACAGGCTGTGGGCATGCCAATAAGGAAATTATCCCCTGCCAATTACAGGCTGTTGCGTTGCTCTGTATAACTAGGTACACCTAAGAAATTCTAGGTAACTATCTGCAAGGCAATATTTTGTTCGCAAGGTTATAGCAGGCCGACGGCAAGTGTCTAGCAGCGCTTGGCCAAGTTTAAGGTGACTGTTCCCCTGTCGATTACAGGCTGTTGCGTTGCTCTGTGTAACTACTTGGTACACCTAAGAAATTCTGAAGTAACTGCTCCTATTAAAATGCATATAAATTCTAACTTGTAACTTAAAATGTTTATGATTCAATCAATAAAAAAAGGTTATCTTCTCTACTGATTTGATGAAATTTTTTTACCACTAGTTTTCTTATGGGCATGCCAATAAGGTGATTATTCTCCTGCCAATTACAGGCTGTTTCGTTGCTCTGTATAACTAGGTACACCTGAGAAATTCTAGGTAACTATCTGCAAGGCAATATTATGTTCGCAAGGTTATAGCAGGCTGACGGTAAGTGTATAGCAGCGCTTGGCCAAGTTTAAGGTGATTGTTCCCCTGCCGATTACAGGCTGTTGCGTTGCTCTGTGTAACTACTTGGTACACCTAAGAAATTCTAGATAACTATCTGCCACCCATTGAAAGCAAGGGGACCGTAATCACAGGCCCAATCCCAAGATGTAAATTGGCAACGAAATACTAAAGAATGTTCTTTAGACCCAAAAAACAGCAAAAAAGAACTGATAAACATGTGTTTCCTTGTCACTTTACCTTCACAAAATAAGTTGCACGGATTGTCTAGTTAAGACGACCATCAATGACATCTGTTAGAAATGAGGTATCCCACATATTGTAGCCTGCTTTTGTTGTTGCTAAATACATCTCCACAGCGAGTTTCATCCTCACTACGGCCATATTGTCATCCGTAAGATGATCCGCATCTAAATCAACACCCAGCATTAGACACTCAAGGTATTTTAGAGCATAAACTCCACAGTCCCCATATGTTTTTCTTGCTCGTGGAACCCCATTCCGTACATATTCGATTTTAAATTTAGTAAGATCCATTGATTGCTTGTTTTCTTCTTTTGCGTAAAACCATAACGCGTAGGGAATCATGTAGGCAAACGGCTCCGCCTCTTTCTTTATCGCAGCATCTCCTTTTGTACGCTTCCCACTATCATAGAGTTTGATAGTTCGATTTGGAATGGAAATTACCATGGCTACCCAATGAGTGTTATCAAACACATTAAGACAGGAGAAGAGCGTATCCACATCTTCCCCCCACCACATGTTTGTTTGACAATATTCTGGAGCAAGTCCGTAGTAGTAGTGAAAGCTCCCACCAGGGAGAAATTCATTTGCTTTCCAGATATCGTACTTATGTACCCACACCATCTGGAACGCTACGTACAAAATAGCAATCCTTTGAGATGGGAACATACTTAGCTGTTGATGAAATCTTAATCTATACAAGTGCAAAGCTGCGTCCATGTGCTACAAAAAGAATGAAAATATATGAGTACCAAAAAAAAAGACCTAGGTATGTGTCAAATGTAAGATTCTTACATCGTCTTTCAACCACTTCCTTGGCTGCAGCAATACCTCGAAGAACTTACTGGCACTTATTTCCGAGCCAATTGGATAAATGGAATCACTGCAGGTGAAAATGAGAATTAAAGTTCGCGTGCTATATGAACATCTGAAATAGAGGCTTTATACTTACCTCTTACACATAAAATTGACTAGCTTTGTACGATCTGAATATGCAGGTGGACCATATACTACGTCCTTCCGTTCCGTTAACGTGTAACTCTTCTTCGTATATCTGTTTAACACCCCCTAACTTGGGTATCAAGTAAAAATGGGCTTCTGAGGTTCTGCGACAAGACAGGGATCCTATTATTTTGAAACCTAGGAGGGGGATTTTTTGCCTGATACTGCAAACCTTGCTTTTTTTTCTCATTCACTTGACGCGCCAAGTCTTCAGAAGGCGAGATAATGGTGACCGAGGCAGATGAAGTGGTTTCAAATTTGTCTGTTTTCTCCATTCCCGTCCAAGGATGTTTGAATGACTCTGACGATACTGAAATAGGCCTTTCATAATCTGGTTCCTTTTTGGACTCTGAGTCGCTTCAACCTTTGGAGTTAACAAGCGTTGATCATGTTTCTTTGAAGGCTCAGCTTCCTCCAGGGAGTAAGATAATCGTTGATGTATATCCTGCAAGAGTCTATCTAACATGTCTTCTCCTGCATTATCCATTCCTTCGGCCTCAAATGCCAGTTCCTCGTCTATGCAAGTTCCTGCATTATCGTTTGTGAGAACTTCCTTTACTGTTTGTGGGTAAGTTAATAATTTGAGTGACTCTGACGATACTGAAATAGGCCTTTCATAATCTGGTTCCTTTTTGGACTCTGAAGTCGCTTCAACCTTTGGAGTTAACAAGCGTTGATCATGTTTCTTTGAAGGCTCAGCTTCCTCCGGGGAGTAAGATTGATTTATATTCTGGAAGATTCCATCTGTTATGTCTTCTCCTGCATTCTCTATTCCTTCGCCCTCAAATGCCAGTTCCTCGTCTATGTCTGCTCCTGGCTTCTCGTGTGGGTGAACTTCCTCGACTGGTTTGTCTTCTTGTTTCTCTTCTTCTTTACCCGGGTCCTGGGTCCACCAATTCCTTGTAATGAAGGCTGTCCATGCTGCCTTCTAATATCTATGACAGAAATCAACAATAATCAAAGGCAAACTCCAAACATCACATATTGTTGCTTTGCCACTGATTACTGGAACAAATGACATACTTCTGGTTTTGCTGGCAGCTTTGTGTTAGAAAACCGATCGTGTGCGAGTGTTTTGACTTGATGAAATTTTTCCAGCTGAGCGATTCGAGATTCTAGATTATCTAAGGTAAAACCACACACAGATTGAAGCATTGCGAAGAGCGGTCGATAGGAACTTTCGATTACCCCTACTCTTCTAGACAACTGCTGAATACTGTAATTCGTGGGCGACTTTTGAAAGTCATGTCTTGGGGTCTGCCTCCGTTGTATAATGTATTCTCGTCCTTCATCATCGCTTTCTACTTGGTCTTTATTTTCTGCAATATCAGAGGATATTTCACCTCCATCTGCTGTGTTCTCTTGCTCGCTGCTTGCCACCTTCTTTGATTTCTTCGATTTCATTTGGCTTGCAACACGCTTGTTACATTTAACCGGTGTGAATGGGTAAACCGGCAAGGCTTGCCAAGTAATGGTACTCAAGGATTTGTGTTGGTGAAGGAACTCCAAAAGATTGTCAATCTCAGGATCCTCATCTTGTTGTTCCCAAACCGGATGAACTTCATTCAAGCTTCGCGTGCACATAAAAGTTACCTATACAACAAATTACACAATGTGGTTGTCAAGAGAAACTAAAATACAAACTTTTGATAAATCCATACGATGTTAACATACCTTCGCTTTATTAAATGTATCATTCAAGGAGAGCTTTCCACCCTTGCTTTTGAACCTCAGTAACTATATACCATGTGAACTGATAGAACGACCAATTGCTTCTCCAACACAGGGTATATAAGCGTATGACCAGACCTGAATTACTTGCACGAACCCCTTGCAGACATAACTGGAATTCTTAATCTTACCACTTTCTGTTGCGGTCTTAATCTGATGGACAAGTTCAACAAAAGCCACTCTTCCCCAGGGATACTGCTCGAAAGTCTCCAAATCCATAAGCAGCTTCGCTTTAGCAGGAGGGATAGCTTCTCTTCGATCAAGGGCAAGTAAACCGCCTGTCAAGATGGCCAAATAAAACAGCCTAATCTGGTCTTCCCTGGACCAGGATCTGAAAACATCAGGAGATCGACAGAGTACAAGTATGTCCTCAGCGCTTGGGGTTGAACGGGGGCGTCTCAGTTTGAACAGCGCCCAAAAACGATTAATTTCCTCAACATCTTCCACTACCATTGCATCAGGTATTGGATCACAGTTTAAACCTGTGATATCTTCAAACTCAAATAGCGAGAAAAGGGCAGGTTGTTCTTCTATCAAAAACAAAAGCTCATGTCGTTTTTTGCAATAGAGTTGTCTAGAAAGAATGTAATGAACCAATATTGAAGTCCATGCGAACTTCAGATTACGTACCTGATAATTACCCCTAGTGGAGAGTTCTCAACATACTCCCACACGTCAGCACTAACTACATCTTTTACTGCTTTCACGGTCTTGAAAGTAGAGCTGTAATTTATAGAATTCGAAGGATCTGGCCTCATTTCGTCAGAAAACAAACTTCGAGGAAACTCCATAGTATTCACCTGTTGGCAATATCAGATGAGGGAGAAGTACATGTTGAAAGAAAAACAGGTAACCAAGGCTTGCGTTTCATGGCAGGGCTTTGTAAAGCAAAAAAATTGAAAAAGGATACCCAAGGTTTTATCAGACAAATTACATAGAAACCCCAGCCAAACAAATTTCACAGAAACCGAGACCCACTTAGTGGCTCAAGGCTTGCGTGTCCTGGGAATGGCTTGCCTGTACTGGAACGGCTTGGTAAAGCAGAAATTTTGAAAAAGGCGAAGGTTTTATTAAACTAACTACGCAGAAACCAAACACAAGTTTATAACCAAACAAATTACACAGGAACAGAGATCCAGCAAGATTACCTCTATGACATAAAGTCCGAAGCAGGTGTTTCCCTGGTAGAGTGAAGAGGAAGACGCTGAAGTGAAGAGGACGAAAAAGTTGAGAAGGGAGAAGAAACGGTTGAAAGAAGCAGGGCTTGCCTGTCGTGGGAATGGCTTGCCTGTACTCGCAGGGCTTGCCACTAATGGCAGGTCGGAAAAACAGGATAAGCCCAAGGGCCCATGTGAATTAGAAAAAAAAATAATATTTACTCTCTATTGTTATTTACGTGTGAGCGCACAAACATTTATTTTTGAATCCCTTTTTTTTCTAATAAAGATACAACAAATTGACACCAGAGCGTTTGCAACAATTCACAAGAACTTGAAAACATGTAAAAAAAAAGAACTTGAAAACAGAAGCCGCAAGGGTTGCCAACTTTGGTTTATGATATCAACACATACTGTATGGTATCTGACGCATAGCTTCAAAAATCTGCCTTGTTTCATCGTACATCTCTGCAGTAAGTTTCGTCCTCATTATCTTCATATTAGAATCACGAAGATGTTTATCTGCAAATGCCACACCCATTACTAGACAATCAAGGAATTTGACAGCGTAAATTCCACAGTCTCCATGAGGGGGTTTGCTTTGCGGAACCCCATCCGTTACAAATTCGATGGAATACATGGATTTGTCCATAACCTGCTTTACTTCATCATCAGAGAAAGCATACAAGACGTAAGGAATCATGTGAGCAATAGGCATCGTCGCCTCCTTGATAGCCTCCTTAGAAACCGCATTGGTCAAACTATCATAGATTTTGATAGTCCGGTCCGTGATAGAAATGGCCATCAACACCCAGTGACAGTCACCTACAAACATAACTGAATATAATGTATCGACATCTCGTCCCCATTGCTTCCCGGGTGGGCTATTCTTTGGCCTCTCACGGATGTAGTACTTATAGGTTCCCTCCGGTATTTTCGACGGATCTCTTAACCACTCCTTGTACCTCATAGTCCACCACGCTGGGTAAACGGCGTCCAGTATTGCAATCCTTGGAGATATGAATACATCTGGATTTTTGGAGAACCTTTGTCTGTACATCGCTAAGGGTACTTCAAGGTCCTGTACAAGAGGATATAATAAGCTTAGAATTACGTACACATAGCGAGGGTATTAATAACCTCTTTGACTTAAAAATAATGACAACCAAGCCCTCGGCTTCAAAAATTTCTTCAAACAATCTTTGGCCCCATTACCATGCCCTCTGCCGAAGACCAACAGCTACTTCAAGTTAGACGAAGATTTTTTTTTAAAAAAGAGCCTTGGGTAACACAAGATACTTACTTTTCTCTTATGAAAGCGTTCAATGCCTTAACCTTTGATTTATCAACCGGGCCATACACAACCAAGTAGTTACTATCTATTTTTTCAGACAATGCAGCAACCCTTGCACTCCTCCTAATGGGTTTAATTGGCTTAATGATGTTGGATGAGGCTTTTTGGGGTTCATCTTCATCTCCCGTAAATGCTTCGACCTTTGCATCATCAAGTGACTTCAGCTGATTATCTCCTGTACCAACTACAGAGGTTTTGGAACGCATTAGCGCAAGAGTTTCCGCAAATTCATGTACTCTGTCGTCTTCTTCCTCCATTGGCAGAGGCTGACTTTTTCTTGTGTCGCAATCTTCACCTATTTCTGGTTCTCTCACATCTGTGGCTTTAATATTGGGTTTTACCATGTTCTCTCCTTCCTTGCTTGCTTCTTTATTCTGTCATTTATGGAAGCGAAACAATAACAAATCAATTCATTAATACGGAACCAATAACATCATCACAGCCAAACGCTTGAATTGTATTTTGACATACCGAAGGTTCGAGGCTGAGGTTTGGGAATCGCGCGCTTCCTTCGAAACTTAACGCTCTAGATCCCAGATTTAGAAGCTTATCCAGCTTAACTTTATTTTGTTCCAATGCTTCTATTCTAGCTGTTAGTTTTTGAACGGTACCTACTTCTGAACACTACATAGAAAACAATCTCTCCGGGGTCTGCCTCCGTTGTATAATGTATTCTCGTCCTTCATCATCGCTTTCTACTTGGTCTTTATTTTCTGCAATATCAGAGGATATTTTACCTCCATCTGCTGTGTTCTCTTGCTCGCTGCTTGCCACCTTCTTTGATTTCATTTGGCTTGCAACACGCTTGTTACATTTAACCGGTGTGAATGGGTAAACCGGCAAGGCTTGCCAAGTAATGGTACTCAAGGATTTGTGTTGGCGAAGGAACTCCAAAAGATTGTCAATCTTAGGATCCTCATCTTGTTGTTCCCAAAGCGGATGAACTTCATTCAAGCTTCGCGTGTACATACAAGTTACCTATACAACAAATTACACAATGTGGTTGTCAAGAGAAACTAAAATACAAAGTTTTGATAAATCCATACGATGTTAACATACCTTCGCTTTATTAAATGTATCATTCAAGGAGAGCTTTCCACCCTTGGTTATTTCTGATGATCGTGTTTTGACGAGAACTTTATTTAATTTGCGGAACTTTTCGTAAGATATTTTATTTTTACGATTTCCTTGATTTCCTTTCGTAAAAATAAAATAAAATTTTATTTTATTGAATGTTTTGATACTAACTTCGTAACGACGGTTTTTGACACCAACAGTTAGCCCCCCAGTACGTTAGAATCGTCGGGAGATTCAAACGTACGTTAAGGAGAGTCGGACAAGATAGTCGTTTCTTTTGACGAAGTTCGTATTCGTAAACTCGTAATTTTTCTTTTTTTTTGAGTAGTATCTAACCACAATCTTATAAGTATTGAGACTTTCTCATTCACTTCTTTTACACCTCTTCTCTTTTCTTTCTCTCAAATTCTCTCTCAAGATGTCTTCCTCTCAAGATGGAAAGATGAACTCAGATGCTGAGATGGTTGAAGCTCCGCCGGCCCCAGTTGATGAGTCTGCGCCTGAGCCTACTTGTGTTGCTGGCTTCCTTTCGTTCCGCGAGAGGATGGCTCGTCGCAAGGCCGAGAAGGAAATCATCCAGACACCGAAGAGAAATCATCCTCTCCTAAAGTGACGGACGCTTCGGCTTCCGGTTACGAGGTCCCAATCCTTCCCGAGGTCGGAGAGCGTCCGAGATGCAGTCTCCAGAAGTTCCATCCCAGGCTCCGGGATCGTTGTCCGTTCCGATCATCGTTGAAGACAAGGAGGAGGCCGTTGAGCCCGTTCCTCCAGCCAAGAAGGAGATCGTTCTAGGGTTGCGGGCAGCAAGTGCTGTCCCGGTTTCTCGGTCTCGGAAGAGGAAATGCGTGGCGCCTGTCGAGGGAGGTCCTCCACTACCGGAGGGATTGCGTATTGCACCCGTTCTCCGTGGAAAGGTATGTTATTAGATTTAAACTTATCCTTCCGTTTCGATTCCACGCTTATTAACATGATCTTTCCCTCTACAGTTCATATCTCTGATCGACGGGATGATTGGAGATTGCAGTTCTGAGGCCGCTCGTCTTGCCAGGGAGATCGGAGACACGCAGGGCCCACTGTCCGAAATCCAAAGTACAATGACGGTGCTGACGGATTCCTGCACCGCTAAGGTTTCTAGGCTTGAAGGGAAGGTTGGCGAGCTTGAGAGAGATCTTGGGAAAATTGCGAGTGCTTTGATCAAGAAGAAGAAAACCAGGAAGGCAAAGCCTTCGGAAGTTCGTCGACTTCAGCACCAGATCAAGACTAATGAGGGCTTGATGCGTCGCAGTGCGGATGATGCCATGAGTGCTTTGCGTGCCGGGTTCCAGTCCCGCTTGGCGGGTTTTGCCGAGATCCTGAGCTCCTTAGAGCTTGTTTACCGCAGGGATCTGATCTCAGCGAGCATCGATGGTGGCATGGCGATTATTCATGCACTTAAAGATGATCCCTCTTCGTCTCCTCAGTCCGAGGAGGATAGCTTATCGGTCCACAGGTCCGAGTTGGGATCCTTGGACAGGACTTTCGAGCTTCTGCTGTCTGATCTACGATCTGAGTGCGTTCTGGAGCGATCTGCGGAGGATGCCGAGAAGCCCGGTTCGGCGACTGGAGAAGAGGGTGATGACGCGGCTGCGAGCGAGGCAGGTGAAGGGGACGTCTAGGTCTAAGGTTGTGGTCTTTTGGTTCGAGTATTTTATGAGTTTGTGTTTTTTCCGGCCTTTTAAGGCCGTGTTTTTATCTTCGGGACTGGCCACTTGTGGCTTTGAATCCCTACCGCGTTGCGGTTTTTAATTAATGAAAATTTGGATTTGCGTATTTATGAGAACTTCCGTATATCGAAGCTTGAGAGACAGGGTATGAGTTGTCGTCTCATTCCTGCCTCTCAGATGATCACCGTGTCTATTGCGTGTTCAAAGCGAGATTTTCCGCGGTTTATGAATCCATGTGAAGGTTTTCGATAACGGACATATTTTAGTGAAGAGACAAATTTTGGGATCTCGTATCAGGTATCGATACTATGCCTATGAGATGTTAAGTACCAGCAAGACTGGGTTTAGGGCAAGACCTAGGTTTACTTTCGGATTGAGGCTTTGCGATGACAAATCGGCTTTCGTTTTGCCTGTTTACGATTTTAACCTGACTCGTACCGTTTTAAAATCCGCGAAATGTTATCGGCTTATTATGATTTGTCTGGATACGAGTCGGAGCTACTTCCTTTATGAAGCGCTCAGATGAAATTTCGATTTTCTTGTATAGCGCGCTATGGTATCCTGGTCGGATGTAAGAGAGCATACCCTTAGGTGGCTTGTCTGTTTAGGACGTTTAGAGTTCGTTTGTTGTGATCAGCAACAAAGAAATGATGCCGTCCTGTAGGCGTTGTTTTTAAAGTTTTTACAAGAAAAAATTTGTTCGGGCACGAAGCGACGTCTCGCAGTGCGGTGAATGGATTTTTCTTATGCCATAAAAAAGTTACGGGCTTTTGAATAGTGTAGTTTAGATCGCGAATTGTTTTTGGTGGATGCTGGATCCGTTGTTTGTTTGTGAAGGATTTCGAAAATTCGGAGTCTTTGTAAAGAATTCCGAAAATTCGGAGGTTTTGAAAGTCGTGGGAGTATACGAATATACGCACCTCGCTCCCCCCCCTTTTTTTAATCGGGGGGATAGCTGAACCCGCCGGTTAGCGAGTTGCTTACGTACCCCTTTTCGAGGATCAAGCCATCTCGTAGTTCTTTGATTGCGATGTTTCAGTGAGTATTTTTTGAGATGCATGATGTTCCAAGTTCTTGGGATTTTCACACCTTGCATGTTCTCGATTTCGTAGGAACCAGGCCGACGACTTTGATAATCTTATATGGTCCTTCCCAATTGGCTCCTAGCTTCCATGCGTTCCGTTCAGCAGTTTTCTGGAAAACTTTGCGCAAAACTAAGTCTCCTACGTGAAATCGGCGATTTCGGACGTTGGAGTTATAGTATTTTGCGGCTGCATGTTGATAGTTTTGGATTCGGGTTAGTGCCCGATCCCGTTGCTCGTTGACGAGATCGAGGTTATCCAATAGCATGGCATTGTTTATTTCTCCCGTTCTGGGAGAAGCCGTCTACGGATCCCGGGAAATTCGACTTCCGCGGGAATCATGCATTCGGTGCCGTATACGAGGGCGAATGGTGTTTCTCCCGTTCCTCGTCTCGGGGTTGTGCGGTGTGACCAGAGGACTCCTTCTAGTTCCTCTGCCCATCTCCCTTTCTTTTCGTCCAGGCGTTTTTTAAGTCCGTCGAGGACGGTCTTATTGATTGTTTCTGCCTTTCCGTTGCATTGCGGATATCTGGGAGTTGATTTGTTCAATCGTATCTTCCATATTTCGCAAAATGCTTTGAAGCGGGTAGAAATGAACTGGGATCCGTTACTATTTCGTATGGGATCCATGCCTGCAGATAATGTTTTTCCATACGAAATTTTTGACTTGTGCGTCCTTTATACTTGCGTATGATTCGGCTTTTACCCATTTTGAAAAGAAATCTGTGAGGACCAGCAGAAAGCATTTTTGCTTGGACTTGTGAAGAGGTCCTACGACATCCATAGCCCAGCGCATGAAAGGGTATGGCGACATAATGGAGGAGAGTTCTTCTGCAGGTTGCCGAATAGTCGGAGCATGCCACTGGCATTTTTCACATTTTCGTATGAATTTTTCGCAGTCTCTGATCATCGTTAGCCAGTAATACCCGTGGCTTTTTATTTTTACGGCGAGCGACCTTCCGCCGGAATGATTTCTGCAGGAACCAGCGTGAACTTCTTCCATTACCTTTCTACCCTTATGTCCTTCTAAACACGTCATGAGTGGTCCAGAGAATTTCCATTTGTAAATTTCTCCGTCGACCGTTACATAACGGGCGGCTTGGGTTCGGATTTTTCGAGCTGCCCACTTCTCGGGAGGTAATTTTCCGTCGATGATATACGCTCGTATCGCCTCTAGCCACGGCGAATCGCAGCCATATTCGTTTTGTTCTGGTGTTTCTTCTGATTCGACTGCGATTTCTTCCTCGTTATCATCTTGAATGAGATTGATGATTACGGGAGGTCCGATGCTCGGATGTTCATTGAACTCTACCGGGATTACTCTTTTAAGTCCCGGATCCGAACTCGAGGCCAGGGCTGCGAATGCGTCTGCTTACGTATTCTCGGAACGAGAAATTCGGGTGAGGGCGAAAGAATCAAAGTCCTTGGACAAGTTTTGGACTAGTTTGAGGTATGCTTCCATCCTTTCATCACTGGCTTCGTACTCCCTGCTATACTGGCTTGCCACCAGTTGAGAGTCGCAGTAAGCGTGGATATTTCGTATCTTCAAACCGTGGGCTAACCGTAATCATGCGATAAGGGGTTTGTACTCTGCCTCGTTATTCGACGCGTGGAATTCTAATCTAAACGATTGTTCGAGGATCTCTCCGGTCGGCGACGTCAGGCGAATGCCAATCCCAGATCCTTGTTTTGGCGACGATCCGTCAACGTGGAGGAGCCAAGTTGAGTTAGGCTCTTTGTTAGTTATGGCTTTGGTTGGCAGCTCAACCAAGAAATCTGCGAGGACTTGATACTTCGCACTTGTTCTGGGGCGATAGTCTATATCGTACTCGCTGAGTTCGACGGCCCACTTGGCTAACCTTCCCGACTGGCTCGGACTATGCAAGATAGTTCGGATGGGGAACGTTGTAAGGATAACGATGGTATGGGATTGAAAATAAGGGTGAAGCTTCTGCGCCGATGTTACGACTGCTTATGCTAATTTTTCCATTAAGGGATAACGGGTTTCGGCGTCCAGGAGTGTTTTGTTTACGTAGAAGATGGGTTTCTGATCCCCAAGTTCTTCCCGTATCAGGACGCCGCTAACGGCAGTTGCCGATACTGCTATGCATAGGAATAGAGGTTCCCCTTCTACGGGTTTTGCGAAAACTGGAGGGGTCGCCAAGTAGTGTTTTAGCTGTTTGAAAGCGTCTTCGCATTCATCCGACCACTCAAATTTTTTGTTTCCCCGCAGGATATCGTAGAAGGGTAAGCATTTGTCCGTTGATCGGGATATAAACCAATTGAGTGCTGCGACCCTCCCAGTCAAACTTTGTACTTCTCGCTTGTTTTTGGGAGAGGCCATCCCGATAAATGCATCGATCTGTTTTGGGTTGGCTTTTATCCCGCGATAAGTTACCAAGTATCCGAGGAATTCTCCCGATACTACGGCGAATCTGCATTTGGCCGGATTAAGTTTCATGTTATGTGAATTCAGCCGGGTGATATACCATGAATTTTACCCGTTTTTAACCATGGTATACTAGTATTTTATTATATATTTAATCTGTTTTCTAGCCTGTTAGGTATGTTTTCAGGTTCAGGAGCATTTTGTGAGAAAGTGATGTTTTTGGAGCATTTTGGAGTACAATAGATGATATACCCGAGTTGACCATTCAAGACTAAGTCGGAAATCAACATTGCGATTATAATCAATCGATACTCATCATGAGTCGTCGATCGATGTAGCTGAGAAGATCCGCGTACTAGAAGATTATAATCGATCGATACACATCCAGTGTTGTCGATCGATATCGAAGACGAAATGATTTAGCCGACTACTTCACCAAGACTTCACCAAATTACGAGATTGCCCCTGACGAGTTTTTAACCTGATGGAAATGCTTAAATATTCCTGCTAAGTGTTTTTTGACGGCAACCTTCGAAAGAAGCAAGCTTTTGACAACTCTCAAGAGAAAAGCAGAGAGTGTGAGAGAGAGACTAGAGTTTTATTTGTTTTGAGAGATTGGAGAGATTTCTCATCTCCTTTTGTATTTCTACTTTATTCTATATATGCAATTCTTTCATCTATCTATTGTTATGAATTGCTTAGCTATGTCTGAGTAGTCTACTTGTTAGATCTAGGGTTCAAATAGGTTTGTGGGATTAGCCCCAAACTATAATTGCTAAGTTGTGATACTCATCAAATGGATTGCACCCTATGCTTGTTTTAGATTAGCTAACTAGAACATAGATCACTAGGATCTTTGATTATCTTGAATTGTCCATTTGAGCTTGTCTGTCTCCCGTTGAGAAGAGCGACATCTCCTCCTTGAGACCTTGTGTTCATATTCGGTTCGCGCCTAGGCAGATCTAGAAGCCGTCGATCGATATCCCGACAGGTGAATCGATCGGCGCTGCGAAAGGTGTATCGCTCGATATCTGAAAAGGATATCGACCGACTCTTTTTCTGTGTCATCATGCCAAAGGTGTGGCCAAAGATCTAGAT
Source organism: Raphanus raphanistrum subsp. raphanistrum (assembly GCA_019706035.1). Lineage (NCBI taxonomy): Eukaryota > Viridiplantae > Streptophyta > Magnoliopsida > Brassicales > Brassicaceae > Raphanus > Raphanus raphanistrum. Next base: position 7,990,962 of record CM033986.1, on the reverse strand, counting down.
AATATAACCAGTGATACTTCACTTGAGTTAAACGGCTGAGATCTATAGTATCATGCAAGCAACTTGTTAAAGCATTTATAGAGATTATAATCTTCATTCCTGAATAGAAACCCTATGTCTAGCACTCTTTATCACATTTAAACAACCCATCATATTATTAGTTAGAGCAACTACCTTGCTCATTTTAGGAATTGTTACTTTTATTTCCATCATATAAACCAACCTTGCCAAGGATTGATTAGTAGATTTTATTTAATTGGTTCCCTAGCTCCTCGTGATTCGATCCCTAAGTACTACAGTTGTACCTCTTATTTGAGAGTGAGCTCTACTGGGTAATTTGAGAACTATCAAATTTGGCGCCGTTGCCGGGGAGCTTTGATCGCCATTAGATTTAATCTTATTAATCTTAGGTTTTTCTTTTTACTCCCTTTATAATTAAAAATTTTCTTGTCTTTTCAGGTACATGCCCAGCAGTACCAGAAGCAACAGGGGAAATCAACTATTATTCTCAGAAGATCCTGCACACTTGGAACGTTCAATCCGCAAAGACCTACGCTCCGCATCGATCGACAGAAATGCAGTACCGTCGACTGATACTCACGTTCAACAGTCGACCGACACTCAGACAGCACCGTCGACCGATACCGTTCGCCAATCCACATCGTTCGATACTTCTAACCGTATATCGATCGACACTACTCCGCGAAGCATGGTGGCGATTGTTATTCTCACGCATGGCGAGAATGGAAACCTGTATGACCAAGATGGTCATCTGCGTAATGCAACAGATCAGAAGCTGGATGCACAGGGAAACATAATCCCTGAACCTGAAGCTGAGGCTACAGGAGAAGCTCAAACACGATCGTTGGCATACTATAACCGTCTAGACGAGTACTACACCAACAGATCAGCTATTCGACTTCCAGAGATTCAGAAGCCAAACTTCGAGCTCAAGCCTCAGTACTACTCTCTCGTGTCTCAGATACCTTATTCTGGGCTATCACACGAGCATCCTATGGACTATCTGGAGAGGTTTGAGGATCTTATCGCTGCTATTCGTATGGATGGAGTCCCTGAGGACTACCTACTCTGTAAGCTCTTCAAATACTCACTGATTGGAGAAGCTTTGCACTGGCTCAAGCAGCTACCTACAGGATCACTGACATCCTGGGCAGACATCAAAAACGCCTTCCTGCGTAATTTCTTTGATGAGGCACGCGCTGAAGACTTAAGAAGCAAAATCGCCACTTTCGCGCAAAAGCCTAGTGAGACTTTTAAAGACGCGTGGATCAGATTTAAGTTCTTCCAGCGAGACTGTCCACACCATAGATTCAATGAAGTGCAGCTGCTAAGAAGTTTCTACAGAGGTATCGCCTTAAGGTATCAGATGTCTCTTGATACTGCTAGTGAGGGGAACTTCAACACTAGCAATCCAATAGAGGCTGTGAGACTTATTGAGAACCTAGCCAACAGCAGTAGCACCAAGAACACTGACTCTGACAAGAAGAAATCGGTTGCAGCCATCGGGGAAGACCAGATGAATGAAGTCAGAGCCAAGATAGATGCTTTACATGCATTTCTGGGGCAGCCAGTCTGCTCAGCTGAAGAAGGAGAGGCTAAAGAAGATGATACAGAGGAAGATGTGAACTACATCGGAGGTACTGGATTTCAGAGATATGGAAACCAGAGTGGAAACAGAAACTTTTTTGGCAGTGTTCAGAAGAGTAACTACAACCAGAGTTCACAGTATCAGAAACCCTTCACCAACACAAGGAACTACGACAACTCAGCTTACCAAACCCCACCGCCACCCACCCAGAAGAGTAAGTTTGATGCCATGATTGATAGAGTCCTGGAAGGACAGCAGAAGCTTACAGTAAACTTCAATGGGAAGATTGATTATGTCTTCAACAATCTGACCACAAGGATAGACACCATTTGCACTCAAGTTAAGAAAATTGAGACACAGATTGTCTAGACTGAAGACTCTATCAGGAGGATTGGTACTTCTAAGGAAGTAGGGGAAGGAAATATGAAACACCACGTGAATGCTATCATAGATGATGATTTCTGGCAAGTGGTGAAACAAGAGAAGCTACAAGAAGGAGACTTTGAAGTGGAAAGTTCACTAAGTCTCGGTGGATCACAATGGCGTCGATCGACACCAGCTAGTCCACATCGATCGACATCAAGTATGTCATTTCCGGATACGACTGCAGATTCCAACACGGTTAGGATATTGACACATGCTGAATCACGGCTTCTCATGCATACCCACCCACCCACACCTACGGAGATATCGATCGACGAGACGAGCCACTCATCGATCGACACAAAGACGAGAAACGTATTGATCGACCCTTTTCTCCACCTATCGATCGACACGCACCTCTCACATACCGAGTGCAACTACCATCGATAGACAACAACCGAATCAATGCACTCAGACCCACACCGAAACCACAAGCTAACCCTACAGAGATCACTGGTAACCCTTCAGATACTACACCTACATCAGAGGGAACTGAAGGAAGAAGGTTAAGGAGTAGGAAGGAGAAGATTCCTAAGAACCTTAAGAGGGAAGCTAATGAAAAAGAGATTGATGGTTTCACTAAGAGAGTTATCAGAATCCCACCAGAGAAACCTTTTGAGGAGGTTTACTTCACAAGCAGATTGTGGATGTTCTTCAGAGAAACAAGGGAGACTGAAACTGACATTAGGAGAAGGTTTGACAATGTCAGAGAAGATATGAGGAAAGGGATTACTTTGCAGAAGAAGAGTGATCCTGGGAAGTTCGCAATACCCTGTGTAGTACAAGTGATTGAATTTCCTCATGCACTATGTGACACTGGTTCATCAGTCAGCATCTTACCAAAGGTCATGGCAGACCATCTAGGCCTGCAAGTAGAGCCTTCACCAGAGATCTTTACATTCGTGGATTACACTCAGAAAAACTCTGGAGGCTTCATCAGAGACCTGGAGGTACATATTGGTAATGTTATCGTTCCTGTGGATTTTCATGTCCTAGACATCAAGCTAAATTGGAACTCTTCCCTCTTACTTGGAAGAGCATTTATGGCCACAGTAGGAGCCGTATGTGACATGAACACCAACAGGATGTGCTTGACTATGATAGATCCAGAGATCCACTACGACCATGCCAAGCTTGGCAAACCACCAGCCAAATCAGTGGTAAAAGAAGATGATACTGGTATCATAGCAGTTTGTCATTGTGAAGTCGAGTACGAGACAGAGTACTCGGGATCGATCGACAGCACTTTAACATCATCGATCGACACTTGCAAGACAGAGGAGATCGACAACAAATATGGATCATCGATCGACAGAGACCCACCAGATGATGAACTCGATCGACCAGATCATTGCTACCCGAATTTCGCCATCCCACCCAGCCGAAAGGAAGATAATTACTCAGTAAGGAGTTGGGCAGATAGCGGATTTCATGAGAGTTTTGCAGTAGACATAGCCACCTCTTCCCACAGTGGAGACCACAGTGAAGAACATGATGCAGACTATTGGGAAGAGAGAGCTTGGGAAAATTACTTGGAAAATGACAGATTTGCAATTTGATTCCCACAATCGATCGACATCAAACGCCCACCATCAATCGACTATCTACTTCATCCAGCAAAACGACATCGTCCATCGATCAACATCGCCAGTATCACATCGATCGATATTAACCCAGACGACTTGAAGGACAAAATTGGAATTTCACCGATTAGGGCAACCCATGGGTATAAAAGGTTGACAACTCAAGCCACGAAAATTCAAAACTTTTCACCTTCTACCCAGCAGTTTCCAGCATTCAGAAACCTATCAATGGAGGACTGCAACAGCATGTACAATCGATCCAACCGTGCAGCTAGACGTGCACCATCGATCGCCACCACCACATCACCATCGATCGATGCCTTCAACAGAGCTCAACCTCGATCTCATGAACCTTACGATATCAGGAATGTTTCACTAACACCTGGTGAACTTGGAATTTTCAGGGACACAGATGGCTATGCAAGAGCAATGGATGGAAGAGTTCTGCACATAACCAGAGAATACATAGCAGACATCCTCCAAGTTGCTAATGGACCAGAAAACCTGTTCACACAGCAACGTAGCCATCCAGACATCCTAGCTCACGTCCAGGAGAACCACAACACCAACACAAGGGAGGATACAGTTCCTCAACAATTCGGTCAACCTAGGAATTCACCATCGATCACATCGTTTCAACACCATCGATCGACGGCGGATATCCCGGATCGATCGACAGACCAAGAGTCAGATCGCCCGACAGACGATTGGAGTTTGGACGACGTGCCTTCAATACTGATGGATCCAGGAGATTCAAATGGGAAGCTAAGGATGAATATGGTGTCTACAGAGATGAGTTTGGCTATGCTAGAGGAGTTGATGGTGAAATCATCCATGTTACCAAGGAGCAAGTAAAGAGAATTCTGGATAGAGCATCCCTTTTTCACATAGGTTTCTTACGCCTTCCAGTACACACACGCCCTTACCATGCATACATACCACCACCAGTACCCTACAGTAGAGAGGAGATAGATGATATGGTGACTGATGTATGGAGAGCTCAGGCAGACCTTGAGGCAAACTTGCACACATTGGTGGAAGACACTTTCCAGCCTTCCAGAATGATATGGTTTAGATAAGAGTGGGGCTTGGAAACATATTGACCATGCTTGAGAAAGAGGCTACGCCACCAGTATCGACCGACAGAGTACCTGTACCATCGATCGACATCGACAAGACTACATCCATGGACCGACCAGAATGTTCATCACCTAAGAGAGATGAATGGGAGGTTGCTTACATAAATACACGGATTGGAGACGTCTACAGCCCTCTCAGCAACAATGTCGAATGGTTAAGCAAGAGGATCGATCTTCTACAAAAAGAGCTAGCATCAATTCGCAAGAAAGAACAAGCTAAGAATGCTACTTTTTCATCGATCGACACACTGAAATCACCATCGATCGACACAAGGATCGCATAAATGGAAGATAGGATGAAAGCATACGAAGAGAAGCATGATATTTTAAGTTCACCTATCATGCGATACCTGGATACACTATCACGACAGCTGAATGAGCTACAAAGAGACATGAGCATAGTTCAAGATTATCTTGGTCGTCATGACAGAACCGCGACATCGATCGACATGCCTCGACCAATATCGATCGACATCGAGCCACCACCAGCAAAGAGAGCATGTACCACAGCAGAAGTTGATGAGATCAAACATAAACTGTACGAAGCCATGAATTCTATGGAGGAGAGACTCATAGAACGAAGTGATGACATTGACAACACCCTCAACGAAAGAGTGACCAACCTCTGTAGGGCTACTGGTCTATTGAAGAAGGAGATAAGCAATATGCAGAAAATTCTTGCGTACCAAGGCCAACGCTCAGAATCGATCGACCCAGATGATACTGCGTCAACCGACAGAGATCCCAGCGAAACGACCGACGCACAAGTTGTACATCGATCGATATAGAATCCTTGGCAGATCAAGATCAACAGATTCAAGACCAGCACGAAAAAGAACAACATGAAGAACTACCTGAGCATTCGAGATTTGATTTCTATCAGCATCAGGTAGACACGGAAGATTTGGTCAGAAGGTTGCAAGTCATCAAAGCAGATTTAGCAAAGATATATCCTACAAGGACAAAATCAGATGATGCCACAAGAAGCTTCACTGCTGCTGAGTTCAAAGATGAGGGAAATGTTTGCCCACCAGCAATCAGCAGTTTCTGTACCCCATGAGTCACTCACCTACCACAGTCAAGCTAAATGACTATAACAAAGCGCTGAGTGGGAGGCAACCCACTATTAGGTTTTCTTTTATTTATTTATTTTTATTTTTCATTTTTGCTTTTATTTTTTTCGGATTTATTTTGCAGTTTTTATTAGATCCAAGTAGAATGATGATTCCATCGACCGACATTCACCATTCATATCGCTCGACACCACACGACCATTACTAACGATCGACGTATACCACTACGAATCGATCGACACCTTGTCGATCAGGTTTATTCATTCTACCTTGTTATATTTATTTATTATGATTTATTTTATTTACCTCACCACCGGCTGTGTTACACTAGGACAGTGTAATTTAAGTCTGGGAGGGAGTTTACTAATATGTGTTTTTATTTTGGTTTTTATTTAAATTGTTTTTCAAAATTATTTTTCGCATAAGTATTAAATAAGGAACATTGATATAGATTTACATTTTATTGTCTGACCACTCTTTAGCACCATTCTAGATTACTGATTGCAGATAGTACTTAAGATGCTAAAGTGGATCAACCTACCATCTATATTCACTAGCTAAGATTGTTTGAAGGAACCAAAGCTGACCTCCAACACTAATACTGACTTATTTGCTTGTCTTGGAGCTTGGAAATCACTGGATCGGAATCCTCTTACAAGTCTGGAAGGTAAAAAGTCTGTGTGTTTCTGGTTCCGTTCCTTCTCTCTCTTCAGCGTCTCGAGATCTAAGTTTATGTTACAAAAGATTGAAATTATTTCTCGAGAGGCAGAGGGGTAGGAGTGTCTCCCGCGACCCCAGTATTCTAAATCTCAAGGATGATCACACATTGTGGAAATGAGGGATAGGTTGAGTACCAAACCCCATTATTCGCTACACTTTGCCAAAAATGTATGAGTTACAATGCAAATGTCAATGAAATGGACTAGATGACCTATGTGGCATCGAAACCTGTTGAAATTGAAACTAATAAGAGTTTACCCGTTGATATACCATGGATTTTACCCGTTTTTAACCATGGTATACTAGTATTTTATTATATATTTAATCTGTTTTCTAGCCTGTTAGGTATGATTTCAGGTTCAGGAGCATTTTGTGAGAAAGTGATGTTTTTGGAGCATTTTGGAGTTCAAGAGATGATATACCCGAGTTGACCATTCAAGACTAAGTCGGAAATCAACATTGCGATTATAATCGATCGATACTCATCCTGAGTCGTCGATCGATGTAGCTGAGAAGTTCCGCGTACTAGAAAATTATAATCGATCGATACACATCCAGTATTGTCGATCGATATCGAAGACGAAATGGTTTAGCCAACTACTTGATATACCATGGATTTTACCCATTTTTACCCATGTTATATAAGTGTTTTATATACTATTTATTATGTATTGGAGTCTATTTAGAGTATTTACAGTTTCAGAGACGATTTGGAGAAATATGATGATTTTGGTGCCTTTTGGAGTCTTTCGCAGTGCAGAACTGCACAGATGCTTCAGATGTTTAGCTCTCGATGGAGACCTTGCGACCATTGGATTTATACAATATTTGGATACAAGATGTAGATTTGAGTTAGCTTTCTAATGCCACCGGTTTGAGATCAATCCAACGGTTAGATCGGAAGTTATGCCCGTTTTACTGAAGAATGGTCAGTCTGCCTCGCGAGAGAAGGCTGCCGAGAAGAGGATTGTATGTCGATCGACCCAGCACACTGCATGTTGATCGACAGGAACATCAGAATGTGGGCTGAGTATATTTCATGACCAACTGAAGCCCAGGAGTCACCACAAAGTTACCAAAATACCCTTGACGACCAGAAACCCTATTTATATTATTTCTAAGCCACTGTTGACGGCTACGCTTTCTACGCTATCTTATTTTCATTGTTTCTCTTAGGAGAGAAGGGAGGAACTAGAGAGAAGGGAGGAACTCCTTGAGAGTCCTCCTGGAACTCCTTTGGTTTTGGTTTATTTATCTATTGCATTTCTATCTATGATTTCTGTGACAAACTTCATGTCTGAATAGATCCACCTGTTAGATCTATGGTTCAGATAGGTTTGAGGGATTAGCCCCAAACTATAATTGCTAAGTTGTGATACTCATCAAATGGATTGTACCCTATGCTTGTTTTAGATTAGCTAACTAGAACATAGATCACTAGGATCTTAGATTATCTTGAATTATCCATTTGAGCGATGCCTGTCTCCCGTTGAGAAGAACGACAGTTCCTCCTTGAGACCTTGTGGTCATATTCGGCTCGCGCCTAGGCAGATCTAGAAGCCGTCGATCGATATCCCGACAGGTGAATCGATCGGCGCCGCGAAAGGTGTATCGCTCGATATCCCAAAAAGATACCGTCCGACTCTTTTTCTGTGTCATCATGCGAAAGGTGTGGCCAGAGATCTAGATAATTTAATCAGTGATTTATCACATATGTTAAGCGGCTGAGATTTATAGTATCATGCACGCAATTTGTTAGGCATTTGTAGACATTATAATCCCCAATACCTGAATAGAAGCCCTAGATCTAGCTACCATCCTTCCATCAAACAGCTCCTTGCCAAGCTGAACAATTATATTGTTCATCTTGTTTACTGTTTTATTTACATTTTACTATATTCATTTACTGCTTTATAATCTATTTACTGCTAGTCTAGCTTAATCATAACTATTAGATCTAGTGTGTGTCATAGCTCCTTGTGGATTCGATCCCTAAGTACTATAACTTGACCTCTTTTGATGAGAGTAATTCACTCCTTAGGGTAATTTGAGTGATAATTTGAGTGATATCAAATTTGGCGCCGTTGCCGGGGAGCTTCGATCGCCATTAGATCTTGTTTAGTTAGATTTTGTTTAGGTTTTATTATTGTTCGAAAATCTCATAAAATTTTTTTTCTTCTGTTTCAGATACATACCAGGAACAACAATGAAGAAAGGATTTTTAGCTTATTCAAAGAAGCAACCTGCTGGTTTATGCACGATCCGTAAGTCTACGAGGGATGTAACGATCGACACCCTCCAAGCAGCATCGATTGATAGCATACACCACAAATCGATCGACATCGTCCATCACGAATTGATCACACCCTACAAGAACCGGTGATCGACAGAGTACACAAATCATCAAACGACACTGTTCACGCGAACACTGTTCACATGGGTACTGTTCGCCGAGGTACTGTTCATCGTGGTACTACTCATGCGGGTACTGTTCATTCAGGTACTATTTATCCGATTACTATTCATCCGATTACTGTACATCCCGGTACTATTCATCGGAGTACTGTTCACGAAAACACTGTTCATCCGAACACTGTTCATTCGAAATCGATCGACACTATTCATTCCGTGTCGATCAATACTGTTCATTGTGACACTGTTCATCGCGACACTATTCATCCGACGTCGATCGACACTGTTCATCCCGTGTCGATTGATACTGCTCACTTCAGCACTGTTCACCGAAACACTATTCATCGCGGCACTATTCACGAAAACACTGTTCATCCGAACACTGTTCATCCCGTATCGATCGACACTGTTCATCCGACGTCGATCGACACTGTTCACCGAAACACTGTTCATCGGGGTACTGTTCATCGCGGTACTGTTCATCAAAACACTGTTCACCGCGACACTGTTCATTCGGGTACTGTTCATCCGGACAATGTTCATCTGACGCCGAAAAATTTTGTTCATCAAGGGTCGACTGACACCACTTGCGGGAAAATACATGAGGTCAAAGCGCTCATACTTAAGATTGATAAGAGAGGTATCTGGCGAGACGAAGAAGGTCGTCCCTGCAACACCAGAGGAGAATTGATTAATGCAGACAGTGATGTAATCCCTGATGTGATTGATGTTGCTGAGACAAACGACTTTAATTTGACAAGCCAATGGTATGATTTGGGAAGCGAGGACCCTTTCAAAGGTCTTCCTTTTGAAAATCCCAAAGATCTTCTCAAGACACTCGAGAATTTAGCCTCATCAGCCCTCTCATCAGCAAACAAGCAGAATGAAGTACATTTAGATCACATTATATGCAAGATTTTCCCATATTTTTTACCTGGAGATGCTTTTAGCTGGTTCAGTAAGTTGCAGCCAAGATCTCTAACCTGTTGGGAAGACATCAAAAGCGCATTCCTAGGTAAATTTTTCAGTGAAGCTGTAGCAATTCGAAGTAAAAGGTTTGATTACATGATAGAGAAGATGACTGAAGATCATGAGAAAGAAATAATGACTAGTATCAACCAGATTATTGATTATGTCTACAGCGAGCAGAATGAAGATTTTGAAACACCAACAACTCATGTCAAGCAGCCATACATTCAGGATCAACATGCTTATGAGGATACACAGAGGGACAAACTGAACAGAGGACAGCTGGTCAACCATGGTACGGTTGAGGATGATGAACAAGATGGATCTGGAGAGCCGAGCATAGTAGAAAAAGCTGATACAAGTGATTCGATTTCAGCATCGATCGATATCGGCACTTCAGAAATGATCGATACAGACTTGTCTCATCGATCGATACCTCTCGAAATCCCTGATGCTACTGCTGTGAATGCTGGGACAGAACGATAAAGAGCACTCAGAGACTTCAACAGTCCTGAGGATTTATATGCTAAAAGGTCTGCATTGCGTCGTTCAACATTCCAGAGTTCCATTCCTAAGCTACCTACTGCATATATATCTCTTGTGGGTCAGACTCCTTTTCATGGTTTCCATTATGAAGATGCCACTAACCACTTAGAGGCATTCGAAGATTTAGCTTCGACCATCAAATGCAATGGAGTCCCTGAAGACTACTACTTCTGCAAATTATTCTCATATTCTCTTGCTGGAGAAGCATCATGTTGGTTCAGGAAGTTGCCACAAGGATCTGTTACTACCTGGAAAGACATCACAAACGCCTTCCTCAACAACTTCCGATGTGATGCTGCAGCAAATCTAGAGATTGAGAAGAGAGCTATGCTGGAATATATGGTAGAGGATGATGAACAGGTGGCACCTGAAGAACTGAGTAGAGTAGAAGAAGCCGATATTTGTAACACAAGCTCAACATCGATCGACCCCGCGACCTCGACATCGATCGACAACATTACTTCAGCATCAATCGACACCAGCATCTCAACATCGATCGACAGAGACGTTTGTCACAGATCGATACCACTTGAAGTCCATGAAAGTTCGAGCTGTCCTCAGGACATTGCAGACTCGACACAGAATAGCATTGATGTATCAAGTTGTTATCCTAACCAAGATGTAGAAAAAGAGATCACCATGGAAGATTTCTTGGAGCTAGAAGAATTTTTGGAGTTAGAGGGTGGAGAACAACTTGGAGACTTGGATTCGAGTGTAGAAGTCACTATGAAAGACTTCATAGAGCTGGAGGAATGGCTTGAGTTGGAACAAAAGCTTGATGACGAGCGGAACACTATGAGGAAAAATTTGGAGACTTCGTCAAAGGCTAGAATCGATCGATACCGACCTGATGAGATCGATCGACACCCACCGAATAGCATTGATCGACACCCACCCGAGTACATCGATCGACACACATGTTTGGACGAGCTACCAGGAGGATGCACAGTTAAGCTGGAACCAATTGAAGAGACGATTGGAGTTTGGACCGACACCACTTGCGGGAAAATACATGAGGTCAAAGCGCTCATACTTAAGATTGATAAGAGAGGTATCTGGCGAGACGAAGAAGGTCGTCCCTGCAACACCAGAGGAGAATTGATTAATGCAGACGGTGATGTAATCCCTGATGTGATTGATGTTGCTGAGACAAACGACTTTAATTTGACAAGCCAATGGTATGATTTGGGAAGCGAGGACCCTTTCAAAGGTCTTCCTTTTGAAAATCCCAAAGATCTTATCAAGACACTCGAGAATTTAGCCTCATCAGCCCTCTCATCAGCAAACAAGCAGAATGAAGTACATTTAGATCACATTATATGCAAGATTTTCCCATATTTTTTATCTGGAGATGCTTTTAGCTGGTTAAGTAAGTTGCAGCCAAGATCTCTAACCTGTTGGGAAGACATCAAAAGCGCATTCCTAGGTAAATTTTTCAGTGAAGCTGTAGCAATTCGAAGTAAAAGGTTTGATTACATGATAGAGAAGCTGACTGAAGATCATGAGAAAGGAATAATGACTAGTATCAGCCAGATTATTGATTATGTCTACAGCGAGCAGAATGAAGATTTTGAAACCCCAACAACTCATGTCAAGCAGCCATACATTCAGGATCAACATGCTTATGAGGATACACAGAGGGACAAACTGAACAGAGGACAGCTAGTCAACCATGGTACGATTGAGGATGATGAACAAGATGGATCTGGAGAGCCGAGCATAGTAGAAAAAGCTGATACAAGTGATTCGATTTCAGCATCGATCGATATCGGCACTTCAGAAATGATCGATACAGACTTGTCTCATCGATCGATACCTCTCGAAATCCCTGATGTTACTGCTGTGAATGCTAGGACAGAACGACAAAGAGCACTCAGAGACTTCAACAGTCCTGAGGATTTATATGCTAAAAGGTCTGCATTGCGTCATTCAACATTCCAGAGTTCCATTCCTAAGCTACCTACTGCATATATCTCTCTTGTGGGTCAGACTCCTTTTCATGGTTTTCATTATGAAGATGCCACTAACCACTTAGAGGCATTCGAAGATTTAGCTTCGACCATCAAATGCAATGGAGTCCCTGAAGACTACTACTTCTGCAAATTATTCTCATATTCTCTTGCTGGAGAAGCAGCATGTTGGTTCAGGAAGTTGCCACAAGGATCTGTTACTACCTGGAAAGACATCACAAACGCCTTCCTCAACAACTTCCGATGTGATGCTGCAGCAAATCTAGAGATTGAGAAGAGAGCTATGCTGGAATATATGGTAGAGGATGATGAACAGATGGCACCTGAAGAACTGAGTAGAGTAGAAGAAGCCGATATTTGTAACACAAGCTCAACATCGATCGACCCCGCGACCTCGACATCGATCGACAACATTACTTCAGCATCAATCGACACCAGCATCTCAACATCGATCGACAGAGACGTTTGTGACAGATCGATACCACTTGAAGTCCATGAAAGTTCGAGTTGTCCTCAGGACATTGCAGACTCGACACAGAAGAGCATTGATGTATCAAGTTGTTATCCTAACCAAGATGTAGAAAAAGAGATCACCATGGAAGATTTCTTGGAGCTAGAAGAATTTTTGGAGTTAGAGGATGGAGAACAACTTGGAGACTTGGATTCGAGTGTAGAAGTCACTATGAAAGACTTCATAGAGCTGGAGGAATGCCTTGAGTTAGAACAAAAGCTTGATGACGAGCAGAACACTATGAGGAAAAATTTGGAGACTTCGTCAAAGGCTAGAATCGATCGATACCGACCTGATGAGATCGATCGACACCCACCGAATAGCATTGATCGACACCCACCCGAGTACATCGATCGACACACATGTTTGGACGAGCTACCAGGAGGATGCACAGTTAAGCTGGAACCAATTGAAGAGAGAATGCACAAGTTTGAGTCCTCATACCTTGCTGTCCCTGAACATCTAAGACCCATATGCGCAGAAGAAGCTGATGGGATTTGCAAAAGAGTGAAGAGGATACATGACCCTGTGCAGATTGTGGTTCCCTGTACCGTGGTTGAAGCTGAATCTCCTATACCACCAGATAGAGGTATGCATCTAGATTCTTACAGTGGAGTATTTAATGATCATCAGCATGTAGTAGCTTCTCAGAGGGAGATGAGGTGTAGAACTGAAGTCGACAAAGGCCTCAGAGAAGAAGCCTCAATCGACACTGTTCAGAAAACATCGATCGATAATATCACTCCACCACCGATCGACATCTACCGGATACCACCGATCGACATCATCAATCCGTAATCGATCGACAATACCACTGGTTCATCGATCGACACCAGACGCGAATCAGAGCAGAATGAGTATGAAGTGTGTGGAAATATTTTTGATGGAGATACCACCACGCGTTCAGCCAAGTCTGGGGGAAAGATGATGATGAATTGGAGGAAGAGGAAAAGAACCAAAAGGGATTCTCAGTTATCATTGATTCCTCACTTCTCCAATGATGTCAGGAAATTTGGAGTGCGACTACACAAGTCTGTGGAAAAGAAGAGGATAAACTGGAAGAAGCGGAAACGAACCAAGGGAGGTTCTCAGTTACCATTGACTACTTACTTTTCAGATTGTGTCAGGAAATCGAGAGTGTGCAACAGAAACTTCTCACACCCGTTTGCAAAGCTTCGAGCACTCCTTATTGCTGAGATGATAGACAAAGGAGAAAAGTCTATGGAGGAGGCTTTCACACAAGAATGATAAAGCCTCAAAGATTGGACATTGAAATTTGTTTTGGAGCATATTCTCATTCTCATCCGGACTAAATCAGATCTCCAAAAGTCAAGCTCATGACTAAAAATAAGCGCTGAGTGGGAGGCAACCCACTGATAGGTTTGTTTTCAATTTGGTTTTATTTTCATTTACTACTGATTTTTGTTTTTAATTATTGCAGATTAAAAAAAAAAAAAAAAAAAAGATGATGAACAGTACGCCGACACTGTAGCAACAGTGCCGAGCGACACTGTAGCAAGGAAACCAAGCGACACTGTAGCAGGATTACTGTAGCGACGCTACTGTAGCAGAGTCACTGTTCATCCGAAAAAAAAAATATTATCGGTTTTACATTTATTTGTTACTAACTTTTAGTGTTTTATTTTAGTGTTTTATATTAGGTAAAAAGAGGGATCCAAGGAAGAAGCGTTAATCTACCAACATCGACCGATGACTGCGCATCATTGGTCGACAGAGCATTAATAGCAAGATGTAGAAAAAGAGATCACCATAGAAGATTTCTTGGAGCTAGAAGAATTTTTGGAGTTAGAGGGTGGAGAACAACTTGGAGACTTGGATTCGAGTGTAGAAGTCACTATGAAAGACTTCATAGAGCTGGAGGAATGGCTTGAGTTGGAACAAAAGCTTGATGACGAGCGGAACACTATGAGGAAAAATTTGGAGACTTCGTCAAAGGCTAGAATCGATCGATACCGACCTGATGAGATCGATCGACACCCACCGAATAGCATTGATCGACACCCACCCGAGTACATCGATCGACACACATGTTTGGACGAGCTACCAGGAGGATGCACAGTTAAGCTGGAACCAATTGAAGAGACGATTGGAGTTTGGACCGACACCACTTGCGGGAAAATACATGAGGTCAAAGCGCTCATACTTAAGATTGATAAGAGAGGTATCTGGCGAGACGAAGAAGGTCGTCCCTGCAACACCAGAGGAGAATTGATTAATGCAGACGGTGATGTAATCCCTGATGTGATTGATGTTGCTGAGACAAACGACTTTAATTTGACAAGCCAATGGTATGATTTGGGAAGCGAGGACCCTTTCAAAGGTCTTCCTTTTGAAAATCCCAAAGATCTTATCAAGACACTCGAGAATTTAGCCTCATCAGCCCTCTCATCAGCAAACAAGCAGAATGAAGTACATTTAGATCACATTATATGCAAGATTTTCCCATATTTTTTATCTGGAGATGCTTTTAGCTGGTTCAGTAAGTTGCAGCCAAGATCTCTAACCTGTTGGGAAGACATCAAAAGCGCATTCCTAGGTAAATTTTTCAGTGAAGCTGTAGCAATTCGAAGTAAAAGGTTTGATTACATGATAGAGAAGCTGACTGAAGATCATGAGAAAGGAATAATGACTAGTATCAGCCAGATTATTGATTATGTCTACAGCGAGCAGAATGAAGATTTTGAAACCCCAACAACTCATGTCAAGCAGCCATACATTCAGGATCAACATGCTTATGAGGATACACAGAGGGACAAACTGAACAGAGGACAGCTAGTCAACCATGGTACGATTGAGGATGATGAACAAGATGGATCTGGAGAGCCGAGCATAGTAGAAAAAGCTGATACAAGTGATTCGATTTCAGCATCGATCGATATCGGCACTTCAGAAATGATCGATACAGACTTGTCTCATCGATCAATACCTCTCGAAATCCCTGATGTTACTGCTGTGAATGCTAGGACAGAACGACAAAGAGCACTCAGAGACTTCAACAGTCCTGAGGATTTATATGCTAAAAGGTCTGCATTGCGTCATTCAACATTCCAGAGTTCCATTCCTAAGCTACCTACTGCATATATCTCTCTTGTGGGTCAGACTCCTTTTCATGGTTTTCATTATGAAGATGCCACTAACCACTTAGAGGCATTCGAAGATTTAGCTTCGACCATCAAATGCAATGGAGTCCCTGAAGACTACTACTTCTGCAAATTATTCTCATATTCTCTTGCTGGAGAAGCAGCATGTTGGTTCAGGAAGTTGCCACAAGGATCTGTTACTACCTGGAAAGACATCACAAACGCCTTCCTCAACAACTTCCGATGTGATGCTGCAGCAAATCTAGAGATTGAGAAGAGAGCTATGCTGGAATATATGGTAGAGGATGATGAACATATGGCACCTGAAGAACTGAGTAGAGTAGAAGAAGCCGATATTTGTAACACAAGCTCAACATCGATCGACCCCGCGACCTCGACATCGATCGACAACATTACTTCAGCATCAATCGACACCAGCATCTCAACATCGATCGACAGAGACGTTTGTGACAGATCGATACCACTTGAAGTCCATGAAAGTTCGAGTTGTCCTCAGGACATTGCAGACTCGACACAGAAGAGCATTGATGTATCAAGTTGTTATCCTAACCAAGATGTAGAAAAAGAGATCACCATGGAAGATTTCTTGGAGCTAGAAGAATTTTTGGAGTTAGAGGGTGGAGAACAACTTGGAGACTTGGATTCGAGTGTAGAAGTCACTATGAAAGACTTCATAGAGCTGGAGGAATGCCTTGAGTTAGAACAAAAGCTTGATGACGAGCAGAACACTATGAGGAAAAATTTGGAGACTTCGTCAAAGGCTAGAATCGATCGATACCGACCTGATGAGATCGATCGACACCCACCGAATAGCATTGATCGACACCCACCCGAGTACATCGATCGACACACATGTTTGGACGAGCTACCAGGAGGATGCACAGTTAAGCTGGAACCAATTGAAGAGAGAATGCACAAGTTTGAGTCCTCATACCTTGCTGTCCCTGAACATCTAAGACCCATATGCGCAGAAGAAGCTGATGGGATTTGCAAAAGAGTGAAGAGGATACATGACCCTGTGCAGATTGTGGTTCCCTGTACCGTGGTTGAAGCTGAATCTCCTATACCACCAGATAGAGGTATGCATCTAGATTCTTACAGTGGAGTATTTAATGATCATCAGCATGTAGTAGCTTCTCAGAGGGAGATGAGGTGTAGAACTGAAGTCGACAAAGGCCTCAGAGAAGAAGCCTCAATCGACACTGTTCAGAAAACATCGATCGATAATATCACTCCACCACCGATCGACATCTACCGGATACCACCGATCGACATCATCAATCCGTAATCGATCGACAATACCACTGGTTCATCGATCGACACCAGACGCGAATCAGAGCAGAATGAGTATGAAGTGTGTGGAAATATTTTTGATGGAGATACCACCACGCGTTCAGCCAAGTCTGGGGGAAAGATGATGATGAATTGGAGGAAGAGGAAAAGAACCAAAAGGGATTCTCAGTTATCATTGATTCCTCACTTCTCCAATGATGTCAGGAAATTTGGAGTGCGACTACACAAGTCTGTGGAAAAGAAGAGGATAAACTGGAAGAAGCGGAAACGAACCAAGGGAGGTTCTCAGTTACCATTGACTACTTACTTTTCAGATTGTGTCAGGAAATCGAGAGTGTGCAACAGAAACTTCTCACACCCGTTTGCAAAGCTTCGAGCACTCCTTATTGCTGAGATGATAGACAAAGGAGAAAAGTCTATGGAGGAGGCTTTCACACAAGAATGATAAAGCCTCAAAGATTGGACATTGAAATTTGTTTTGGAGCATATTCTCATTCTCATCCGGACTAAATCAGATCTCCAAAAGTCAAGCTCATGACTAAAAATAAGCGATGAGTGGGAGGCAACCCACTGATAGGTTTGTTTTCAATTTGGTTTTATTTTCATTTACTACTGATTTTTGTTTTTAATTATTGCAGATTAAAAAAAAAAAAAAAAAAAGATGATGAACAGTACGCCGACACTGTAGCAACAGTGCCGAGCGACACTGTAGCAAGGAAACCAAGCGACACTGTAGCAGGATTACTGTAGCGACGCTACTGTAGCAGAGTCACTGTTCATCCGAAAAAAAAAATATTATCGGTTTTACATTTATTTGTTACTAACTTTTAGTGTTTTATTTTAGTGTTTTATATTAGGTAAAAAGAGGGATCCAAGGAAGAAGCGTTAATCTACCAACATCGACCGATGACTGCGCATCATTGGTCGACAGAGCATTAATAGCATCGATCGATCGCCACTTAATTGTGTTGATCGATAGAGCATCAAGAGTATCGAACGCCACTTAACTGTGTTGGTCAATATTCACATCAAAAGTTAGGTATACTGTTTTTCCTTGTTAATTATTGTCCTTATGATTTATTCTTCCACCAATCTTAGACTGTATAACACTGGTAACAGTGTTGTTTAAGTCTGGGGGAGGTCGTACTAATATTATAATTTAGATTAGCTATTTAGAATAGGGACCCGAGTAAACGATTGACATAATATCGACCGACGAAAAGAAGTCGATATTGATCGACATAACCAAATCTGCCACGACCGATGACAACTCATTTACATCAATCAAAATCTATTCCGGTCAGGTATATCGTTCTAACTTGTTAAATTGAGTACTTATGGTTTATTTCTCACCAATCTCCGACTTGATAACACCATTATAGTGTTATTTAAGTCTGGGGGAGGTTCTACTGATATTGTATTTAGTTAGTGAAAAAAAAAAAAAAAGGGATCCAAGTAAACGATTGCCCAGCACATCGCCCGATGAGACCAGCTCGATATCGATCGCCAGCACTTCATATCACATGATCGATTGTCTCTTCATTGTGTCAAACGATCTCTCAATCCATCGACTGATCAGATCATAGCGATATCGTTCGACAACGCTTCATCTTCAACGATCGATCGATACTTCATTGTGTCGATCAACACAGACATCAGCGAGCTGGTATATCGTTCTTACTTGTTAATTTTGTGCTGTTGCTTTATGATTTTCACCTTACCACCGGCTGTTTTACACTGGGGACAGTGTAATTTAAGTCTGGGGGGATTACTAACGATTATCTACTTTATGAGTCTTATTTAAAACGTTTTCAAAAACGTTTTTATTGAGTCAAGAAGGGGATATAATCTTAATCGATTTATTACTTGTCATCTAACCACTCTTTAGACCAGTCTTAGACTTACTGACTGCAGAAGTACTATAGATACTAAAGTGGATCAACCTGTCAACTATGTTTGCACTTGCTGAAATTGTTTGAAGGAACCAAAGCTGACCTTCAACCTAATACTGACTTGATTTGCTTGTCTTGGGGCTTGGTAACCATTGGATCGGAATCCTCCTGCAAGTCTGGAAGGTAAAAAGTCTATGTGTTTCTTGTTCCCTTCCTTCTCTCTCTTCGGCATCTCAAGATCTAAGTTTATAAAGAAAAGATTGATATGATTTTTTGAGAGGCAGAGGGGTAGGAGTGTCTCCTGCGACCCCATTATTCTAAATCTCAAGGATGATCACACATTGTGGAAACGAGGGATAGGTAAATTACCTGTGACCCCATTATTCGCTATACTTTGTCAAACTGTATGAGTTACAAATGCAAATGTCAATGAGATAGACTAGATGACCTTTGTGGCATCAAAACCTGTTGAAATTGAAACTAATAAGAGATTCAGAGAGGAGAGATGAGGGGAGAAAGGGATCAGAGAAGACTACCTGTGTGTTCAGAAACTTGTTTGAGTTGAATCCATGTGTCCTTTGATCGATACTCCCAAGGTAAAGCCTACACTTTTATTTTTATGCAAGAAATGAGGTTAGTAGAGGGGATTGTCAGACAGGATCTGTTAGGTTGTTGACTAGGTGAATTTGGTTGCGATACTAGGATATGGTATAATGTGCTTCTACGGTTATGATGTTTTATGATTTGGTTTGCACTACTAAAGAGATGATGAACTGAGTTATTTTAAAATCTTTTGAGTCCCTGCTGTTTTCAAACCTCTTTCAGAGAGACTGCCTGTTGGTTTTGCTTGAGGACAAGCAAAAGGGTAAGTCTGGGGGAGTTGTCTTCTAAGCCACGTTAGGTCTCTCTTAGACCAAACTGTATGGACAAGTCTACTTGTGCTTTCTTGATCACTCCGGGTACTTCTCTTCATCTTAGCTATCACACTTATCTCTTTTATTGCTTCATCTCAACACTCCCCCTCAAGCATGACCATGTGGAACAAGTCATGCTTGGAAGACCATGAAGCATTCCCTCATTAAAACCTTGATATGCAAAACCCAGTGGGACAAAAACATATCAAGGAAAGAGTAGAACACTTCAATGGCGAGGGGATTACTGAGATGAAAAATCCACAAGTCCAAGCTTTGAAAGAATGAACTCGCAGACCTTAGAGCTTGCAGCCTTAGTAAAGATATCAGCTAGCTGGTCTTCACTTCTTGTGTAGCATGGAAGGATGATTCTCTGCTCAACCGCTTGCCTCACCTTATGGCAATCAACTTCAATGTGTTTAGTCCTTTCATGGAACACATTGTTAGATGCTATGTGTATGGCCGCTTGGTTGTCACAGTGCATGGTGATTGGAGATGAGGTTTCTATGCCCAAGTCTTGGAGAAGATTTCTGATCCAAATAAGCTCACTTGTAAGCTTCCTCATGGCTCTGTATTCAGCTTCAGCACTGGAACATGACACAATCTTTTGCTTCTTGCTTTTCCAGGTTACCAGGTTTCCTCCAATGAATGTGCAATATCCAGTAGTTGATCTCCTATCAACTCTATCCCCTGCCCAATCAGCATCACAGTAGCCTACTATCTATGTGCTCTTGTTGCATCCCATCCATACTCCTTGTCATGGTGCCTCTCTTAGGTACCTTAGTATCCTTTCCACCATATTCCAATGATGCATCTTGGGAGCTTGCATATGTTGGCTCACTTGATTGACTGCAAAGCAAACATCTGGTCTTGTTATGGTGAGGTAGATAAGCTTTCCAACCATTCTTCTATAGTGCTTGACATCAGTGTATGGTTGATTATCAATCTCCCCCTCACGCATCACTTTATACCCATCTTCAAGTGGAGTCTTTGCAGCCCTTCCTCCTAGATCACCAGCCTCTTTTAGCAAATCCAAAGTATACTTCCTTTGAGATAAGAACAATCCTTCCTTGGATCGGCATATCTCAATGCCTAGGAAATATTTGAGCTCTCCTAAATCCTTGATATCAAATGATGACTTGAGATATGCCTTGGTTGCAAGTATCCCCTCTTTATCACTGCCAGTGATGATGATATCATCCACATAGACCAAAATCACAATGATTCCCTTCTTGCTGGTGAGAGTGAACAAGGTGTGATCAGCTTCTGACTTCATAAAACCTCTCCCATTAAGCGTGGTGCTTATCTTGTGATACCAGGCCCTAGGTGATTGCTTCAGACCATAGATGGCTTTCTTCAATCTAAGCACATTTCCAGGCTTCACTAGATGCTCTAAACCAGGAGGTGGCTTCATGTATACTTCATCTTCCAACTCTCCTTGTAAGAATGCATTCTTCACATCCATTTGCCAGAGATCCCATTCTAGATTCACTGCCAATGATAGTACTATCCTGATTGTATGAAGCTTTGCAACTGGTGCAAAGATATCAAGATAGTCTTCTCCATAAGTCTGAGTGAAGCCTCTTGCTACCAATCTTGTCTTACGCCTCTCCACTGTTCCATCAGCATTGTATTTGATAGTGAAGATCCAGCGACTTGTTACTGCCCTCTTGCCTTTGGGTAGCTCTGATTCATACCAGGTGTCGTTGATGATCATAGCATTACTTTCACAACCTACTGATTCTCTCCACTCAGCATGCTCCATTGCTTCTTCATAGGACCTAGGAATGTATTCCTGATCCAATTCTCGAATAAACACCACATGTTCTTGCGGATACTGGGCTAGAGAGCATACTGCTTGTATTGGGTGTGCCACGGCTTGAGAGTTGAAGTAGACTCTGTTGTTTTTCCAGTTTGATGCTGGTTGTCTGATTCTAGAGCTTCTTCTTGGCTGTGCTTGATGTGGATTATCCTCAGATATTACTGGTTCACTTTGCTGCTGGCTTGTGCTCACAACTGTCTCCTCTTGAGTGCTGTGATGCTGCTCCCCTTGGGCTTGTGGCGCAGCTTGATCATGACTCGCTGAACTATCCTCTTGATGTGATTCAGCTTGAGTCTCCCCTTCAGGATCAAGGTGAGTGATCTCCAAGCTATCATCATCACCTCCTGCCCCTTCTGGTACTGGTGTTGTTTCTTGGACACCGGTTGACCTCTCACTAGGTATCCTGATGCCAAGACTCTCCATAACCCTCCTGAGATTGCTGGCTCTATCTGAAGCGGATTGAGACAGATTCTCCAAATCCTCCCAATTGCTCCCATCATAGTAACCCTTGGACTCAATGAACTTAACATCCCGTGAGATTAAGACCCTCCTGGTCTCTGGTACAAAGCACTTATACCCCTTCTGATGAGGAGAGTACCCAACGAACACTGCTCTAGTACTCTTTGGTGCCAGTTTATTTCTTTGTTCACCTGGAACAAAAACAAAGCAAAGGCAACCAAACACACACATATGTTCAATAGAAGGTTTAATGTGATTCAGTACCTCATAAGGAGATTGATCCTTCAGAACTTTGGTAGGAGTTCTATTGATCAAGTAACACGCTGTTGAGACAGCATCACTCCAGAAATGTTTAGGCATACTGGTGTGGAACATCATACTCCTAGCTACCTCCATGAGGTGCCGGTTCTTCCTCTCAGCTACACCATTTTGTTGTGGAGTGTATGGGCAGCTAGTTTGGTGGATCATCCCATGTTTGGCTAAGTGTTGCTTGAATGCATTGCTTGTATATTCCCCTCCATTATCTGATCTCAAAATCTTTATCTTGGCATTAAAGTGATTAGTGACATAGTTTTGAAAGTTTATGAAAGCTTCTAAGACTCTATCTTTAGATGGCAATAATGTGATCCATGTGTACTTAGAGTTTTCATCTATAAAAGTGACAAAATATTTGTGATGCTCTCTAGATACACATGGTGCTGTCCAAACATCAGAGTGAATTAAATCAAAGCAACTTTCATAAATTGTACTTGAACTAGGGAACACTGTTTTACAATGTTTCCCTAAGATACAAGCCTCACAATCAGTTTTAAAGGAAATACTAGGCAACATGATGTTCAAAGCACGAGAATGAGGATGACCTAATCTAGCATGCCACAATACATCTTTAGGTAAATCAGAAACAGAGTTTAAAGCATAAGATAAATCGGCTGATGACTTGGTGTCTTCAAGCAAGTACAAGTCTCCCTTGGTCACACCACTGCCAAGCAACCTACTACTCTCAATATCCTGAAAATACACTTTATTAGGTGTGAATGTAACACTGCAATTCAAATCATTAGTCACTCTTTTTACAGATAACAAATTTGAGGCAAAGCTAGGCATATAAAGAGCCTTTGAATCTTTGTTAAACAACTTAAGATCACCTATTCCTTTAATTGGTATCTTATCTCCATTTGCAATCATAACATTTCCTAGGGCAGGAACAATGTTTTTAATTAAGCTCAGATCACTAATCATGTGGTGGCTAGCTCCTGAATCTATAACTAGAGGTTTATCAACTTAGAACTAGTTAAAGCATTCATGGAGATATTACTAGTAAGCGCATGAAGAGAGATACCAAATTTGTTACCAGAGTTATCTTTGAGGAGTTTGATGAGAGCTTCAATGTCTGAACGCTTGATAGTCTCATCTTGGGGGTTCCTCATGGTTGAGCTGGTGGATGCTAGAGCTTTCTCCCCTCCATTTCCGGCTCCTGGCTCACTCATATCACCAGAGTAATTAGCTCTTGCTTCATTCTGACCAGAGCAGAACTTTTGTGGCTTCAAGTGAGGATGGAGGATCCAGCATTTGTCTTTCCCATGTCCTTTCTTCTTGCAGTGGTCGCATACCCACACCTTCTTGTCTTCAGGTTTGAAATAGCCTTTGTTGGCAACTCCTTCAGCTTGGTTAGCGAGCACAAGGTCCTTCTTCCCACCAAAGAGACCAACTGACCCTTGCTCCTTTTGGATTTGAGCACATACCTCATCTAGAGATGGAAGAGTAACTCCCCTCAGAATGTGCTTTATGAGATCATTATACTCGGGGTTAAGTGTGAACAACAGAGCAAAGACCTTATCTTACTCTCTCCTTTCATTCAACACATCCGGGTCTAAGGTAGCTGGTCTTAGCATCTCCAGCTCTGCCCATAGGGATCTAAACTTCCCAAAATGTTTATCAAACTCTGTATCCTCCTGACACAGGTTGTTGATAGCCCTCTTGACTTCAAACACACGGTTTATGTTGGATACATTACCAAACACCTTTTGGAGTGTATCCCACAGATCTTTGGAGGTCTCACAGTAGTCATATGCCTCCAGGATTGGCTCAGCAAGACTGTTTTGAATGATGGACAAGACCAGGAGATCCTCTTGAACTCGCTTCTTGTCTCCAGCATCAGCTTGCACCACTTCTTTACCATCCTCTGCTAGGCTGGTCTTCTTCTTGATGTCTCTGCCTTCCTCAACCACACTCCAGAGTCCTTTGCCTCCAAGAGCTGTCTTGGTAAGCCTCGCCCAGTGAAAGTAATTAGCCCCCTTGAGAGTAACTGGTATGGACACCATCTTTGTGTTCTCTCCAGTAGAATCCATCAAACACTCTCAAGAATAGCTTTAAGGAACAGAGATAATTTAAGAAAGAAATATAAGAAACTCCCAAGAACAGTTTCAAGAACTCTCAAGAACAGTTTGAAGAAACTTTACTACTTTTGGTAATTTCTGGAAGTGAAAATGAAGAACACCTCAAGAACAAGATGAACTTTGCCAAAAATAGAAATAAAAATCAGAGAAATGCGGAAGTGAAATAGGTTTCAAGAGCTTGATGCTCTGATACCATGTGAGAATTGAAGTATTAGAGAATCAAAGAGAGAAGAGTTGTAGCATTGTGACAAGTGAGAAGAGAGTTGGCGAGAGTGTTGAGAGAGACAAAGAGAATGTGAAAAACTTCACTTAATATTATTAGATCATGTTACAAGTCTGTAAATAGACCAGAGATTATATTATTCTAAGACAAGTTGGCTAGGTTAAAACAATAAAGAAATGGCTCTGATCTTGCGCAGTGGCTCGTCCAGCCTTGTTGGACAGTGACAGGTGCTAACGGCTTCCTCCTTCTTATTCTCACCCGTGACTCTTTCCTCCAATGTCTCTATGCTCCTTTGTCGATACCATCTCTTATTTAAATTTCAACTAGCTCCCTTCCTTCTCAAGATAACCAGTACCTTGTCTTCTAAGCCACGATAGGTCTCTCTTAGACCAAACTGTATGGACAAGTCTACTTGTGCTTTCTTGATCACTCCGGGTACTTCTCTTCATCTTAGCTATCACACTTATCTCTTTTATTGCTTCATCTCAACACTTAGATCGTGGTTCATCCTGGTTTGATAAGAATCATGAAGATAATAGCATATGGCCGAACATGCTAATCTGGAATCATCTGGATAGAAGGTGGGATATCTTCTTACTCACAACTCCTATGAGATTTATTCAACTTCCTGGTTATTCTCCACTGATTAGTGGTTCCCAATCAAGCTTCTTATATATTGTTTCATCCTGGCTTGATAAGAATCATGAAGATATTACAATATGTCCGAACAGGCTAATCTGGAATCATCTGGATAGAAAGTGGATATCTTCTTGCTCACAACTCCTATGATATTTATTCAACTTCCTGGTTATTCTCCAATGATTAGTGGTTCCAAATAAAGCTTCTTAGATCGTGGTTCATCCTGGTTTGATAAGAATCATGAAGATATTGCCATATGTCCGAACAGGCTAATATGGAATCATCTGGATAGAAAATGGGATATCTTCTTGCTCACAACTCCTATGAGATTTATTCAACTTTCTGGTTATTCTGCACTGATTAGTGGTTCCAAATAAAGCTTCTTAGATCGTGGTTCATCCTGGTTTGATAAGAATCATGAAGATAATGGCATATGTCCGAACATGCTAACCTTGAATCATCTGGATAGAAGGTGGGATATCTTCTTTCTCACAACACTTATGAGTTTTATTCAACTTCCTGGTTATTCTCCTCTGATTAGTGGTTCCCAATCAAGCTTCTTACATATTGGTTCATCCTGGTTTGATAAGAATCATGAAGATAATGGCATATGTCCGAACATGCTAATTTGGAATCATCTGGATAGAAGGTGGGATATCTTCTTGCTCACAACACTTATGAGATTTATTCAACTTCCTGGTTATTATGCACTGATTAGTGGTACCAAATAAAGCTTCTTAGATCGTGGTTCATCCTGGTTTGATAAGAATCATGAAGATATTGCCATATGTCCGAACAGGCTAATCTGGAATCATCTGGATAGAAACTGGGATATCTTCCTACTCACAACTCCTATGAGATTTATTTAACTTCCTGGTTATTCTCCACTGATTAGTGGTTACCAATCAAGCTTCTTATATATTGGTTCATCCTGGTTTGATAAGAATCATGAAGATATTGTCATATGTCCGAACATGCTAATTTGGAATCATCTGGATAGAAAGTGGGATATCTTCTTAATCACAACTCATATGAGATTTATTCAAATTCATGGTTATTCTCCACTGATTAGTGGTTCCAAATAAAGCTTCTTAGATCGTGGTTCATTCTGGTTTGATAAGAATCATGAATATAATGGCATATGTCCGAACAGGCTAATCTGGAATCATCTGGATAGAAGGTGGGATATCTTCTTGCTCACAACACTTATGAGATTTGTTCAACTTCCTGGTTATTCTCCACTGATTAGTGGTTCCAAATAAAGCTTCTTAGATCGTGGTTCATCCTGGTTTGATAAGAATCATGAAGATAATGGCATATGTCCGAACATGCTAATCTGGAATCATCTGGATAGAAGGTGGGATATCTTCTTGCTCACAACACTTATGAGATTTGTTCAACTTCCTGGTTATTCTCCACTGATTAGTGGTTCCAAATAAAGCTTCTTAGATCGTGGTTCATCCTGGTTTGATAAGAATCATGAAGATAATGGCATATGTCCGAACAGGCTAACCTGGAATCATCTGGATAGAAAGTGGGATATCTTCTTTCTCACAACACTTATGAATTTTATTCAACTTCCTGGTTATTCTCCACTGATTAGTGGTTCAAAATAAAGCTTCTTAGATCGTGGTTCATCCTGGTTTGATAAGAATCATCAAGATAATGGCATATGTCCGAACAGGCTAATCTGGAATCATTTGGATAGAAGGTGGGATATCTTCTTGCTCACAACACTTATGAGATTAGTTCAACTTCCTGGTTATTCTCCACTGATTAGTGGTACCAAATAAAGCTTCTTACATCGTGGTTCATCCTGGTTTGATAAGAAACATGAAGATATTGCCATATGTCCGAACAGGCTAATCTGGAATCATTTGGATAGAAACTGGGATATCTTCTTACTCACAACTCCTATGAGATTTATTTAACTTCCTGGTTATTCTCCACTGATTAGTGGTTCCCAATCAAGCTTCTTATATATTGGTTCATCCTGGTTTGATAAGAATCATGAAGATATTGTCATATGTCCGAACATGCTAATTTGGAATCATCTGGATAGAAAGTGGGATATCTTCTTAATCACAACTCATATGAGATTTATTCAAATTCATGGTTATTCTCCACTGATTAGTGGTTCCAAATAAAGCTTCTTAGATCGTGGTTCATTCTGGTTTGATAAGAATCATGAAGATAATGGCATATGTCCGAACAGGCTAATCTGGAATCATCTGGATAGAAGGTGGGATATCTTCTTGCTCACAACAGTTATGATATTTGTTCAACTTCCTGGTTATTCTCCACTGATTAGTGGTTCCAAATAAAGCTTCTTAGATCGTGGTTCATCCTGGTTTGATAAGAATCATCAAGATAATGGCATATGTCCGAACAGGCTAATCTGGAATCATCTGGATAGAAGGTGTGATATCTTCTTGCTCACAACACTTATGAGATTTTTTCAACTTCCTGGTTATTCTCCACTGATTAGTGGTTCCAAATAAAGCTTCTTACATCGTGGTTCATCCTGGTTTGATAAGAAACATGAAGATATTGCCATATGTCCGAACAGGCTAATCTGGAATCATTTGGATAGAAACTGGGATATCTTCTTACTCACAACTCCTATGAGATTTATTTAACTTCCTGGTTATTCTCCACTGATTAGTGGTTCCCAATCAAGTTTCTTATATATTGGTTCATCCTGGTTTGATAAGAATGATGAAGATATTGTCATATGTCCGAACATGCTAATTTGGAATCATCTGGATAGAAAGTGGGATATCTTCTTAATCACAACTCATATGAGATTTATTCAAATTCATGGTTATTCTCCACTGATTAGTGGTTCCAAATAAAGCTTCTTAGATCGTGGTTCATTCTGGTTTGATAAGAATCATGAAGATAATGGCATATGTCCGAACAGGCTAATCTGGAATCATCTGGATAGAAGGTGGGATATCTTCTTGCTCACAACACTTATGAGATTTGTTCAACTTCCTGGTTATTCTCCACTGATTAGTGGTTCCAAATAAAGCTTCTTAGATCGTGGTTTATCCTGGTTTGATAAGAATCATGAAGATAATGGCATATGTCCGAACATGCTAATCTGGAATCATCTGGATAGAAAGTGGGATATCTTCTTACTCACAACACTTATGAGATTTATTCAACTTCCTGGTTATGCTCCACTGATTAGTGGTTCCAAATAAAGGTTCTTAGGTCGTGGTTCATCCTGGTTTGATAAGAATGATGAAGATAATGGCTTATGTCCAAACAGGCTAATCTGGAATCATCTGGATAGAAGGTGGGATATCTTCTTGCTCACAACAATTATGAGATTTATTCGACTTCCTGGTTATTCTCCACTGATTAGTGGTTACAAATAAAGCTTATTAGATCGTGGTTCATCCTGGTTTGATAAGAATCATGAAGATAATGGCATATGTCCGAACATGCTAAGCTTGAATCATCTGGATAGAAGGTGGGATATCTTCTTGCTCACAACACTTATGAGATTTATTCAACTTCCTGGTATTCTCCACTGATTAGTGGTTCCATATAAAGCTTCTTAGATCGTGGTTCATCCTGGTTTGATAAGAATCATGAAGATATTGCCATATGTTCGAACATGCTAATCTGGAATCATCTGGATAGAAAATTGGATATATTCTTACTCACAACTCCTATTTCGTGGTTATTCTCCACTGATTAGTGGTTCCAAATAAAGCTTCTTAGAACGTGGTTCATCCTGGTTTGATAAGAATCATGAAGATAATGGCATATGTCCGAACAGGCTAATCTGGAATCATCTGGATAGAAGGTGGGATATCTTCTTGCTCACAACACTTATGAGATTTATTCAACTTCCTGGTTATTCTCCACTGATTAGTGGTTCCAAATAAAGCTTCTTAGATCGTGGTTCATCCTTGTTTGATAAGAGTCATGAAGATATTGCCATATGTCCGAACAGGCAAATCTGGAATCATCTGGATAGAAAGTGGGATATCTTCTTACTCAAAACTCCTATGAGATTTATTCAACTTCCTGGTTATTCTCCAGTGATTAGTGGTTCCAAATCAAGCTTCTTATATATTGGTTCATCCTTGTTTGATAAGAATCATGAAGATATTGCCATGTGTCCGAACATGCTAATCTGGAATCATCTGGATATAAAGGGGATATCTTCTTAATCACAACTCCTATGAGATTTATTCAACTTCCTGGTTATTCTCCACTGATTAGTGGTTCCAAATAAAGCTTCTTAGATCGTGGTTCATCCTGGTTTGATAAGAATCATTAAGATAATGGCATATGTCCGAATATGCTAATCTGGAATCATCTGGATAGAAAGTGGGATATCTTCTTACTCACAACACTTATGAGATTTATTCAACTTCCTGGTTATGCTCCACTGATTAGTGGTTCCAAATAAAGCTTCTTAGGTCGTGGTTCATCCTGGTTTGATAAGAATGATGAAGATAATGGCTTATGTCCAAACATGCTAATCTGGAATCATCTGGATAGAAGGTGGGATATCTTCTTGCTCACAACAATTATGAGATTTATTCGACTTACTGGTTATTCTCCACTGATTCGTGGTTCCAAATAAAGCTTCTTAGATCGTGGTTCATCCTGGTTTGATAAGAATCATGAAGATAATGGCATATGTCCGAACAGGCTAAGCTTGAATCATCTAGATAGAAGGTGGGATATCTTCTTGCTCACAACACTTATGAGATTTATTCCACTTCCTGGTTATTCTCCACTGATTAGTGGTTCCCAATCAAGCTTCTTATATATTGGTTCATCCTGGTTTGATAAGAATCATGAAGATATTGTCATATGTCCGAACATGCTAATTTGGAATCATCTGGATAGAAAGTGGGATATCTTCTTAATCACAAATCATATGAGATTTATTCAAATTCATGGTTATTCTCCACTGATTAGTGGTTCCAAATAAAGCTTCTTAGATCGTGGTTCATTCTGGTTTGATAAGAATCATGAAGATAATGGCATATGTCCGAACAGGCTAATCTGGAATCATCTGGATAGAAGGTGGGATATCTTCTTGCTCACAACACTTATGAGATTTGTTCAACTTCCTGGTTATTCTCCACTGATTAGTGGTTCCAAATAAAGCTTCTTAGATCGTGGTTCATCCTGGTTTGATAAGAATCATGAAGATAATGGCATATGTCCGAACATGCTAATCTGGAATCATCTGGATATAAGGTGGGATATCTTCTTGCTCACAACACTTATGAGATTTGTTCAACTTTCTGGTTATTCTCCACTGATTAGTGGTTCCAAATAAAGCTTCTTAGATCGTGGTTCATCCTGGTTTGATAAGAATCATGAAGATAATGGCATATGTCCGAATATGCTAATCTGGAATCATCTGGATAGAAAGTGGGATATCTTCTTACTCACAACACTTATGAGATTTATTCAACTTCCTGGTTTTGCTCCACTGATTAGTGGTTCCAAATAAAGCTTCTTAGGTCGTGGTTCATCCTGGTTTGATAAGAATGATGAAGATAATGGCTTATGTCTAAACAGGCTAATCTGGAATCATCTGGATAGAAGGTGGGATATCTTCTTGCTCACAACAATTATGAGATTTATTCGACTTCCTGGTTATTCTCCACTGATTAGTGGTTCCAAATAAAGTTTCTTAGATCGTGGTTCATCCTGGTTTGATAAGAATCATGAAGATAATGACATATGTCCGAACAGGCTAAGCTTGAATCATCTGGATAGAAGGTGGATATCTTCTTGCTCACAACACTTATGAGATTTATTCCACTTCCTGGTATTGTCCACTGATTAGTGGTTCCATATAAAGCTTCTTAGATCGTGGTTCATCCTGGTTTGATAAGAATCATGAAGATATTGCCATATGTTCGAACATGCTAATCTGGAATCATCTGGATAGAAAATTGGATATCTTCTTACTCACAACTCCTATGAGATTTATTCAACTTCGTGGTTATTCTCCACTGATTAGTGGTTCCAAATAAAGCTTCTTAGATCGTGGTTCATCCTGGTTTGATAAGAATCATGAAGATAATGGCATATGTCCGAACAGGCTAATCTGGAATCATCTGGATAGAAGGTGGGATATCTTCTTGCTCACAACACTTATGAGATTTATTCAACTTCCTGGTTATTCTCCACTGTTTAGTGGTTCCAAATAAAGCTTCTTAGATCGTGGTTCATCCTGGTTTGATAAGAGTCATGAAGATATTGCCATATGTCCGAACCGGCAAATCTGGAATCATCTGGATAGAAAGTGGGATATCTTCTTACTCACAACTACTATGAGATTTATTCAACTTCCTGGTTATTCTCCAG
This sequence comes from Raphanus raphanistrum subsp. raphanistrum, assembly GCA_019706035.1. NCBI lineage: Eukaryota > Viridiplantae > Streptophyta > Magnoliopsida > Brassicales > Brassicaceae > Raphanus > Raphanus raphanistrum. The sequence continues at coordinate 7,958,893 of CM033986.1, read as the reverse complement.
TGATAAGTGGTTCCAAATCAAGCTTCTTATATATTGGTCCATCCTGGTTTGATAAGAATCATGAAGATATTGCCATATGTCCGAACATGCTAATATGGATTCATCTGGATAGAAAGTGGGATATCTTCTTAATCACAACTCCTATGAGATTTATTCAACTTCCTGGTTATTCTCCACTGATTAGTGCTTCCAAATAAAGCTTCTTAGATCGTGGTTCATCCTGGTTTGATCAGAATCATGAAGATAATGGCATATGTCCGAACATGCTAATATGGAATCATCTGGATAGAAGGTGGGATATCTTCTTGCTCACAACAGTTATGAGATTTATTCAACTTCCTGGTTATTCTCCACTGATTAGTGGTTCCAAATAAATCTTCTTAGATCGTGGTTCATCCTGGTTTGATAAGAATCATGAAGATAATGGCATATGTCCGAACAGGCTAAGCTTGAATCATCTGGATAGAAGGTGGGATATCTTCTTGCTCACAACACTTATGAGATTTATTCCACTTCCTGGTTATTCTCAACTGATTAGTGGTTCCAAATCAAGCTTCTTATATATTGGTTCATCCTGGCTTGATATGAATCATGAAGATATTGCCATATGTCCGAACATGCTAATCTGGAATCATCTGGATAGAAAGTGGGATATGTTCTTACTCACAACTCCTATGAGATTTATTCAACTTCCTGGTTATTCTCCAGGGATTAGTGGTTCCAAATAAAGCTTCTTAGATCGTGGTTCATCCTGGTTTGATAAGAGTCATGAAGATATTGCCATATGTCCGAACAGGCAAATCTGGAATCATCTGGATAGAAAGTGGGATATCTTCTTACTCACAACTCCTATGAGATTTATTCAACTTCCTGGTTATTCTCCAGTGATTAGTGGTTCGAAATCAAGCTTCTTATATATTGGTTCATCCTGGTTTGATAAGAATCATGAAGATAATGGCATATGTCCGAATATGCTAATCTGGAATCATCTGGATAGAAAGTGGGATATCTTCTTACTCACAACACTTATGAGATTTATTCAACTTCCTGGTTATGCTCCACTGATTAGTGGTTCCAAATAAAGCTTCTTAGGTCGTGGTTCATCCTGGTTTGATAAGAATGATGAAGATAATGGCTTATGTCCAAACATGCTAATCTGGAATCATCTGGATAGAAGGTGGGATATCTTCTTGCTCACAACAATTATGAGATTTATTCGACTTCCTGGTTATTCTCCACTGATTAGTGGTTCCAAATAAAGCTTCTTAGATCGTGGTTCATCCTGGTTTGATAAGAATCATGAAGATAATGGCATATGTCCGAACAGGCTAAGCTTGAATCATCTGGATAGAAGGTGGGATATCTTCTTTCTCACAACACTTATGAGATTTATTCCACTTCCTGGTTATTCTCCACTGATTAGTGGTTCCCAATCAAGCTTCTTATATATTGGTTCATCCTGGTTTGATAAGAATCATGAAGATATTGTCATATGTCCGAACATGCTAATTTGGAATCATCTGGATAGAAAGTGGGATATCTTCTTACTCACAACTCCTATGAGATTTATTCAACTTCCTGGTTATTCTCCAGTGATTAGTGGTTCCAAATCAAGCTTCTTATATATTGGTTCATCCTGGTTTGATAAGAATCATGAAGATATTGCCATATGTCCGAACATGCTAATCTGGATTCCTCTGGATAGAAAGTGGGATATCTTCTTAATCACAACTCCTATGAGATTTATTCAACTTCCTGGTTATTCTCCACTGATTAGTGCTTCCAAATAAAGCTTCTTAGATCGTGGTTCATCCTGGTTTGATCAGAATCATGAAGATAATGGCATATGTCGGAACATGCTAATATGGAATCATCTGGATAGAAGGTGGGATATCTTCTTGCTCACAACAGTTATGAGATTTATTCAACTTCCTGGTTATTCTTCACTGATTAGTGGTTCGAAATAAATCTTCTTAGATCGTGGTTCATCCTGGTTTCATAAGAATCATGAGGATAATGGCATATGTCCGAACAGGCTAATCTGGAATCATCTGGATAGAAGGTGGGATATCTTCTTGCTCACAACACTTATCAGATTTATTCAACTTCCTGGTTATTCTCCACTGATTAGTGGTTCCAAATCAAGCTTCTTATATATTGGTTCATCCTGGCTTGATAAGAATCATGAAGATATTGCCATATGTCCGAACATGCTAATCTGGAATCATCTGGATAGAAAGTGGGATATCTTCTTACTCACAACTCCTATGAGATTTATTCAACTTCCTGGTTATTCTCCAGGGATTAGTGGTTCCAAATAAAGCTTCTTAGATCGTGGTTCATCCTGGTTTGATAAGAGTCATGAAGATATTGCCATATGTCCGAACAGGCAAATCTGGAATCATCTGGATAGAAAGTGGGATATCTTCTTACTCACAACTCCTATGAGATTTATTCAACTTCCTGGTTATTCTCCAGTGATTAGTGGTTCGAAATCAAGCTTCTTATATATTGGTTCATCCTGGTTTGATAAGAATCATGAAGATAATGGCATATGTCCGAATATGCTAATCTGGAATCATCTGGATAGAAAGTGGGATATCTTCTTACTCACAACACTTATGAGATCTATTCAACTTCCTGGTTATGCTCCACTGATTAGTGGTTCCAAATAAAGCTTCTTAGGTCGTGGTTCATCCTGGTTTGATAAGAATGATGAAGATAATGGCTTATGTCCAAACATGCTAATCTGGAATCATCTGGATAGAAGGTGGGATATCTTCTTGCTCACAACAATGATGAGATTTATTCGACTTCCTGGTTATTCTCCACTGATTAGTGGTTCCAAATAAAGCTTCTTAGATCGTGGTTCATCCTGGTTTGATAAGAATCATGAAGATAATGGCATATGTCCGAACAGGCTAAGCTTGAATCATCTGGATAGAAGGTGGGATATCTTCTTGCTCACAACACTTATGAGATTTATTCCACTTCCTGGTTATTCTCCACTGATTAGTGGTTCCCAATCAAGCTTCTTATATATTGGTTCATCCTGGTTTGATAAGAATCATGAAGATATTGTCATATGTCCGAACATGCTAATTTGGAATCATCTGGATAGAAAGTGGGATATCTTCTTAATCACAACTCATATGAGATTTATTCAAATTCATGGTTATTCTCCACTGATTAGTGGTTCCAAATAAAGCTTCTTAGATCGTGGTTCATTCTGGTTTGATAAGAATCATGAAGATAATGGCATATGTCCGAACATGCTAATCTGGAATCATCTGGATAGAAGGTGGGATATCTTCTTGCTCACAACACTTATGAGATTTGTTCAACTTCCTGGTTATTCTCCACTGATTAGTGGTTCCAAATAAAGCTTCTTAGATCGTGGTTCATCCTGGTTTGATAAGAATCATGAAGATAATGGCATATGTCCGAACATGCTAATCTGGAATCATCTGGATAGAAGGTGGGATATCTTCTTGCTCACAACACTTATGAGATTTGTTCAACTTCCTGGTTATTCTACACTGATTAGTGGTTCCAAATAAAGCTTCTTAGATCGTGGTTCATCCTGGTTTGATAAGAATCATGAAGATAATGGCATATGTCCGAATATGCTAATCTGGAATCATCTGGATAGAAAGTGGGATATCTTCTTACTCACAACACTTATGAGATTTATTCAACTTCCTGGTTATGCTCCACTGATTAGTGGTTCCAAATAAAGCTTCTTAGGTCGTGGTTCATCCTGGTTTGATAAGAATGATGAAGATAATGGTTATGTCCAAACAGGCTAATCTGGAATCATCTGGATAGAAGGTGGGATATCTTCTTGTTCACAACAATTATGAGATTTATTCGACTTCCTGGTTATTCTCCACTGATTAGTGGTTCCAAGTAAAGTTTCTTAGATAGTGGTTCATCCTGGTTTGATAAGAATCATGAAGATAATGGCATATGTCCGAACATGCTAAGCTTGAATCATCTGGATAGAAGGTGGGATATCTTCTTGCTCACAACACTTATGAGATTTATTCCACTTCCTGGTATTCTCCACTGATTAGTGGTTCCATATAAAGCTTCTTAGATCGTGGTTCATCCTTGTTTGATAAGAATCATGAAGATATTGCCATATGTTCGAACATGCTAATCTGGAATCATCTGGATAGAAAATTGGATATCTTCTTACTCACAACTCCTATGAGATTTATTAAACTTCGTGGTTATTTTCCACTGATTAGTGGTTCCAAATAAAGCTTCTTAGATCGTGGTTCATCCTGGTTTGATAAGAATCATGAAGATAATGGCATATGTCCGAACAGGCTAATCTGGAATCATCTGGATAGAAGGTGGGATATCTTCTTGCTCACAACACTTATGAGATTTGTTCAACTTCCAGGTTATTCTCCACTGATTAGTGGTTCCAAATAAAGCTTCTTAGATCGTGGTTCATCCTGGTTTGATAAGAGTCATGAAGATATTGCCATATGTCCGAACAGGCAAATCTGGAATCATCTTGATAGAAAGTGGGATACGTTCTTACTCACAACTCCTATGAGATTTATTCAACTTCCTGGTTATTCTACAGTGATTAGTGGTTCCAAATCAAGCTTCTTATATATTGGTTCATCCTGGTTTGATAAGAATCATGAAGATATTGCCATATGTCCGAACATGCTAATCTGGAATCATCTGGATAGAAAGTGGGATATCTTCTTAATCACTACTCCTATGAGATTTATTCAACTTCCTGGTTATTCTCCACTGATTAGTGGTTCCAAATAAAGCTTCTTAGATCGTGGTTCATCCTGGTTTGATCAGAATCATGAAGATAATGGCATATGTCCGAACATGCTAATATGGAATCATCTGGATAGAAGGTGGGATATCTTCTTGCTCACAACAGTTATGAGATTTATTCAACTTCCTGGTTATTCTCCACTGATTAGTGGTTCCAAATAAATCTTCTTAGATCGTGGTTCATCCTGGTTTGATAAGAATCATGAGGATAATGGCATATGTCCGAACATGCTAATCTGGAATCATCTGGATAGAAGGTGGGATATCTTCTTGCTCACAACACTTATGAGATTTATTCAACTTCCTGGTTATTCTCCACTGATTAGTGGTTCCAAATCAAGCTTCTTATATATTGGTTCATCCTGGTTTGATAAGAATCATGAAGATATTGCCATATGTTCGAACATGCTAATCTGGAATCATCTGGATAGAAAGTGGGATATCTTCTTACTCACAACTCCTATGAGATTTATTCAACTTCCTGGTTATTCTCCAGGGATTAGTGGTTCCAAATAAAGCTTCTTAGATCGTGGTTCATCCTGGTTTGATAAGAGTCATGAAGATATTGCCATATGTCCGAACAGGCAAATCTGGAATCATCTGGATAGAAAGTGGGATATCTTCTTACTCACAACTCCTATGAGATTTATTCAACTTCCTGGTTATTCTCCAGTGATTAGTGGTTCGAAATCAAGCTTCTTAGATCGTGGTTCATCCTGGTTTGATAAGAGTCATGAAGATATTGCCATATGTCCGAACATGCTAATCTGGAATCATCTGGATAGAAAGTGGGATATCTTCTTACTCACAACTCCTATGAGATTTATTCAACTTCCTGGTTATTCTCCAGTGATTAGTGGTTCGAAATCAAGCTTCTTAGATCGTGGTTCATCCTGGTTTGATCAGAATCATGAAGATAATGGCATATGTCCGAACATGCTAATATGGAATCATCTGGATAGAATGTGGGATATCTTCTTGCTCACAACAGTTATGAGATTTATTCAACTTCCTGGTTATTCTCCACTGATTAGTGGTTCCAAATAAATCTTCTTAGATCGTGGTTCATCCTGGTTTGATAAGAATCATGAAGATAATGGCATATGTCCGAACATGCTAATCTGGAATCATCTGGATAGAAGGTGGGATGTCTTCATGCTCACAACACTTATGAGATTTATTCAACTTCCTGGTTATTCTCCACTGATTAGTGGTTCCAAATAAAGCTTCTTAGATCGTGGTTCATCCTGGTTTGATAAGAATCATGAAGATATTGCCATATGTCCGAACAGGCTAATCTGGAATTAATACACTCCTAGGATACTTCTCTGGATGGAAATGGGATAGATCCTTGCAAGTAGAGAATCAGAGACTCAATCTTCTTCAAGGCTGTGGATTGAATGGTGACACAAGAAGCTTGTATGGGCTTCCTGATACTCCTAAGTGATGATCTCGGATATGACACACCTTGATAATCACTCTTATGGGTTTTGTTAGATATGACTCACTAACAAAGACTCAAGAACACTCAGACTACAAGGGGAACTCGCAGCCGACAGAGAGAACAAGAGAATAAGATAAAAGATTGGATAACTTCATTAGGGTTTCCGAGTTACATATATATAGAGAGAGTAAGGAACATGCTCCTCGGTCTCTCAATGTGTCACATAACTAAACCATAGTCTAAAAATAAAACATAAGATAAATTATAAAAGAGTATTCTTGTAGTCTTGAACTGAGATCATCAAGTGAGAGATAGGAAAGCAACATATGGCCTCGTTAAAAACCTATCTTTGGAAAACCCAGTGGGACAAAACCAAAGATAGGGAAAAAGAGCACACATATGTTACTTGCTCACTTGATGTCTATCTTGGAGCTGAGATGGCTTGAATGGTAGTAAGTGTGTCTTGGTTGATCAAGCTTCTTCCAAGACTTTCTTCTTGCTTTAGGGATGTCTTAAGTAATCCTCCAATGGCGATCAAAGCTCTCCGGCAACGGCGCCAAATTTGATAGTGCTCAAATTACCCAGTAGAGCTTACTCTCTCAAATAAGAGGTACAGCTGTAGTACTTAGGGATCGAATCACGAGGAGCTAGGGAACCAATTAAATAAAATCTACTAATCAATCCTAGGCAAGGTTGGCTTATATGATGGAAATAAAAGTAACAATTCCTAGAATGAGCAAGGTAGTTGCTCTAACTAACAATATGATGGGTTGTTCAAATGTGATAAAGAGTGCTAGACATAGGGTTTCTATTCAGGAATGGAGATTATAATCTCTATAAATGTTTTAACAAGTTACTTGCATGATACTATAGATCTCAGCCGCTTAACTCAAGTGAAGTATCACTGGTTAAATAATCTAGATCTCTGGCCACACCTTTCGCATGATGACACAGAAAAAGAGTCGGTCGATATCCTTTTGAGATATCGAGCGATACACCTTTCGCAGCGCCGATCGATTCACCTGTCGGGATATCGATCGACGGCTTCTAGATCTGCCTAGGCGCGAGCCGAATATGAACACAAGGTCTCAAGGAGGAGCTGTCGCTCTTCTCAACGGGAGACAAGCAAGCTCAAATGGATAATTCAAGATAATCAAAGATCCTAGTGATCTATGTTCTAGTTAGCTAATCTAAAACAAGCATAGGGTGCAATCCATTTGATGAGTACCACAACTTAGCAATTATAGTTTGGGGCTAATCCCACAAACCTATTTGAACCCTAGATCTAACAAGTAGACTACTCAGACATAGCTAAATAATTCATAACAATAGATAGATGAAAGAATTGCATAGATAGAATAAAGTAGAAATACAAAAGGAGATGAGAAATCTCTCCAATCTCTCAAAACAAATAAAACTCTAGTCTCTCTCTCGCACTCTCTGCTTTTCTCTGAGGGTTATCAAAAGCTTGTTTCTTTCGAAGGTTGCCGTCAAAAAACACTTAGCAGGAATATTTAAGCATTTCCATTAGGTTAAAAACTCGTCAGGGGCAATCTCGTAATTTGGTGAAGTCTTGGTGAAGTAGTCGGCTAAACCATTTCGTCTTCGATATCGATCGACAACACTGGATGTGTATCGATCGATTATAATCTTCTAGTACGCGGATCTTCTCAGCTACATCGATCGACAACTCAGGATGAGTATTGATCGATTATAATCGCAATGTTGACTTCCGGCTTAGTCTTGAATGGTCAACTCGGGTGTATCATCTCTTGCACTCCAAAATGCTCCAAAAACATCACTTTCTCACAAAATTCTCCTGAACCTGAAAACATACCTAACAGGCTAGAAAACATATTAAATATATAATAAAATACTAGTATACCATGGTTAAAAACGGGTAAAATCCATGGTATATCAGGAGCTAGCATCAATTCGCAAGAAAGATCAGGCTCAGAATGCTACTTTTCCATCGATCGACACACACTCTTCACCGTCGATCGACACAAGGTTCGCAGCACTGGAAGATAGGATGAAAGCATACGAGGAAAACACGATCATTTCAGTTCACCTATCTTGCTATACCTGGATACACTGTCACAGCAGCTGAACGAGCTACAACAAGACATGAGCAGAGTTCAAGATCATCTTGGTCTTCGTGACAGAAACGCGACATCGATCAACAAGCCTAGACCGATATCGATCGACATCGAGCCACCACCAGCGAAGAGAGCATGCACTACAGCAGAAGTTGATCAGATCAAACACGAGCTGTACGAAGCTATGAATGCTATGGAGAGGAGACTCAACGGGACCTGTGATGACATTGACGACACTGTCAACGAACGAGTGAACAGCCTATGCAGAACTACTCTCCAAATGAAGGGCGATATACGTGCTTTGCAGTACCAAGGACAGCGCTCAGAATCGATCGACACAGTTGACACTGAATCGACCGACAGAACTCCCAGCGAAACTACCGACGCACAAGTTGTAGCATCGATCGACACCGAGTCCTTGGCATATCAAGATCAGCAAATTCATGACCAGCACGACACAGAACAACATGAAAAACTGTCTGAGCATTCAACATTTGATTTCTATCAGCATCAGTTTGACATGGAAGATTTGGACAGAAGGTTGCAAGTCATCAAAGCAGATTTAGCAAAGATACATCCTAGATGGACAAGATCAGATGATGGCACAAGAAGCTTCACTGCTACTGAGTCCAGAGATGAGGGAAATGTTTGCCCACCAGCAAACAACAACCCCCACTGCAACCGCATAGTCACACACCTACCAAAGTCAAGCTAAATGACTATAACAAAGCGCTGAGTGGGAGGCAACCCACTATTATGTTTTCTTTTATTTTCTTTTTAAGTTATTTTTCATTTTTTCGGATTTTTTTTGCAGTTATTATAAGATCCGAGTAGAATGATGATTCCGTTGACCGACACGTACCATTCATATCGCTCGACACCACACGACCATTAATAACGATCGACGTACACCCCTACGAATCGATCGACACCTTGTCGATCAGGTTTAATCGTTCTATCTTGTTATATTTATTTCTTATGATTTATTTTATTTACCTCACTCCGGCTGTGTTACACTGGGACAGTGTAATTTAAGTTTGGGGGGGGGAGTTTACTAATATGTGTTTTTATTTTGGTTTTTATTTAAAATGTTTTTCAAAATTATTTTTCACATAAGTATTAAATAGGGACATTGATATAGACTTATATTTGATTGTCTGACCACTCTTTAGCACCATTCTAGATTTACTGATTGCAGATAGTACTAAAGATGCTAAAGTGGATCAACTTGTCACCTATATACACTAGCTGAGATTGTTCGAAGGAACCAAAGCTGACCTCCAACACTAATACTGATTTATTTGGTTGTCTTGGGGCTTGGAAATCACTGGATCAGAATCCTCTTACAAGTCTGGAAAGTAAAAAGTCTGTGTGTTTCTGGTTCCCTTCCTTCTCTCTCTTCGGCATCTCAAAGATCTAAGTTTATGTTATAAAAGATTGAAATGATTTCTTGAGAGGCAGAGGGGTAGGAGTGTCTCCTGCGACCCCCATATTCTAAATCTCAAGGATGATCACACATTGTGGAAACGAGGGATAGGTAAATTACCAAAGACCCCAGTATTCGCTACACTTTGTCAAAAGAAAATGTATGAGTTACAAATGCAAATGTCAAAGAGATAGACTAGATGACCTTTGTGGCATCGAAACCTATTGAAATTGAAACTAATAAGAGATTCAGAGAAGAGAGATGAGGGGAGAAAGGGATCAGAGAAGACTACCTGTGTGTTCAGATATTTGTTTGAGTTGAATCCATGTGTCCTTTGATCGATACTCCCAAGGTAAAGCCTGCACTTTTATTTTATGTTCAGAAATGAGGTTAGTAGAGGGGAATGTCAGATAAGATTTGCTAAGTTGTTGACTAGATGAGTTTGGTTGCTAAGCTAGGATAAGGCATAATGAACTTCTGTGATTAGGATGTTTAGATATGAATTGCAAACCCATAAAGTGATGACTTCAATATTTTGAATCTTTGAGTTCCTACTGTTTTCAAACCTTTTCCAAAGACTACTGTTTTTGCTTGAGGACAAGCAAAGGAGTAAGTCTGGGGAAGTTGATATACCATGGATTTTACCCGTTTTTAACCATGGTATACTAGTGTTTTATTATATATTTAATCTGTTTTCTAGCCTTTTAGGTATGTTTTCAGGTTCAGGAGCATTTTGTGATAAAGTGGTGTTTTTGGAGCATTTTGGAGTGCAAGAGATGGTACACCCGAGTTGACCATTCAAGACCAAGTCGGAAGTCAACACTGCGATAAGAATCGATCGATACTCATTGTCGATCGATGTAGCTGAGAAGATCCGCGTACTAGAAGATTATAATCGATCGATACACATCCAGTGTTGTCGATCGATATCGAGGACGAAATGGTGTAGCCGACTACTTCACCAAGACTTCACCAAATTACGAGATTGCCCCTGACGAGTTTTTAACCTAATTGAAATGCTTAAATATTCCTGCTAAGTGTTTTTGACGACAACCTTCGAGAGAAGCAAGCTTTGAAGAGTCTAAGTTATCACAAAGCAGAGAGTGTGAGAGAGAGACTAGATTTTTACTTGTTTTGAGAAATTTGAGAGATTTGTCATCTCCTTTTGTATTTCTACTCTATTCTATCTATGCCATTCTTTCATCTATCTATTGTTATGAATTTCTTAGCTATGTCTGAGTAGTCTACATGTTAGATCTAGGGTTTAAATAGGTTTGTGGGATTAGCCCCAAACTATAATTGCTAAGTTGTGATACTCATCAAATAGATTGCACCCTAAGCTTGTTCTAGAGTAGCTAACTAGAATATAGATCACTAGGATCTTTGATATCTTGAATTATCTGTTTGAACTAGTTACCCCTTGGAGAAGAGCTGACCGCCCTCCTTGAGATCTAGTGTTCATTATTAACTCGCGCCTAGGCATATCTAAAAGCCATCGATCGATATCTCGACAGGTGAATCGATCGCCGAGCGAAAGGTGTATCGATCGATATCTCTAAAGGATATCGATCGACTCTTTTTATGTGTCAACATACGACAGTTGAGGCCAGAGATCTAGGTTATTTAACCAGTGAGACATCACTGAGAGTTAAGCGACTGAGTTATATAGTATCATGCAAACAACTTGTTAGGCATTTATAGGCATTATAATCTCCATTCCTGAATAAAAGCCCTAAGTCTAGCACTCTTCATTTCATTTAAACAACCCATCATATTGTTAGTTAGAGCAACTACCTTGCTCAAGTTAGGAATTGTTATTAACATTTTCATCTTTAAAACCAATTTCACCTAGGATTGATTAGTAGATTATATTTAATTGGTTCCCTAACTCCTCGTGATTCGATCCCTAAGTACTACAGCTGCACCTCTTATTTGAGAGAGTAAGCTCAACTGGGTAATTTGAGCACTATGAAAATCCAATGTAACAAACTATCACTACATCACACATCCCACACGGCCAAGGTCTTCATGGCTCCTTAGACTTACCACGATCCCTGTTAGGACCTGAAATCAAAACCCACAACACATATGCATAAGAATCACAGTCCGATACCCTAGCAAACATCAACCTAAGCATGGTTCGGATACTTAGCCTAATCTGGCCAAAGTGACCCCTTTCTGATACATGTCCAAAAAGTAAATAAAATTCATTATAATTCATGATAATTCATAACTAAGAGAATGGTCAAGTCAGACTTCTCAGAACTGGCCTCGATCATACTGATCTCGCCCATGAAAAGCCCATATGGCCATAACTGACCACCTCTAAATCATTGAGATAAAACTAATCTTTCACAATGATAATTTATGATAAATACCCATTAAAATATATTTGCAGTTGGATACTAACAACTCCCATGGGAACCATAAGATCTGACCACACATGCCCAACCAAGGCCATGGAGAGATTACTCTGATCTAACCAAGGCTTGGTGGCGTGTCCATGATTCTGAACCCACATAGCACTTCAGAATATGATAGAGAAGAGATATATTGACAGGAAAAGAGTAATAGATGCAACCATCAACACATGGATCAATCGGCCAAGCCATCCGGATCAATGGTCTTGGGCGATACCACTTGGTTAGCATCCTGTACCTTAGGTGTGTGCTCGGAAGTCCCCAAACTCTTCTCCACAGCCTTATCCTTCTGCCTAGTATCCATTTCCGATCAAGTCTCCTTTTCCCACGGCTAGAACCCACCGGAATCACCAAGTCTTCACACGGACTGTCTTGCGGCCAACACTTCTCTTTTCTCTCTTTGATTATGTAAAGAATTGGGCAGAGTTTCCCCTTCGCCTTCAGTTTCTGATGATTAATGTCGACAGGAGGGACCTATATTTATAGGAGAAGGGCTTGCCAACTGCTCTTGGGCAAACAGATGCAAGGATTGATCGATGGGACACTGCGGTTACACCTCTTCGGCCAAACCGTCCAACCGCTCATCAACTGCTCTTCTCTGCGTTTGGGCTGATCGATCTATGGCCCAATAGCTTGCACAAATGCATAGCTTAGTTGCCAAAGCCTCACAGACCCATCGGACCCCCATGTCCATCATCCGGGCCATAACCACCCATAGTCCGCAATGACCGGCCAAGACTCCAACACTCCATTTAGCTGAGATGAGCTGAGTGCTAGCTGCCTTAGCTGAGTGAGCTACTCCTCCAGCTCCAGTGAGCTAGCTCAGACTGTGTGAACTCCCTTCGAGCTCCACCTAGCTGGATGAGCTGCCTCTGGACCTTCTCCAGCTTCAGGACCACTCGTCCAGCTCTCTTTAGCTTCTTTCTTTCTTATCTTGGTCAAGTCTCAGCCATCTGATGCACTTAACCTTCTCTTTGGACCATGATTCGCTTGTTTTTAGATCATATGACCTGACTGGTGCATCTCCTTGTACCATGGCCTGTCCTGATGGCCTTATCTAGAACTAGGGACATGACAATGGACCCCAGTTCACGAGCTACAACTTCCGGAAGTTCTGCAAGGACTGGAACATCAAGCATTCCTATTCAGCACCACGACATCCCCAATCTAACGGTCAAGCCGAATCCACTAATAAGACAGTGGTGAATATGCTCAAGAAGCGCCTAGAAGACACCCATGGGCGATGGGCAGAAGAGCTACATGGAGTACTCTGGGCCTATCGGACAACCTCGAAGACGGCTACCCAGGAGACTCCCTTCTCACTTGTCTATGGTGCTGAAGCGGTGATACTCACATAGGTGCACGTAAGGACCACGGTCTCGGAATTACTCTCCCAGGAGGAGAATAACGAGCTAATGTCCCTAAGTCTAGACCTACTCGACGAAAAGAGGGAGGCAGCACGCCTTATGCGTCCTACCAGTTGAAAGTAGCCAAGAGCTACAACAAGAAGGTCAGATCCAGAACCTTCCAGAAAGGGGATTGGGACCTAAGGCGAGTCTGTGACCATTCAAGGGACAAATCGGCCGGAAAACTCGCTCCTGGATGGGAAGGTCCCTATAAGGTAATAGAGGTGCAAAGGGCAGGAGCCTATAAGCTGGAAGACAGCGACTGTAAGGTCTAACCAAACTGCTGGAATGCCTTGCACCTCAAATTCTATCACTTCTAGAGTAAGATCCCCGGATCAAGCTTTATATACTACTACTATTATTATGATATATTTAAGTACACTGGTTTCCTACTCCTATGTATGCGATAACGTCTCCGGACTAAGCTTATAAAATACATTATAGTTACGGCTAAAGAGGTTATAGGAACTCCAATGTACTTAAAGGAGCATACTAGCTAGGTCAGGCCCTAAGGGACCTTAGATCTTAGCAAACCCTATATGTACTAGTGAGACTACTCACATGGGTGCACGACATATAAGGAACAGGTCTGATCAACCCTATTACATTGTCTGCACCTCGGGCCCTGCGTAAAGGCTATAATTCCAAAAGTTACGTGGGGACCACCGTACTAGTGCTACCAAAACCCTGTGTTAAAGACGCTACGAACTAAATACACGCAGGGGGCATGACGTACATTGCAAAGTACTGTAATAAGATGCTGACGGCTGATATGTACCGGTTAGCACCAAAATTTAATACTTATCCAGACGTGGAAAGTAGTGTGTCTGGTGTGAAGTCGCTCCGCGGGGCAGGCCCATGCCAGACCAGTAAGTCTGAGAGTGACCTTTTCTGCAGAAAGGTAGAGTGCAGCATTGAGATTCACGAGAGTGGCCTATACCTCCGGGTGGCAGAGTGCTGTTTCTCAATAACAGATCGGTAGTGGTTTCCCCATGGGGAGAAGAATACGATCACAAACCTCCCATAACGCATACGGCCTCAGTGTCTATGACGAACCTCCGGGTTCAGTACGGCCTCAGGGTCTATATAACAACCTCCGGGTTCAGTACGGCCTCCGGGTCTATAAAAGAGCCTCAGGGTTCAATACAGCCTCCGGGTCTGTAAGGAATCTCCGGATTCAAGATCACCTAAGGGTTGATCAAAGATCTTTGAATCCAAATACCAACCTTCGGGTTTGCCAAGAACCTCAGGGTTCAAAAGCATCAACCTCCGGGTTCGAGGTATCCGTCGGGTTTAGTCATGGTCCCCGGATCTAAAGATTAAACCCCAACAATCAGAAACCTCAGGGTTCAATGAGAAAACCTTCGGGTTCAATAAAACGGCCTCCGGGCCTAGGTAAGGGACCTCAGGGTTCAAGGCCTTAAGAACTTCCGGGTTCTAGGGCTCCAGAGCCCCATGGTTCAAACCAAGCTAGAACTCTAGGGTTCTAAGCAAGGATCTTTCATTCCAAAACTAAAACTCAGGTTTTTAATAATAGGGAGATTGTGGGAACCGAAATTCGCACTGTCAATTTTTACTAAGTAAAATATGGAGGAAGGTCAAGATAACCCGACTTTCCTTGAAGGTTCGGATTCTCTGCGTAACCACACGAAATCGAAAAAGATAGACAGACAACAAATCGTAAATTGAAAGTCGCTCGAAGGCTTTTTATTAATTGAATGATACGAATACAGAGTTTCTCCGAAAAAGAGAAGAGATATGCTGCGACAGAAAATATAGAGCTGCTGGCGGCAAAACGTCCTAAGCCTTGCCTTGCTAGTCTAACCACCTAAACCCTAAGTTCTCTAAGCTAACAGGAATTCTCTAAGTCTCTAAATCTTGGATTTGCTCTGATGCCTCTACTCCTTGCCCCCAAGCTTCTTTATATACTCCTCTTAAGACGGTCTATTCTCCCTTTGGGCCAATTCTGTCGCGAATCGGGCTTTTTACTTATCGGGAATCTTTTCATTTATCTTCGGGAAACTTGACATTTATCTTGTTATGTGAAGATAAATACAAACCGTCGTACTTATCTCGAATTTAGTTTTAAAAATCGTAAATGGGCCGCTCGAAACTTGACATTTATCTTTAGACCTCAGATGCCTTTAAGATTTTTCCGAGAAAGTAATCCTCGTATAGTTGAGATGATTGGTGTTTCTGAGATAACCGCCATTGTCCTTTACGATGAATCGAAATCTTTCTGTTAATCGAACATCTCGGGGTTCTCCGAATCTTCCGCTACGATTCCAATTGAAACGGAACAGGAGTTTTAGATTTACGATTTTAAAGATTCGTACTACGAAGCTTCAGGCAAAGATGCAACGTATTGGAAAATAAACCGTACTCGCCGAACGACCCACAGCCCGGCGAGCAGAACGTGAGTCTGGTCGCCCGACGACCAGAACGTAAGTTTGGGTGCCCGGCGACCAGAACGTAAGTCTGGTCGCCCGGCGAGCAGAAATGAGACGTCCGTTCTGCTCGCCCGGCGACCAGAACGTAAGTCTGGTCGCCCGGCGAGCAGAACGTATCTGGTCGCCAGGCGAGCAGAACGTAAGTCTGGTCGCCCGGCGAGCATAACGTGTCTGGTTGCCAGGCGAGCAGAACGTGAGTCTGGTTGCCCGGTGAGCAGAACTTGAGTCTGGTCGCCCGGCGAGCAGAAACGAGACGTCTGTTCCGCTCGCCCGGCGACTAGAACGTAAGTCTGGTCGTCCGGCGAGCTGAACGTGAGTCTGGTCGCCCGGCGAGCAGAAACGGGACGTCCGTTCTACTTGCCCGGCGACCAGAACGTAAGTCTGGGCGCCCGGCGACCAGAACGTGAGTCTGGTCGCCCAGCGAGCAGAAACGAGACGTCCGTTCTGCTCGCCCGGCGACCAGAACGTGAGTCTGGACGCCCGGCGACCAGAACATGAGTCTGGTCGCCCGGCGAGCAGAAACGAGACGTCCGTTCTGCTCGCCCGGCGACCAAAACGTGAGTTTGGGCGCCCGGCGACCAGAACGTGAGTCTGGTCACCCGGCGAGCAGAAACGGGACGTCCGTTCTGCTCGCCCGGTGACCAGAATGTATGTCTGGGTGCCCAGTGACCAGAACGTGAGTCTGGTCGCCCGGCGAGCAGAAACGGGATGTCCGTTCTGCTTGCCCGGCGACCAGAACGTAAGTCTGGGCGCCCGGCGAGCAGAAATGGAACATCCGTTCTGCAAGCCCGGCGCTTAGAGCTATGTCGTGGTCGTGCTCGTTTTCTTTCCGTTTTTCCTTTTGGTGATGGTTTTGCGGAAAGTCCGTAGATAAGAAATAATCTTAGCCGTTGATTTCGATATAACCGTTTTTGACCCCAACAGTTAGCCCCCCAGCCCGTAAGACTCGGAGACGATTTTGCGGGCGGAAGATATGAGTTGAAAATCGAAATTTATTGCGGAAATCCATGTCATCTTCAATTTCCTATAAGTAGTAGCTCATCACTTCTCATTCTTCACACACTTCTCTCTTTCAACCTCTTCCCCTTTTGATCTCTTAAGAAAAAAATGTCTTCTTCCCAACCTGAAAAGAAGCATTCCGACGTCGAGATGGGCGAAGCCAGTCAAGCCTCGCCGGCTTCGACTGTTCCTGATACAAGTTATCGCGACGTAATGCCGAGAAATGGGCCCGAGCCGAAGCACTTAGCGTTCCTTCTTTGCCGGTGCTTCCGTCCCAAGCACCCGGGTCCGAAGTTTCGTGCAACGCTCCCCTTCCTGTAGAAAGAGCCGTTGTTCCTGAGCAGACACCCGACGTTCAAGCTCGTCCCTCAGGCTCCTCTACCGCTCCGATTGTGATCTACGGTCAGCAAGATGCGGTAGAATCTGTGCCTCCTCCTTCGGAAAAGAAGAGGGAGATCGTTTTGGGACTTCTCGCACCTAGTGCCGCACCGCTACCTAAGGGACGCACGAGGGCTGTTCCTGCGACTGGGTCGGTGAAAAGGAAGAGGTGTGCTAAGAGCGAGGAGGGTGAGCCTTCGGGATTGTTATCGCAGCATCGTTCCAAGGTTTGCTCATGGTTTATCCACAATATCTTTCTTTCTTTTCTTTTGCGATGATCCTTACCCTCTCTTTCGTGGACAGTTCGTGTCTTTGATCGATGGGATGTGCGGACACTGTGGGTCGGAAGTCGCGCGCCTATCAAAGGAGTTGGAGTCGTCGCAGGAGGCCTTGAAGCGTACTGAGGCTGTGTTACAAACCATCGAGAATGTCCATGCCGCCCAGACGTCTCAGCTCGAAGTCCGAATCGGCGATCTCGAACGCGACCTCGGGAAGACCGCGAGTTCGTTGCTCAAGAAGAAGGAAGAAAAGAAACAAAAGTCCTCGGAAGTCCGTCGTCTCCAACAGAAGGTTCAGAGTCTCGAGGGGATGGGAGCTCGCAGGTTGCATGGGACCGTCGATTCCCGTGATGACTTCTTTGCTCATTTGACGAATATGGCCACCCTGCTCGAGTCCCTGACAGCTGTCCGTAAGAGGGACTTGGCTTTGGCGGGGATCGAGGGGATCTTAAGCGAGATCCAGCTGTTCAAAGGCGACGATGCCCCGTCTCTTGATTTGGAGGAAACCAGGCTGCTGTCTTGTAAGGAAGAGTGGGTGGCTTCCGGAGAGGACTTTGACTCGATTCTCGCTGGTCTGAAGTCCGTGTGCACCCTTGTTCCGGATTCGGAGGGTTCGGTGGATCAGGGCCATGCAGTCGATGATAAGGCAGGCAGTGGTGATTGGACCAAGGGAGGTGACGGCGAGACCGTTCCTACTTCGGGTGAATTTGAGGATGAAGGTGGCGCTCCAGTGAGCGTCTAGGTTTACCAATCCCTTTAGGGATTTTTATTTTGGTTGTGTTTCGGCCGTTATGAGGCCATGATCTATGTTTTCGGGACTGGCCGTTGGTGGCTTTGAATCCCAGCCCCTTGAGGGCGTTTATTGAACTTGCGGCTCAATCTATAAAATATTATGCTTTTTATAAGACCTTCTATTTATCGAAGTTAAAGGGAAGGGTGTGAGTTGTCGTCTCATTCCTGCCTCTCAGACGATCACCGTATCCACCGATTGTGCAAAGCAAGATTTTCCGCGGTTTACAAATTTACGCGAAAATTCGTAAAACTGACAGACTTAACCTGATTCGTACCGTTTTAAAATCCGCGAAGTGTTATCGGCTTATACGATTTGTCTGGGTACGAATCGAGCTACTTCCGCTAGGAAGTGCTAAACCAAAATTTTGGATTTCTTGTATAGCGCGCTATGTTATCCTTGTCGGATGTAAGAGAGCCTACCCTTAGGTGGCTTGTCTGTTTAGGACGTTAGAGTTCGTTTGTTGTGATCAGCAACAACGATATGGTGCCGTTTTGTAGGCGTTTGTAATTTTTGTTTGAGAAACATTTATTCGAGCACAAAGCGACCTCTCACAGTGCTTGTGAATAAATTTTTCTTATGCTATAAACGAATTATAGGCTCTTTAAAGAAATGCTTAGTTAGACCGCGAAATATCTTCGGGTGATAATTTTTTGGATGTGATAATCGTTTGGTAGATGCTGGATCTGTTGTTTTGTTTGCAAAGTGTTTCGAAAATTAGGGAGTCTTCGAAAATTCGGAGTCTTCGAAAATCGTGGGAGTATACGAGTATACGCACCCCCCACTCCCCTCCCCTTTAATCGGGGGGGGGGGGATAGCTGAACCCGCCGGTTAGCGAGTTGCCTACGTACCCTTTTTTGGGGATCAAGCCATCTCGTAGTTCTTTGCTTCCACGTTTATGTTTAGTGGTAGTATTTCTTAAGATGCATCGCGTTCCAAGTTCTCGGGATTTTTTCGTCTTGCATGTTTGCGATTTGATACGAACCTTGTCGGACCACTTTTATGACTTTGTACGGTCCTTCCCAGTTCGCTCCCAGTTTTCCTGCGTTTCTTTCGGCAGTATTTTGGAAGACTTTACGCAAGACTAAATCGCCTTCTTTGAATCTACGATGGCGTACGTTCGCGTTATAGTATTTAGCGGCGGCGTGCTGGTAATATTGGATTCGGATGAGCGCCTGGTCGTGGCGTTCATTGATAAGGTCGAGATTATCCAGCAACTTGGCGTTGTTTAGGTCTTCCCGTTCGGGAAGGAACCTTCCTCGTACGCCGGGGAATTCCACTTCCGCCGGGATCATGCATTCTGTCCCGTAGACGAGGGCGAAGGGAGTTTCTCCCGTTGCTCGTCTCGGGGTGGTTCGATGTGACCAGAGAACTCCTTCGAGTTCTTCTGCCCATCGACCCTTTTTGGCTTCTAAGCGCTTTTTCAATCCGTCTAGGACGGTTTTGTCTATAGTTTCCGCCTGTCCGTTGCATTTTGGATACCTTGGAGTTGACTTGTTAAGTCGTATTTTCCATTTCTCGCAGAATGCTTCGAATCGAGAAGAGATAAACTGAGATCCGTTGTCCGTTACGATTTCGTATGGGACGCCATGTCAAGTTATGATATTTTTCCATACGAAGTTCTCGACCTGTACGTCTTTGATATTTGCATAGGATTCTGACTCTACCCATTTCGAAAAGAAATCCGTGAGGACTAGGAGGAAACATTTTTGCTTTGATTTGTGTAAAGGTCCGACAATGTCCATGGACCACCGCATGAAGGGATACAGGGACGAGATAGAGAAGAGGATCTCTGCGGGTTGGCGGATAGTTGGAGCGTGCCTTTAGCACTTCTCGCATTTCCGCGCGAATTTCTCGCAATAATATCCATGGCGTTTTATTTTGATTTCGAGGGATCTTCCGCCGGAGTGATTTCCGCACGACCCGGAATGGACCTCTTCCATGATTTTTCTCGCCTTTTCTCCATCCGCGCACGTCATGAGAGGACCGGAGAAACGCCACTTATAAATTTCGCCCTCTATCGTAACTTACCGCACTGCTTGGGTTTTCACCTTTCGGGCTGCCCATTTTTCACCGGGTAAAGTTCCGTCCACGATATAGGCTCGAATGGGTTCTAACCAAGGGCTGTCGCAGCCGTACTCGGTTTGATCCGCATCTTCTTCCGGCTGATCTTCGTTTTCCTCTGCATCTTCTATCTGCCCCTGATATACCATTAATTTCACCCGTTTTTAGCCATGGTATATGAGAATTTTCAATCATATATACTTCGTTTTCAAAGTATTTTAGAGTATTTTCAGGCACATGTACCTAATCGAAGAAATCAATAATTTTGAGGCATTTTTAGAGTATTTTCACGAATGAAGAATCGACCGATATGAAACATGCGAGATCGGACGATTAGAGTCAATTACAATCGATCGACAGATATCGAAGAGTGTCGATCGACATTAAGCCATTCGATGGATCACGATTTGGAAGATTTTCAAGTATCACAAAGTGTGCTATTTTACACAATTAGTCCCTGGCCGCCTGTTAGGCTTTATATACTAGGGTTTTGTATCATTTTAGAGGCAGACTTGCCTAGAGACCTATTGGAGAAGAGAAGCAATTTGGCTACCTTAGGAGAAGAGTTAGAGTTGGAGAGATATATCTGAGACTGCAAAACAGAGAAGATCTTGAACTCCCTTTTTATCTTACTCATTACTCTTTGTGTTCCTTATTTCATATTATGTTTTATTAATACCATCATGACTTTGTCTCTCATGAATATGTCTGAGTAAACCTAATTGTTAGATTTAGGTTTCTCATAAGGGTGGATCATGAGATGAGATTGTGACAATTGTTAGGGTGATTAAATTAGTTCTTTCACTTTAGTTATTCTTTATACTAGATTTAGGATTGATCACCCTTAAATCTAGATCCTAGGATTGAAGAGATAACCAACTGTATACTCTCAATACCCTGAAACAAACTAAAGTGATCTAACTGACTAGACACATGCGAAAGGTGGTCTAGATCATTAGAGAACGTATTCAACCAAATCGATAATGCTTGCTATAATTACCATCGATCGATACATCCATCGTTGTAGTGATCGATTGTTTGAAAGGTGTATCGATCGATTAGACGAAAGTCGTATCGATCGACTCTTTTCCGAGATCAACAAACGACAGTTGAGATCCGGGATCTAGTCAAAAGAGACCCTACTGGTCGTACCAATTGATTTAGTTCAAAGGACTAAAGCCCTAATGTCATTTTCAAACTGCATAAGTTCATACCTGAGAAATACCTGAATCTAGCTATCTCCCTCATTTAGAAACAACCTTCATTTCAGTTACTGAACAACTTCCTTGTTCACATTAATATTTACTGCTTTAAATCATATAAAACCTTAAGTCTATCTTAATTCCTAATTAATTGAACCTTCAAATAATCCTAGAGTCCATGTGGATTCGATCCCTAAGTACTACATCTGAACCTCTTATTTGAGAGAGTAATTCACTTTTTAGGGTATTTTGAGTGATATCAAATTTGGCGCCGTTGTCGGGGACTCTTTCTTATTACTTTTATATTTAATTTAAGATTTTAGCATAGACTTTGTTACTTTTGCTAATTTTTCTATTGTTTTGTTTTTCAACACAAAGGATGGAGAATACATATGTCGGCCAAGCATAGATCGACACGGAACATTGTCAATCGAGCGACGCAGATACAGAAGAATCGATCGTTTCATCCGGAACCTTATCGATCGATACCGCCCAGCCAGAAGCAGAAAAGTACCCTCTTACAGATGCTGATAATAAGAAAGTAGTCCAAACTGAACCAATATGTCAATCAAGCAACATTTCTAGCCAAACTAATGAAAAACAAGGGACTGAAATCCCTGTTAAGTCAAACTCTACCTTAAACATAGGTAAAGAAATTAAATTGCCCTTGCAAGACTACCTAAACCCCGATAGGACCTATTCCAATAGGTCCGCTATCAGAATACCTGACGACGTCACCTCGAAAACCAAGTTTAATGTTGATTATTATAATATGGTGCGTCGAAACCCTTTTAAAGGATCTTCTCTAGAACATCCACAAGACCACATCGAGGGTCTAGAGGAATTAATTCCAGACGAGTACATTCGTTGCAGACTTTTTCCATTTTCACTAGAAGGGAGAGCCTTAAGATGGCTAAACTGTCTGCCAAAAGGATCCCTGACTAGCTGGAAAGAGATTAGAAATGTTTTCCTTAAGCAATTCTTCGACGATACCCGTTACTGGGAAGTGAGGAGGCGAATCTCTACCTTCCGTCAAAATCCTCAGGAATCATTCAAAAACGCATGGGGAAGATTCAAGAGTTACGAACTCGAATGTCCCCACCATGGTTATCCAGAGCCACAATTTCTTAAGATCTTTTACAAAGGTGTTATTCTGAGCTATAAGACAACGCTTGATACAGCAAGCGAAGGGAATTTCGTTACTAGAAATCCTATGGAAGCAAGACGCCTAATCGAAAACATGGCAACAGGAAGATCCTATGAAGAGATGAATGGAGAAAAAGAAAAAGCTATAGTCTCAATAGAAAATACTGAGTTAGCTGAGATAAAAAATTCTATAAATTCGCTTCACTCCTTCTGACGGATCGAAACCCACCTAACCTGTACCAGTACTACAATAAAACTCCTCCTATATCAGATGATGAGCTCGACTTTATAGAAGAATTAGATACTACTGATCCTCATTTTGTGTTTAACGTCGACAGCTTTACACGAGATTATGAAATCTGTATGCAGTCTCGTACTGGGAGAGAGAAGTAAAATCTAAAACAAGCTCTTACAGGAAACCGTAAAATGAAGTCCGAATTCCACGGGAAAATAAACAGCGTTTACGGTGAGCTAAATCAGAAAATGGATTCATTAATGGAACACCTACGGGGAATGGAAGACCAAATTGCTAACCTTGCAACTACTCTAAGAAGAGAGACAGGCCGTCTTCCTGGAAGGACCGATGCTAACCCTGGGGCAAAACGCCAGGCATATGCCGTGATGTTACGAAGCGGAAAACGCCTTGAAACGAATGCCAGAGAAGATGCCAGCAATAAAAAATTCATCGATAACGCAGGAAAGAACAATTCCAACCCCATAGAGCTTATTGACAATGATTCTGACTCAGGAACATCAGAACAAATAAGAAATTTTTCAAATAAACAGGTTCAGGGAAGAATTGTAGACTTAGAAAAAGAGAATCTCGGTGCCGAGATCGAAGTCGATCATCTAGACGTACCAAATATCGATCGATCCTCTGGGAAGGAAAACGATCGACCATCTGGCAACACCAACGATTGCAATACACAATCTACCGGAACTGAAAGAGTCTATAGAACTCCTCCCCCATTTCCTCCAAACAAACCACAAACTAAGAAGGCATTGGAACATGCAATCTGCAAAAAGGCCTTCGACAAAATCACTCTCGAGATGTCTCTCAGTGACGCTCTTAAGATAGCCCCCTCGGTGAAAAAGTACGTAAAAGATATGATATCCTCGAGTGGAGAACAAAGCGTTATGCTGGTGTCAGAGGAAGTAAGTGCGATGATACAAGGAGAAACTTCAATCAAAAGGACTGACCCTGGTAGTTTTGTTCTAGATTTCAAGATACAAAACGCATGTTTTCCTCGATCTCTTTGTGATCTTGGCTCTAGTGTAAACCTCATGCCATACTCTGTGGCAGTTTCACTACGTTATAATAAATTCGTTCCAACGCCTATTACGCTAGTTTTAGCTGATCGTTCTATTAGGGTACCTAAGGGAATCCTCGTAGATGTACCAGTCAAAATTGATGATTGCTTCATACCAACAGATTTTGTTGTACTAAATTATAAACAAGTGCCGAAAGATCCCCTTATATTAGGTCGGCCCTTTTTGGCTACAGCAGGAGCAATCATAGATTGTAAAAGAGGAAAGATTAACTTAAATATCGGAGATATATCAATGAACTTCGACATGGAAAAGCTAGTAAAACGTCCTCTGATAGACGATCACGCCTTTTACACAGAAGAAGTTTCTGAGCAAGAAAAAGAATACCTTACGGATATATGTGCTGCCAATTCATCAGAAGACACATTCACTCCTGATGAACAAGAAATTCTGAACGTAGATAGCAGAAAAGAAGATTATGCGAACCTTATTGACGCAAGTATCGGAATCGCAAATAAAGAAACTGATGATTCTGAAATCATTATGGATCAATACCTTAGAGAAACTATTGATCGATCATCTTCTTCATCGACCAACTGGACTAAAGAAAAAGCACCCAAGGTTGAACTGAAACCACTTCCAGCTGGACTGAAATATGCATTCCTTTGCGATAAATCATACCATGTCATTGTTAACGCCAATCTCACGAATGGAGAGCTTTCTCTCCTTTTGAACAAATTGCGTAAGTATCGGAGAGCGATCGGGTATTCTCTCGATGATATTCCCGGAATAGCTCCTGACCTTTGCATGCACCGTATCCATCTCGAAAAAGATGCAAAAACATCTATAGAACATCAAAGGAGACTCAATCCAAACCTAAAAGAGGTAGTGAAAAAGGAAATAATTAAACTTCTGGATGCTGGAGTTATATATCCTATCTCAGACAGTAAATGGGTAAGCCCTGTGCATGTTGTACAAAATAAAGGTGGGATCACAGTAGTTAAAAATGATAAAGATGAACTTATCCCTACAGGCACTGTCACTGGACATCGAATGTGTATTGATTACAGGAAACTGAATGCTGCTACTAGGAAAGACCATTTTCCCTTACCTTTCATCGATCAAATGCTAGAAAGACTGGCCAACCATAAATATTATTGTTTTCTTGATGGATATTCGGGATTCTTCCAGATACCGATACATCCTGAAGATCAGGAAAAGACAACTTTTACTTGTCCTTACGGAACATTTGCATATCGCAGAATGCCATTTGGACTATGTAACGCACCAGCCACTTTCCAACATTGCATGATGTCGATATTCACAGATATGATCGAAGATTTCATGGAAGTCTTTATGGACGATTTTTCGGTTTACGGATCAAGTTTTAACGATTGCCTGGACAACTTGTGCAAGGTATTGGAAAGATGCGAAGAAAAGAATCTTGTCCTAAACTGGGAAAAATGCCATTTCATGGTAAACGATGGTATAGTCCTTGGACATAAAGTTTCCGCAGCTGGAATAGAAGTAGACAGAGCTAAAATTGAAGTAATGACTGGTCTACCGGCACCCACAAACGTTAGAGACATAAGGAGTTTCCTTGGACATGCCGGATTTTACAGACGATTCATACAAGATTTCAGTAAAATTGCTAGACCTCTGAATAATCTTTTGTGCAAAGAAGTTAAATTCGATTTTACACCAGAATGCAAGGAAGCTTTCGAAGCACTGAAGAAGTCTCTTATAATTGCCCCAGTCGTACAACCCCCAGATTGGAAACTCCCTTTCGAGATTATGTGCGATGCGAGTGATTTCGCAGTTGGAGCGGTTCTAGGACAACGAAAAGATAAGAAGCTGCACGCTATATACTATACGACTCGCACACTCGACGAAGCGCAACGGAATTACTCTACCACAGAAAAAGAGTTACTAGCAGTGGTTTATGCTTTCGAAAAATTCCGCCAATACTTAGTTGGAGCACATGTTATAGTCCACACTGATCATGCTGCCATCAAATATTTAATGCAGAAGAAAGATGCTAAACCAAGACTCATAAGATGGATCTTACTACTCCAAGAATTCGATATCGAGATCAAAGATAAAAGAGGAGTAGACAACGGTGTCGCTGATCATCTTTCCAGGATTCGAATTGAGGATAAAGTTCATATAGACGATTTCTTTCCTACAGAGAATATCGCTCTTATGGACACGTCATTCATAGGTCACATATCGCTCATATCTGACGGATTACTGGACGAATCAAATGACAAATTGACAACAGACACTACTGATGCAAGGTCAATCATATCTATTAGCGACAGAACATCAACAAAACTTATTGATATACCAGTTAAGGTTGCTTGTAATGCTTTGAATCATAATATATCTGATGTCTCTCTACAAGAAGCAAATGCGATTGGACGGAACATCAAAGATCGACCCTGGTATGCCGATATAGTCAACTATTTAGCCGCTGATTTTGAACCAGAAAATTTAAAAGGTTATGAAAGAAAGAAATTCTTTCATGAAGTTCAGAGATACCATTGGGATGAGCCATATCTCTACAAGCACTGTTCTGACGGCATATATAGAAGATGCGTCTCTGAAGTTAAAATTCCAAACATTATTTACCAATGTCATAGCTCTGATTACGCAGGATATTTCGCCACTTTTAAAACAGTTTCCAAAATTCTCCAAGCAGGATATTGGTGGCCAACAACATTTCACGATGTTCATGCTCATATAGCACAATGCGACGGATGTCAGAGGAGAGGAAAAATAAGCAAGAGACATGAGATGGAACAAAAATTTATCTTGGAAGTAGAAGTCTTCGACTGTTGGGGAATAGATTTTATGGGTTGAGGCTGTAAGACCCAAACTTGGATCCCATGATCCAACCAGTCTGCGGCCTTACCTAAACATCTAAGTGTAATTCAGCCGGTTAAGGTCCATTCTTTACTTAGTCATTTTTCAATCATGTGAGGTTCATGCAATAATTAAATCAATGCGGAAGCTTAAGGCAAACATCATTTTATATATATATGTAAAATGTGATCCATACAAAGTATTCAAATCATCAGTTGCACAATAGGCTAAACATAAATCCAATATATAAAACAAGTCACTACATCACACATCCCACACGGCCAAGGTCTTCATGGCTCCTTAGCCTTACCACGATCCCTGTCAGGACCTGAAATCAAAACCCACAACACATATGCATAAGAATCGTGACCGATATCCTAGCAAATACAATCCTAAGCATGGTCCGGACACTTAGCCTAAATCTGGCCAAAAGTGACCCATCCTGATACTTGTCCAAAAACTAATTAAAATGCATGATAAATCATGATAAATCATGATTAAGAGAATGGTCCAAGCGGAATTCCCAGAACCGGCCTTGATCATATTGATCTTGGCCATGAACAGCCTAACCGGCCTCATGGTACCATCTCGAAATCAATGTTAGAAAATTATTCTATCACTTTGATAATTCATTATAAATCCCCACTAAGAGATATCAATCGCCAAATCCCAATAACTCCCACAGGAAGCATGAGATCGGACCATACATGCCCAACCAAGGCCATGGAGAGATTACTCTGATCTAACCAAGCCTTGGTGGCGTGTCCATGAATTAAAACCCATAGATTACTTCATAATATGATAGAGAAGAGATATATTGACAGGAAAAGAACAATAGATGCAACCATCCACACATGGATCAAACGGCCCAACCATCCGGATGGATGATTTCAGGCGGTTTGCACTTGGTTTGCATCCTGTACCTTAGGTGTGTGTTCGGAAGCCCCCACACTCTTCTCTGCAGCCTTCTCCTTTCCTCTGGTATCCATTTCCGATCAAGTCTCCCTTGCCCACGGCTTAGAACCCACCGGAATCACCTTGCCTTCACACGGACTGCCTTGGCGGTCTCACTTCTCTTTTCTCTCTTTGCTTCTGTATAGATTTGGGCAGAGTTTCCCCTTATGTTTCTGATGAATTCTGTCGACAGAGGAGGGGTTTATTTATAGGGAAGAGGCTTGCCAACCGTCCGGACGCAATGATTGGCTCTTTGGCCAACGGTTACACCTTTTCGCCCAAACCGTCCAACCGCTTGCAAACCGTCCTTCTCTTCGTTTGGGCTGATCGATCTCAAGCCCAAATGCTTGCCCAAATGCTTAGCTCACTTGCCAGAGCTTCCTAGACCCAACGGACGTCCATGACCATCATCCGGTCCATGATCACCACTCATGGTCCGCAAAGACCGGCCAAGACTCCATCACTCAGTTCAGCTGAGTTGAGCTGAGTACTAGTTGCCTGAGCTGAGTGAGCTACTCCTCCAGCTCCAGTGAGCTGCCCAAGACTGTGTGAGCTCCCCACCAGCTCCACCTAGCTGATTGAG
Organism: Raphanus raphanistrum subsp. raphanistrum; assembly: GCA_019706035.1. Taxonomy (NCBI): domain Eukaryota; kingdom Viridiplantae; phylum Streptophyta; class Magnoliopsida; order Brassicales; family Brassicaceae; genus Raphanus; species Raphanus raphanistrum. The sequence continues at coordinate 7,930,308 of CM033986.1, read as the reverse complement.
CTGCCTCCGGACCATGTCCAGCTTCCGGATCACTCATCCAGCTATCTTTTCCTTCTTTCCTTTTCATTCTGGTCAAGTCTCAGCTTCCTGATGCACTTAACCTTCAGTTTGGACCATGATACGCTTGCCTTTAGATCATATGACCTGGCCAGTTCATCTCCCCTGTCTATTCGGACATGACAGAGGCAGTTGCTTCTCCAACAAATGATGCATCTGTCGTTGTCAAACTTTTCAAGAGCATTATCTTCCCAAGATTTGGAGTTCCCAGAATAGTCATTAGTGACGGTGGATCACACTTCATCAACAAAGTTTTCGACCGACTACTTGAGAAGATTGGTGTCCACCATCGAGTGGCTACACCCTATCACCCACAAACCAGTGGACAAGTGGAAGTTTCGAACCGACAAATCAAGGAAATCTTGGAGAAGACTGTCCGAATAGACAGGAAAGATTGGTCTCGCAAACTAGACAATGCCTTATGGGCATATCGGACCGCTTACAAAACAACACTGGGAACGACACCCTTTCACTTGCTTTATGGAAAATCATGCCATTTACCAGTTGAACTGGAGCACAAGGCAGCCTGGGCAACCAAATTACTAAATTTTGATATTAAGCCAGCTGCCGAGAGACGTCTAATTCAGCTCAACGAGCTCGATGAAATACGACATTTGGCATATGAAAATTCGAAGTTATATAAGGAACGAACAAAAGCTTATCATGATAAAAAGATCATATCAAGACACTTTGAACTGAATGATCAAGTTCTCCTATATAACTCCAGATTAAACATTTTCCCTGGAAAACTAAAATCTCGTTGGTCAGGACCTTTTACCATCAAGGAAGTAAAACCTTCCGGAGCATTAACGATCGTTAGTGAAGAAGGCGACGAGTTCACAGTAAATGGGCAGCGAGTAAAACATTATTGGACCAAACCACCAGATATAAAGCCCCTTCCGCTGCTACCACCCGGTGATAACTAGATACAGTTATCCTAAGTCGAGCTAAAGACTTTAAACTAAGCGCTGAATGGGAGGCAACCCATTTTTCTTTTTATCTCTTTATTTTTAATTCATTTTTCATTTAATCGTTTCATTCTTATTTTAATTTTAATTTCAATTTTTATTTTAATTTTTATTTTTATTTTAATTCTTATTCATATTTATTTTTACTTAATTCTTTTAGTTATAAATTTTACTTTTTAGTTAGTAACATTTAAATTATTTTCTAAGCATTTACTTTCACATTTGCATAAAATCGATCAATATCAATCTAATTGTATCGATCGACACGGGGATGTCGAGGCAACTTCTCATTTAACTCGACATCCGCCTCTTCTTCCCTTATTTCACAAACCCTAGCCGAATTCTAAAAGTCCCTTTTCTCTCTCGTTTCTTGACGATTTCCATTGTTTCTTTGCCCAAAACCACTCGATTTCAAGTTCTCCATCTGTTTCCATTAGCATTTCTCTCATTCTCTAAGGTATTGGTCCGAAATTCTCTTTGGATTGAAACCCTAGGGTTTGGGTTTTGAATTGGGGAAAATTGGGTTGATTTGGTGCAATTTTAGGTCGTTTTAGATGTTTAAACTGGTTATCTAAGTGCTAGGATAGTTTGTTTTGCTCCAATCCTCTCTATCAATCGACACAGACTTTGTCATGTCGATCGATTTCCGATTTTCTGATGAACACTGATCTAATCTATCAATCGACACACACAAGTGTGCATCGGTCGATATGACTCGTTTTCGCGAACCAACGCTAACTTACTCGTTCTACTTTTCTTTTCAGATGAGCACAGATTCGGACACTGAGAGAGAGAGGAGGACGAAGAGGAGGAGTGATCCCGCTGGCCGTTCAAACCGCCGGCAACCACGAGTCCCGAGGGACGACGAGAGGCCTCCATGGCCACGACAGTGTAATTTTATCTCTCCTACTTATTTTTACACCGAGACAGTGTAATTTAAGTCTGGGGGAGAAGGTTACTAACATTTATCTCTTATATCATCTATTTTTCAAAAATAACATTGTTTTTCGAGTCAGAAAGGAAATATAAATTTTTATTAATGATTTTCTAAACCACTCTTTGGCACTACTCTAGATCTATTAACCACAGATTGCACTAGAGATACCAAAGTGGATCAACCTGTCAGTTAGCCACACTTGCCCAGATTATTTAAAGGAACCGAAGCTAACCTCCAACCTAATACTGACTAGCTTAGCTTGTCTTGGGGCTTGGTATACATCGGATCGGAATCCTCCTACAAGACCGAAAAGGTACAAGTCTGTGCAATTCTGGTTTCTTTCCTTCTCTCTTCGTCATCTCAAGATCTAAAGTTTATAAAGAAAAGATTGATATGATTTCTTGAGAGGCAGAGGGGTATGAGTGTCTCCTGCGACCCCAGTATTCTAAATCTCAAGAATGATCACACATTGTGGAAACGAGGGATACGTAAATTACCAAAGACCCCATTATTCGCTACACTTTGTCAAAAATGTATGAGTTACAATTCAAATGTCAATAAGATAGATTAGATGACCTTTGTGGCATCAAGATCTATTGAAATTGAAACTAATAAGAGATACAGAGAAGAGGGGAGAAAAGGATCAGAAAAGACTACCTGCTCAGAAAACTTGTTTGAGTTGAATCCATGTGTCTTTTGATCGATACTCCCAAGGTAAAGCATGCACTTTTATCTTACGTAAAGAAATGAGGTTAGTGAAATGAGAATTTTAGACAAGATCTGCTAGTTGTTGGATAGATGAATTTGGTTGCTAGACTAGGATAAGGTGTAAACGTGCGTTTGTGGTTGAGACCGTTTAGATTCTTATGACGAAGAAGTGATGATTTTTAAGTTTTCAAAAATAGAGTCGTGTTGTTTTCAAACCTCCTTCGGAGAGACTACCGTTTGTTTTGCTTGAGGACAAGCAAAAGAGTAACTCTGGGGGAGTTGATATACCATGAATTTCACCCGTTTTTAGCCATGGTATATGAGAGTTTTCAATCATATTTACTTCGTTTTCAAAGTATTTTAGAGTATTTTCAGGCACAGGTACCTAATTGAAGAAAACAATACTTTTGAGGCATTTTTAGAGTATTTTCACGAATGAAGAATCGACCGATAGGAAACATGCGAGATCGGACGATTAGAGTCAATTAAAATCGATCGACAGATATCGAAGAGTGTCGATCGACATTAAGCCATTCGATGGATCATGATTTAGAAGATTTTCAAGTATCACAAAGTGGGCTATTTTACAAATTAGTCCCTGGCCGCCTGTTAGGCTTTATATACTAGGGTTTTGTATCATTTTAGAGGCAGACTTGCCTAGAGACCTATTGGAGAAGAGAAGCAATTTGGCTACCTTAGGAGAAGAGTTAGAGTTGGAGAGATATATCTGAGACTGCAAAACAGAGAAGATCTTGAACTCCCTTTTTATCTTACTCATTACTCTTTATGTTCCTTATTTCATATTAAGTACCATCATGACTTTGTCTCTCATGAATATGTCTGAGTAAACCTAATTGTTAGATTTAGGTTTCTCATAAGGGTGGATCATGTGATGAGATTGTGACAATTGTTAGGGTGATTAAATTAGTTCTTTCACTTTAGTTATTCTTTATACTAGATTTAGGATTGATCACCCTTAAATCTAGATCCTAGGATTGAAGAGATAACCAACTGTATACTCTCAATACCCTGAAACAAACTAAAGTGATCTAACTGACTAGACACATGCGAAAGGTGGTCTAGATCATTAGAGAACGTATTCAACCAAATCGATAATGCTTGCTAGAATTACCATCGATCGATACATCCATCGTTGTAGCGATCGATTGTTTGAAAGGTGTATCGATCGATTAGACGAAAGTCGTATCAATCGACTCTTTTCCGAGATCAACAAACGACAGTTGAGATCCGAGATCTAGTCAAAGGAGACCCTACTGGTCGTACCAATTGATTGAGTTCAAAGGACTAAAGCCCTAATGTCATTTTCAAACTGCATAAGTTCATACATGAGAAATACCTGAATCTAGCTATCTCCCTCATTTAGAAACAACCTTCATTTCAGTTACTGAACAACTTCCTTGTTCACATTAATATTTACTGCTTTAAAACATATAAAACCTTAAGTTTATCTTTATTCCTAATTAATTGAACCTTCAAGTAATCCTAGAGTCCTTGTGGATTCGATCCCTAAGTACTACATCTGAACCTCTTATTTGAGAGAGTAATTCACTTTTTAGGGTAATTTGAGTGATATCAGCCCCCTGGTCAGATTGATGACCACCGGTGGTCCAATGCTCGGGTGTTCTATGAATTCGACGGGGATTATCCTTTTAAGTCCCGGGTCTGAGCTTGAGGCGAGGGCGGCCAAGGCATCGGCCTGGACATTTTCCGAACGGGGAATCCTGGTGAGAGCGAACTGGTTGAAGTCACGGGCCAAGTCTTGGACGAGTTTCAGATACGCATCCATCCTTTCATCCCTCGCTTTGTATTCTCCGCTGTATTGGTTCGCGACTAATTGAGAGTCGCAATAAGCGTGAATGTTATGGATTTTTAGTCCATGGGCGAGCTGCAAGCCTGCGAAAAGCGCTTCATACTCTGTCTCATTGTTTGATGCGTGAAAATCCAAACGGAATGACTGCTCTAGGATTTCTCCGGTAGGTGAGGTGAGTCGACTTCCGATCCCGGATTCTTGTTTAGACGACGATACGTCGACGTGAAGGATCCAAGTCGAATTTGGCTCTTCGTTGGTTATGCCTCCCGTGGGTAATTCTACCAAGAAATCCGCGAGTACTTGTGATTTCGCGCAAGTCCTTAGGCGATATTCAACGTCGTACTCGCTTAACTCGATCGCCCATTTTGCGAGTCTGCCGGACTGGCTTGGGCTGTGCAGAATCGTCCGCAGGGGGAATGTGGTGAGAACCACTATGGTATGAGACTGAAAATACGGTCTCAATTTTCTTGCCGAAGTTATGACGGCGAATGCCAACTTTTCCATCAATGGGTATCGAGTTTCCGCATCCAGTAGTGTTTTGCTTACGTAAAAAATCGGTTTTTGTTCTCCGCGTTCTTCTCGTATCAGAACGCCACTGACTGCTGATGCGGAAACTGCGATATAGAGGAATAAAGGTTCGCCCTCTACCGGTTTTGCGAGAACGGGAGGAGTGGCCAGGTAATGTTGCAGCTGTTGGAAAGCCTTTTCACACTCCTCCGACCACTCAAACTTTTTATTTCCTTTCAACCTTTCATAAAACAGAAGGCACTTATCGGTGGAGCGCGAGATGAAACGATTCAAAGCCGCGACTCTTCCGGTTAATCTTTGGACTTCTCGTTTGGTTCTAGGGGAGGCCATTTCTATCAGTGCATCGATTTGTTTTGGATTGGCCTCTATCCCGCGAAATGTCACGAGGTAACCGAGGAACTTTCCCAGTGCTACTGCGAACCCGCATTTCGCTGGGTTAAGTTTCATGTTATGTTGGTTCAGCCTTGCGAAACACTCTTCTAGGTGAGTTATATGATCGCGTTCGTCAAGGGATTTTACGAGCAAATCATCGATATACACTTCCATGGTTTTTCCGAGTTGTTCAGAAAACATCCGGTCGACTAGACATTGATATGTGGCACCAGTGTTCTTAAGACCGAACGGCATTACTTTGTAGCAATATGTTCCGTGACCGGTGATAAATGCGGTTTTTTCGCGATCCTCGGGGTTCATCATGATCTGATTGTAACCGGAGAAAGCGTCCATGAATGACAAGAGCTTGTTTCCCGCGGTTGCTTCGACCAGTCAGTCGATATGCGGAACCGGAAAACAATCCTTTGGGCATGCCTTATTGAGATCGGTAAAGTCGACGCATACTCGCCACTTGCCGTTTTTCTTTTTGACTACGACGCGATTGGCAAGCCAGTCGGGATATCTAACTTCTGTTATCGACCCCACTTTGAGGAGCTTTTCGACTTCCTCATTAACCGCAGTGGCACGTTCGGGTCCCAACTTACGTCTCTTTTGTTTAACGGGTTTGTGAGTCGGGTCGATGTTAAGTTCGTGACATGTTATGCTGATGTCGATTCCCGGCATATCTTCCGCGGTCCAAGCGAACGTATTGAGGTTCTTCTTGAGACACGCTATGAGCTCTGCTCTTAACGGTTCGCGGAGATTGGCACCGATTTTGACGCATCGTTCTAGGTAAGACTCGTTGAGGCAGATCGAGACTACCGGCTCACAGGTAGGTTCACGCTTCCCTTCTAGGGCTTCAGCTCTTTGCGACTGCCAGGAGACCTCCGAGGAGTCTTGCAATGCTGGTTCGTGAACCGTTTGCTTTTTTCCGGGGGGGGGGGGGGTTTCGATCTCGGAATTTTTTCTTTTTAACCCAGCGGCTAGGCAGACTTGCGATACTTCCCGATCCCCTTGTATTGTTTCGACCCCGGAAGGAGTTGGAAATTTGAGGCAAAGGTGGAATGTTGAGGGGATCGCCCGCATGGAATTCAACCATGGAGTTCCGACAATCACATTATATGCTGTCGGACCGTCGACCACCATGAATTTCACATTTTTAGTGACGCTCCCGGCTTTGACTGAGAGATCAATCGAGCCAAGGGTCATTGTAGTGTTTCCCAAGAGTCCAACTACTGGACTGGGATCGTCTGTGACTGTGTTTAGATCGATCCCCATTCTCTCGAGGGTACTCTTATAGATAATATTAGGCCTGGGCAAAAGGCCCGAACCCGATCACCCGAACCGAACCCGGTCCGTTTAAGGTGGTATGGGTCGGTACCGGATCTGTGATAAAAACCGAATGGGCCTGATTTATTGAGAATGTCGGGTGTCGGGTCGGAGCGGGTAAAACCCGAGAGACCGAATGGTTACACCCGAAACCCGAGCATTGTTAACCCTAACCCCTCTTTTCCCTATCGATACTCAGAAAATCGATTTCTCTTGATCTTCAAGGAGAGAATCATGAAACCTTTCCTAAATCTCGATCTCCCAAGATATTCTCACCGAATTATTTCCTATCTTCGATTATCGTATCACATCTCCAACTGTTTTCTCACATCGTATCCGATTCTCTTCCTCGATTTGAAACCGAAACCCTTAGTCTAAGATACTATATATACTTCTGCTATCATCATCGTCTCCTCCATCACATAACTCGAGTAATCAAGCAAAGGTACTCCTTCTTTTACAGAGTACTCGATGCTTGTTTCAATTTTTTTTTCTTGCTTTCGGGTTTTGCGTTTTCGTTTTTTGTTAAGATAGAAAGTTTTCTGTTTTGCTTCGTATTAATCAACCATTCACGAGTAATAGGTTCTGTTTTTATCTTGCTTTCTATTTTGTTTCATGAACTTACGGTTTATGTTTTAACATCTAGTAATGAAGCATCAAGCATTTTTTATCTTGCTTTCTGTTTTGTAGTAATCAAACATCAGGCACATAAAGCATCAAACATCAAACATTTCTTTCTGTTTGATCTTGCTTTCTTTTTATGAACTTACGGTTCTGTTTTGTTTTGTAGTAATCAAGCATCAAACATTTCTTTTGATGTCACTGATGGTTTTGTCTCATGTTTTGTTTCATTTGTTCACGATTCATGAACTTACGGTTTTGTCTCAAGAATATCATCACTAGTAAACTATTTTTGTTTTACGGATATATATGTTTCTACATTTAGCAATGAGCTGTTTTGCTTTACAGATATTGTGTGTTTCTTTTGATGTCACTAATGGTAATTTTGTTTCTCATTCTCTTGCAGATGGTTTCCTCATCCTCCCGAATCCCACAGACTGTTGAGCAATCCATGGACGTTGATGTTCAAGTTGAAGGAGTCGACAACCAACGAACTCAAGACCGAGGGAAGGCCATTGCTGTTGATGCAACTTCTGGTGTCTCTTCTCAGTCAAAGAAGGTGATGAAAGTCGTTGTGCCAAGGTCTGGTGTCTGGAAGCATTTCACCCGAACCAAGGAAGATCGGGACAGATGCATCTGCCACTATTGTCAGAAGATCTTCTCATGCGCTACCAAGTCAGGAACATCAAACCTCCAGAAGCATTTGTCCATCTGCAAAGAGTACCAAGCATGGATTACCAGTCAAGGCACGAGTAAGATGGAGATTAACACTGATGGCAATCTGAAGTCATCAAAAGTGGCAGAGACTGTTTTCAGAGAGGCTTCAAATGAGTTGATTGTGCTAGGAGAACTTCCTCTTTCATTCATTGAAAGCTCTGCTTGGAAACACTTCTGCAGAAAGGTAATCAGTTTTAAATTTCCTTTCCTACTTTAATCTTATTTTTACATGAAAAGATACTAATATGTTTGTTATTTACACTTGTAAGGTGAACCTCTACAAGCCACACTCGAGGAGGACTGCAACCAGAGACATCGTTGAGATGTATGTGAAGAAGAAACAAGCATTGGTAAACATGCTTCGCACAACAAAACAAAGAGTGTCACTTACCACTGACATATGGGTTTCACAAGTCACAGGTAACTTATTTTCAGCTTTTTTTCTTTGTTTTATTTATGCTATGCTTTGTTATATCATAGAAAATTTTTATTTTTATATTTCTGAAGTCTGATATATGCATATGATATTTTTATAAAATAACTTATAACTTCTATGCATCTGATACACTTTTAAAGAATTTTTTTTTTAATTTATAAACTCTTATTTTGTTTCTTGTATTTGTAACAGGTGCAAGTTACATGGTGATAACAGCACACTTTGTGGACGCAACTTGGCAGCTGAAGAAGCTTATCATAGGCTTCAAGTATGTGATGGACCACAAGGGTCAGACCATCGCAACTGTCCTCTTGGAGTGTCTAGCTGAATGGGGCATCGAGAAGGTATTTTGTATTACAGTAGACAACGCTACTGCTAATACTTCTGCCATTAGGAGATTCCACAGGGAGTTTAGTGAGGTTTCCCCTGTGGCATTAGTTCTAGATGGTAATTTCTTGCATATGAGGTGTTGTGCTCACATCATTAATTTGATTGCTAAGGATGGGTTAACCGAAGTAGGAGAAAACGTGTTAGCCATTAGGAATGCTATCCAGTATGTTCGTTCTTCAACACCTAGGCTTAATGCATTTGATCTTAGAGTCACCACTGGGAGAATGAGTCGGGGTAGCTTGCCTTTAGATATTAAGACTAGATGGAATTCGACATTCCTTATGCTGTCTAGGGCTCTTCAGTTTAGAGCAGCGTTTGATAGGATGGAGGCAGAAGATAGGTTGTATAATGATTATTTTCTGGAGATGGAAAATGGAGTCAAGAGGTGTGGACCACCTTCTATGAGAGACTGGAGTGCTGTTGATAAGCTCAAAAGGTTTCTGATAATCTTTTACAACAGCACTCTAGTTGTTTCTGCCTCATCGAAGGTGAACTCATACCAATGCTATGGTGAGATTGTGACGATAGAAAGAAACCTCACTGCACTGGCCAACAGCTTCGATCCAGAGTTGAAGGTGAAAGCGTCAGAGATGTTGCAGAAGTTCCACAAGTACTGGGATGGTATCAAGAGTGTCAACAGGATGCTGATCATTGCCACAGTTTTCGATCCAAGGAAGAAGATGCAATTCGCCAAGTTGTGCTTCGAGAAGCTCTATGAGAAGGACAGCTTGGAGTCTAACGGAATGCTGGAATCTGTTGGTGATCTTCTCAGGTATATGACCATTAATCCATCTATTATTACTTGTATAAATATGTAGTTTCTGTTTGTGCTTAAAAGTTATTTTTTTTTTCAGGTCTATGTTCAAGGAATACAACACAAGATACAGAGGGTCTGTTGCAGAAGCCTCGCATTCAAATCACGCATCATCATCTCAGCCTCCTCCAGAGTCCCAAGATCAAGGCACAGATAGAATGGAGCTGGTGGTTGAAGATTTCGGTTATGAGAGGATGGACTGTGTGTACAAGGAGCTGGTTGCTGAGAAGGGAGAGGATACAAGGGATGAACTTGAAGTGTATTTGAAGGAGGCAGTTGAAACTCCTAAGCTCTTGCTTGGTGTTGAGTTCGACATTCTCTCTTGGTGGAAGGTGCACAAGATGAAGTATCCTGTGCTTGCTGAGATGGCAAGAGATCTCTTTGCCATGCAAGTTTCTTCAGTGGCGTCCGAAAGTGCTTTTAGCACAAGTGGTAGGATCTTGGAGCCATATCGAAGCTGCTTGACTCATTACATGATCGAAGTTCTCATGTGCACCGAGCAATGGATGCATGCTGACATCAAGGTGAGTGAGCAAGTGACTACAAATGAGCAAATGCTTGCTGATGTGGAGATGCTTGATCGACTTCAGAAAGGTCTTTATATCTCTTCCCATACTTTCTTTATACTCTGTTTTATGTAGTGTATTTGTTTAAGCTAAGCTCCTCTTATGATTTATTTTTATGTTGCAGAGTTTCAAGCACAGAGGCTTGATGATTGAAGCTTCAAGATCGAAGGAAGAAGTAGAAGCAGGCGGGTGAAGGAGCATGGTGTTTGAAGTTTTCTGCATTTGATTTTTATTTCTTTGAAGTTTGAATAATGATATGGCTTTGGTTTTGTTTGGATTCTCTGAGTTTTCATGGTTTTTACTCTATTATGAATAATGTTATGGCATTGCCATCTCTTTGAATAATGATATTGGTTTTTTCGTTTACGTTGCTCTCTTTCTCTGTTTTTTGTGGTTTACTTGCTTTGCAAGAAACAAAAATATTTTGAATAAATCGGTTTGATTCGCTACTAATGGTTATTTGGAGAACCGAATTACATATGTATACCCGATACCGAAAGTATTCCGGGTTCTACCGGATCCCTGACAGTTCACCACCCCCGACCCGAACCGTATCGCCCCCGAACCGATACCGAACCGAGCTTCAATAATACCCGAATGGGGGTTGTTTTTGTTCACCAAGAAAACCCGAACCCGGTTAGGATAGAACCGACACCCGATTGGTACACCGGTTGCCCAGCCCTAGATAATATTGGCCGAACATCCGGTGTCGACCAATATTCTTGCTACGTCGATGTCCTGAATCGTAAGTTCGATTACGAGGAGGTTGTCGCGAGGTTTGGCTTGACTAGCCGTTGCTCGATCCTTGAACGACATGATGTTGCGGACAGACGACATGGTCATGCTGAATCTTAATCGACTGGCGGTTTTTGAGTTAGAGAATCCGACCCCCCCCCCCTCCTTCTAGCGCCAAACTGTGGGAACCGAAATTCGCACTGTCAATTTTTACTAAGTAAAATATGGAGGAAGGTCAAGATAACCCGACTTTTCCTGAAGGTCCGGATTCTCTGCGTAACCACACGAAATCGAAAAATATAGACAGACAAAAAATCGTAAATTGAAACTCGCTCGAAGGCGTTTTATTAATAAAATGATACGAATACAGAGTTTCTCCGAAAAAGAGAAGAGATATGCTGCGACAGAAAATATAGAGCTGCTGGCGGCAAAACATCCTAAGCCTTGCCTTGCTAGTCTAACCACCTAAACCCTAAGTTCTCTAAACTAACAGGAATTCTCTAAGTCTCTAAATCTCGGATTTGCTCTGATGGCTCTACTCCTTGCCCCCAAGCTTCTTTATATACTCCTCTTAAGACGGTCTATTCTCCCTTTGGGCCAATTCGGTCGCGAATCGTGCTTTTCTATTTTCATCGATCTTTCATTCTTATCGGGAATCTTTACATTTATCTTCGGGAAACTTGACATTTATCTTGTTATGTGAAGATAAATACAAAACATCGTACTTATCTCGAATTTAGTTTTAAAAATCGTAAATGGGCCGCTCGACCATGTTTGGACCCTTTCGGGCCATTCTTTAGACCTCAGATGCCTTTACGATTTTTCCGAGAAAGTAATCTTGTTGCGATATTGACTTTCCGAAATATCCCCAATTCCTCATATAGTTGAGATGATTGGTGTTTCTGAGATAACCGCCATTTTTTTATACGATGAATCGAAATCTTTCCGTTAATCGAACATCTCGGGGTTTTCCGAATCTTCCGCGACGATTCCGACTGAAACGGAACAGGAGTCTTAGATTTACAATTTTAAAGATTTGTACTACGAAGCTTCAGGCAAGGATGCAAAGTATAGGAAAATGGACCGTACTCGCCGAACGACCCACAGCCCAGCAAGCAGAACGTGAGTCTGGTCGCCCGGCGAGCAGAACGTGAGTCTGGTCGCCCGGCGAGTAGAACGTGAGTCTGGTCGCCCGGCGAGCAGAAACGGGACGTCCGTTCTGCTCGCCCGGCGACCAGAACGTAAGTCTGGGTGCCCGACGAACAGAACGTGAGTCTGGTCGCCCATCGAGCAAAAACGAGACGTCCGTTCTGCTCGCCTGGCGACCAGAACGTAACTCTGGTCACCCGGCGAGCAGAACGTGAGTCTGGTCGCCCGACGAGCAGAAACGAGACGTCCGTTCCGCTCGCCCGGCGACCAGAACGTAACTCTGGTCGCCCGGCGAGCAGAACGTGAGTCTGGTCGCCCGGCGAGCAGAACGTGAGTCTGGTCGCCCGACGAGCAGAAATGGGACGTCCGTTCTGCTCGCCCGGCGACCAGAACGTGAGTCTGGTCGCCCCGCGAGCAGAAACGAGAAGTCCGTTCTGCTCGCCCGGCGACCAGAACATGAGTCTGGGCGCCCGGCGACCAGAACGTGAGTCTGGTCGCCACGCGAGCAGAAACGGGACGTCTGTTCTACTCGCCCGGCGACCAGAACGTAAGTCTGGGCGCCCGGCGACCAGAACGTGAGTCTGGTCGCCCGGCGAGCAGAAAAGGGATGTCCGTTCTGCTCGCCCGACGACCAGAACGTAAGTCTGGGCGCCCGGCGAGCAGAAACGGAACGTCCGTTCTGTATGCCCAGCGCTTAGAGCTATGTCGTGGTCGTGCTCTTTTTCTTTCCGTTTTTCCTTTTAGTGATTGTTTTGCAGAAATTTCGTAGATAAGAAATAATCTTAGCCGTTTATTTCGAGATAACCGTATTTGACCCCAACAGAGATCAGGCGGTTGGAGAAGCAGCCGCACCCTCAGAAGGAGTAGGGGAAGTCTCCTTGGCAGCACCGACTTCGGGGAGAGGCGGCTCATCATCAAACGACGGAGGAGGCAATCCCTGCAGTTTGGCCTCAGAATCCTTCACCAGCTTGTATCGCTGGAATTCCACGGTCAACTCCCACTTGTCGGTCTGCTCCTTGAGCCATTCCCTCATCATCTCCCAACGAGCAGTCACCTTGGCTACACTCACAGCCATCATCTTCTCGTCCTCAAAGGACTCCTTCTCCAGCTTCAGCCCGCATAAATCCTCCTGGGTCTCCTCCAAATGGCGCGTCAAAACGGTATTCTCCGCAGCAGTAGCAGCCTCGGCCTCCTTCGAGTTCTTCAGCTTAATCTGAAGAGATTTGATCTCCTTCCCCTGAGCCAGGATTTTGTTCTTCTCCTCCTTAAGCTGAGCAAGCTCTCCAGCTCTTTCTTAGATGATTGCTCGTTCACCATATCCTCAAGATGGTGAATCTGAGACATAACCTGCAAATCAAACCCTATAACAAAGGTGAAAAGAAAAGGCGTAAAGTCCTACCTGAAGGAGATCAAACTGGACGCTCCCAAAAGCCTTCGGGAGATCCCCAGAAGGAAGAAAGCAGGCGCTCTCAGGGAACGTTGTGGAGGAGAGATAAGCCACCACCTTGGCTAGGTCCACACAAGGTTGAAGAGAGGGCTCTAGAGTTGATGACTTCGGAGTCGATCCCGAGGCTCGAGTTCTCCTCCTAGAGGCAGAAGGGACTGAGCTAATAGGTCCCTTGCGCTTGGTACTCTTGAGGAAGAGAACGTCATCATCGCCCGAGGTAGTAGCTTTAGCAGCAGGCTTTTTGGCTGAGAGCTTCTCCGCGGCTTGCATGAACGCCTCCATCGCTTTTTCTCCTGTGGATACCAACATATTACCTGAAAAAAGATAAAAGCAATCAATAAACCAGCTTGCGATAAAAGATATGATGTGGAAAGCTGACCCCAGATGCTGCACTGTTTTAAGACTTCTTTGCTGGTGAGGAAGGAGACCTGACGACGCATTGAAGGAAGATCTGATCCACAACTTCTTTCCCTTCTGGCACAGGTTTGCGAGATACCTCTACAATCAAAAATGAGGCGTCAGTGTCACGGTCAAAAACGATTGAGAAATACAAAGACCTACCCACTACATGCCAAATAGGAGAGAATCCGGGGAGAGTTACGAAGGCGAATCTCTCCGCCCACCTATTACTAAAAACCGGATGACGCTTCCTTATGCCCTTCTCGATCTCTCGGACTAGAACCTGTTTGCTACGAGGGTGGAGGTAGTATTTTCCCTTCGATCTAGGCAAGTCCGGAATGTAGTAGGAGTAAAGCACTTCGTTCACTCCCGGCACCAAGCGCTCCAAGTCACCGAGGTTTTAGATCGCGATTAAGGTCCTCCAGGCCGGAGGAGTCAGCTGACCCGGGTAGATTTCCAAGTGCTCCGAGAGCTTCGCGATCAAAGAGGGAACGCGATCTTGAAAGCCCGACTCGAAATATGCCTTATAGATCGGAACCTCGTCGACTCCGAAATCCGAGATCCTGTCGGAAGGACCCGGAACCCTAATAACCAGATTTTGAGGAAGATCGTACTTCCTTCTCCACTCATCGATGTCTCTCTTTCCGATTCTAGAAACTGGACCCACTAGTAGAGACCCTTCGGCTTCATCGTCGGGAATAGACGTTCTCCGCATCGTCGAGATGGGGAACCTCCGCATCAGATACGGGTTTGTGGGATAGAGAAGAAGAGTTCATCAAGCCTAGGGTTTCAAATCTAACTCTACTATCTACGGGGGATTCTAGGGTTTTGCTAGGAGAATCGTCGGACATTATCAATCTAGCAGAAGAAAAGAAAGGAGAAAAGGGAAAAAGACGGCTACCTGTCAAAGAGCGAGAGGAAATCTTCGAGGAAGGGAGCCGCCGAGAGAAAGTCTTGAGAGAAGTAGAGAAGAAATGAGAAGAAAGAGCTTTGGTCTCGATCAAATGAAAGAAAGAAGGAAGAAACCCTAGGGTGATGACCACGCGCCTCGTACAAATCGCCACGCGATCAAATGGGCGCCAAACGGAGAAACTCAACCGTCGTTGGGCCTTTTCGCGAAGCCCACTCCATTCGAGCAGGCTCAAAGGCAAGGCTCGTACCCCTTGATTTTTCAGAAGGGGAACGCCCCATCTCATCTCCTCATTTGAAAACAAGTCAAGACATGGATCCGGACGCTTCGGGAAGCTATGATGTTTAGAACCTCATAATATCAGCATTTGATTCACCAGCCAAGGTCCCGGTCTGATTCACTGAAAGGAGACAAGGTTCCCAAGGAATACTCCGTCCTAAGAGAAAACTACTAAGGCTCAAGAGCACATGTTATCCCTTGATTTCCACGAGCAAATCAAGGAATAAGGGGCAAACTGTTGGGGAAAATATCCAGGCATAAGTTTTCTCCAGCTTCCGGATAGGCCCTCGACTTTCGGACCCTTGTTCAAGGAGATACCAGGGACCGACCCCTGCCTTAGGTCCGACCCCCTTGATCGGATCGACTCTTGAAGAAAAATAGAAGTTTTCCGCATAAGGGGAAACTTCCATTTGTCCGGTTATGGAAGAGTTCTATTACTTGAAGCCGACATCTACGACTATAAAAGGGGATCCCAAACCCTAGAATAAGGGATCGACTATTCTAGACTAGGAGGTTAGAGTTTAGGCGGCTAGATCTAATGGTTCTCACACCCAAACTCCTTGTAGTCCCGATCAATACTCAATAAACATCTTCTAGTCTCAATTTCTCTTGCTTTCATACAAATTCTCTAGTGTTCCGTAGTACTAAAACAATTCTACACAAAAATACCCTAACAACTTGCACTCGGGTCGCGTCGTGAGTGGCTTCTCGGTCCTCGGGTTCATCGTTGGTGGAGACGGGTCGGTGAGACGCTCGTTCACCATCGCGGGAGTGTTGAGCGAAGCCATAGGCCGAACCCTAGTTCGGAACCGCTTTCGCTTGTTGCTGGTTTCACGGAGGGTCTGGTTTTCTTGTCGGAGGACAAGATTCTCAGCTTCCATCGCGTCTATCTTCTCGGCGCTTTGCTGCAGCTGCTTGGAGTGTTCTCCAAGTTGATCTTTTAGGGTTTGAACTTCTAGAAGAAGTTCATGACCTCCAGGCGTGGTCTGTCGAGCTTTGTGAAGATCAGTAACTTGACTTTGAAGGATCTCGAGCCGGTTGAGGAGTTCAATCTCCCTCGGGGTCATCTCCGTTTGGTTAGTATCGTCCTCTAGTGCCATCGTCACGTAGTTGGATTACCCCCCTCCTTCTAGCGCCAACTAGTTATGGTATTTTTGTGTAGGGTCGTTTAAGTACTACAGAACACTAGGAGAATTGATATGAAAGCAAGAGATTATACTAGAAGAGATGTTTTATTGAGTTATCGATTGGGACTACAACGTTCGATTGGTGTATGAACATTAGTTCTAGACGCCTAACCCTAATCTCTTAGTCTAGAAAAGTCCATCACTTGTTCTATGGTTTGGGCTCCCCTTTTATAGATGTAAACGTCGGTGTAGAGTAGTGGAACTCTTCCATAATCGGAAAAATGGAAGTTTCCCCTTAGGCGGAAAACTTCTATTTTGCTTCAAGGGTCGATCCGATCAAGGGGGTCGGACCTATGGCAGGGGTTGGTCCCTGGTTTCTTCTTGAGCGAGGGTCCGGAAGTCGAGGGCCTATCCGGAATCTGGAAAAAACTTATGTCTGGATATTTTTCCCCAACACTTTTCCCCAACACTTGGTGCCTCCTCTTCCTTGTCCTGATAACAAGGTCCACATTGAATTTGCAATGTTCTTCTCCTTAGGGACCGTTTTGAGTTTGGGGAGTGAAGGGTGTTTCTGATCTTCAAGACCAAGCCCTTCACAATTCTCTGTGAAAGACATGGAGTACACCTCGCCCTCAATCTTGAATTTTATCTCCCCCCATCCTTGCTGTGTGTTGGGGTCAAAAACGGTTATCTCGAAATTAACGGCTAAAAATATTTATCGTGCGCGGACTTTCCATAAAACAAGCGTCAAAAGCTTGGACAGGCCGAACGACAAGGAATCCGCCTTGAAACTTCAAAGAGCTCGTTCTCTCAAACCATAAGGACCCAGAAAACGATCAAGATATCAAATCGAAGCCCTCGTCGAGACGCACGTGCTGGTCCTGGCCGCCGGCGGCTAGCCCCCGTGCTGGTCCTGGCCGCCGGGCGGTTAAGCCCCCGTGCTGGTCCTTACCGCCGGGAAACTTCAAAGAGCCCGTTCTCTCAAACCGTGAGGACCCAGAAAACGATCAACATATCAAATCGAAGCCCTCGTCGAGACGCACGTGCTGGTCGTAGCCGCCGGGCGGCTAGCCCCCGTGCTGGCCGTGGCCGCCGGCGGCTAGCGCCCGTGCTGGCCGTGGCCGCCGGGCGGCTAGCCCCGTGCTGGCCGTGGCCGCCGGCGGCTAGCGCCCGTGCTGGCCGTGGCCGCCGGGCGGCTAGCCCCGTGCTGGCCATGGCCGCCGGCGGCTAGCGCCCGTGCTGGCCGTGGCCGCCGGGCGGCTAGCCCCGTGCTGGCCGTGGCCGCCGGCGGTTAGCGCCCGTGCTGGCCGTGGCCGCCGGGCGGCTAGCCCCGTGCTGGTTGTGGCCGCCGGCGGCTAGCGCCCGTTTTATGTCACTAGAACTGACTTTAACAAACAAATCAGGCACATAACTGATGATACTAAGTTCCTTACAGTGCTCTTGTGAGTCAGGTGACAAAGGTGCAGGAATTGTTTTTGGTTCAAAGCTGCTCAGCTGCTCCATCACTTCACCTTGTGCTAGACTCTTCTCTTCTGTTTCTGGTGAGTGTTCTTCTGAGACCTGAGACACTGAAGCAAAGCTACTCGGTTGCACTGGTTCAAAACAGGTTAGTTAATCACAAGCACTACTGATAACAAGTTCAGATTGAGGAGAGACAAGAGAAATGTCATTTTCAGTCTCTGTTTCTTTTATTACCTCAGATTTTTTTGTTTCCATCGTTTGGATGAGCTGCTCCTGCTTGCTGCAACTCATTGGATCAGAAACCCTTGAGGAAAGCCGTGTGCTCTGTCTTTTGTCCTTCTCCAATTTCTTGAATATCTCGTTACACATTTCAGCAATGTTTTCTGGACTACTCCACTCCTTAGGAGCTCTACACCACACCTTCTGACCATCATGGCTATGGACAGGTTTTGTTTCTTCTCTGGACAGTGTAGATTGTCCCCTGCTCCTCCTGATAGGCGTGTCCAGAAGCCTCCCTGGTTGTGATCTTTCTTGATCATGATATGTGCTTCTCCTTTTGGTCTTAGCATCCTTCTGAACCTGAGAAACATTACCAAAAAGATAATCAGTAGCAAAGGAAGCTCTTTCAAATCTCTTATCCATTTCTTTCATCAGTGTAGCCATCATGGCCTCCATTTGGATCTTATCAAACTCATAAGTTGTTTCCTTTTTTTTCTACTGACATCTCCAGCCATGTTTCCTGTTACAACTCAACAAGAAAAGTTAGTACACAAATAGATAGCCGAAGCCTCACAAATGTTTCTCTCAAGTGTTTCTCTCAACTTTGTAGTGACAATCCTTGTGAATCCAATAGCTCAGCAGCCAACAAAGATCAATGCTTCAAAGAACAAAACCCCAACCCAACTAAAAGAAAAAGATAGATAGTATTAAAGGATTTAAATCGCAGGGAGCTTTACCACCAGAGACTGGATTTCTCTTCAGTCTAGCTGGATTTCTCTTCAGCTTTGATTCTTTGATTCCATAATCGGAAAAATGGAAGTTTCCCCTTAGGCGGAAAACTTCTATTTTGCTTCAAGGGTCGATCCGATCAAGGGGGTCGGACCTATGGCAGGGGTTGGTCCCTGGTTTCTTCTTGAGCGAGGGTCCGGAAGTCGAGGGCCTATCCGGAATCTGGAGAAAACTTATGTCTGGATATTTTTCCCCAACACTTGGTGCCTCCTCTTCCTTGTCCTGATAACAAGGTCCACATTGAATTTGCAATGTTCTTCTCCTTAGGGACCGTTTTGAGTTTGGGGAGTGAAGGGTGTTTCTGATCTTCAAGACCAAGCCCTTCACAATTCTCTGTGAAAGACATGGAGTACACCTCGCCCTCAATCTTGAATTTTATCTCCCCCCATCCTTGCTGTGTGTTGGGGTCAAAAACGGTTATCTCGAAATCAACGGCTAAAAATATTTATCGTGCGCGGACTTTCCATAAAACAAGCGTCAAAAGCTTGGACAGGCCGAACGACAAGGAATCCGCCTTGAAACTTCAAAGAGCTCGTTCTCTCAAACCGTAAGGACCCATAAAACGATCAAGATATCAAATCGAAGCCCTCGTCGAGACGCACGTGCTGGTCCTGGCCGCCGGCGGCTAGCCCCCGTGCTGGTCCTGGCCGCCGGGCGGTTAAGCCCCCGTGCTGGTCCTTACCGCCGGGAAACTTCAAAGAGCCCGTTCTCTCAAACCGTGAGGACCCAGAAAACGATCAACATATCAAATCGAAGCCCTCGTCGAGACGCACGTGCTGGTCGTAGCCGCCGGGCGGCTAGCCCCCGTGCTGGCCGTGGCCGCCGGCGGCTAGCGCCCGTGCTGGCCTTGGCCGCCGGGCGGCTAGCCCCGTGCTGGCCGTGGCCGCCGGCGGCTAGCGCCCGTGCTGGCTGTGGCCGCCGGCGGCTAGCGCCCGTGCTGGCCGTGGCCGCCGGGCGGCTAGCCCCGTGCTGGTCGTGGCCGCCGGCGGCTAGCGCCCGTGCTGGCCATGGCTGCCGGGCGGCTAGCCCCGTGCTAGCTTGGGTCTTCGGATAACGATCTTCGGTACACGAATCCCAGTCCCCGGCAGTCTGAAGTTTGTACTTTGAGTTTTTCTCAAGTCCTCGCAGGACGAATCATCGAGATTCCGTGTACGAAACTCCGGTCCTTACTCCAATCAAAGACCGTCGGAAACATTTCGGAAACTCGTAAGATATCGACGGGAAGGAAGATCTTAGATTCTTCGTACGAAACAGCGATGGTCATCTTAAAACACCACTCGTCTCAACTCTACGAATGAACGAGGAACTTCCAAAGATATTGTAGAAAATAACGGAAGTCCTAGAGACGGCCCGGAAGGGACCAAACGCGATCGGACAGTCTGTCTACGATTATCTGAGATGTATACGACGATTTACGTTTATCTTTACGTAGCAGGATAAATGTTAAATTTCCGGAAGGATAAATGTCAAGTTTCCCGAAAAGCGTGGAGGCCGACGAAAATGGAAAGAAGCCCGCCCTGCGGCCCAGAAGAAGAATACACCGTCATAAGAAGGAGTATATAAAGGAGCTTTGGGAGAGGAAGAAAGGCAGAGCGAAAATCATTAAGAGAGAGAGAAATCCGAGATTGGAGACCTTGAAAGCTCCTGTTAGGTTAAGAACTTAGAATTTAGGCGGTAGACTAGCAAGATAGGACCTAGAACGTCCGGCCGCCTCTCGTTCTATTTTCATCTTGTCCGCAGGCTCCTGTCTCTCTCGGAAGGATCTAACAATCCTTTTACTTAGAGTTCCGCACATAGAAACCCTAGGCATTATTCTCGACACGCCAGTTTCTATGACAAACGCTCGTACTAGACGAACTCCGCCAGGCAGTTCGATCTCTTGTTCAAATCTTTCTAACTGAACTACGTCCGACTTGATCCTCGAAAGGGGTACGTAGGCAGCCTTTCTCAAGGTCCAGTCCCAACTCTTAACAAAACCCTTGTGGTACTCAGAGTTCCGCACATAGAAACCCTAGGCATTATTCTCGACATGCCCGTTTCTATGACTAACGCTCGTACTAGACGAACTCCGCCAGGCAGTTCGATCTCTTGTTCAAACAACTCCAACTGAACTACGTCCGACTTGATCCTCGAAAGGGGTACGTAGGCAGCCTTCCTTAAGGTCCAGTCTCAAATCTTAATAAAACCTTTCCGCATTTATTTGATCACTTGTCGTTGGTTGTCGCAGAGAATCCGGACCTTCAGGGAAAGTTAGGTTTACTTAGCTTTCCTCCGATTTACTTAATAAAAATCGACAGTGCGAATTTCGGTTCCCACAGTTTGGCGCTAGAAGGAGGGGAGGTCGGATTCTCTTACTCAAAAACCTACGATTGGTAACAACAGCATGGCCACATCACCTGTCCGCAACATCGTGTCATTCGTGGACAGAGCAACGGCTGGTCAAGCCAAACCTCACGACGAACTCCTTGTTATCAGACTAACGATCCAGGACATCGACGTAGCAAGAATATTGGTCGACACCGGATGCTCGACAAATATTATATATAAGAACACTCTCGAGAGGATGGGAATCGACCTAAACACTATCACGGACGATCCCAATCCGACAATCGGACTCTCAGGGAACATCACAATGACCCTCGGCTCGGTCGATCTTTCGGTCAGAGCCGGGAGCGTCACAAAGATAGCAGGATTTATGGTAGTCGACGGTCCAGCAGCATATAACGCGATCGTCGGGACTCCGTGGTTAAATTCCATGCGAGCGATCCCCTCGACTTCCCATATGTGCCTCAAATTTCCGACCCTCTCCGGAGTGGAAACGATACAAGGAGATCGTAAAGCGCCGCAAGTCTGCTTGGCCGCTGGGTTAAAACAGAAAAACTCTGAGTCCGAAACTAAACCAAAAAAAGCAAGCAACTCACGAACCAGCATCGCAGGACCCTCCAGAAATCTTCTGGCAGTCGCAAAGAGCTGAGGTCCTGGAAGGAAAACGTGAGCCCACTTGCGAACCAGTAATTTCGGTCTGCCTCGACGAGACTAACCCAGAGCGGTGCGTGGAGATTGGAGCCAATCTCCGCAATCTATTGAAAGCAGAACTCACCGCATGTCTCAAGAAGAACCTTAACACGTTTGCTTGGGCTGCGGGAGATATGCCGGGAATCGACATCAACGTAACATGTCACGAACTCAACATCGATCCAACTCATAAACCCGTAAAACAAAAGAGGCGAAAGCTAGGCCCCGAACGGGCAACTGCGGTTAATGAGGAAGTCGAAAGACTCCTCAAAGTTGGATCAATAACAGAAGTAAGATATTCCGACTGGCTCGCCAATCCCGTCGTCGTCAAGAAGAAAAACGGGAAATGGCGAGTGTGCGTCGACTTTACTGATCTCAACAAAGCATGCCCGAAGGATTGTTTTCCGCTTCCGCACATCGACCGTCTGGTCGAGGCAACCGCAGGAAACAAACTCCTATCGTCCATGGACACAACCCCCCTCGTTTGGGATTATCGAAGAAAGACTTCGGTAAAATTCATAAAAAGACTTGGTAGTGGAGACGGATTCCTGCCTGCCGTATAAAACGGCTATGTTTAGCTTGAACACCAGTTGCCTTAACTATACGGGGAATTGAAATCCTTTCGGAAAAACCAGCGTCACATCGACGGCTTTTTCTAAAGAAAAATCGTAAAAACGTCTAAGGCCCAAGACAGCCCAAAAGGGGCCAGAATCACGGCTAAACGACCCACATACGATTTTAGGAAGGATCGAGCCCAAAGCTGATATGACGGTCTGATTACCAAGTAGAGTTTCGACTGAAAATACTTTTTAGAATTTCTCCTGGAAATCGCGGAGAAACCCCAAACTACTCATGAAACAGAAAGCACGACTGATCGGGTTACCAATCAGCGTTTCTAATGATAAAATTCGATAACATTTTACGGAACACCTTTCGTAAAATAAATTCTCGAAAATATTTCACGAGACAGCTGTTGCATGATTAAACTCGACAACATTTTACAAAACAGTTTCCGTAAAATTAACTCGACAACATTTTGTGAAATAACTCTCGTAAAATAAAAGGTCAACAACGTTCTAAGAAACATTTTCTACACAAGGAAAAACCTACGGAAAACAAACAAGAACGCAAAAACACGCACAAGCCGAAGGAACCGAGCAACCGACTCCGGTCGTGGCCGTGGCCGCCGGGCGGCTAGCCCCGTGCTGGCCGTGGCCGCCGGCGGCTAGCGCCCGTGCTGGCCGTGGCCGCCGGGCGGCTAGCCCCGTGCTGGCCGTGGCCGCCGGGCGGCTAGCCCCGTGCTGGCCGTGGCCGCCGGCGGCTAGCGCCCGTGCTGGCCGTGGCCGCCGGGCGGCTAGCCCCGTGCTGGCCGTGGCCGCCGGCGGCTAGCGCCCGTGCTGGCCGTGGCCGCCGGGCGGCTAGCCCCGCGCTGGCCGTGGCCGCCGGCGGCTAGCGCCCGTGCTGGCCGTGGTCGCCGGGCGGCTAGCCCCGTGCTGGCTCAGGTCGTCGGACGGCTAGTCTTCGTGCGTAAGTTCTAGGCCCCCGGGTCGTCAGAAATCCGTGTTTTGCGACTTTCCGAGATCCCGCAAACAAAACTCCTTTTCTTGCTCCAAGATTTCGAAGAACCCATAAGACGTCAACGGACAGGAAGACTTCGTATAAAACGGTGATGGTTATCTTAAAACACCATTTGCCTCGGCAATGGATCGAAGATCTTCCGAAAGACTCGACATCCATGTGTTGGCTAGCCCCCGTGCTGCCTCTAAGCGCCGGACGACTAGCGCACCCGTACTGCGCTGGTTATCGGGCGACACAACATTCGTCAAGCACGGCAAATCCTCGCAAAACTATTCCGACGATAGTCCAATCCAATACTTTGCACCTTTCGTAAAATAATCCTAGACAATACTTCACGAGACAGCTTCTGCGCGACTAAACTCGACAACATCTTACGAAACAGTTTCTGTAAAATTAACTCGACAACATTTTGTTGAAAAACTCTCGTAAAGTAAAAGCTCGGCAATATTTTACGAAATATCATTCGTAAAGAAAAACAATATCATAAGCTTCTTGACCTGACCAGTTCACTCATAGCTTGACGAAATATCAAGCCTCACTCAAGTGACGTCTTGCCAATCATTTTCGCTTGTCCGCCCACCTTAGCCTTCTTCGAGTTTCGCCTACTTCTCCTCCCTTTGCTTCAACGATTATGCACTATTCCTTCGGGTACATGGTCGATTTAACCAGCAGTACGAAGAAACGAGGATATGAACTTAGGCGAAGACCTTTGACAATAAAACGTTAGAAGACAAAGAGGAACGGACATGAGGCAATCTCGAGTAATCAATGAGACTAAGGTACGTCCGACTTAGAAAATTTTATCATAGGAAAGGAATGGGAACGTCTTGTAAACCGCCGTAAAATTTAGGGAACTTAGGACCTAGGTGGAAAGTCTAGCAAGCTAAGTCTTAGGCATTTTCTTCCAGTTTTGTTCTATTGTTTCTTGACTGCCTAGGCAGAACACGCAAACCGATCTAATATCTCGAAAATCCGAGAAACGATCGCCGCGCATCCCTGGCATACTCGTTCCGCTTCCGTGAGACTAATGGCTCGACGGTGAGCTACAAAATTAACGAAATAACCTTCGGTAAAACTTCATGAGTAACCCGAAGCAACTTTCGCCAAAAAAAGAAAAAAAAAAAAAAAAAAAAAGACAATCCACGATTTGTCGTAAAACGTCAAACGGATATTATGCAAGCAGTTTGTCGTATAACCCAAAATCGGAAATCATACGATAACGAAACTCGATCCTAACAACCAAATGGTTAAACGGAAAATCTTAAACTTATCATCAAATCGATTAAGTTCTATACGCCCCATAAAACGCGGCACGAAAAGAAACGCTCGTAGCAAAGCTCCTAGAGCTATACGAGTCATTCTTACAAAAACAAATCTCAGAAGGCCAACACTTCACGAAACATAGTGAAGTTAGACGCTTCCCCCCTGGTAAAATTTACGCGACCCTTCGGTCCTAAATCCTCAACACAATTCGCCAACTACTAAACGACTGCGACAACGGATCCAGTATCCATAAAACGATTATCACATCCAGACACATGTCTCTCATCGCTTACACCTAAAATCGCTCGCTAAAAAGTAGCATACGGACCAAGCGACAAAATCACAATCCGAAGTGACTACTCGGATTCTATCCTTAACACTTGACGAAAGTATAAATCAAATCATAAGCGAAAGCCCGTAATCCTCTTATGGCATGAGAAAAATAAAATCGCAGCACTGCGAGACGTCGCTTCGTGCTCGGATAAACATTTTTCGATAAAAAATTCATACACCTTCAAAACGGCATCATTTTGTTGTTGCTGATCACAACAAACGAACTCTAACGTCCTAAACAGACAAGCCACCTAAGGGTAGGCTCTTTTACATCCGACAAGGATCCCATAGCGCGCTATACAAAAAATCCAAATTTGGTTCAGCACTTCGTAAAGGAAGTAGCTCGATTCGTGCCCATACAAATCATATAAGCCGATACCACTTCGCGGATTTTAAAACGGTACGAATCAGGTTAAAATCACGAACAGGCAAAACGAAAGCCGATTTGTCATCGCACAGCCTCAGTCTGAGAGTAAACCTAGGTCGTGCCCTAAACCCAGCCTTGCTTGTATCTTAACATCTCATAGGCAAAGCGTCAACGACGCGAGATCCCAAAACTTGTCTCTTCACTCAAGTCTGTACGTTTCCACGAATTTTCGCGTAAATCGTAAACCGCAGGAAAATCTCGCTTTGTACAAACTACGGATACGGTGATCGTCAGGGAGGCAGGAATGAGACGACAACTCACACCCTGCCCCTCTAACTTCGACAAACAGAAGTTCTAAAAACGCAAAATATTTTATAAACGCGTACCGCGAATTCAATACAGCGCCCTAAAAAGGGCAGGGATTCAAAGCCACCAACGGCCAGTCCCGAAATCATACATGATGGCCAACCAACGGCCGAAATATAATCAAAATAAAAATCCCTTCAGGGATTGATCAACCTAGGCATCCTCCGGGACACCGCCTTCGTCCTCCGACTCACCCAAAGTAGGAACGGTCTCACCGTCGCCTCCATTGGTCGCACCACCGCTGCATGTCTTATATGCGCCGGCTTCGCAATCCTTGACTGCGTGGTCCTGGTCCTCCGAACCCTCCGAATCCAGGACAAGGGTGCACACGGATTTCAGACCAGCGAGAATCGAGTCGAAGTTGAGCAACGAACTCACGGTCTTCCCGACATCACGTTCGAGATCGCCAATCAAAGGTGATGTGGATTTCCGCAATGGAATACTATTAGCCAAAGATTTCGATTTTCAACTCATAATCTTCCGCCCGCAAGATCGTCTCCGCGTCTTACAGGCTGGGGGGCTAACTGTTGGGGTCAAAAACGGTTATCTCGAAATCAACGGCTAAAAATATTTATCGTGCGCGGACTTTCCATAAAACAAGCGTCAAAAGCTTGGACAGGCCGAACGACAAGGAATCCGCCTTGAAACTTCAAAGAGCTCGTTCTCTCAAACCGTAAAGACCCAGAAAACGATCAAGATATCAAATCGAAGCCCTCGTCGAGACGCACGTGCTGGTCCTGGCCGCCGGCGGCTAGCCCCCATGCTGGTCCTGGCCGCCGGGCGGTTAAGCCCCCGTGCTGGTCCTTACCGCCGGGAAACTTCAAAGAGCCCGTTCTCTCAAACCGTGAGGACCCAGAAAACGATCAACATATCAAATCGAAGCCCTCGTCGAGACGCACGTGCTGGTCGTAGCCGCCGGGCGGCTAGCCCCCGTGCTGGCCGTGGCCGCCGGCGGCTAGCGCACGTGCTGGTCGTGGCCGCCGGGCGGCTAGCCCCGTGCTGGCCGTGGCCGCCGGCGGCTAGCGCCCGTGCTGGCCGTGGCCGCCGGCGGCTAGCGCCCGTGCTGGCCGTGGCCGCCGGGCGGCTAGCCCCGTGCTGGCCGTGGCCGCCGGCGGTTAGCGCCCGTGCTGGCCGTGGCCGCCGGGCGGCTAGCCCCGTGCTGGTCATGGCCGGCGGCGGCTAGCGCCCGTGCTGGCCATGGCCGCCGGGCGGCTAGCCCCGTGGTGGCTTGGGTCTTCGGATAACGATCTTCGGTACACGAATCCCAGTCCCCGGCAGTCTGAAGTTTGTACTTTGAGTTTTTCTCAAGTCCTCGCAGGACGAATCATCGAGATTCCGTGTACGAAACTCCGGTCCTTACTCCAATCAAAGACCGTCGGAAACATTTCGGAAACTCGTAAGATATCGACGGGAAGGAAGATCTTAGATTCTTCGTACGAAACAGCGATGGTCATCTTAAAACACCACTCGTCTCAACTCTACGAATGAACGAGGAACTTCCAAAGAGATTGTAGAAAACAACAGAAGTCCTAGAGACGGCCCGGAAGGGACCAAACGCGATCGGACATTCTGTCTACGATTATCTGAGATGGATACGACGATTTACGTTTATCTTTACGTAGCAGGATAAATGTTAAATTTCCGGAAGGATAAATGTCAAGTTTCCCAAAAAGCGTGGAGGCCGACGAAAATGGAAAGAAGCCCGCCCTGCGGCCCAGAAGAAGAATACACCGTCATAAGAAGGAGTATATAAAGGAGGTTTGGGAGAGGAAGAAAGGCAGAGCGAAAATCATTAAGAGAGAGAGAAATCCGAGATTGGAGACCTAGAAAGCTCCTGTTAGGTTAAGAACTTAGAATTTAGGCGGTAGACTAGCAAGATAGGACCTAGAACGTCCGGCCGCCTCTCGTTCTATTTTCAACTTGTCCGCAGGCTCCTGTCTCTCTCGGAAGGATCTAACAATCCTTTTACTTAAGGTTCCGCACAAAGAAACCCTAGGCGTTATTCTCGACACGCCCGTTTCTATGACAAACGCTCGTACTAGACGAACTCCGCCAGGCAGTTCGATCTCTTGTTCAAATCTTTCTAACTGAACTACGTCCAACTTGATCCTCGAAAGGGGTACGTAGGCAGCCTTTCTCAAGGTCCAGTCCCAACTCTTAACAAAACCCTTGTGGTACTCAGAGTTCCGCACATAGAAACCCTAGGCATTATTCTCGACATGCCCGTTTCTATGACTAACGCTCGTACTAGACGAACTCCGCCAGGCAGTTCGATCTCTTGTTCAAACAACTCCAACTGAACTACGTCCGACTTGATCCTCGAAAGGGGTACGTAGGCAGCCTTCCTTAAGGTCCAGTCTCAAATCTTAATAAAACCTTTCCGCATTTATTTGATCACTTGTCGTTGGTTGTCGCAGAGAATCCGAACCTTCAGGGAAAGTTAGGTTTACTTAGCTTTCCTCCGATTTACTTAATAAAAATCGACAGTGCGAATTTCGGTTCCCACACTGTGCATGCTTGGAAGTGTGAAAAGTTTCTTCCAGTGAAGCCAAGAATTGGCAAGAGACTTTTTTGTAAGTAGGGTAAGCCACTGTGTAGAGACTTCCCACCTTCATGTGCTCAAGCATGGATTTAACATCATCCTCTAAGTACATCTCTTTCAAGATTACCTTATCAAGAAATCTGGTAGGAATCCAGCCAATGCCATTCCTCAAGAGAACTACCAGTTCATCCTCATTAGGTATCTTGGACATGTTCCTCTTGTCATACTTTGATTTCTTAGGATCAGCATGCTCATGATCAGAAGACACCTCAGCCTCTTCACTTTCACTCTCTTTAACTATTGGCTTCTTGCCTTGTTTCTTTTCTCTAGCCCTTGCCAAGTTCACTCCCATGGTGTGCTGATTAACGTTTTTTACACTCTCTTGCATGGGATCCGGTGCTTTCTTAGGTGGAGTCATAGCCATTGTAGTGGGAGCAAGTGCATGATCACCTTTTTTGTTGGTTTTCTCCAGAACAAGAGTTCCCACACTAGTGCTTCTTGGCGTCTTAGCTCTCTTGGGAGGAGCCTGCTTGTTAGCACCATCAGTCACACTGTCATCAACAGCTAATCTCTTTCCATCCCTCTTGGCTTGCTTGTGAGCACCATCAGCCACACTCTTATCAACAACAGTTCGCTTCCCATATCTCTTGGCTTGTGTTTTCTTCCTTAGCATTGCCAAAACTTGTTGTCGACGCTCCTCTTCTGAACCAGGCTGTGAACCCAAAGTTTTCCCAAACTGAGCAGTCTCTCTTGCTGCAAGCTCTTGCTTCTCAACTTCTATCTCAGCTTCGTTTTTTCTCCCCATTGATACCTGTAATTTAAACCTTGGAGAAGAATGAGCTTAAGAAGGAAAGAAAAAAAAATTCAAGGAGAGAGATATGATCAAAAGCATAAGAGTGCATTCCTAATGATCAACTACTCAATAAAAAAAAGCATGAGGCAAAGAATGGGTTTTAAACTACCTTAGAGGATTCTCATGTTTTAAAAAAAAAGTTTTTTTTTTTTCTATGAACAATGAGAATCTCCAAGTACCAAAACCCTTAATCAATCATTATCAAACTCGAAATCAGCCTCAAATGAAGTTCTCCAGCAACTTAGCATTCAATCTACCCCAAAAACAACCTAAAACAAGCACTTTGTGAAAAATCGCCAAATATCATGAACCCTAATTCCTCAAAGTTCAAATTAATCTCAATTCCACAATGAAAACAACTACCCAGCATGATATATAAACTTTCCCTAGTCTATTTTACAAGAATCTAGCAAGAAAAAGCTCAAATTTCAAGTTCAAATTTTTAGGGTTCATGAGAGTTACGAATTTGAACTTAAAGAACTCATACCTTGCTATGGATGAAGGGAAATGAAGAAAAGATTCAAGGAAGTAAACTAAAGGGTGAAAGACTTTGATTTAGGAAAAAGAATGGGGTGATTTTGTTGAGATTTGAGAAAGTTATGGTGTTTTTGGTTCTTGGAGGCTAGAGAGGATTTTGATGTGAGAAAGAAGATGAAATGAGGGAAGAGAGGGTGAATTAGGGTTTTAGAGATGGTCTGGTCCGGGTCCGGGTCTGGTTGGATGGGTTTGGGTCGGGTTTAGGGGAACAAACACTTACCTGGGTCGCAGCTGGGTCGAAGCACGGGTCAATGGAGCTCCGTGGGTCGATGCGCGGATCTTGGCTAGGAAAGGTTCCCGACCGGGTAGCTCACCCCCGAATGACACACCCGGTCCGTTCCATCATGAATTCCCGACCGGGTAGCTCACCCCGGACTGACACACCCTGTCTGTTCCATCATGCTTCTTTCTCTCGATTCGATCCGACCGGATTCCTCTTCCCGTTCTGGCTTACCCGGTCCCTTATTCTTGGTTTAAGTTGGCTCAAACCCGACCGGGTATGCGATCCCGGTCCACCTTACCCGGTCCACTTGACCTCTCACTCTTTTCCAAATTTTTTTAAACTCGGATCCCATGCCATCACTTTCGTATGGCCTCAACATCTTCCAAGGGACTTTAAAAAAGAAATCCTAAAGCAATATTTACAAGGATAACCATGGGACTTCCTCCCAAGTGAACTTGTTTAAAGTCACTAGCTTGACTTTGCCTCTTTTTGAGAGTAGGCAATGGAAGGATCAGAGAGTGGGGTTAATGTCCCATCCTCCTTTGGTATTCTGGCCATGTATTGCTTGATTCTTTGACCATTAACAACAAATTCCATTCCCTTCTTGTCCCATAGCACAACAGCTCCATATGGCCTCACTTCTTTGATCTTGTAAGGTCCCGTCCATCTAGACTTGAGCTTCCCGGGAAACAATTTCAGCTTAGAGTTGTAGAGTAGAACTTGATCTCCAGCTTTGAACTCTCTCCTCAAGATATTCTTGTCATGAAAAGCCATAGTCCTCTTCTTGTAGATCTTTGAGCTATCATAAGCATCCATCCTTATCTCATCAATTTCATGTAGCTGTAGGAGTCTCCTCTCTTTTGCACTGTTGATATCAAAATTCAGTAGTTTAACAGCCTACATTGCCTTGTACTCAAGCTCCACAGGCAAGTGGTAAGCCTTTCCATACACAAGATTGAAGAGTGTGGTACCCAATGGGGTTTTGTAAGCTGTTCTATAGGCCCAAAGTGCATCATCAAGTTTATCTGACCAGTCCTTCCTCTTAGTGCCAACAATTTTCTCCAGGATGCCCTTGATTTGCCTATTTGAGACCTCAACTTGGCCACTTGTTTAGGGATGATAAGGTTCTGCAACCTTGTGCTTGACCCCATTCTTCTTTAGGAGACCTTCAAGTAATTTTTTGATGAAGTTGATATGCTCTCAAATTACCCTATAGAGCCTTACTCTCTCAAATAAGAGGTTCAGCTGTAGTACTTAGGGATCGAATCACGAGGAGCTAGGGAACCAATTAAATCTAATCAATTAATCAATCCTAGGTGAAGTTGGTTTTTATGATGAAATGTAAATGACAATCCTAAAATTAGCAAGGAAGTTGCTCTAACTAACAATATGATGGTTGTTTAAATGATAATGAAGAGTGCTAGACATAGGGCTATTATTCAGGAATGGAGATTATAATATCTATAAATGCCTAATAAATTTCTTGCATGATATTAAAGAACTCAGCCGCTTAACACTCAGTGATGTCTCACTGGTTAAATAACTAGATCTCTGATCTCAACTGTCGTCAGTTGACCAGAAAAAGATTCGATCGATATCCTTTAAAGATATCGAGCAATACACCTTTCGCAGTGCCAATCGATTGTCCAGTTGGGATATCGATCGACGGCTTCTAGAAATGCCTAGGCGCGAGCTGATAATGAACACTAGGTCTCAAGGAGGGCGGTTAGCTCTTCTCCAAGGAGACGACTAGTTCAAACAGATAATTCAAGATATAAGGATCCTAGTGATCTATGCTCTAGTTAGCTACTCTAGAACAAGCATATGGTACAATCCATTTGATGAATATCACAACTTAGCAAATATATTTTGGGGCTAATCCCACAAACATTTTTAAACCCTAGATCTAAAAAGTATACTACTCAGACATTGCTAAGCAATTCATAACACAAGATAGGTAAAATAATTGCATTAGATAGAGAATATAAAACAAATGGAGTTCAATCACAATTCTCTCAATGATCTCTCCAATCTCTCAAAACATATAAAACTCCAGCTTTCTCTCACACACTTTGCTTGCTTTTCTCTCTGGTTGCAAAAGCTTTCTTTCTTTCTTGCTTTTCAAAGCTTGCCGTCAAAAACACTTAAGCAAGGTATTTAAGCATTTTGATAGTGCTCAAATTACCCAGTAGAACTTACTCTCTCAAATAAGAGGTACAGCTGTAGTACTTAGGGATCGAATCACGAGGAGCTAGGGAACCAATTAAATAAAATCTACTAATCAATCTTAGGCAAGGTTGGTTTATATAATAGAAATGAAAATAACAATTCCTAAAATGAGCAAGGTAGTTGCTCTAACTAACAATATGATGGGTTGTTTAAATGTGATAAAGAGTGCTAGACATAGGGTTTCTATTCAGGAATGGAGATTATAATCTCTATAAATGCTTTAACAAGTTGCTTGCATGATACTATAGATCTCAGCCGCTTAACATATGTGATGTATCACTGGTTAAAATATCTAGATCTCTGGCCACACCTTTCGCATGATGACACAGAAAAAGAGTCGATCGATATCCTTTTGAGATATCGAGCGATACACCTTTCGCGGCGCCGATCAATTCACCTGTCGGGATATCGATCGACGGCTTCTAGATCTGCCTAGGCGCGAGCCGAATATGACCACAAGGTCTCAAGGAGGAACTGTCGTTCTTCTCAACGGGAGACAGGCATCGCTCAAATGGATAATTCAAGATAATCTAAGATCCTAGTGATCTATGTTCTAGTTAGCTAATCTAAAACAAGCATAGGGTACAATCCATTTGATGATTATCACAACTTAGCAATTATAGTTTGGGGCTAATCCCACAAACCTATTTAAACCCTAGATCTAACAAGTAGACTACTCAGACATAGCTAAGCAATTCATAACAATAGATAGATGAAAGAATTGCATAGATAGAATAAAGTAGAAATACAAAAGGATATGAGAAATCTCTCCAATCTCTCAAACACAAATAAAACTCTAGTCTCTCTCTCACACTCTCTGCTTTGAGGGTTGTTAAAAGCTTGCTTCTTTCGAAGGTTCAAAGTCTTAGCAGTTCTGCCGTCAAAAATACTTAGCAGGAGTATTTAAGCATTTCCATTAGGTTAAAAACTCGTCAGGGGCAATCTTGTAATTTGGTGAAGTCTTGGTGAAGTAGTCGGCTTAAACCATTTCGTCCTCGATATCGATCGACAACACTGAATGTGTATCGATCGATTATAATCTTCTAGTACGCGGATCTTCTCAGCTACATCGATCGACAACTCAAGATGAGTATCGATCGATTATAATCGCAATGTTGACTTCCGACTTAGTCTTGAATGGTCAACTCGGGTATCATCTCTTGTACTCCAAAATGCTCCAAAAACATCACTTTCTCACAAAATGCTCCTGAACCTGAAAACATACCTAACAGACTAGAAAACAGATTAAATATATAATAAAATACTAGTATACCATGGTTAAAAACGGGTAAACTCCATGGTATATCAACTCCCCAGACTTACTTCTTTGCTTGTCCTCAAGCAAAAACAGTAGTCTTTGGAAAATGTTTGGAAATAGCAGGAACTCAAGGATTCAACATATTGAAGTAATCACTCTACGGGTTTGCAATTCATGTCTAAATATCCTAATCACAGATGTTCGTTATGCCTTATCCTAGCTTAGCAACCAAACTCATCTAGTCAACAACTTAGCAATTCTCATCTGACATTCCCCTCTACTAACCTCATTTCTTAACATAAAATAAAAGTGCAGGCTTTACCTTGGGAGTATCGATCAAAGGACACATGGATTCAACTCAAACAAGTATCTGAACACACA
Organism: Raphanus raphanistrum subsp. raphanistrum; assembly: GCA_019706035.1. NCBI lineage: Eukaryota > Viridiplantae > Streptophyta > Magnoliopsida > Brassicales > Brassicaceae > Raphanus > Raphanus raphanistrum. The sequence continues at coordinate 7,896,574 of CM033986.1, read as the reverse complement.
GGTAGTCTTCTCTGATCCTTTTCTCCCCTCTTCTCTCTTCTCTGAATCTCTTATTAGTTTCAATTTCAACAGGTTTCGATGCCACATAGGTCATCTAGTCCATCTCATTGACATTTGCATTGTAACTCATACATTTTTGGCAAAGTGTAGCAAATAATGGGGTTCGGTACTCAACCTATCCCTCATTTCCACAATGTGTGATCATCCTTGAGATTTAGAATACTGGGGTCGCAGGAATCACTCCTCCCCCTCTGCCTCTCAAGAAATCATTTCAATCTTTTATAACATAAACTTAGATCTCGAGATGCCGAAGAGAGAGAAGGAAGGAAACCAGAAACACACAGACTTTTTACCTTCCAGACTTGTAGGAGGATTCCGATCCAGTGATTTCCAAGCCCCAAGACAAGCAAATAAGTCAATATTAGTGTTGGAGGTCAGCTATGGTTCCTTCAAACAATCTTAGCTAGTGAATATAGATGGCAAGTTGATCCACTTTAGCATCTTTAGTACTATCTGCAATCAGTAATCTAGAATGGTGCTAAAAAGTGGTCAGACAATCAAATATAAATCCATATCAATGTTCCTATAATACTTATGCGAAAAATAATTTTGAAAAACAGTTTAAATAAAAACCAAAATAAAAACACATATTAGTAAACTCCCCCCCAGACTTAAATTATATTGTCCCAGTGTAACACAGCCGGTGGTGAGGTAAATAAATAAAACATAATTAATAAATATAACAAGTTAGAATGAATAAACCTGATCGACAAGATGTCGATCGATTCGTAGTGGTATACGTCGATAATTAGTAATGGTCGTGTGGTGTCGAGCGATATGAATGATGAATGTCGGTCGATGGAATTATCCTTCTACTTGGATCTAATAAAAAACTGCAAAATAAATCCGAAGAAAATAAAATCAAAAATGAAAAATAAAATAAAATAAAATAAAGAAAAAGATAACCTAATAGTGGGTTGCCTCCCACTCAGCGCTTGGTTATAGTCATTTAGCTTGACTGTGGTAGGTGAGTGACTCATGGGGTGCAGTGGGGGTTGTTGTTTGCTGGTGGGCAAACACTTCCCTCATCTGTGGACTCAGCAGCAGTGAAGCTTCTTGTGGCATCACCTGATCTTGTCCATCTAGGAGATATCTTTGCTAAATCGGCTTTGATGACTTGCAACCTTCTGACCAAATCTTCGGTGTCTAACTGATGCTGATAGAAGTCAAATCTAGAATGCTCAGGTAGTTCTGCATGTTGGTCTCTGGCGTGCTGGTCTTGAATATGTTGATCCTGATCTGCCAAAGTTGTGGTATCGATCGATGCTACAATTGGTACATCGGTTGCTTCGCTGGGATCGCTGTCGATCGACTCCGTGTCAGCTGTGTCGATCGACTCCGTGTCAGCTGTGTCGATCGATTCTCAACGTTGGCCTTGGTACTCAAGATTTCCCTGCATACTGCGTATCTCATTCTTCAAGAGACCAGTAGCTCTACAAAGGTTGGTCACTCTTTCATTGAGAGTCTCCTCAATGTTATCACTTCTATCTATGAGTCTCTCCTCCATAGAATTCATGGCTACGTACAGCTTATGTTTGAACTCATCAACTTCTGCTGTGGTGCATGCTCTCTTCGCTGCTGGTGGTTCGGTGTCGATCGATGTTGGTCGAGGTCTGTCGATCGATGGTTCGTTGCTGTCACGAAGATCAATATAAGCTTTAACTATGCTCATATCTCTTTCTAGATTGTCCAGCTGTCGTGACAGTGTATCCAGGTATCGCATGATAGGTGAACTTAAAAGATCATGCTTCTCTTCATACGATTTCATCCTATCTTCCAGTTCTGCGAACTTTTTGTCGAGCGATGGTGAGGAATCTGTGTCTATCGATGGAAAAGTAGCATTCTGAGTTTGGTCATTCTGGCGAATTGTGTCCAACTCTTTCTGTATATGATCGATCCTATTGCTTAACCATTCGACATTGTTGTTGAGAGGGCTGTAGACGTCTCCAATCCGTGTATTGATGTAAGCAACCTCCCATTCATCTTTTTTAGGTGATGAACATTCTGGTCGGTCTATGGATGTAGTCTTGCCGGTGTCGATCGATGGTACTCGTACTCTGTCGGTCGATACTGGTGGCGTAGCCTCTTTCTCAAGCATGGTCAATATGTTTCCAAGCTCCACTCTTATCTCAGCCATATCATTCTGGAAGTCCTTGTAACTGAAATCCAAAGGCTGGAAAGTGTCTTCCACCAATGTGTTCATGTTTGCCTCAAGGTGCGCCTGAGCTCTCCATACATCAGTCACCATATCATCTACCTCCTCTCTACTGTAGGGCACTGGTGGTTGTGTGTATGCATGGTAAGGGCGTGTGTGTATTGGAAGGCGTAAGCAACCTTTGTGAAAAAGGGATGCTCTATCCAAAAGTCTCTTTACTTGCTCCTTGGTAACATAGATGATCTCACCATCAACTCCTCTAGCATAGCCAAACTCATCTCTATAGACACCATATTCATCCTTAGCTTCCCACTTGAATCTCCTGGATCTATCAGTATTGAAGGCACGTCGTCCAAACTCCAATCGTTTGTCGGGCGATCTGACTCTTGGTATGTCGATCGATTCGCGATATCCGCCGTCGATCGATGGCGTTGAAACGATGTCGATCGATGGTGAATGTCTAAGTTGACCGAAGTGTTGAGGAACTGTATCCTCCCTTGTGTTGGTGTTGTGGTTGTCCTGGACGTGATTTAGGATGTATGGATGGCTACGTTGCTGTGTGAACAGGTTTTCTGGTCCATTAGCAACTTGGAGGCTGTCTGCTATGTCTTCTCTAGTTATGTGCAGAACTCTTCCATCCATAGCTCTTGCATAGCCATATGTGTTCCTGAAAATTCCAAATTCATCAGGTGTTAATGAAACATTCCTGATATCGTAAGGTTCACGAGATCTCGGTTGAGCTCTGTTGAAGGTGTTGATCGATGGGTCTGTGGTGGTGGCGATCGATGGTGCACGTCTAGCTGCACGGTGGGATCGATTGTACATGTTGTTGCAGTCTCCCATTGATGAATCTCTGAATGCTGGAATCTGCTGGGTAGAAGGTGAAAAGTTATGAATTTTCGTGTCTTGAGTTGTCAACCTTTTATACCCATGTGTTGCCCTAATCGGTGAAATTCCGATTTTGTCCTTTAAGTCGTCTGGGTTAATATCGATAGATGTGATACTGGCGATATAGATCGATGGACGATGTCGTTTTGCTGGATGAAGTAGATAATTGATCGATGGTGGGCGTTTGATGTCGATCAATTTTGGGAATCGAATTGCAAATCTGTCATTCTCCAAGTAATTTTCCCAAGCTCTCTCTTTCCAATAGTATGCATCATGTTCTTCACTGTGGTCTCCACTGTGGGAAGAGGTGGCTATGTCTACTGCAAAATTCTCATGAAATCCGCTATCCGCCCAACTCCTTACTGAGTAATCATCTTCCTTTCGGCTGGGTGGGATGGCGAAATTTGGGTAGCAATGATCTGGTAGATCGAGTTCATCATCCGGTGGGTCTCTGTCGATCCATGATCCGTAGTTTTTGTCGATCTCCTCTGACTTGTAAGTGTCGATCGATGACGTTAAAGTACTGTCGATCGATCCCGAGTACTCTGTCTCGTACTCGACTTCACAATGACAAACTGCGATGATACCAGTATCATCTTCCTTTACCACTGGTTTGGCTGGTGGTTTGCCAAGCTTGACAGGGTCGTAGTGAATCTCTGGATCTATCATAGTCAAGCACATCCTGTTGGTGTTCATGTCACATATGGCTCCTACTGTAGCCATAAATGCTCTTCCAAGTAAGAGGGAATAGTTCCAATTTAGCTTGACGTCTAGGACATGAAAATCCACAGGGATGATAGCATCACCAATATGTACCTCTAGGTCTCTGATGAAGCCTCCAGAGTTTATCTGAGAGCAATCCACGAAAGTAAAGATCTCTGGTGATGGCTCTACTTGCAGGCCCAGATGGTCTGCCATGACCTTTGGTAAGATGCTGACTGATGAACCAGTGTCGCATAGTGCATGAGGAAATTCAATCCCTTGTACCACACAGGGTATTGCAAACTTCCCAAGATCACTCTTCTTTGGCAAAGTAATCATTTTCCTCATATCCTCTCTGACATTGTCAAACCTTCTCCTAATGTCAGTTTCAGTCTCCCTTGTTTCTCTGAAGAACATCCACAATCTCTTTGTGAAATAAACCTCCTCAAAAGGTTTCTCTGGTGGGATTCTGATAACTCTATTAGTGAAACCATCAATCTATTTTTCATTAGCTTCCCTCTTAAGGTTCTTAGGAATCTTCTCCTTCCTACTCCTTAACCTTCTTCCTTCAGTTCCCTCTGATGTAGGTGTAGTGTCTGAAGGGTTACCAGTGATTTCGGTAAGGTTAGCTTGTGGTTTCGGTGTGGGTCTGAGTGCATTGATTCATTTGCTGTCTATCGATGGTAGTTGCACTCGGTATGTGAGAGGTGCGTGTCGATCGATAGGTGGAGAAAAGGGTCGATCGATACGGTTCTAGTCTTTGTGTCGATCGATGAGTGGCTCGTCTCGTCGGTCGATATCTTTGTAGGTGAGGGTGGGTGGGTATGGATGAGAAGCCGTGAATTCAGCATGTGTTAATATCCTAACCGCGTTGCAGTCTGCAAGCGTATCCGGAAAAGATATCGTCGATGTCGATCGATGTGGACTAGTTGGTGTTGATCGACACCATTGTGATCCACCGAGACTTAGTGAACTTTCCACTTCAAAGTCTCCTTCTTGTAGCTTCTCCTGTTTCACCACTTGCCAGAAATCATCATCTAGGATAGCATTGACGTGGTGTTTCCTACTGCCTTCCCCTACTTCCTTAGAAGTTCCAATCCTCCTGATAGAGTCTTCAGTCTGGACAATTTGTCTCAAGTTTCTTAACTTGAGTGCAGATGGTGTCTATCCTCGTGGTCAGATTGTTGAAGACAGAATCAATCTTCCCATTGAAGTCTACTGTAAGCTTCTGCTGACCTTCCAGAACTCTATCAATCATGGCATCAAACTTACTATCCTGGGTGGGTGGTGGTGGATTTTGGTAAGCTGAGTTGCCGTAGTTCCTTGTGTTGGTGAAGGGTTTATGATACTGTGAACTCTGGTTGTAGTTACTCTTCTGACCACTGCCAAAAAAATTTCTGTTTCCACTCTAGTTTCCATATCTCTGAAATCCAGTACCTCCAATGTAGTTCACATCTTCTTCTGTATCATCCTCTCTAGCCTCTCCTTCTTCAGCTGAGCAGACTGGCTGCCCCAGAAATGCATGTAAAACATCTATCTTGTCTCTGACTTCATTCATCTGGTCTTCCCCGATGGCTGCAACTGATTTCTTCTTGTCAGAGTCAGTGTTCTTGGTGCTGCTGCTGTTGGCTAAGTTCTCAATAAGTCTCACAGCATCTATTGGATTCCTAGTGTTTAAGTTCCCCTCACTAGCAGTATCAAGAGCCATCTGATACCTTAAGGCGATACCTCTGTAGAAAGTGCTTAACAGCTGCACTTCATTGAATCCATGGTGTGGACAGTCTCGCTGGAAGAACTTGAATCTGATCCACACGTCTTTAAAAGTCTCACTAGGCTTCTGCGTGAAAGTAACGATTTTGCTTCTTAAGTCTTCAGCGTGTGCCTCATCAAAGAAATTACGCAGGAAGGTGTTTTTGATGTCGGCCCAGGATGTCAGTGATCCTGTAGGTAGCTGCTTGAGCCAGTGCGAAGTTTCTCCAATAAGTGAGTATTTGAAAAGCTTGCAGAGTAGGTAGTCCTGGGGGACTCCATCCATACGAATAGCAGCGATATGATCCTCGAACCTCTCCAGATGGTCCATAGGATGCTCGTGTGATTGCCCAGAATAAGGTATCTGAGACACGAGAGAGTAGTACTGAGGCTTGAGCTCGAAGTTCAGCTTCTAAATCTCTGGAAGTCGAATAGCTGATCTGTTGGTGTAGTACTCGTCTGGACGGTTATAGTCTGCCAACGATCGTGTTGAGCTTCTCCTGTAGCTTCAGCTTCAGGCTCAGGGATTATGTTTCCCTGTGCATCTAGCTTCTGACATGTTGCATTACGCAGATGACCATCTTGGTCATACAGGTTTCCATTCTCGCCCTGCGTGAGAATAACAATCGCGACCATGCTTCGCGGAGTAGTGTCGATCGATATACGGTTAGAAGTATCGAACAATGTGGATCGGCGAACGGTATCGGTCCACGGTCCTGTCTGAGTGTCGGTCGACTGTTGAACGTGAGTATTAGTCGATGGTGTAGCGTTTCTGTCGATCGATGCGGAGCGTAGGTCTTTGCGGATTGAACGTTCCAAGTGTACAGGATCTTCTGAGAATAATAGTTGATTTCCCCTGTTGCTTCTGATACTGCTGGCCATGTACCTGAAAAGACAAGAAAAATTTAAATAAGAAAGGGGGGTAAAAGAAAAACCTAAGATTAATAAGATTAAATCTAATGGCGATCAAAGCTCCCCGGCAACGGCGCCAAATTTGATAGTGCTCAAATTACCCAGTAGAGCTTACTCTCTCAAATAAGAGGTACAGATGTAGTACTTAGGGATCGAATCACGAGGAGCTAGGGAACCAATTAAATAAAATCTACTAATCAATCCTAGGCAAGGTTGGTTTATATAATAGAAATGAAAATAACAATTCCTAAAATGAGCAAGGTAGTTGCTCAAACTAACAATATGATGGGTTGTTTAAATGTGATAAAGAGTGCTAGACATAGGGTTTCTATTCAGGAATGGAGATTATAATCTCTATAAATGCTTTAACAAGTTGCTTGCATGATACTATAGATCTCAGCCGCTTAACATATGTGATGTATCACTGGTTAAAATATCTAGATCTCTGGCCACACCTTTCGCATGATGACACAGAAAAAGAGTCGATCGATATCCTTTTGAGATATCGAGCGATACACCTTTCCCGGCGCCGATCGATTCACCTGTCGGAATATCGATCGACGGCTTCTAGATCTGCCTAGGCGCGAGCCGAATATGACCACAAGGTCTCATGGAGGAACTGTCGTTCTTCTCAACGGGAGACAGGCATCGCTCAAATGGATAATTCAAGATAATCTAAGATCCTAGTGATCTATGTTCTAGTTAGCTAATCTAAAACAAGCATAGGGTACAATCCATTTGATGAATATCACAACTTAGCAATTATATTTTGGGGCTGATCCCACAAACCTATTTAAACCCTAGATCTAACAAGTAGACTACTCATACATAGCTAAACAATTCATAACAATAGATAGATGAAAGAATTGCATAGATAGAATAAAGTAGAAATACAAAAGGAGATGAGAAATCTCTCCAATCTCTCAAACACAAATAAAACTCTAGTCTCTCTCTCACACTCTCTGCTTTGAGGGTTGTTAAAAGCTTGCTTCTTTCGAAGGTTCAAAGTCTTAGCAGTTCTGCCGTCAAAAACACTTAGCAGGAGTATTTAAGCATTTCCATTAGGTTAAAAACTCGTCAGGGGCAATCTTGTAATTTGGTGAAGTCTTGGTGAAGTAGTCGGCTTAAACCATTTCGTGCTCGATATCGATCGACAACACTGAATGTGTATCGATCGATTATAATCTTCTAGTACGCGGATCTTCTCAGCTACATCGATCGACAACTCAAGATGAGTATCGATAGATTATAATCGCAATGTTGACTTCCGACTTAGTCTTGAATGGTCAACTCGGGTATATCATCTCTTGTACTCCAAAATGCTCCAAAAACATCACTTTCTCACAAAATGCTCCTAAACCTGAAAACATACCTAACAGGCTAGAAAACAGATTAAATATATAATAAAATACTAGTATACCATGGTTAAAAACGGGTAAAATCCATGGTATATCACATTTCCATTAGGTTAAAAACTCGTCAGGGGCAATCTTGTAATTTGGTGAAGTCTTGGTGAAGTAGTCGGCTAAACCATTTCGTCCTCGATATCGATCGACAACACTAGATGTGTATCGATCGATTATAATCTTCTAGTATGCGGATCTTCTCAGCTACATCGATCGACAACTCTGGATGAGTATCGATCGATTCTTCTCTAAATGTTGACTTCGGACTTGGTCTTAAATGGTCAACTCGGGTGTATTATCTCTTGTACTCCAAAATGCTCCAAAAGCATCACTTTATCACGAAACACTCCTGAACCTGAAAACATACCTAACAGACTAGAAAACACATTAGTTATATAATAAAAATACTATTATACCATGGTAGAAAATGGGTGAAATCCATGGTATATCAACTCCCCAGACTTACTCCTTTGCTTGTCCTCAAGCAAAAACTCAGTAGTCTTTGGAAAAGGTTTGAAAACAGTAGGGACTCAAAGATTCAAAACATTGAAGTCATCACTCTATCGGTTTGCAATTAATATCTAAACATCCTAATCACATAAGTTTATTATGCATTATCCTAGCTTAGCAACTAAATTCATCTAGTCCACAACTTAGCAAATCTCATCTGACATTCCCCTCTACTAACCTCAATTCTTAACATAAAATAAAAGTGCAGGCTTTACCTTGGGAGTATCGATCAAAGGACACATGGATTCAACTCAAACAAGTATCTGAACACACAGGTAGTCTTCTCTGATCCCTTTCTCCCCTCATCTCTCTTCTCTGGATCTCTTATTAGTTTAAATTTCAATAGGTTTTGATGCCACAAAGTTCATCTAGTCTATCTCATTGACATTTGCATTTGTAACTCATACATTTTGACAAAGTGTAGCGAATAATGGTGTCTCAGGTAATTTACCGATCCCTTGTGATACAAGCCTAGGCTGACAAAGGCTGTATGATCCAAGCAAGAGAGATGGAGCCGATCTAGACCAAGAGGTGGTTCTAGTGTTTGATCTAATCAACCAAGAGAAACCGTGAGAGATGGAACCAGGGGAATGAAGTGCACCACACGAGAGATGGAGAACTCGTGATACAACACAAAGAACCTTCAAGCCGTGGAGGTACTGGTCTCACAAGACTATGGAGGCGGCGAGTTCTTGAGAGAGAACTAGGTTTTCTTTGAAAGAAGTTTTATAAAATATCAAAAGTGACTCGCCAAATGGTTCCACAAAACAATATAAAGACTCAAGGAACAAACTCCTTGTTACGCAATGAAATACTTAAAATTAGACTAAGGTTCAAATAAGGAAAGAAAGAAGCAATGAGTCTTCCTTTAGTCTTGGACCGAGATGCTTCAAGGTGATGTGTTAAGCTAGCTGTGGCCTCATTAAAAACCTTCCTCCTGGAAAACCTCGTGGGACAAAACCAAGAGCAAGGAAAAGAGCACACACAAAGAGCTTGCCTAGTAGCTAAACTCTGTCCAAGAACCTTCTTAAGCAATGGGCTCTTCTATGGTGATGATCATCAAATGGGTGTGACTTTGGTCTGGTATGAATGGCCAAAGATCTTCTCTGGATGCTTGAGGACTCTCCTTTGGTTCCTCTACCTTCTCGGCATCTCTCTTAGGGACTTCTTTAACCTCCTCAGCTTGTTTAACCTGGCCAAGATCAGAAGCAAGTATCATGCTCTCATTAAACTTATGTTGAAGTATCTTAGCTCTTTGTCTAGTGATGGCTCCCTTAAACACGGTTGGTATGGGCACTTCTTGCTCAGTATCTGGCTTGGTAATGTTGCTGATCATGTCTTGAATGTCAGGTTCAGTAAGGTCAGGTTCAATGTCCTCATCATTCCCTCCCCCTTCAAAAGGTTTTGACCTCAAAACTGGCTCATCTGCAAAACAAGGAGACAAGTCAGTAACATTGAAAGTGGATGATACATTTAGCTCACCTGGCAGGTCAAGACGGTAGGCATTGTTGTTGATCCTTTCAAGGACTTGGAAGGGGCCAGTGCCTCTCGGCTTCAACTTGGAGCTCCTCTGGTTTGGGAACCTCTCTTGTCTCATGTGTAACCAAACCCACTCTCCTGGTTCAAATATAATCTCCTTGCGACCCTTGTTAGCTTGTCTTGCATACTGCTCAGTTCGCTTCTCTAGGTTCTCCAGGGCTCTGTGGTGTAGCTCCTTCACATAAGCAGCCTTAGCTTCACCAGTTAGACTAATGACTTCAGCTGGAGGTAGGGGAGTAAGATCGAGGGGTGTCTTTGGGTTGAACCCGTAAGCAACTTCAAATGGTGACATCTTTGTAGCCGAGTGCTGAGCCCGGTTGTAAGCAAACTCTATGAAGGGAATACAATCAACCCAATTCTTCATGTTCTTCCCAATAGTGGCTCTAAGCAATGTGGAGAGTGTTCTGTTAACAACCTCTGTCTGCCCATCAGTTTGCGGATGACAAGTAGTTGAGTAGAGTAGTTTTGTTCCAAGCTTTTTCCATAATGTCTTCCAGAAGTGGCTGAGGAACTTGGTGTCTCTATCTGATACAATGGTCCTTGGGATTCCATGTAAGCGAACCACTTCTCTAAAGAACAAGTCAGCTGTTTTGGATGCATCATTGACCTTGGCACAAGGTATGAAGTGTGCCATCTTGGAGAACCTATCCACCACAACAAAGATTGAATCTTTGTGTTGAATCATGGGCAATCCTAGTACAAAATCCATGGATATGTCCACCCAGGGAGCTGTGGGAATGGGCAGTGGCATGTAAAGACCATGGGGTTGTACTCTTGACTTAGCTTTCTTGCATACCACACATCTTGCACAATGAGCTTCTACTGTCTTCTTTAGGTGCGGCCAATAGAAATGCTCTCTGACCACAGCAAGTGTCTTGTCTACTCCAAAATGTCCCATGAGACCTCCCCCATGTGCTTCTCTGGTGATCAAGTCTCTCAAAGAACACTGAGGAATACACAGCCTCTTGCTCTTAAACAGGAACCCTTCATGCAAGTAGAACTTCCCGTGAGGCCCTTTGGTGCAGCTGGTGTAGGTGTCAGCAAGATCCGGATCCTCCCCATATAATTCCTTGATGAACTCAAATCCTAGCACCTTAGCTTCCATTGTGGCGATCAAGGCATGTCTCCTGGAGAGTGCATCAGCTACAATGTTCTCTTTCCCCTTCTTATACTTGATAATGTATGGGAAGGTTTCTATGAACTCCAGCCACCGAGCATGTCTTCTCTTGAGATTGGTTTGCCCTCGAAGATGTTTAAGGGTCTCATGATCAGTGTGCACCACAAATTCCTTGGAGAGTAGATAATGCTGCCATGTCTCCAAAGCTCTCACCAAGGCATATAACTCCTTGTCATATGTAGGGTAGTTAAGAGCAGCCCCACTGAGTTTCTCACTGAAATAGGCCACGGGCTTGCGTCCTTGAAGTAGTACTGCTCCAATCCCAATCCCTGAGGCATCACACTCCACTTCAAAGGTCTTGTTAAAGTCTGGTAGAGCTAGAACTGGTGCATGAGTTAGCCGGTATTTCAAAGCCTGAAAAGCCTCTTCTTGAGCTTTCTCCCTCTTGAACCCAACACTCTTCTTGACAATGGCAGTGAGAGGTGCTGCTATGCTACTGAAATCCTGAACAAACCGCCTGTAGAAACTAGCTAGCCCATGAAAACTTCTGACTTGGCTGATGCTTGTGGGTATTGGCCATTCTTGGATTGCTCTAACCTTCTCTTCATCAACCTGTAATCCCTGTGAACTCACAACAAAACCTAGGAAGACAAGTTTATCAGTGCAGAATGTGCACTTCTTGAGGTTTGCATAGAGTCCTTCTTTACGAAGTGTTTCTAATACTTGCTCAAGATGTGACACATGATCAAGTAGGTTGGTACTATAAATTAAGATGTCATCAAAATATACCACAACAAACTTACTGATGTAGGGCCTAAGGATGTGGTTCATGAGTCTCATGAAAGTGCTAGGAGCATTGGTGAGTCCAAATGGCATCACCAGCCACTCATAGAGACCTTGCTTTGTTTTAAAAGCTGTCTTCCACTCATCACCCTCTTTCATCCTTACCTGATGGTACCCACTCTTAAGATCAATCTTGGAGAAGATGGTGGCTCCACTTAACTCATCCAGCATGTCATCAAGCCGGGGAATGGGGTGTCTGTATTTGATGGTGATGTTGTTGATTGCACGGCAGTCGACACACATCCTCCAAGTTCCATCCTTCTTGGGTACTAGTAAGACAGGAACCGCGCAAGGACTTAGGCTCTCCCTCACGTACCCCTTGTCCAATAGGTCCTGGACTTGTCTTTCCAACTCCTTGGCCTCCTCGGGGTTTACTCTATAAGCTGGTTTGTTTGGCAAAGCAGCTCCTGGTATAAAGTCTATCTGATGCTCAATGCCCCTTAGTGGTGGTAGGCTGTGGGGAATCTCCTCTGGAAACAAGTCTTTGAATTTGCTTAGAAGCTTTGTAACCTCTGGTGGATACTCCACTTCACCTGAACCTGCACTCAAAAGCTCCTTAAAGATCATTAGTAGCATTGTGTGTTTGGTAGCAGCTGCCTTTCTTATATGGCTAGGCTGGATTAGGAAATTGGATTTAACCTTTTCCTTTTCCTTAACCATTTGCAAATGCAATTCATGAACTTGGGCAGGAGTGAGAGGGGCTAGACTAATCTTATGCTTATTATGCATGAATGTATACATGTTAGTCCTACCATCATGTCTAGTCTCTCTATCCCATTGCCATGGCCTACCTAACAAAACATGACCAGCTTGCATAGGCACCACATCACAAACTACCTCATCCTGATACTTACCAATGCTAAAAGGAATAGTAACTTGCTCCTTAATCTGAAGCTCAACCTTATCATCTAACCATCTTAGCCTATATGGATGCGGATGAGGGACCTTGACTAAGCCAAGCTTATCAACCATGTAAGCACTCGCGGCATTAGTACAAGACCCACCATCAATGATGAGGTTACATACCTTGCCTTTAATAGTACACCTACTATGGAAGATGTTTTCCCTTTGGATGGTCTCAGCTGGTTCTAGTTGGGCACTAAGCACACGCCTGATCATCAAGCTCTCTCCCACGTCGGGATACTGCATCTCTCCATAGTCGGCTTGTAATTCAGGTGCATCCTCATCATGTGATTCATACCCATCTTCAGTGAGCATCATCACTCTCTGGTTCGGACATTCTCTAGCCATATGTCCTCGGCCTCTACACTTGAAACAAGTAATATCTCTAGCACGTTGAGGAGGGGTAGTCTTAGTTGGCTCTGTCCTGGTGTCTTTGTTGTTGTCAGTAGCTTGAGACTTTGAGCGAGTGTCTCCCTCAACCCCTTTGCCCTTGTCTACTGGTTTGTTGTAGTTGCTGTTGTTGCCGGAGTTCCAATTGGATTGAGACCTACCCTTGGTGCTCTTCTTCTTGATGTGTTGCTCAGCTTGCACGGCTATGTGGAATAGGTCTTTGAGATCTCCATAAGCTTGTCTCTCAACCTTGCTGCTCACTCTATCTTGCAACCCATCTAGGAACTGAGCCATGATCGTCTCCTCATCCTCATTGAGATCAAGACGGTTCCTTAACTTCTCAAACTCCTCATAGTACTCCTCAACTGACTTGCTTCCTTGCTTAAGTGTTCTGAACTTCCTATGCAAGTCTCGGTGGTAATGCTGCGGCACAAACCTCAGTCTCATAGCATCTTTCATGTCTACCCAGGCGTCTAGTTGCCTCAAGTGCCCTCTCCTACGGTCAGAGCACAATCTATCCCACCAGGATAAGGCATTGTCCGTGAGCTGAGCTACTGCCAAGGCAACTCTCTTGGGACCAGGATGGTTGTAGTAAGAGAAGATGTGATCCATCCTCTTTTCCCAATCAAGGTAAGCTTCAGGGTCAACCTTTCCAGCATACTGTGGTGGTGTCATCTTTAAAAGATCCGGTCCTTGGTGGTGGTGTTGCTGGCGAGGCCCTCTCGGTTGAGGTACATAGTCATCCTCATCATATCTTGGATTACGGATGGGTCTCCGTTGTGCTCTAGGTGGAGGAAAGTAATCCTCTTCCTCTTCCGCCTCTTCTTCATACTCTTCTGGCTGAACTCGTGCTCTAGGATAGGGATTACGTTGCTGACCAGTATCTCCTTCATTCTGTTGGTTCCTAGTACTAGCCTCGGGAACATCATTGAAAAGCACTCCAGGACGCCGGTTGTGTGGGACTTGATACTGCTGGTGTTGAGCTGGGAACCTCTCATTAGCTTGGGTAGCTTGAACCATGGGTCTCTGCTCAACTCGGGTGAGTCTATCTCCAAGGTCTTGCCGTAACTCCCTCATCTCATCCCTCATGGCATTGAGAGCTAACATCATGGTAGCAATCTCGGATGCTTCTCCCATTGTGCCTGCCACAAAAAAAAGAAGAACAACTTAGGCAATCTCGAAATTTAAAACTAATGGAAAGAAAATAAGTTCAAAAGGGAAAAGCCGATCAAGCAATATGGCAAAATTATCAAAAAGGAAAGTTTGAAAGATTGCGCTTGTTGAACACGGCTTGATGCAACTTGAAAGATTTTCTTATTTTTTTTTTTTTGAATCGAAAGGATGAAACAGGAAGGACTAAAACGAGATGAACAATGACAAGATATGGATGCACGACAACTAAAAGAAACAAGAACAACTGAACTAACTATTTTTTTGGTTTTCGATGAAAGCAAAACGGATGAAACAAGATGAACTACAAGGTTTGAAGCAACTAAGGAGGATAGATACAACCTGATGCTGAAGGAACTTCAGCTCTGATACCAGAAATGATACAAGCCTAGGCTGACAAAGGCTGTATGATCCAAGCAAGAGAGATGGAGCCGATCTAGACCAAGAGGTGGTTCTAGTGTTTGATCTAATCAACCAAGAGAAACCGTGAGAGATGGAACCAGGGGAATGAAGTGCACCACACGAGAGATGGAGAACTCGTGATACAACACAAAGAACCTTCAAGCCGTGGAGGTACTGGTCTCACAAGACTATGGAGGCGGCGAGTTCTTGAGAGAGAACTAGGTTTTCTTTGAAAGAAGTTTTATAAAATATCAAAAGTGACTCGCCAAATGGTTCCACAAAACAATATAAAGACTCAAGGAACAAACTCCTTGTTACGCAATGAAATACTTAAAATTAGACTAAGGTTCAAATAAGGAAAGAAAGAAGCAATGAGTCTTCCTTTAGTCTTGGACCGAGATGCTTCAAGGTGATGTGTTAAGCTAGCTGTGGCCTCATTAAAAACCTTCCTCCTGGAAAACCTCGTGGGACAAAACCAAGAGCATGGAAAAGAGCACACACAAAGAGCTTGCCTAGTAGCTAAACTCTGTCCAAGAACCTTCTTAAGCAATGGGCTCTTCTATGGTGATGATCATCAAATGGGTGTGACTTTGGTCTGGTATGAATGGCCAAAGATCTTCTCTGGATGCTTGAGGACTCTCCTTTGGTTCCTCTACCTTCTCGGCATCTCTCTTAGGGACTTCTTTAACCTCCTCAGCTTGTTTAACCTGGCCAAGATCAGAAGCAAGTATCATGCTCTCATTAAACTTATGTTGAAGTATCTTAGCTCTTTGTCTAGTGATGGCTCCCTTAAACACGGTTGGTATGGGCACTTCTTGCTCAGTATCTGGCTTGGTAATGTTGCTGATCATGTCTTGAATGTCAGGTTCAGTAAGGTCAGGTTCAATGTCCTCATCACCTTGTTTCCACAATGTGTGATCATCCCTGAGATTTAGAATAATGGGGTCACAGGAGACACTCCTACCCCTCTGCCTCTCAAGAAATCATTTCAATCTTTTATAACATAAACTTAGATCTTTGAGATGCCGAAGAGAGAGAAGGAAGGGACCCAGAAACCCACAGACTTTTAACCTTCCAGACTTGTAAGAGGATTTCGATCCAGTGATTACCAAGCCCCAAGACAAGCAAATAAGGTCAGTATTACTGTTGGAGGTCAGCATTGGTTCCTTCAAACAATCTCAGCTAGTGTATATAGGTGACAGGTTGATCCACTTTAGCATCTTTAGTACTATCTGCAATCAGTAAATCTAGAATAGTGCTAAAGAGTGATTAGATAATCAAGTATAAATCAATATCAATGTCCCCATTTTAGTACTTATGCAAAAAATAATTTCGAAAACATTTTTAATAAAAACCAAAATAAAAACACATATTAGTAAACATCCCCCCAGACTTAAATTACATTGTCTCAGTGTAACACAGCCGGAGTGAAGTGAAGAAATAAATCATAAGTACTTAATTGAACAAGATAGAACGACTAAACCTGACCGCAGTGGCGTCGATCGATATATATATATATATATATATATATATATATATACGTTGATCGTTAGTGATGGTCGTGTGGTGTCGAGCGATGCGACTTGATTGTGTTGGTCGACAGAATCATCATTCTACTTGGATATTTTAAATCTGCAAAAATAAATGCGAAAAATAAATGTAAAAATGTGAAAATAACTTTATAAGAAAATAAAACCTAATAGTGGGTTGCCTCCCACTCAGCTCTTTGTTATAGTCATTTATCTTGACTTTGGTGGTGTGTGACTCAGTTGGTGCAGAAACTGCTACTTGTTGGACAACAAGCATCAATTTCGTGTCTCCTCTTATTAAACCATGTAGCAATGAAGCTTCATGTGGCATCATCGCTTCTGAGCTGTTTCTCATCCATCTTGAGGACTGCATCTGTGAGGTTCCTCGGAGTTCTTTCAATTGATTCGATGCTGCAAACATTCCTGTAGACGGTGTTGTAGGAGTATTCTGAAAGTTTCCTCAGTTCATTCTGCAAAGCGTCGATCTTGTCATGAATCAGCTGATCTCGGTCTGTCAAGGACCCGGTGTCGATCGATGCTACAACGTGTGCGTCGGTCGTTTCGCTGGGAGTTCTGTCGGTTGATCCAGTGGTAACTGTGTCGATCGATTCTGAAAGCTGTCCTTGGTACTCGAGAGTTCTCTAAATAGCAAGTATCTCATTCTTCAATAGACTAGTAGCTCTGCATAGGTTGGTCACTCTTTCGTTGAGAGGGTCGTCTATGTCATCACATCTCCTCTTGAGCCTCTCCTCCATAGCATCCATAGCTTCGTATATCTCATGTTTGATTTTATCAACTTCTGCTGCTGTGCATGCTGTCTGCGCTGGTGGTTGCTCGATGTCGATCGATGTAGGTCCAGGCCTGTCGATCGATGTCGCGTTTCTGCCAAAAAGACCAAGATGGTCCTTAACTATGCCAATGTCTTGTTGTAGAAGATCAATCCTCTTGCTTAACCATTAGACATTGTTGTTGAGAGGGTTGTAAACGTCTCCAATCCGTGTGTTAATGTAAGCAATTTCCCATTCATCTCTTTTAGGTGATGAACATTCTGGTTGGTCATTGGATGTAGTCTTGCCGATGTCGATCGATGGCGATGGTGCTGCGTCCATCGATACTGGTGGCGTAGCTTCCTTCTCAAGCATGTTTCTAATGCTCTCAATCTCCATCCATAGGACTGCCATATCACTTTGGAGAGCTTCATAGCTGTGATCCAATGGCTAGTAGGTGTCTTCCACCGGTGTTCCGAATTCTTCCTGCAGGTGTGCCTGAGCTCCCCACACATCAGTCCCCATATCATATATCTCTTCCTTGCTGTAGGGTACTGGTGCTGGTCTGTATGCATGGTAATGGCGTGCATGTTCTGGAAGGCTTAAGCAACTCCTCTTAAAAAGAGATGCTCTCTCCAGGATTTTTCTTATGTGCTCTTTGGTGACAGTGATGATTTCACCATCAATTCCTCTAGCATGTCCAAACTCATCTCTGTGGACACCAAATTCGTCCCTCTCTTCCCATCTGAATCTTCTGGATCCATCGGTATCAAAGGCACATCGTCCAAACTCAATACGTTTGTCGGTCGATCTGAATCTTGCACTGTCGATCGATCTGGATATCTCGCCGTCGATCGATGGTGATGAAACGATGTCGATCGATGGGGAGTTCCTATGTTGACCGAAACTTTGAGGAACTGTATCCTCTCTCATGGTGACGTGTTGGTTGTCTTGGACGTGAGCTAGGATGTCTGGATGGCCATGTTGCTGTGTGAACAGGTTTTCTGGTCCATTGGCAACTTGAAGGATGTCTGCTATGTCCTCTCTGGATATGTGTAGGATCCTTCCATCCATGGCTCTTGCAAAGCCATCTATGTCCATGAAAATACCAAATTCATCAGGTGTTAGTGGAGCATTGATATCATATGAATTATGAAATCAAGATTGAGCTCTGGTAAAGGAACCGATCGATGGTGCTGTGGCGATGGCGATCGATGATGATCGTTTAGCTGCATGTTTGGATCGATTGTTCATGATGTTGCAGGTCTCCATGGTGATGTTGCTTGTTGTTGGAGGTTGCTGGGTATGTGTTGTTGAAGTTTGAAATTTCGTGGTTGATGTTGACAACTTTATATACCCATCTGTTGTCCAAATCGGTGAAATTCCGATTTTGTCCTTTATGTCATCTGACTCAATATCGATCGATGTGATGCTGGCGATGTCGATCGATGGACGATGTCGTTTTGCTGGATGAGGTAGATAATCAATCGATGGTGGGCGGTGGATGTCGATCGATTTGGAGCAGGTTATTCTTGGGAATCGATTTGCAAATCTATCATTCTCCATGTGATGTTCCCAAGCTCTTTCTTCCCAGTAATCTTCATCATATCTTCAATGTGGCCTCCATTGTGGGAAGATCTAGCTGTATCTACTGCAAAACTCTCATGAAATCCGCTATCTGCCCAACTTCTTACTGAGTAATCGCCTTGTTTGCTGTTGGGTTGTATGGCGAAATTCGGGTAGCAATGATCTGGTAAATCGAGTTCATCATCTGGTGTACCTCCGTTGATCGATAATCCATGGTTGGTGTCTATCTCTTCTGACTCGCTGGTGTCGATCGATGATGTAGTGAGGTCGTCGATCGATCCCGAGTACTCTGTTTCATACTCTACTTCACAATGACAAATTGCAATGATACCAAGATCATCTTCTTTTTCCACGGCTGTGGCTGGTGGTTTGCCAAGTTTGACAGGGTCGTAGTGGATATCTGGATCTATCATAATCAAGCACATCTTGTTGGTGTTCATGTCACATACAGCTCCTACTGTAGCCAAAAATGCTTTTCCAAGTAGAAGGGAAGAGTTCCAATTTAACTTGATATCCAGGACATGAAAATCCACAGGGACAATGCCATTACCAATTTGCATTTCCAAGTCTCTGATCAAGCCTCCAGAATTTTTCTGAGTGTAATCCACAAATGTGAAGATGTCTGGTGAAGGCTCTACTTTCAGACCCAGATGGTATGCCATGACTTTTGGTAAGATGCTGACTGATGAGCCAGTGTCACATAGTGCATGAGGAAACTCAATTCCCGTTACTACACAGGGTATTGCAAACTTCCCAGGATCACTCTTCTTCTTCAATGTGATCCTTTTCTTCATATCTTCTCTGACAATGTCAAATATTCTCCTAATGTCATTTTCAGTTTACCTTGTCTCTCTGAAGAACATCCACAATCTGCTTGTGAAGTAACCTCCTCAAAGGGTTTTTCTAGTGGGATTCTGATAACTCTCTTAGTGAAACCATCTATCTCCTTCTCATTAGCTTTCCTTTTAAGGTTCTTAGGATTTTCTCCTTCCTACTCCTTAACCTTCTTTCTTCAGTTCCCTCTGATGTTGGTGTAGTGTCTGAAGGATTACTAGTAGTCTCTGCAGGGTCAGCTGGTGGTTTCGGTGTGGGTCGGAGTGCATTGATTCGGTTGCTGTCAATTGCTGGTAATTGCACTCGATATGTGAGAGGTGCGTGTCGATCGATATGTGGAGAAAAATGTCGATCGATGCTTGTCTCATCTTTGTGTCGATCGATGAGTGACTCGTCTCGTCTATCGATATCTTCGTAGGTGAGGGTGGGTGGATGTGGATGCGAAGCCGTGAATTCAGCATGTGTCAAAATCCTAACCGCGTTGCAATCTGCAGTCGTATCTGGAAATGACATTGATTGTGTCGATCGGTATGGACTAACTGGTGTTGATCGACACCATTGCGATCCACCAAAACTTAGTGAACTTTCAACTTCGAAATCTCCTTCTTGAAGCTTTTCATGCTTCACCACTTGCCAGAAATCATCCTCTATGATGGCATTCACGTGGTGTTTCATGCTTCTTTCTCCTACTTCCTTAGAAGTTCCAATTCTCCTGATAGAGTCTTCAGTTTGGACAATTTGTGTCTCAAGCTTCCTAACTTGAGTACAAATGGTGTCTATCCTTGTGTTCAGATTGCTGAAGACAGAGTCAATCTTTTCATTGAAGTCTACTGTAAGCTTCTGCTGTCCTTCAAGAACTCTATCAATCATGGCATCAAACTTACTCTCATGGGTGGGTGGTGGTGGGTTTTGGTAAGCTCAGTTGCCATAGTTCCTGGAGTTGGTGAAAGGTTTCTGATACTGTGAACTCTGGTTGTAGTTACTCTTCTGACCACTGCAAAAAAAGTTTATGTTGCCACTCTGGTTTCCATATTTCTGAAATCCAGTACCTCCAATGTATTTCACATCTTCTTCTGTATCATCTTCTCTAGCCTCTCCTTCTTCAGCTGAGCAGACTAGCTTCCCTAGAAATGCATGTAAAGCATATATCTTAGCTTTACTTCACTCATCTG
Source organism: Raphanus raphanistrum subsp. raphanistrum (assembly GCA_019706035.1). NCBI lineage: Eukaryota > Viridiplantae > Streptophyta > Magnoliopsida > Brassicales > Brassicaceae > Raphanus > Raphanus raphanistrum. The sequence continues at coordinate 7,875,939 of CM033986.1, read as the reverse complement.
GTCCTCCCTGATGGCTGCAACAGATTTCTTCTTATCAGAGTCAGTGTTCTTGGTGCTGCTGTTGTTGGCTAGGTTGTCAATAACTCTCACAGCCTCTATTGGATTCCTTGTGTTGAAGTTCTCCTCGCTAGTAGTATCAAGAGCCATCTGATACCTCAAGGCGATACTTCTGTAGAAAGTGCTTAGCAGCTGCACTTCATTGAATCCATGGTGTGGACAGTCTCGCTGGAAAAACTTAAATCTGATCCATGCGTCTTTAAAAGTCTCACCAGGCTTTTGCGCGAAAGTGGCGATTTTGCTCCTTAAGTCTTCAGCATGTGCCTCGTGTGATAACCCAGAGTAGGGTATTTGTGACACGAGAGAGTAGTACTGAGGTTTGAGCTCGAAGTTCGGCTTCTGAATCTCTGGAAGTCGAATAGCTGATATGTTGGTGTAGTACTCATCAGGACGATTGTAGTCTGCCAATGATCGTTTTGAGCTTCTTCTGTAGCCTCAGCTTCTGGTTCAGGGATTATGTTTCCTTGTGCATTTAGCTTCTGACCTGTTGCATTACGGACCATCCTGGTCATACAGGTTTCCATTCTCGCCCTACGTGAGAATAACAATCGCAACCATGCCTCGTGGATTAGTATCGATCAATGTACGGTGGGTAGTGTCGAACGATGTGGAACGGAGAAGAGTATCGGTTGACCGTAGTGTCTGAGTATCCGTCGACGGTTGAACGTGAGTATCAGTCGACGGTATTGCGGTTCTGTCGATCGATGCGGAGCGTAGGTTTTTGCGGATTGAACGTTCCAAGTGTGCAGGATCTTCTGAGAATAGTAGTTGATTTCCCTTATTGCTTCTGGTACTGCTGGGCATGTACCTGAAAATACAAGAAAAATTTTAATCATAAAGGGATAAAAGAAAAAGAAAAACCTAAAATTGATAAAATTGATAAAATTAAATCTAATGGCGATCATAGCTCCCCGGCAATGGCGCCAAATTTGATATGCTCTCAAATTACCCTATAGAGCCTTACTCTCTCAAATAAGAGGTTCAGCTGTAGTACTTAGGGATCGAATCACGAGGAGCTAGGGAACCAATTAAATCTAATCAATTAATCAATCCTAGATGAAGTTGGTTTTATGATGAAATGTAAATGACAATCCTATAATGAGCAAGGTAGTTGCTCTAACTAACAATATGATGGTTGTTTAAATGATAATGAAGAATACTAGACATAGACTATTATTCAGGAATGGAGATTATAATATCTATAAATGCCTAATAAGTTGCTTGCATGATATTAAAGAACTCAGCCGCTTAACACTCAGTGATGTCTTACTAGTTAAATAACTAGATCTCTGATCTCAACTGTCGTCTGTTGACCAGAAAAAGAGTCGATCGATATCCTTTAGAGATATCGAGTGATACACCTTTTGCAGCGCCGATCGATTGTCAAGTTGGGATATCGATCGACGGCTTCTAGAAATGCCTAGGCGCGAGCTGATAATGAACACTAGGTCTCAAGGAGGGCGGTTAGCTCTTCTCCAAGGAGACAACTAGTTCAAACAGATAATTCAAGATATAAGGATCCTAGTGATCTATGCTCTAGTTAGCTACTCTAGAACAAGCATAGGGTACAATCCATTTGATGTATATCAAAACTAGCAAATATAGTTTGGGGCTAATCCCACAAACCTATTTAAACCCTAGATCTAACAAGTAGACTACTCAGAAATAGCTAAGCAATTCATAACACAAGATATCAATCGACAACACTAGTCGTGTATCGTCAAGGGCAATCTCGTAATTTGGTGAAGTAGTCGGCTAAACCATTTCGTCCTCGATATCCATCGACAACACTAGCTGTGTATCGATCGATTATAATCTTCTAGTACGCGGATCTTCTCAGCTACATCGATCGACAATTCTGGATGAGTATCGATCGATTCTTCTCCAAATGTTTACTTCCGACTTGGTCTTAAATGGTCAACTCGGGTGTATTATCTCTTGTACTCCAAAATGCTCCAAAAGCATCACTTTATCACGAAACAGTCCTGAACCTGAAAGCATACCTAACAGGCTAGAAAATACATTAGTTATATAATAAAAATACTATTATACCATGGTAGATAATGGGTGAAATCCATGGTATATAAGAAGTGTGAACCCCCATCACTTATCACCATTCTAGGCACTCCAAATCTTGCGAAGATAATGTTTTTGAACATCTTGACCACCACTCTTGAATAATTTGTAGGGCTGGCCAATGCTTCCACCCATTTAGACACATAGTCAACAACCACCAAGATGTACTTGTTCCCATATGAAGAAGGGAATGGTCCCATGAAGTCTATTCCCCAAACATCAAAAACTTCCACTTCAAGGATTGGGTTTTGAGGCATCTCATTACTCTTAGTGATGTTCCCTCTCCTTTGGTAAGAGTCACACTTTGAGATAAAATCTTGTGTGTCCTTGAACATATGTGGCCACCAAAATCCAGCTTGTAGAACCTTAGCCACTTTCTTAAAGGTAGTAAAATGGCCTCCATATGAAGATCCAAGGCATTGTTTTAGGATCCCATCAACTTCTTCTTCAACCACTGCCATTCTATAGAGATGATCCTTGCAAAGGATGTAGAGAAATGGCTCATCCCAGTAGTACCTCTTCAATTCCTTGTAGAACTTCTTCTTGGCATAACCTTCAAGCTCTAATGGTTCCTTTCCAGTGACAAGGTAATTCACAAAATCTGCATACCAAGGCTCCTTCTCTTTAGATGCCTTGACCTCTTCAATCTTCTTGCCAGTCTCACAAACTGCAACCACTGCCCTAATAGCCATGATTTCCTCTTCACAAAGTCTTTCATCGATAGGGATATCACCTTCAATCCTCAGCCTAGACAAGTGATCAGCCACTCCATTCTCAATGTCGGGCTTGTCTCTGATCTCTAAGTCAAACTCCTGAAGCAAAAGAATCCACCTCAATAGTCTTGGCTTGGCATCCTTTTTGGCCAAGAGGTGTCTCAAAGCAGCATGATCAGTGTAGACAATGACCTTTGACCCCACCAAGTAACTTCTGAACTTCTCAAAGGCAAAAACAATGGCCAGCATCTCCTTCTCAGTTGTGGCATACCTCATCTGAGCATCATTCAATGTCTGGCTAGCATAGTAGATCACATGAGTCTTGCCATCCTTCTTCTGCCCCAAAACAGCTCTAACAGCAAAATCACTAGCATCACACATGATCTCAAATGGGAGATTCCAATCAGGTGGCTGGACAATAGGAGCACTAACCAGGTCACCTTTCAGCTTCTTAAAAGCTTCAAGACATTCTGAATCAAAGCTGAAAGTGGCCTCTTTGCATAGCAGCTTGGTCATTGGCCTAGCAACCATTGAGAAGTCCTTGACAAACCTTCTATAGAATCTAGCATGGCCAAGGAAACTTCTGATGTCCTTCACTGTCTTTGGTGGGGGTAGACTAACCATCACTTCAATCTTAGCCTTGTCCACCTCAATGCCTTTTTCTGAAATCTTGTGTCCAAGTACAATCCCTTCTTTGACCATAAAATGACACTTCTCCCAATTCAGCACAAGGTTGGTGTCTTCACATCTCTGTAGGACCCTGCACAATTTGGACAAACAAGCAGAAAACGAAGATCCATAGACAGAGAAATCATCCATGAACACCTCCACTATATCCTCAATGAAATCTGAGAAGATAGACATCATGCACCTTTGAAAGGTTGCTGGAGCATTACATAACCCAAATGGCATCCTTCGATATGCAAAGGTGCCATAGGGGCATGTGAATGTTGTCTTCTCTTGATCATCGGGATGTATGGGGATTTGGAAGAATCCTGAATACCCATCAAGAAAGCAATTGAAACGGTGGTTTGCAAGTCTCTCAACCATCTGATCAATAAATGGCAATGGAAAATGATCCTTTCTAGATGCAGAGTTGAGCTTTCTATAATCAATACACATCCTATGGCCAGTTATGGTTCTAGTTGGTATCAATTCATCCTTGTCATTTTTAACCACAGTGATACCACCCTTCTCTGGAACCACATGCATAGGCGATACCCATTTAGAATCTGAAATAGGGTAAATAATACCAGCATCTAAGAGTTTAAGAATCTCTTTCTTTACAACATCCTTCAGGTTAGGATTTAACCTTCTTTGATGCTCTATAGAAGTCATTGATTCATCCTCAAGATGTATCCTATTCATGCACAAAGAGGGTGATATCCCTTTGATATATTCTAGTGAGTATCCTATTGCTCTTCTAAACTTTTTAAGTTCATTCAAGAGTTGAGACAATTCATGTTCACTAAGCTCACTACTCACAATGACAGGGTAAGTCTCATTTGGACAAAGGAATGCGTACCTTACACCATGGGGAGGGGTTTAAGCTCCACTTTTGGTGCCTTGAATTCACTCCAATCACCTTGGTGGGTGTCCTCTTGCTGAGTGGCTGAGGAAGCCTTCTGAGTTTCTTGTTGTAGCTCCTCATAATGATCCATTCCAGCAACCCTTTTGTGTGAATCCAGCATGTTCCCATAGGCAGCACTCTCCTTGTTCTCTATCACTTGGGATTCCCTATCAATGGTAAGAGCATGTTGAAGGGAATCCTCAAGTGCCAACTCCTCTAGTAGCTCATCAGCTAAAGCTTCCATCTCCTCAACGTAAAAGATTTGCCCTTGAACAGTTGGCCTGTTCATTATCTCATTGATATCAAAGTGGAGAATGTGCTCCTTGCCCAAGTGAAGATCAATCTTGCCTTCCTTCACATTTATTATTGCTCCTGCTGTGGCTAAGAATGGTCTTCCAAGGATCAAGGGATCTCTAGCTTCCTCATCCATCTCTAGCACTACAAAATCAGTAGGAATTTCACAATTTCCCACCATCACAGGGAGATCTTCCAAAACACCAATGGGAAACATCACAGAGCGATCATCGAGCACCAAAGAGAGTTTGCACTTCTTGTATTGGCTGAATCCAAGCTTCTTGGCAACAGATAGAGGCATGAGGCTAACACTGGCTCCCAAGTCACATAAACACCTCTCAAACAACAAAGGACCAATGGCACAAGGTAGAGTGAAGCTTCCTGGATCCTCTAGCTTCTTAAAGATTGTCAATCTCTGGATGATGGCACTGCACTAATGAGTAAGAACCATCATTCCTTCCATTTCCTTCTTCTTAGCAGCCACAACATCCTTCAAGAACTTGCTGTACTGAGGGACAAGCATGAATGCATCAATGATGGGCATCATAACCTGAACTTCACTCATTTGCTTCTCAAAAAGTTCTTTGTACTTCTTCAACAGTTGCTTCTTGAATCTTCCGGGAAATGGCAGCTTAGGTACATAGGGAGGAGGAACAAAAGAGGACTCTTTTGTTGGAGTAGCAACTTCACCTTGTTTCATTGTTATCTTCTCTTCTCCCACCTTTCTTTTACCCTTAGCTTTAACAATATTTTCCAGAATCTCTTCATCAACCTTCTCATTCACAATCACCACATCATCATCTATGTTGATGGCCACCTCCCCACCTTGTTTCTCATCATCCTTGATGAGGATTCTTGGAGGCATCTCTCTTTCACTTCGTAAGGTGATTGCTTTCATTGCTTCCTTAGGGTTTTGCTCCGGTTTTCCAGGTAGTGTTCCTTGTTGGCGACTTGGCTGAAAGTTCATAGAAGCAAATTGGCTCTCCAAGGCCCTGATCTTGTTGTTCAGCTCTGTGTAGCTAGTATCAATCTTGGAGTGCACCGTTTTGAACTCATGGCCAATGTCCTTTGCTAGTCTAGACTGAGCATCCATTATCTGCTTGAACATTGACTCCATACTTGAATCAGGAGCTTTAGCTTGAGAAGAGCTTCCTTGAGCTTGAGTGGACTGATTTCTGTGGTTCCCAAAACCAGGTATCCTCCTTGCTGGTTGTTTGGATACGACCTTGGCTGGTAGTTGTTGTACTGAAAGTTAGGTTCCTTCCTGTACCAAGTACCATTGTTGTTGATGAAACAAAGCTCTTCCTGCCCTTCCAAACCATCAACCTCATTCACCTTAGGAGGAGCCTCCTGACTAGGATCACCAACAAAATTATTCTGCTCTTTCTTAGCTTGGTTCGAAAGAACCAAATCCAAATTCTCTTGCAGGGACTTGATATCTTTCCTTGTTTGTTGATCTTGGCCCTATCATACTCCTCACTGTATACCGAATCGCTCTTGGCCATGTTCTCTACCAGTTCCTCTACCTCATGATCAGTTCTTCCCAAGAAGAAATCATTGCTAGCAGTGTCAAGCCTGTTTCTGCAAGATGGTAGAACTCCCCTGTAGAAGGTGCTAAGCTAAGCAAACTCTCCTTGCTGAAACCATGATGAGGACATTGAGCTTGGTAGTCTTTGAATATCTCCTATGCCTCATTGAAGCTCTCTAGATTCTTTTGTTGAAATCCAGAAATCTCATTTCTGATCTTCGCTGTTCTTGAATTGGAGAAAATTTTCTCTAAGAAGGCTCTCTTATAGTCCTCCCAAGTAGTGATAGTGTCACTTGGGAGAGACCTCTCCCACTGATGTGCCTTGTCTCCCAATGAGAAAGGGAACATCTTCAACTTGAAGGCATCTTCAGAAACACCATTTGTCTTGGACAAACCACAATATTCTTCAAACTTTTACAAGTGATCAATAGGATCCTCAGCTGCAAGGCCATGATACTTGTTATGCTCTATGGTGTTGAGCAGCCCTGACTTGATCTCAAAATTTTTGTTCTCCACTTGTGGTGCTCTGATTCCCAACCTATGACCATGAATGTGAGACTGATCATAGGCTCCGATGGCTCTAGCTTGGTGCTGAGGGTGTTGTGGCTGGCGTGGTGGTCTAGGGTTGTCAGCTCTTGGACCATTTCCTCCTTGGGCATCACCATCTTGAGGATGATGCTCCATATCAAACCTCAATCTCTCCAAATGAGCCTGTTGCTCTACTTCTCTTCTCTGTCTTGCTATTTCCCTCTCAAGTGTAGCAATCTCTTCAACAGTAGGGACCAAGTTAGATGCACCTTTGCTTCTTGTGATCATACACCTGAAAGTCAAAGATAGAAGTTGAAAGAGAATCCATATCACAAGAAAATAAAAATGACTTAGTCTCAAGCAAGTGACTATCACAATCAACTTAGAATTTGGCAACGGCGCCAATTTGATGATGGCCTTTTGCAAGGGTCCTATGAAATGCTGTAATATAAATTATATCAATCCAGTTCTAAGTGATTATCAAGCAAAGGGAATACAAGACTATGCTTAATCCAAGTGCTACAAACATATTGAGAATGATTTTAATCTAAGATAATACTAAAAAGCAATAAAAGATGAAACTTTCCTTCTTAATGAGATGGGAGAACTCATGGGCTAAGGAAATTGATCAGGTTTTAATCTAAGGGTGGTAGCAACAATCAATCTTGCAACCTTAGGCCTAGACACAATCCTAAACAAACTCTATATCTAGATGAAATGTTCATTCACAAAGATAACTCAATCATCTAATTTCTTAGGTTGAATATTATCTAAGCAACAATTAAGAACTAGTCTACTAGCCACCTTAACACCTTTAACAACAAATTTCTTTGGTAAAGAATGTTAAAAGCTTAGGAGAGTTGGTTCAGGCATTTCATCAAACACCTTTCGGACATATAATGCCTAAAGCTCAACTTTAGAGTGGCCAACTCTAAAATAGCATTAAAGGCACTCTACTAGCAATGAACAATATAGATCTACACTAGAACACCTTAGATCTAGCCTAATAACCCCATGAATCCTATAATGGATTACTCACTAATCACCATGATCACTCTTGAATCCATAAGATATTTAAGCTTAATCATGTAGAGAAAGAACGGAGATGAAATCAAACAATCAAGAACACAAAGATGAGATGAGATTATGATTCAAAGATAAATCTTTACTCAAAGGTTTGTGTTCTTAAAGAGAAAAATAACATAATCCCACTTAAGGGTTAACAAGAATATTTATACTAGGCTTAGAAAGCCTAGGAACATCATTAAAAATTACTAAAAAGTCCTTGGAGTCAATTAGGCTTCAACCAATGGGAAACAAGCTTTATTTTCGGTCAGGGGTTGAGCAAATGACCCGACCCGTTCCAACCATCCCGGTCCAATCTTGTTCTTGTCGTCGTCCGTCCCGACCGGGTTCAGCATCCCGGTCATCTGGCTGCGTCCTGCTCATGTTCTTCCCGACCGGGTGCGTGCAGCCGGTCCATCCTTCCAGGTCCAGACGCGTCTTGATTGTTGTCCAGCCGACCGGGTGTGTGCAACCGGTCCATTCTTCCCGGACGCTTCTCTTCCCGACCAGGTTCAGCATCCCGGTCTAGTCTCCCTGGTCCATCTTTCCCATCTCATGGGTTCACTTCTCTTTTCATGGCCAAACTTAAATCTTCACTTCTTTTTGGGTCATAAGGCTTCCAAACACTTCAAATCACACCAGAGCATACTCAAACACCTGATTAGGAAAAACGAATGCAAAATGGATCCTAAAAATGCCTAAACCTTAGCCTACAAGATAAAAAAATGCAATATAAAGATGGCTAAATCAATGAAAATGTGCAAGACATCAGTAACCTAATGAAACTGCCACTGAATATGGTATGAGGTTTACACTAGAACCAAGATCAAAAAGAGATCGAGGAAAGCGTACGTTTTGTATCTTGCAATCTAGGATGAAACTACCAGGGTCAGTTCTTTTGATTGAAGTTTCTCCTTGTATCATCGCACTTACTTCCTCTGACACCATCATCACGCTATGTTCCCCAGTTGGATAATTTGAAGACATCATATCTTTCATGTATTTCTTTACTGAGGGTGCTATCTTAATGGCATCACTGAGGGACAACTCAAGAGTGATTTTGTTGAAGGTCTTTTTGCATATTGCATGTTCCAATGCCTTCTTGGTCTGTAGTTTGTTTGGAAGAAATGGGGGTGGAGCTCTATAGACTCGCTCAGTTTCGGTAGGATGTACCTGGCGATCGTTAGTGCTACAAGACAGTCGATCATTTTCTTTCCTAATGGGTTGATCGATAATCGATTCATCTTGACGATTGATTTTGGTTTCATTTTCTGAATCCGAATCTCCTTTTTCTAAGTGTACAGTCTTTCCCTCATCCTTTTTATCCGGTGAGTTTCTTCTTTGTTTGGAGGTTTCTGAGTTTCTTCTATGTGGGATTAGAATTGCTTTTGCCTGCTTTTTCATGAGTGGTGATTTTTTTAATGCTGGCATCGTCTCTGGTATTTTCTGCAAGGCGTTTACCGCTTCGTAGCATTACGGCACAGACCTGGTGTTTTGCGCCAGGGTTAGCATTGGTTCTCCCAGGAAGACGACACATCTCTCTTTTTAAAGCAATTGCAAGGTTAGCTATCTGATCTTCCATTTCCCGAATATGTTCGATTAGGGAATCCATTTTCTTGTTCAATTTACCGTAAACGATATTTACTTTCCCGTTGAAATAAGATTTCATTTTACGATTCCCAGTAAAAGCTTGCTTGATACTGTATTTCTCTCTCCCAGTACGAGACTGCACACAGATTTCATAATCTCTTGTGAAGCTGTCGACGTTAAACACAGAATGAGGATCAGAAGGATCCATCTCTTCTGTAAAGTCGAGTTCATCTTCTGATTCAGGAGGAGCTTTGTCGTAGTCCTGACATAGGATGGATAGGTTACGATCTATTAGAAGGGAATGAAGTGAATTTATAGAATTCTTTATCTCTGCTAACTTAGTATCACCTTTTGAGTTATAGCTTTTTCTTTCTCTTCATTCATCTCTTCATAAGATCTTCCTGTTGCCATGTTTTCGATAAGGCGTCTTGCTTCTTCAGGATTTCTAGTAACAAAATTCCCTTTGCTTGCTGTATCAAATGTTGTTTTATAACTCAGAATAACACCTTTGTAAAAGATATTAAGGAATTGTGGTTCTAGATAACCATGATGGGGGCATTCGAGTTCATAACTCTTCAAACTTCCCAATGCATTTTTTGAACGATTCCTGAGGATTTTGGCGAAGGTGGAAATTTGCCTTCTTACCACCCAGTAACGAGTATCGTCGAAGAATTGCTTAAGAAAGACATTTCTAATCTCTTTCCAACAAGTCAGTGATCCTTTTGGTAGATGTTGGGGTCAAAAACGGTTATCTCGAAATCAACGGCTAAAATTATTTATCGTGCGCGGACTTTCCATAAAACAAGCGTCGAAAGCAAAACAAGTCGTATAGCTTAAAAAACTTATGTTAAAGTCGATCGTTCTTGTTTTACACGATAAACTTTACGAGAAAACCAACTCAGATTTAGTCGTAAAACTTCGATGATACAATCAAGAAGAACCGAGAGACATTAGGTCCGTAGCTGATATGACACGACCATACGAAAGTATACGGAAGAAACAAGAAGTAATCTAAGTTTGGACAGGTCGAACGACAAGGAATCCGCCTTGAAACTTCAAAGAGCCCGTTCTCTCAAACCGTGAGGACCCAGAAAATGAGCAAGATATCAAATCGAAGCCCTCGCCGAGACGCAGGTCACGGGCGGCTAGCCCCAGTGCTCTCTCTGGCTGCCGGGCGGCTAGCCCCCGTGCTGGTCCTGGCCGCCGGGAAACTTCAAAGAGCCCATTCTCTCAAACCGTGAGGACCTAGAAAACGAGCAAGATATCAAATCGAAGCCCTCGCCGAGATGCAGGTGCCGGGCGACTAGCGCCCGTGCTGGCTGTTGCCGCCGGGCGGCTAGCGCCCGTGCTGGCCGTGGCCGCCGGCGGCTAGCGCCCGTGCTGGCCGTGGCCGCTGGGCGGCTAGCCCCCGTACTGGCCGTGGCCGCCGGCGGCTAGCGCCCGTTCTGGCCGTGGCCGCCGGGCGGCTAGCGCCCGTGCTGGCCGTGGCCGCCGGGCGGCTAGCCCCCGTGCTGGCCGTGGCCGCCGGCGGCTAGCGCCCGTGCTGGCCATGGCCGCCGGGCGGCTAGCCCCGTGCTGGCTCGTGTCGTCGGGCGAAAAGCTTCCGTGCATAAATTCTAGGCCCCGGCCGTCAGAAGTCTGTACTTTGCGTCTTTCCCAAGTTTTCGCGGAACGAATCGTTGAGATTCCGCGTACAAAACTCCCGTTCTTACTCCAAACTAAGATCGTCGGAAACACTTCAGAAACTCGTAAGATATCAACGGGAAGGAAGATCTTAAATTCTTCGTGCGAAACAGTGATAGTTATCTTAAGACACCACTCATCTCAACTCTACGAAGGATTTAAGATCTTCCGAAGAAATCGTAGAAAACAACGGAAGTCCCAGAGACGGCCCGAAAGGGACCAAACGCGATCGGACAGTCCGCTTTTGATTATCTGAGATAGATACGACGATTTACGTTTATCTTTACATAACAAGATAAATGCTAAATTTCCAGAAGGATAAATGTCAAGTTTCCCGAAGATAAATGTCAAGTTTCCCGATAAACATGAACGCCGACGAAAATGGAAAAAGCCCGCTTCGCGGCCCAAAAGGAGAATAGACCGTCATAAGAAGGAGTATATAAAGGAGCTTTGGGAGAGAAGGAAAGGCAGAGCAAAAATCCTAGAGGGAAAGCAAATCCGAGATTGGAGACCTAGAGAGCTCCTGTTAGCTTAAGAACTTAGAATTTAGGCGGTAGACTAGCAAGGCAGGACCTAGAACGTCCGGCCGCCTCTCGTTCTATTTTCATCTTGTCCGCAGACTCATGTCTCTCTCGGAAGGATCTAACAATCCTTTTACTTAGAGTTCCGCACATAGAAACCCTAGGCATTATTCTCGACATGCCCGTTTCTATGACTAACGCTCGTACTAGACGAACTCCGCCAGGCAGTTCGATCTCTTGTTCAAACCCTTCCAACTGAACTACGTCCGACTTGATCCTCGAAAGGGGTACGTAGGCAGCCTTCCTTAAGGTCCAGTCTCAAATCTTAATAAAACCTTTCCGCATTTATTTGATCACTTGTCGTTGGTTGTCGCAGAGAATCCGGACCTTCAGGGAAAGTTAGGTTTACTTAGCTTTATTCCGATTTACTTAATAAAAATCGACAGTGCGAATTTCGGTTCCCACAGTTTGGCGCTAGAAGGAGGAGGGGACGGATTACTCTTACTCTTACGGCCGCAAAACGCTTGATCAAAGTAATGTCTGGAAATATGAAAGACAAACTCGCAGCTCACATCGACGCTGGTAAAACAACTTCAGCAGTGACTGCTCCTACGACCAACGCTTATGCAAACAGTTATATAAGATTATCATCTTACGGACAAACGTCCCGAGAACGGACCATCCCGACCAAGTTCGGGTCCTATCAGCAATGCACCCCGTCCAAGTTCCTGCAACACGATCCTCGGGTCCATGGACACAACCCCCCTCGCTTTGGATTATCAAAGAAAGACTTTGGGAGAATTTATAAAAGACTTGGTCATCGAGACGGATTGCTACCTGCCGTATAAAACGGCTATGGTTAGCTTGAACACTAGTCGCCTTAACTATACGGGGAATTGAAATCCTTTCGGAAAAACCAGCGTCACATCAACGGCTGTTTCTAAGGAAAAATCATAAAACCGTCTAAGTCACAAGACGGCCCAAAAGGCGCCCGGATCGCGGCTAAACGGCCCACATACGATTTTAGAGTAGGATCGAGCCCAAGACTGATATGACGGTCTAAATACCGAGTTTGAGAAATCTCAGCGAGTAGGGTTTCGAGTTTAAATGTTTTTTGAGAAACAGCGTTTCTAATGTTAAAATTTGATAACATTTTACGGAACACCTTTCGTAAAATAAATTCTCGATAATATTTTACAAGACAGCTTTTGCATGATTAAACTCGACAACATTTTACAAAACATTTTCCGTAAAATTAACTCGACAACATTTTGTAAAATAACTCTCGTAAAATAAAAAATCAACAACGTTCTAGGAAATGACTTCTTGCTGGGATCAAGATCGATTAAGATGAAATCGATACCTGAAGGTCCTCGGAAAAACCAAGTGTTGATCGAGAAACCTCAAGAGAAACCGAGAAAAACAGGCAAGTCCCGCGAGGAAGCACAGTCCCGGGAGGCTAGCCCCTGTGCTGGCCCTGGCCGCCGGGCGGCTAGCCCCCGTGCTGGCCCTGGCCGCCGGGCGCCTAGGCCCCGTGCTGTCCCTAGGCGCCGGGCGGCTAACGCGCCCGTGCTGTGCTGGTCGCCGGGCAACAAAACATTCGTCAAGCACGGCCAATCCTCGTAAAGATTGACCCAAATATTATCCAAACTAATTTTACGAAACAATTTCCGTAAAATTAACTCGACAACATTTTGTTGAATAACTCTCGTTAAATAAAAGCTGGGCAATATTTTACAAAACATCATTCGTGAAGTATAACAAGATCGTAAGCTTCTTGACCTGACCAGTTCGCTCATAGCTTGACGAAACAAGAAGCCCCACTCAAGTGACATCTTGCCATTCGTTTTCAGTTGTCTACCCACCTTAGCCTTCTTCGAGTTTCGCCTACTTCTCCTCCCTTTGCTTCAACGATTCTGGAACGATTCTGCACTGTTCCTTCAGGTTTCATCAAAAATTAATTCTCGATTCAGTATCAGACTTTTCGAAGACCTTTGACAATGAAACGGTAGAAGACAAAGAGGAACGGACATGAGGCAATCTCGAGTAATCAATGAGACTAAGGTACGTCCGACTTAGAAAATTTTATCAAGGTTTTAATTTTTTCGTAGGAAAGGAATGGGAACATCTTGTAAACTGCCGTAAAATTTAAGGAACTTAGAACCTAGGTGGATAGTCTAGCAAGCTAAGTCTTAGGCTTTTTCTTCCAGTTTCGTTCTATTGTTCCTTGACTGTCTAGGCAGAACGCGCAAACCGATCTAATCTCTCGATAAACCGAGAAACGATCGCCGCGCATCCTTGGCATACTCTTTCCGCTTCCGTGAGACTAATGGCACGACGGTGAGCTACAAAATTAACGAAATAACCTTCGGTAAAACTTCATGAGTAACCCGAAGCAACTTTTGCCAAAAAACGAAATCAATGCGGAAACATTTCCCGTGTAAACCACGGAAACAAGATTACGTTGACTATTTGCGATTTTCTATCTTCATGAAACCGGTCATCCATTACTTTCGTATAAACATGTTACACAAAAACATCATAAGGAAAACCAAGATCGGTCTCATGCAAAACGACATCGCAATACGGAAAATTACGTCCAAGCGGGAAATAACCCAAAACTGAATCCGAACGTGTTCTTCGTCGATTCCTTAAACTTTATTTCCTCGGATAAAATGAAACAATTTTCATGCGACCAAAGGAAACTTTATACGAAGCATCTATCGTATAACTGAAACCTAAAGTGGAAAATCGTTTCGAAAAGCCATCACCCATAACTTGGAAAACTCCGCTATGATTGGCATGTCTATCTCGACGAACTCTATTCGGCCCTCGGCCAACTACGTCTTTCCATAAAGTCCGGACCTGAATTCGGCATCACCATTAAGGACAATCGTGAACCAATATGACCTTAATGCGAAAGGATCGCGGTCTGATCGTTTACCAACTCCTTGGTTAAACGGCTGAACACAGCCTTCACGCCAAGACAAAACAGCTGAACGATCGCCGCTCCAATCACTTAAGGGCCAAACGATAATCCACGATTTGTCATAAAACGCCAAGTGACCATTACGCGAGCAACTCTGTCGCGTAGCCCAAAAGCGGAAATCATGCGATAAATTTCTCGTAATAAAATCAGTCCTAACAGCCATACGGTTAACGGAAAAATTTGAACTTAACATCGACTGATTAAGTTCTATACGCCCCGTAAACAAAGCATGAAAAGAAACACTCGTGACAAAGCTCCAAGAGTTATACGAGTCATCCTTAAAATCCCGGAAGGCCAACACTTCGCAAAGCAAAGCGAAGGTAGACGCTTCTCCCTGGGTCAAATATACGCGCCCCCTGTTCCTAATTCCTCGATCAAAATTTTATAACTTGCACGTCCAAACTGAAACAACAGTTTCTGACTACGGACATTCGCAAAACATCTCCAAGCCCGCGAACATTTGAAATGCGGCACAAGGGAAAATTAACTCGTACACATTTGAAATGTGTATGCTTGTATAATCCCACGTTTTTTGAAGAAACCGGATTTTCGAAACTCTTTACAAACACAGAAACCGAATTTTCGAAACTCTTCGCAAACAAACTCGCCAATCGCTAAACCGCCTCAACAATGGATCCAGTATCCACCAAATAAATCATAAACTATCGCCCGAAAACATTCCGCGATTTCTAAAAGCCCATAGTCCTTTATGGCATAATAAAAACAAACTTCAAAGCACTGCGAGACGTCGCTTCGTGCCTAAACATTCGTTTTTCGATTAAAACCTTCATACGCCTTCTAAACGGCATCATATCGTTGTTGCTGATCACAACAAACGAACTCTAACGTCCTAAACAGACAAGCCACCTAAGGGTAGGCTCTTTTACATCCGACAAGGATCCCATAGCGCGCTATACAAAAAATCCAAATTTGGTTCAGCACTTCGTAAAGGGAGTAGCTCGATTCGTGCCCAGACAAATCATATAAGCCGATACCACTTCGCGGATTTTAAAACGGTACAAATCAGGTTAAAATCCCAAACAGGCAAAACGAAAGCCGATTTGTCATCGCACAGCCTCAGTATGAGAGTAAACCTAGGTCTTGCCCTAAACCCAGCCTTGCTGGTATCTTAACATCTCATAGGCAAAGCGTCAACGACGCGAGATCCCAAAACTTGTCTCTTCACTCAAGTCTGTACGTTTTCACGAATTTTCGCGTAAATCGTAAACCGCAGGAAAATCTCGCTTTGTACAAACGACGGATACGGTGATCATCAGGGAGGCAGGAATGAGACGACAACTAACACCCTGTCCCTCTAACTTCGATAGACAGAAGTTCTGAAAATGCAACATTAATATTTTATAAAGATTGAGCCGCAGAGTTCAACAGATGCCCTGAAAAAGGCCGGGATTCGAAGCCACCAACAGCCAGTCCCGCAAATACACATCATCGCCTCTTAAACGGCCGAAACACAATCAAAATAAAAATCCCTAAAGGGATTGATAAACCTAGACGCTCCCCGGAGCATCACCTTCATCCTCAAAACTCACCCAAAGAAGGAACGGACTCACCGTCTGTAACACCCCCGAACCGTCCTAGACATAGGTCGAACCACCGGCCAACAATCAAACAAGAACATGACCGACGGAGCGACCAACGCCAAGGGTTCGAGATGAAAGGCCAACCGGCCAGCCAACAATCAAACAAGAACATGACTGACCGTCCAACCCAACACCGTGGTCCGGAAATGCTACGTGACGGGCTAGGGACGATCCGGTCAGAGTCACAAAATTTAGCCCACGACTTAGACCAGTTCATCCACTAACTCGTCCCGCTAACTCAAGGCATAAGGCTTTGCAACCCGTATCTAGAGTTAACGGTTTCCGTTAGATCGAGGCCTAAGGCTTTTCAACCCGTACAACGACCTAACGTTGTGTTAGACCGGAGTAGTCAAATATCAGAGTACTCATGAAGCGCATATAAAACAATTACTTTATTGATTCAAAGAAATATTCATACATTGAATAATTCGAGACCGGTCCCGGCCTAACGCCAAAATCGAGTCAACTAACGCAAATACAAAATACCGTTTACAAAAGGCATGCAAATCTACACCGGCGGTCCTAACGTCCAGCACCAAGCTATCCGATCGTCCTACTAAAGAAACCTGCAAAAAGGACAACGTAGATGGATGAGTAACCTAATGTTACTCAGTGAGCTGGCTACCTCTACCCCAACCTAGAACTAACCCAGACAACCCAAAATAACAATCAATATAGCCTTAGCAAGAAATCTAAACTAAGGCTACACAAACTGTTACTGAGTTAGACATGGCCTCCTGCCATTGCCTAACTTCGAGTAACAGGACCCTGCATGAAAAACAAGTCAACAACCAATCCCCTAGTTAACCATGTATACGCCTGAGTTCAATACTCGTGTAGTGTTAGACACCTAAACTATATAAGTATCATCAATCGGTCGACCAACAATCAGACAAGAACATGATCGGCCAACCAATGATACCACATAGCTTTGATATCCACCACCCTTCACAAGCAATCCTCCAGACACATACATGCCAACATCAGGCCTACACTAACCAATCAACAATCACAACTACTATCTAATAAACCGGTTACTAAGTTAGACTTGGCCTCCTGCCATGATCTAACTTCAAGTAACAGGAAACTGCAAGCAAACCAATCAACCACAATCACAATAACAAGATACTATTACTACGACTCGATCTAATACGTAACACCGTATATCGATGCTACACTAACTTGAGGGTTCCACCACCCTCTACGACACTCTAATAAAACACAACACTCTAACCAATACTCTAACCCGGGAAATGGTGATTTCGTGTTCATCCCCAAAATCGGCAACATCCTAACTTCCTACCACAAAGGCCAGAGGAGAGGAACTTTCAACCGACCGCAGCCCACAGTCCTTCGGGTCACCGCTCGACAGCCCACAGTCCTTCGGGTCACTGTCATATTACACCGTCGTGTAATCACTCAGCCATAGGCCATGATCCCGTCTCTCTGAGTCTTCCCGATCCAGCGAATAAGGGGTTCCTTAAACCCGCTAAATACGAGGCAGCGAGGAAACACTAATCAACCCTAAACAAGCCTAGTATGTGCGGGTTACGCACATACTGTCGGCAACACACACACAACACTATCCTAGACTCTAGACTCTACAACTAACAACTATTACCAGTAATCCGGCCTATATGGCCTAAGACTACTAATACCATCATCTAAAATACTAAACAACAATATCAAAAGTAAACAACTCAACCGGTTAGTCACTCCCTTACCAAGAGCTGACTAACCTCAATCAACAAGATTAAATAAACAAGCAAGCATTTAATCTAACAAGCAATCTACTCTAACCAAACCGTTACCCAGATAGTTAAGCCTCCTGCTATGAAACTATCTTTAAAGATAACGGGAACCTGCACTCAGCCAAATAACCAAGCAAGAATAGAAAACATGATGCACCCTAGTCCTAGTCCTAGTCAGGTTATTAACTCAGTCTTAATTCCATTCATCTCAGCTTAGCCCGTGCTAAACTGAGTCCAATTCACAAAAATAACCCTAAGGACTCTATCATGCAATAACGTGATCTAATCTAATCTATAAGCAACTCAATCTAACCTAAGTTCCAAGTGGAACTCAAACAAAACCAACTCACAGTGTTCTTTGCCGATAAGCAGCTGGTTGATCGGAGAGGGCTTAGCCAAAACCCAACCTCGAGATCTTGAATGGACCGGACTGGACTGATCTTGAACCTCCCATGATACTGGTATGGACAGAACTCAACTCGAGCAGAACCTCCCCTAGCTGCTGGACGATTTCTTCGGACTTTCGGCAGAGTATCGAGTTTCAAATCTTCGACTGAACTGAACCCATCTTGGACAGCACCTCCACTTGATCACCAGATAATATGGTAGACTTGGACGAATTGACTTGGACAGAGCCTTCCCTAGACACTCACTCGAAATCAGTAGAGAAACTGATCTCGAAAACTCTCTAAAACGCTCATCGGAACCTCTTGCTTTCTTTTTCTACTTTCTCTCTCTCTCTCTAGCAACGTTTGGGACTGATTTTGGTGTGTGTCTGATGAATGAAATGGGCAGGGGTCGTTGCCTATATATAGGATACACCAGCGAATCAGATCGAAGTTGGTGGCAGCGCGTGTGTTGCTTCACATGGCTCCGGTCGCATGTGTCGCGGCACCTCGTGCTCCACATGTCTGATGGCATGACCAGAGTGTCCTGCAGGGTGACACCACACCTTCCACATGTCTGATCCACGTTCTGAACTCATCCATTTCGACACCACAGCGCACACATGTCGATCTGCATGCTTCGATCGCAGGTTGCGCGGCACCTCGTGCTTCTGTGTGTCAAGCTGCATGTTCTGGCTGCATGCACAGCGACACCTCGAGCTTGTGTAGACACTCATCTGGTTAATGGATAGACATCACGTCCTGATCATTTAGATCAAGCCACCTCGAGCTTCTCGGTCCATTTGTGCGGTTTCGGTCTTTCCGGTGAATTTTCGACCCGCGATCAATCTTGAATATTTTTATGCTCCCGTTGTGATGCTCTGAATATTTTTAATAATCTCCTTAAGGATTCTGAACTTGAAGAAAAATATCTCCCGAGCCTCCGGCTTCCTCGAAAAATAGACAATACTGAAATTAGGGTTTTCGGCCAACTTCGGGTTTTCCCGTCGTGCTTGCTTCCCGTCATGCTTGCTTCCCGTCATGCTTAATTCCCGTCCTGCTTCCGACTTATAATGTCTCTTAAATAATATTCTGCTCTTACAAAGTCTCGGAGAAAACTTAGTGGCTAAGTCACGTCATGCTTCGAAAACGTCGAGCTTCTATCCCGTCGTGCTTCCAAAAATATTATGCATCCAAAACGACCGTCTGATCAATATAAGAAACTTCTAATAATGGTAGAGCAGCTTATCTGACTCCTGGTTCACTCACGATCAATTCTTCAATCATCTCGTACTTTGAAACTTCTCGATCAATCTTTGTCGCCCGCGTTTCGACCACTGAGTTGATGCTTGACCAATCTTCTATTTTCTCTGAACCATGTTGAGTTTGAAATGATCAAAACTCAAAATTCCTCCTCATCCTTTGATTCCCAAAAGCTTGGCTCCAAACTCTTACTTTGTCGATCTCGACCATTTTACCCCAAAGGGCGGGTTATCACATTCTCCCCCCCCCCTTAATAGAATTCGTCCTCGAATTCTTAGGTATGTAACTGCTCAGCTTCACGACATGCTCTCCCTGAATGACTATCTCTCCTTGGATCACTTCATTTCGCGGTCTTGATCACTTGATGTGCTTCTCATCGGTTTCTTTGGTCTCCATACTAGTCTCTGTCTCTCTTCAATAGAATGATTACTGCATCATCTTGCTTTGCCTCTGCCATAGCACTGATTTCCCATGATACTATCCTTTCCTTCAGATAGATCATTCTTGCTCCTGATACCCAGATACTGCTGAAGTCTTTTCCCAACGAAGTCTCGCTTCTTCCAATCTGTCCAGTCCATACCACTGTCCAGTCCTCTGAACCATATTCACTCTATCTCTTCGGCTTTGGGTTTTTGGCCTTGAACTCCTTTCACTTTAAGGTTTCCACAATTAAAGTGCCGATCAACGAACACACTTACAAGCTGCAACTAAAATAACACTCACACGCAAGTTAGTCAACAACTAACCCAACAAAATCTAACCACAACCTAACCGCAAATCTAACCAACAACCTAGCAATTCTAACCAGCAACCTAACAATTCTAGACTCCACTACCTAATCCTAATTACTAAAAACAACAAATCCTATCGCTGGACGTGACCGGTTTCCTAATGCCTTTTGTGACTCATTTGACTCGATAAAATATTTGAAAACCGATTAAATCATGAGTTCCGGAAGCATAGACGTAACCATGCTCTGATACCACCAATGTAACACCCCCGAACCGTCCTAGACATAGGTCGAACCACTGGCCAACAATCAAACAAGAACAAGACCGACGGAGCGACCAACGCCAAGGGTTGGAGATGAAAGGCCAACCGGCCAGCCAACAATCAAACAAGAACATGACTGACCGTCCAACCCAACACCGTGGTCCGGAAATGCTACGTGACGGGCTAGGGACGATCCGGTCAGAGTCACAAAATTTACCCCACGACTTAGACCAGTTCATCCACTAACTCGTCCCGCTAACTCAAGGCATAAGGCTTTGCAACCCGTATCTAGAGTTAACGGTTTCCGTTAGATCGAGGCCTAAGGCTTTTCAACCCGTACAACGACCTAACGTTGTGTTAGACCGGACTAGTCAAATATCAGAGTACTCATGAAGCGCATATAAAACAATAACTTTATTGATTCAAAGAAATATTCATACGTTGAATAATTCGAGACCGGTCCCAGCCTAACGCCAAAATCGAGTCAACTAACACAAATACAAAATACCGTTTACAAATGGCATGGAAATCTACACCGGCGGTCCTAACGTCCAGCACCAAGCTATCCGATCGTCCTACTAAAGAAACCTGCAAAAAGGACAACGGAGATGGATGAGTAACCTAATGTTACTCAGTGAGCTGGCTACCTCTACCCCAACCTAGAACTAACCCAGACAACCCAAAATAACAATCAATATAGCCTTAGCAAGAAATCTAAACTAAGGCTACACAAACTGTTACTGAGTTAGACATGGCCTCCTGCCATTGCCTAACTTCGAGTAACAGGACCCTGCATGAAAAACAAGTCAACAACCAATCCCCTAGTTAACCATGTATACGCCTGAGTTCAATACTCGTGTAGTGTTAGACACCTAGACTATATAAGTATCATCAATCGGTCGGCCAAAAATCAGACAAGAACATGATCGGCCAACCAATGATACCACATAGCTTTGATATCCACCACCCTTCACAAGCAATCCTTCAGACACATACATGCCAACATCAGGCCTACACTAACCAATCAACAATCACAACTACTATCTAATAAACCGGTTACTAAGTTAGACTTCGCCTCCTGCCATGATCTAACTTCAAGTAACAGGAAACTGCAAGCAAATCAATCAACCACAATCACAATAACAAGATACTATTACTACGACTCGATCTAATACGTAACACCGTATATCGATGCTACACTAACTTGAGGGTTCCACCACCCTCTACGACACTAATAAAACACAACACTCTAACCAATACTCTAACCCGGGAAATGGTGATTTCGTGTTCATCCCCAAAATCGGCAACATCCTAACTTCCTACCACAAAGGCCAGAAGAGAGGAACTTTCAACCGACCGCAGCCCACAGTCCTTCGGGTCACCGCTCGACAGCCCACAGTCCTTCGGGTCACTGTCATATTACACCGTCGTGTAATCACTCAGCCATAGGCCATGATCCCGTCTCTCTGAGTCTTCCCGATCCAGCGAATAAGGGGTTTCCTTAAACCCGCTAAATACGAGGCAGCGAGGAAACACTAATCAACCCTAAACAAGCCTAGTATGTGCGGGTTATGCACATACTGTCGGCAACACACACACAACACTATCCTAGACTCTAAACTCTACAACTAACAACTAGTCCCAGTAATTCGGCCTATATGGCCTAAGACTACTAATACCATCATCTAAAATACTAAACAACAATATCAACAATAAACAACTCAACCGGTTAGTCACTCCCTTACCAAGAGCTGACTAACCTCAATCAACAAGATTAAATAAACAAGCAAGCATTTAATCTAACAAGCAATCTACTCTAACCAAACCGTTACCCAGATAGTTAAGCCTCCTGCTATGAAACTATCTTTAAAGATAACGGGAACCTGCACTCAACCAAATAACCAAGCAAGAATAGAAAACATGATGCACCCTAGTCCTAATCCTAGTCAGGTTATTAACTCAGTATTAATTCCATTCATCTCAGCTTAGCCCGTGCTAAACTGAGTCCAATTCACAAAAATAACCCTAAGGACTCTATCATGCAATAACGTGATCTAATCTAATCTATAAGCAACTCAATCTAACCTAAGTTCCAAGTGGAACTCAAACAAAACCAACTCACAGTGTTCTTTGCCGATAAGCAGCTGGTTGATCGGAGAGGGCTTAGCCAAAACCCAACCTCGACATCTTGAATGGACCGGACTGGATTGATCTTGAACCTCCCATGATACTGGTCTGGACAGAACTCAACTCGAGCAGAACCTCCCCTAGCTGCTGGACGATTTCTTCGGACTTTCGGCAGAGTATCGAGTTTCAAATCTTCGACTGAACTGAACCCATCTTGGACAGCACCTCCACTTGATCACCAGATAATATGGTAGACTTGGACGAATTGACTTGGACAGAGCCTTCCCTAGACACTCACTCGAAATCAGTAGAGAAACTGATCTCGAAAACTCTCTAAAACGCTCATCGGAACCTCTTGCTTTCTTTTTCTACTTTCTCTCTCTCTCTCTAGGAACGTTTGGGACTGATTTTGGTGTGTGTCTGATGAATGAAATGGGCAGGGGTCGTTGCCTATATATAGGATACACCAGTGAATCAGATCGAAGTTGGTGGCAGCGCGTGTGTCGCTTCACATGGCTCCGGTCGCATGCGTCGCGGCACCTCGTGCTCCACATGTCTGATGGCATGACCAGAGTGTCCTGCAGGGTGACACCACACCTTCCACGTGTCTGATCCACGTTCTGAACTCATCCATTTCGACACCACAGCGCACACATGTCGATCTGCATGCTTGGTTGCGCGGCACCTCGTGCTTCTGTGTGTCAAGCTGCATGTTCTGGCTTCATGCACAGCGACACCTCGAGCTTGTGTAGACACTCAGCTTGTTAATGGATAGACATCGCGCCCTGATCACTTAGATCAAGCCACCTCGAGCTTCTCGGTCCATTTGTGCGATTTCGGTCTTTCCGGTGAATTTTCGACCCGCGATCAATCTTGAATATTTTTCTGCTCCCGTTGTGATGCTCTGAATATTTTTAATAATCTCCTTAAGGATTCTGAACTTGAAGAAAAATATCTCCCGAGCCTCCGGCTTCCTCGAAAAATAGACAATACTAAAATTAGGGTTTTCGGCCAACTTCGGGTTTTCCCGTCGTGCTTGCTTCCCGTCATGCTTGCTTCCCGTCATGCTTAAATCCCGTCCTGCTTCCGACTTATAATGTCTCTTAAATAATATTCTGCTCTTACGAAGTTTCGGAGAAAACTTAGTGGCTAAGTCACGTCATGCTTCGAAAACGTCGAGCTTCTATCCCGTCGTGCTTCCAAAAATATTATGCTTCCAAAACGACCGTCTGATCAATATAAGAAACTTCTAATAATGGTAGAGCAGCTTATCTGACTCCTGGTTCACTCACGATCAATTCTTCAATAATCTCGTACTTTGAAACTTCTCGATCAATCGTTGTCGCCCGCGTTTCGACCACTGAGTTGATGCTTGACCAATCTTCTATTTTCTCTGAACCATGTTGAGTTTGAAATGATCAACACTCAAAATTTCTCCTCATCCTTTGATTCCCAAAAGCTTGGCTCCAAACTCTGACTTTGTCGATCTCGACCATTTTACCCCAAAGGGCGGGTTATCACATTCTCCCCCCCCCCTTAATAGAATTCGTCCTCGAATTCTTAGGTGTGTAACTGCTCAGCTTCACGACATGCTCTCCCTGAATGACTATCTCTCCTTGGATCACTTCATTTCGCGGTCTTGATCACTTGATGTGCTTCTCATCGGTTTCTTTGGTCTCCATACTCGTCTCTGTCTCTCTTCAATAGAATGATCACTGCATCATCTTGCTTTGCCTCTGCCATAGCACTGATTTCCCATGATACTATCCTTTCCTTCAGATAGATCATTCTTGCTCCTGATACCCAGATACTGCTGAAGTCTTTTCCCAACGAAGTCTCGCTTCTTCCAATCTGTCCAGTCCATACCACTGTCCAGTCCTCTGAACCATCTTCACTCTATCTCTTCGGCTTTGGGTTTTTGGCCTTGAACTCCTTTTACTTTAAGTTTTCCACAATTAAAGTGCCGATCAACGAACACACTTACAAGCTGCAACTAAAATAACACTCACACGCAAGTTAGTCAACAACTAACCCAACAAAATCTAACCACAACCTAACCGCAAATCTAACCAACAACCTAGCAATTCTAACCAGCAACCTAACAATTCTAGACTCCACTACCTAATCCTAATTACTAAAAACAACAAATCCTATCGCTGGACGTGACCGGTTTCCTAATGCCTTTTGTGACTCATTTGACTCGATAAAATATTTGAAAACCGATTAAATCATGAGTTCCGGAAACATAGACGTAACCATGCTCTGATACCACCACTGTAACACCCCCGAACCGTCCTAGACATAGGTCGAACCACTGGCTAACAATCAAACAAGAACATGACCGACGGAGCGACCAACGCCAAGGGTTGGAGATGAAAGGCCAACCGGCCAGCCAACAATCAAACAAGAACATGACTGACCGTCCAACCCAACACCGTGGTCCGGAAATGCTACGTGACGGGCTAGGGACGATCCGGTCAGAGTCACAAAATTTACCCCACGACTTAGACCAGTTCATCCACTAACTCGTCCCGCTAACTCAAGGCATAAGGCTTTGCAACCCGTATCTAGAGTTAACGGTTTCCGTTAGATCGAGGCCTAAGGCTTTTCAACCCGTACAACGACCTAACGTTGTGTTAGACCGGACTAGTCAAATATCAGAGTACTCATGAAGCGCATATAAAACAATAACTTTATTGATTCAAAGAAATATTCATACGTTGAATAATTCGAGACCGGTCCCGGCCTAACGCCAAAATCGAGTCAACTAACACAAATACAAAATACCGTTTACAAATGGCATGCAAATCTACACCGGCGGTCCTAACGTCCAGCACCAAGCTATCCGATCGTCCTACTAAAGAAACCTGCAAAAAGGACAACGGAGATGGATGAGTAACCTAATGTTACTCAGTGAGCTGGCTACCTCTACCCCAACCTAGAACTAACCCAGACAACCCAAAATAACAATCAATATAGCCTTAGCAAGAAATCTAAACTAAGGCTACACAAACTGTTACTGAGTTAGACATGGCCTCCTGCCATTGTCTAACTTCGAGTAACAGGACCCTGCATGAAAAACAAGTCAACAACCAATCCCCTAGTTAACCATGTATACGCCTGAGTTCAATACTCGTGTAGTGTTAGACACCTAGACTATATAAGTATCATCAATCGGTCGACCAACAATCAGACAAGAACATGATCGGCCAACCAATGATACCACATAGCTTTGATATCCACCACCCTTCACAAGCAATCCTTCAGACACATACATGCCAACATCAGGCCTACACTAACCAATCAACAATCACAACTACTATCTAATAAACCGGTTACTAAGTTAGACTTGGCCTCCTGCCATGATCTAACTTCAAGTAACAGGAAACTGCAAGTAAATCAATCAACCACAATCACAATAACAAGATACTATTACTACGACTCGATCTAATACGTAACACCGTATATCGATGCTACACTAACTTGAGGGTTCGACCACCCTCTACGACACTAATAAAACACAACATTCTAACCAATACTCTAATCCGGGAAATGGTGATTTCGTGTTCATCCCCAAAATCGGCAACATCCTAACTTCCTACCACAAAGGCCAGAAGAGAGGAACTTTCAACCGACCGCAGCCCACAGTCCTTCGGGTCACCGCTCGACAGCCCACAGTCCTTCGGGTCACTGTCATATTACACCGTCGTGTAATCACTCAGCCATAGGCCATGATCCCGTCTCTCTGAGTCTTCCCGATCCAGCGAATAAGGGGTTTCCTTAAACCCGCTAAATACGAGGCAGCGAGGAAACACTAATCAACCCTAAACAAGCCTAGTATGTGCGGGTTACGCACATACTGTCGGCAACACACACACAACACTATCCTAGACTCTAAACTCTACAACTAACAACTAGTCCCAGTAATCCGGCCTATATGGCCTAAGACTACTAATACCATCATCTAAAATACTAAACAACAATATCAACAATAAACAACTCAACCGGTTAGTCACTCCCTTACCAAGAGCTGACTAACCTCAATCAACAAGATTAAATAAACAAGCAAGCATTTAATCTAACAAGCAATCTACTCTAACCAAACCGTTACCCAGATAGTTAAGCCTCCTGCTATGAAACTATCTTTAAAGATAACGGGAACCTGCACTCAACCAAATAACCAAGCAAGAATAGAAAACATGATGCACCCTAGTCCTAATCCTAGTCAGGTTATTAACTCAGTCTTAATTCCATTCATCTCAGCTTAGCCCGTGCTAAACTGAGTCCAATTCACAAAAATAACCCTAAGGACTCTATCATGCAATAACGTGATCTAATCTAATCTATAAGAAACTCAATCTAACCTAAGTTCCAAGTGGAACTCAAACAAAACCAACTCACAGTGTTCTTTGCCGATAAGCAGCTGGTTGATCGGAGAGGGCTTAGCCAAAACCCAACCTCGACATCTTGAATGGACCGGACTGGACTGATCTTGAACCTACCCTGATACTGGTCTGGACAGAACTCAACTCGAGCAGAACCTCCCCTAGCTGCTGGACGATTTCTTCGGACTTTCGGCAGAGTATCGAGTTTCAAATCTTCGACTGAACTGAACCCATTTTGGACAGCACCTCCACTTGATCACCAGATAATATGGTAGACTTGGACGAATTGACTTGGACAGAGCCTTCCCTAGACACTCACTCGAAATCAGTAGAGAAACTGATCTCGAAAACTCTCTAAAACGCTCGAAAAAGATCGGAACCTCTTGCTTTCTTTTTCTACTTTCTCTCTCTCTCTCTAGAAACGTTTGGGACTGATTTTGGTGTGTGTCTGATGAATGAAATGGGTAGGGGTCGTTGCCTATATATAGGATACACCAGCGAATCAGATTGAAGTTGGTGGCAGCGCGTGTGTCGCTTCGCATGGCTCCGGTTGAATGCGTCGCGGCACCTCGTGCTCCACATGTCTGATGGCATGACCAGAGTGTCCTGCAGGGTGACACCACACCTTCCACATGTCTGATCCACGTTCTGAACTCATCCATTTCGACACCACAGCGCTCACATGTCGATCTGCATGCTTCGATCGCAGGTTGCGCGGCACCTCGTGCTTCTGTGTGTCAAGCTGCATGTTCTGGCTTCATGCACAGCGACACCTCGAGCTTGTGTAGACACTCAGCTGTTTAATGGATAGACATCACGTCCTGATCACTTAGATCAAGCCACCTCGAGCTTCTCGGTCCATTTGTGTGGTTTCTGTCTTTCCGGTGAATTTTCGACCCGCGATCAATCTTGAATATTTTTCTGCTCCCGTTGTGATGCTCTGAATATTTTTAATAATCTCCCTAAGGATTCTGAACTTGAAGAAAAATATCTCCCGAGCCTCCGGCTTCCTCGAAAAATAGACAATACCGAAATTAGGGTTTTCGGCCAACTTCGGGGCTTCCCGTCATGCTTGCTTCCCGTCATGCTTAATTCCCATCCTGCTTCCGACTTATAATGTCTCTGAAATAATATTCTGCTCTTACGAAGTTTTGGAGAAAACTTAGTGGCTAAGTCACGTCATGCTTCGAAAATGTTGTTGGGGTCAAAAACGGTTATCTCGAAATCAACGGCTAAAAATATTTATCGTGCGCGGACTTTCCATAAAACAAGCGTCAAAAGCTTGGACAGGCCGAACGACAAGGAATCCGCCTTGAAACTTCAAAGAGTTCGTTCTCTCAAACCGTAAGGACCCAGAAAACGATCAAGATATCAAATCGAAGCCCTCGTCGAGACGCACGTGCTGGTCCTGGCCGCCGGTGGCTAGCCCCCGTGCTGGTCCTGGCCGCCGGGCGGTTAAGCCCCCGTGCTGGTCCTTACCGCCGGGAAACTTCAAAGAGCCCGTTCTCTCAAACCGTGAGGACCCAGAAAACGATCAACATATCAAATCGAAGCCCTCGTCGAGACGCACGTGCTGGTCCTAGCCGCCGGGTGGCTAGCCCCCGTGCTGGCCGTGGCCGCCGGCGGCTAGCGCCCGTGCTGGCCGTGGCCGCCGGGCGGCTAGCCCTGTGCTGGCCGTGGCCGCCGGGCGGCTAGCCCCGTGCTGGCCGTGGCCGCCGGCGGTTAGCGCCCGTGCTGGCCGTGGCCGCCGGGCGGCTAGCCCCGTGCTGGTCGTGGCCGGCGGCGGCTAGCGCCCGTGCTGGCCATGGCTGCCGGGCGGCTAGCCCCGTGCTAGCTTGGGTCTTCGGATAACGATCTTCGGTACACGAATCCCAGTCCCCGGCAGTCTGAAGTTTGTACTTTGAGTTTTTCTCAAGTCCTCGCAGGACGAATCATCGAGATTCCGTGTACGAAACTCCGGTCCTTACTCCAATCAAAGACCGTCGGAAACATTTCGGAAACTCGTAAGATATCGACGGGAAGGAAGATCTTAGATTCTTCGTACGAAACAGCGATGGTCATCTTAAAACACCACTCGTCTCAACTCTACGAATGAACGAGGAACTTCCAAAGAGATTGTAGAAAACAACGGAAGTCCTAGAGACGGCCCGGAAGGGACCAAACGCGATCGGACAGTCTGTCTACGATTATCTGAGATGTATACGACGATTTACGTTTATCTTTACGTAGCAGGATAAATGTTAAATTTCCGGAAGGATAAATGTCAAGTTTCCCGAAAAGCGTGGAGGCCGACGAAAATGGAAAGAAGCCCGCCCTGCGGCCCTGAAGAAGAATACACCGTCATAAGAAGGAGTATATAAAGGAGCTTTGGGAGAGGAAGAAAGGCAGAGCGAAAATCATTAAGAGAGAGAGAAATCCGAGATTGGAGACCTAGAAAGCTCCTGTTAGGTTAAGAACTTAGAATTTAGGCGGTAGACTAGCAAGATAGGACCTAGAACGTCCGGCCGCCTCTCGTTCTATTTTCATCTTGTCCGCAGGCTCCTGTCTCTCTCGGAAGGATCTAACAATCCTTTTACTTAGAGTTCCGCACATAGAAACCCTAGGCGTTATTCTCGACACGCCCGTTTCTATGACAAACGCTCGTACTAGACGAACTCCGCCAGGCAGTTCGATCTCTTGTTCAAATCTTTCTAAAATAACTACGTCCGACTTGATCCTCGAAAGGGGTACGTAGGCAGCCTTTCTCAAGGTCCAGTCCCAACTCTTAACAAAACCCTTGTGGTACTCAGAGTTCCGCACATAGAAACCCTAGGCATTATTCTCGACATGCCCGTTTCTATGACTAACGCTCGTACTAGACGAACTCCGCCAGGCAGTTCGATCTCTTGTTCAAACAACTCCAACTGAACTACGTCCGACTTGATCCTCGAAAGGGGTACGTAGGCAGCCTTCCTTAAGGTCCAGTCTCAAATCTTAATAAAACCTTTCCGCATTTATTTGATCACTTGTCGTTGGTTGTCGCAGAGAATCCGGACCTTCAGGGAAAGTTAGGTTTACTTAGCTTTCCTCCGATTTACTTAATAAAAATCGACAGTGCGAATTTCGGTTCCCACAGTTTGGCGCTAGAAGGAGGGGAGGTCGGATTCTCTTACTCAAAAACCTACGATTGGTAACAACAGCATGGCCACATCACCTGTCCGCAACATCGTGTCATTCGTGGACAGAGCAACGGCTGGTCAAGCCAAACCTCACGACGAACTCCTCGTTATCAGACTAACGATCCAGGACATCGACGTAGCAAGAATATTGGTCGACACCGGATGCTCGACAAATATTATATATAAGAACACTCTCGAGAGGATGGGAATCGACCTAAACACTATCACGGACGATCCCAATCTGATAATCGGACTCTCAGGGAACATCACAATGACCCTCGGCTCGGTCGATCTTTCGGTCAGAGCCGGGAGCGTCACAAAGATAGCAGGATTTATGGTAGTCGACGGTCCAGCAGCATATAACGCGATCGTCGGGACTCCGTGGTTAAATACCATGCGAGCGATCCCCTCGACTTCCCATCTGTGCCTCAAATTTCCGACCCTCTCCGGAGTGGAAACGATACAAGGAGATCGTAAAGCGCCGCAAGTCTGCTTGGCCGCTGGGTTAAAACAGAAAAACTCTGAGTCCGAAACTAAACCAAAAAAGCAAGCAACTCACGAACCAGCATCGCAGGACCCTCCAGAAATCTTCTGGCAGTCGCAAAGAGCTGAGGTCCTGGAAGGAAAACGTGAGCCCACTTGCGAACCAGTAATTTCGGTCTGCCTCGACGAGACTAACCCAGAGCGGTGCGTGGAGATTGGAGCCAATCTCCGCAATCTATTGAAAGCAGAACTCACCGCATGTCTCAAGAAGAACCTTAACACGTTTGCTTGGGCTGCGGGAGATATGCCGGGAATCGACATCAACGTAACATGTCACGAACTCAACATCGATCCAACTCATAAACCCGTAAAACAAAAGAGGCGAAAGCTAGGCCCCGAACGGGCAACTGCGGTTAATGAGGAAGTCGAAAGACTCCTCAAAGTTGGATCAATAACAGAAGTAAGATATTCCGACTGGCTCGCCAATCCCGTCGTCGTCAAGAAGAAAAACGGGAAATGGCGAGTGTGCGTCGACTTTACTGATCTCAACAAAGCATGCCCGAAGGATTGTTTTCCGCTTCCGCACATCGACCGTCTGGTCGAGGCAACCGCAGGAAACAAACTCCTATCGTCCATGGACACAACCCCCCTCGTTTGGGATTATCGAAGAAAGACTTCGGTAAAATTCATAAAAAGACTTGGTAGTGGAGACGGATTCCTGCCTGCCGTATAAAACGGCTATGGTTAGCTTGAACACCAGTTGCCTTAACTATACGGGGAATTGAAATCCTTTCGGAAAAACCAGCGTCACATCGACGGCTTTTTCTAAAGAAAAATCGTAAAAACGTCTAAGGCCCAAGACAGCCCAAAAGGGGCCCGAATCACGGCTAAACGACCCACATACGATTTTAGGAAGGATCGAGCCCAAAGCTGATATGACGGTCTGATTACCAAGTAGAGTTTCGACTGAAAATACTTTTTAGAATTTCTCCTGGAAATCGCGGAGAAACCCCAAACTACTCATAAAACAGAAAGCACGACTGATCGG
This sequence comes from Raphanus raphanistrum subsp. raphanistrum, assembly GCA_019706035.1. Classification (NCBI taxonomy): domain Eukaryota; kingdom Viridiplantae; phylum Streptophyta; class Magnoliopsida; order Brassicales; family Brassicaceae; genus Raphanus; species Raphanus raphanistrum. The sequence continues at coordinate 7,844,130 of CM033986.1, read as the reverse complement.
GTTACCAATCAGCGTTTCTAATGATAAAATTCGATAACATTTTACGGAACACCTTTCGTAAAATAAATTTTCGAAAATATTTCACGAGACAGCTTTTGCATGATTAAACTCGACAACATTTTACAAAACAGTTTCCGTAAAATTAACTCGACAACATTTTGTGAAATAACTCTCGTAAAATAAAAGGTCAACAACGTTCTAAGAAACATTTTCTACACAAGGAAAAACCTACGGAAAACAAACAAGAACGCAAAAACACGCACAAGCCGAAGGAACCGAGCAACCGACTCCGGTCGTGGCCGTGGCCGCCGGGCGGCTAGCCCCGTGCTGGCCGTGGCCGCCGGCGGCTAGCGCCCGTGCTGGCCGTGGCCGCCAGGCGGCTAGCCCCGTGCTGGCCGTGGCCGCCGGGCGGCTAGCCCCGTGCTGGCCGTGGCCGCCGGCGGCTAGCGCCCGTGCTGGCCGTGGCCGGCGGCGGCTAGCCCCGTGCTGGCCGTGGCCGCCGGCGGCTAGCGCCTGTGCTGGCCGTGGCCGCCGGGCGGCTAGCCCCGCGCTGGCCGTGGCCGCCGGCGGCTAGCGCCCGTGCTGGCCGTGGTCGCCGGGCGGCTAGCCCCGTGCTGGCTCGGGTCGTCGGACGGCTAGTCTTCGTGCGTAAGTTCTAGGCCCCCAGGTCGTCAGAAATCCGTGTTTTGCGACTTTCCGAGATCCCGCAAACAAAACTCCTTTTCTTGCTCCAAGATTTCGAAGAACCCATAAGACGTCAACGGACAGGAAGACTTCGTATAAAACGGTGATGGTTATCTTAAAACACCATTTGCCTCGGCAATGGATCGAAGATCTTCCGAAAGACTCGACATCCATGTGTTGGCTAGCCCCCGTGCTGCCTCTAGGCGCCGGACGACTAGCGCACCCGTACTGCGCTGGTTATCGGGCGACACAACATTCGTCAAGCACGGCAAATCCTCGCAAAACTATTCCGACGATAGTCCAATCCAATACTTTGCACCTTTCGTAAAATAATCCTAGACAATACTTCACGAGACAGCTTCTGCGCGACTAAACTTGACAACATTTTACGAAACAGTTTCTGTAAAATTAACTCGACAACATTTTGTTGAAAAACTCTCGTAAAGTAAAAGCTCGGCAATATTTTACGAAATATCATTCGTAAAGAAAAACAATATCATAAGCTTCTTGACCTGACCAGTTCACTCATAGCTTGACGAAATATCAAGCCTCACTCAAGTGACGTCTTGCCAATCATTTTCGCTTGTCCGCCCACCTTAGCCTTCTTCGAGTTTCGCCTACTTCTCCTCCCTTTGCTTCAACGATTCTGCACTATTCCTTCGGGTACATGGTCGATTTAACCAGCAGTACGAAGAAACGAGGATATGAACTTAGGCGAAGACCTTTGACAATAAAACGTTAGAAGACAAAGAGGAACGGACATGAGGCAATCTCGAGTAATCAATGAGACTAAGGTACGTCCGACTTAGAAAATTTTATCATAGGAAAGGAATGGGAACGTCTTGTAAACCGCCGTAAAATTTAGGGAACTTAGGACCTAGGTGGAAAGTCTAGCAAGCTAAGTCTTAGGCATTTTCTTCCAGTTTTGTTCTATTGTTTCTTGACTTGCTAGGCAGAACACGCAAACCGATCTAATCTCTCGAAAATCCGAGAAACGATCGCCGCGCATCCCTGGCATACTCGTTTCGCTTCCGTGAGACTAATGGCTCGACGGTGAGCTACAAAATTAACGAAATAACCTTCGGTAAAACTTCATGAGTAACCCGAAGCAACTTTCGCCAAAAAAAGAAAAAAAAAAAAAAAAAAAAAAAGAGACAATCCACGATTTGTCGTAAAACGTCAAACGGATATTATGCAAGCAGTTTGTCGTATAACCCAAAATCGGAAATCATACGATAACGAAACTCGATCCTAACAACCAAATGGTTAAACGGAAAATCTTAAACTTATCATCAAATCGATTAAGTTATATACGCCCCATAAAACGCGACACGAAAAGAAACGCTCGTAGCAAAGCTCCTAGAGCTATACGAGTCATTCTTACAAAAACTAATCTCAGAAGGCCAACACTTCACGAAACATAGTGAAGTTAGACGCTTCCCTCCTGGTAAAATTTACGCGACCCTTTGGTCCTAAATCCTCAACACAATTCGCCAACTACTAAACGGCGGCGACAACGGATCCAGTATCCATAAAACGATTATCACATCCAGACACATGTCTCTCATCGCTTACACCTAAAATCGCTCGCTAAAAAGTAGCATACGGACCAAGCGACAAAATCACAATCCGAAGTGACTACTCGGATTCTATCCTTAACACTTGACGAAAGTATAAATCAAATCATAAGCGAAAGCCCGTAATCCTCTTATGGCATGAGAAAAATAAAATCGCAGCACTGCGAGACGTCGCTTCGTGCTCGGATAAACATTTTTCGATAAAAAATTCATACACCTTCAAAACGGCATCATTTCGTTGTTGCTGATCACAACAAACGAACTCTAACGTCCTAAACAGACAAGCCACCTAAGGGTAGGCTCTTTTACATCCGACAAGGATCCCATAGCGCGCTATACAAAAAATCCAAATTTGGTTCAGCACTTCGTAAAGGAAGTAGCTCGATTCGTGCCCATACAAATCATATAAGCCGATACCACTTCGCGGATTTTAAAACGGTACGAATCAGGTTAAAATCACGAACAGGCAAAACGAAAGCCGATTTGTCATCGCACAGCCTCAGTCTGAGAGTAAACCTAGGTCGTGCCCTAAACCCAGCCTTGCTGGTATCTTAACATCTCATAGGCAAAGCGTCAACGACGCGAGATCCCAAAACTTGTCTCTTCACTTAAGTCTGTACGTTTCCACGAATTTTCGCGTAAATCGTAAACTGCAGGAAAATCTCGCTTTGTACAAACTACGGATAAGGTGATCGTCAGGGAGGCAGGAATGAGACGACAACTCACACCCTGCCCCTCTAACTTCGACAAACAGAAGTTCTAAAACGCAAAATATTTTATAAACGCGTACCGCGAATTCAATACAGCGGCCTAAAAAGGGCAGGGATTCAAAGCCACCAACGGCCAGTCCCGAAATCATACATGATGGCCAACCAACGGCCGAAATACAATCAAAATAAAAATCCCTTCAGGGATTGATCAACCTAGGCATCCTCCGGGACACCGCCTTCGTCCTCCGACTCACCCAAAGTAGGAACGGTCTCACCGTCGCCTCCATTGGTCGCACCACCGCTGCATGTCTTATATGCGCCGGCTTCGCAATCCTTGACTGCGTGGTCCTGGTCCTCCGAACCCTCCGAATCCAGGACAAGGGTGCACACGGATTTCAGACCAGCGAGAATCGAGTCGAAGTTGAGCAACGAACTCACGGTCTTCCCGACATCACGTTCGAGATCGCCAATCAAAGGTGATGTGGATTTCCGCAATGGAATACTATTAGCCAAAGATTTCGATTTTCAACTCATAATCTTCCGCCCGCAAGATCGTATCCGCGTCTTACAGGCTGGGGGGCTAACTGTTGGGGTCAAAAACGGTTATCTCGAAATCAACGGCTAAAAATATTTATCGTGCGCGGACTTTCCATAAAACAAGCGTCAAAAGCTTGGACAGGCCGAACGACAAGGAATCCGCCTTGAAACTTCAAAGAGCTCGTTCTCTCAAACCGTAAGGACCCAGAAAACGATCAAGATATCAAATCGAAGCCCTCGTCGAGACGCACGTGCTGGTCCTGGCCGCCGGCGGCTAGCCCCCGTGCTGGTCCTGGCCGCCGGGCGGTTAAGCCACCGTGCTGGTCCTTACCGCCGGGAAACTTCAAAGAGCCCGTTCTCTCAAACCGTGAGGACCCAGAAAACGATCAACATATCAAATCGAAGCCCTCGTCAAGACGCACGTGCTGGTCGTAGCCGCCGGGCGGCTAGCCCCCGTGCTGGCCGTGGCCGCCGGCGGCTAGCGCCCGTGCTGGCCGTGGCCGCCGGGCGGCTAGCCCCGTGCTGGCCGTGGCCGCCGGCGGCTAGCGCCCGTGCTGGCCGTGGCCGCCGGGCGGCTAGCCCCGTGCTGGCCGTGGCCGCTGTTGGGGTCAAAATCGGTCAAGACGAAATCGATGTCCGAAAGTCTCGGAAAAACATGAAAAATGTTAAAGCAACCTCGAGAGACTAATTGTTAATCGAGAAACCTTAAGAAAAAATTAAGTTCGAGATTCATCGTCTCGAAATCAACTGCTAGAAACATTTTCTACACAAGGAAAAACCTACGGAAAACTAAAAACGCAAGAAAACACGAACACACGAAGGAACCGAGCAGCCAAAACCTAACGTGGCCGTGGCCGCCGGGCGGCTAGCCCCGTGCTGGCCGTGGCCGCCGGCGGCTAGCGCCCGTGCTGGCCGTGGCCGCCGGGCGGCTAGCCCCGTGCTGGCCGTGGCCGCCGGCGGCTAGCGCCCGTGCTGGCCGTGGCCGCCGGGGGGCTAGCCCCGTGCTGGCCGTGGCCGCCGGCGGCTAGCGCCCGTGCTGGCCGTGGCCGCCGGGCGGCTAGCCCTGTGCTGGCCGTGGCCGCCGGCGGCTAGCGCCCGTGCTGGCCGTGGTCGCCGGGCGGCTAGCCCCGTGCTGGCTCGGGTCGTCGGACGGCTAGTCTTCGTGTGTAAGGTCCAAGCCTCCGGGTCGCCAGAAATCCGTGTTTCGCGACTTTCCGAGTCCTTGCAAATAAAACTCCTTTTTCTATTCCGGGATTTCTAAAAACCCCTAAGACGTCAACGGATAGGAAGACTTCGTATAAAACGGTGATGGTTATCTTACAACACCATTCACCTTAGCAATGGATCGAAGATCTTCCGAAAAGACTTGACATCCAAGTAGGAGCATCCTTTTAGAGAAATCGTAGAAAAACAGCGGAAGACCGGAATGCGGCCCGAAAGGGACCAACTCCGATCGGACAACCAGTTTACGATTTTCTAAAAGGATAGATGCGACGGTTTACAATTATCTTCGCCTGACAAGATAAATGTTAAACTGCCAAAAAGATAAATGTCAACTTTCCGAAAAGATAAATGTCAACTTTCCCGATAAGCACGAAAGCCGACGAAAATGGAAAAAGTCCAGCCCACGGCAGACTCAGCCCATCAACGATAGACCGTCCTATGGGAGTATATAAGCAATGCTAGGAGCAGAGGAAGGGGGATCCGAAATCAGAAGAAAGAAACTACTCCAGAGCAATTTAGAACTTAGGCGCTTATTTCCTTTTTTAGCGAGCTGCGACTCAACTAGGTTAGATCTAGGTTCTAAGACTAGCGACGATCGACAGCTCTTGTGGCCGAGATCTCGACCTGTTGTCCAAACATTCTCCGCAGATTCGGAAATAAGATTCTTTCTTTTTGCTCTATTCATTTTACGCATTTATTCTCGTATTAGACTTGTTTTAACTTTGTCGTGCGTGGCCCAGCAGATAGCCGGGATCCTCGGGGAAAACTAGGTCAACTTAGTTTTCCTACGTTTTTACTTACTTAAAATCGACAGTGCGAATTTCGGTTCCCACAGTTTGGCGCTAGAAGGAGGATGATTCACGGCTTTATCTTTCTCGCAACTACGCACGCCCAGTTAAGCATGTCTGTTGACGCGGAAAAAGACCAGCAAACACACGACGGACCAGCCGTCGATGTCAACGCTGAGAAAACTCCTGCTGGAAACGTATCGACGGTCACTGCCGAGGCAAACACCGCGATGCTGGACCAGATGAAGGAACTGTTCGCCACCGCCCAGAAACGGTCGGAAGAACAGGAGAAACTAATGACTTCACTCGCTAAACAGGTCGATACCTTAACAGCGAAAAGCAAACTCCCGCGCGGATCCACCAAGGTGAGGCGTGTCAGGAGGCTTGACTTCGGAACTTCCGAAGATCAAGAAAAAGATGCCGACGTCCACCACAGAAGGACCCGAAGTCGAAAGAATCAATCTGGATATCAGCGATCAGTCGGATCCGTCCAACGAAGATGCCGACGTCCACCACAGAAGGACCCGAAGTCAGTCAGCTCGACTAGCGGCAGCCTTCGAAAAACCCATGACAGAAGAGGAAGAAGACCTCTACTGGTCAGAGCAAGAAAGGTTGGCTGAGGATCAGACTCGGGCCTATCGCCGCCAGCGTAGACAGAAGAGCGCGAACGGCACCGACGAGATTCACGATCTCCGCGAGTACATCGCTAAAACTGCAGCCGAGGTGAAAGCGGTAAAATCGCAGATTCACCATGCAACCAGTACTGCCCCCGAGATCGACCTGCTCCTCGAGGAGTCAAGAAAAACTCCATTCACCTCTCGAATCACGGAGGCACGAGTCTCGGATCCTGGGAAAATAAAGCTTCCTACCTACGATGGAACCACAGACCCAAAGGCACATCTGCAGTCTTTCCAGATTGCAATGGCAAGGTCTAAACTTCCGGAGCGGGAAAAAGACGTCGGCTGCTGTCTCCTATTCGTTGAGAACCTCAGAGGTGCTGCTCTCGAGTGGTTCTCACACTTGAAAAGAAATTCCATCGGAAGTTTCCGCCAGCTTGCTTCGGCTTTTCTGAAGCAATTCTCCATGTTCATGGACAGGGAAACTTCCGACGTGGACCTTTGGAGTCTGATTCAAAAGGAAGACGAACCACTCCGCGACTACATACGGAGGTTCAAACTCGTGATGTCCAGGGTAACAGGCCTCAGCGACAGAGTCGCCATCGATGCCCTGAGAAAGAACCTCTGGTACAAGTTGAAGTTCCGAAAGTGGATCTCTCTGGAAAGGCCACGTACCATCCAGGACACTCTCCACAAAGCGACGGATTTCATCATCATGGAAGAAGAGATGAAAATCCTAGCGCAAAAGCATGGACCGCCAAAAGCGTCCGGCAAGAAGAAGACTTCTCGTAACGACAAGTATGTCCATCACGAGGGGGAAGACGTCCAGGGCGAGCATAACTACGCCGTTAATTCCGAACAAGGAAAGACCAACGGAAACACCTGGACGCGGAACTCGTACAAGGACAATTCCAGCTGCGAGTTCCATCAGACGAGAGGTCACTCCACCGCCAACTGCAAAGTCCTCGGCGCCAGGCTCATAATGAAGCTGCTCGACGGCAAACTAGCAACGGTCAGGAGCGTGAAAGACCTCATCTTAGATTCTGACCGTCCGCCGAAGACTGATGGAGCCAATCCCGGGAATAACACTCCTGGGACTCAATCGGGCGAAAAACGCGAACGGAGACAAGACGGCGAAGGAAACAACAACAACCGCCAAAGGGTCAATATGATCATCGGAGGATCGCACTTTTTCCAGGACTCCGTTTCGTCAATCAAAGCCTACGGACGGAAGGCCGAAACAGGTCCCGGATGGTCTCCAGAGGATGACGTTCCCGATCACGCGATCATCTTCGAAGAACAGGATACGGTCGGACTCGATAAACCCCACTACGATCCCCTAGTCATCGACTTGGTGATTCAGGATCTCGAAGTCGGCCGCATCCTCATCGACACAGCGAGCACGGTCAATATCATGTTCCGCGACACTCTGCAGAGGATGAACATACCCCTCGGAGAAGTCATCCCAGAACCAAGACCATTAACTGGATTCTCGGGCGTCGCATCCATGACCCTCGGAAAAATCAGACTCCCGGTCATGGCTAAAGAAGTCACGAAGATCGTCGAATTCGCGGTAGTGGATAACCCGGCTATCTATAACGCCATAATGGGAACCCCTTGGATAAATGCCATGAAGGCGGTTCCGTCCACTTACCATCTCGGCGTCAAGTTTCCAACACCAACTGGAACTGCGGTAATCTGGGGAAGCCAAAAACAGTCGCGACTCTGCTTCCTAGCCGAACATAAACTTCGCAGCAATCGGAACGCCCCAGTAGCTAACCCGAAGCGAACCAAGAAGAACCTGAGTATCTCCGGGAACTCAGCAGAAAACAACTCGGGTCTGTCCGAACAGGCAACAACTCAGGATAGCGAAAAAATCCTCGAGACCATCGCCGAAAAAAACAGACGACCCAACTCCCGACGCGACCACCGACTTAGCTGAAACAGTCAAGGCGCCGGAAACCGTGGAGTAATAGCAACCGTGTCAGAAACAGAACTACGAGATGGCTTGATCCTCGCAAGAGGTACGTAGGCAGCTCGTCGCAACCCGACAAGTTCAGCTATCCCCCTCACCAAAAAGGGGGGGGGGGAAGATAGGGACAGACATCCTTGTACTCCCGCAAAAATGCTTTTCATGTAATCTACATTATGAATAAAAATCTTCTTTTTATTTCAAATGCTTACTCAGACGCATAAACGTTACGGAAAACGAAAATCATGTCTTTGGGGAACGCGAGACGTCGTTAGTTCCCGAAAAATCTTGATTTTCCTTTCTCCTCCAAATAGTCCATCCGCGACTCTAAAGACACCACCAAACAGTCCATCCGCGACTCTAAAACTCGTTTCCGTCGATTGGCCCCGACGGAAAAATAGAAATGTTTCACTCAATCAAATTCGTAGTCCGGCTTCTAACGAAGTCCTTTTTGCATCCGACAAGGATATCATAGCGCGCTATACAAAAAATCCAAATTTTGGTTAGCTCTTCGTAAAGGAAGTAGCTCGACTCGTATCCAAACGAATCATATAAGCCGATAAGCACTTCGCAGATTCTAGAACGGTACGAGTCAGGTCAAAATCGCAAACAAGCAAAACGAAAGCCGATTTGTCATCGCACAGCTTCAGTCCGAAAGTAGACCTAGGTCTTGCCCTAAACCCAGCCTTGCTGGTATCTAAGACATCTCACAGGCATAAGTATCCAGAATACGAGATCCCAAAAGTTGCCTCTTATCGCTTACAAACCTAACGTTCGCTACAAAGTGACCTACGGACCTAGCGACAAAAAGAAGAGATTGAATGCGAAGTGACTACACGTATTCAAACCCTCTACACTTGACGAAAGTATAAATCAAAACGCATATTTCATAAAAACATTTATAACAGGGATCCGAAAGCCACCAACGGCTGATCCCGAAAAACATAAAGTCACGCGACCTCCTAAGGGTCGCAACACATACATACAAACGGCCACACTTGGCCAATCATAAGTTATAATCAAATGCATAGCAGTCGGTTAGAGATATTCCGAACGAAGAGTCGGGCTGGTCGACCTCCTCATCCCCGTCGCCCGCGTTTGGGTCCTCGCCTACATCCGCCGTATCCTCCGAGACCTGGATAGGATTCCACAGTTCTCGAATTCTTCCTTCAATCGGAGGAACAAAGGATTCGGCGTTGGCACATATCCTCATCGAGCCATCCATCGTGGCGAGTTCGCCGGAAAGAGAGAAGTCCCCACGCTGCATCTTGCCGAGGGTACCGACCGAACCACGGCACTCGCGAAAATCACCTACAAAGTCCTGAGCCTCTTTGTACGCTTCGAACTCAGTAGAAAAAATTTCAGCCCTTCGGTTCATTTCGGCGGCAGCTCTTCTCCGTCCGCTCCTCTCCGCGCGAACAAGGGCTCGAGCCTGGACTTTGGCTTGCCGGCGGTTTTGCTCCTCCACCTCCAATCGATACTTAGCAAATTCCCTTGCCGTTTCCTCCGCTTTGAAACGGGCCAACCGGGCGGTGCGGAAACTCCCATCAATCGATGCATTCCAAACTCTCACGGCCTGCAAAGAAGCCAAGGTCAAATAAAAAGAAAAAGAGGAGTTACTCAGGTTTCAAAAACAAACCTCGTTGACCAAGCGAGCACCCTCCGCAGTCACTTTGTCCCTTTCCTCGTTGTCCAAAGACTCGTCACGGGAAAACGCCGGAGGGAGTTCGTCAAAGAAGTCACCCGGGGGAGGAACATCCCGATTCTCTGAGGTAAAGCCACGGTCGTATCTCGGCGTCGCACCATCTCCCGACGAGGCCTCAAAAGCGATCCCTTTATCTTTACGAGGTCTCCGCCTCTGCCTTAAAGGGGCAAAAACTTAGGACCTATCGTTGACACAGGGACGTGTACCACCTCGCGATCGGAAAAGCGCGACCGCCCCTCGAATCCGGTCGAGAGTGAAGGAGTTCCAGGAACAAGGCCTCGACCTAAAAAGATCCCTCCTGACCGCAAGATCGGAAGGAACATGCGCGAGACACCTGTTCTCTAAAAAAAAAAAAAAAAAACACACGTTCAATATTCGCCTTTTGAATGTTAAAAGAGGGGATGCAATAATTTTTACCTCGCTGGTACAACCAGTCCGTCGGGAATAGGTGGAGAAAGCCTTCTTCAACAGACTCTCCGTCTATCCTCACGAAAAAGAAGCGATCGACATAATCCTTGGCATGCGAGGTGACTCCATTGATGACCGAAAAATTGGTCCTCGCCTTCATGGAGTAAACTCCATTGATACTCGTCGCCTTGGAGTTCCATAAACCCTCGAAATCGGCAGGGCTAAGATCTATCCCTAACTCGTAACTCAGAATCACAACGCCGAGCCAGCTCTCCAAAGCTGACACGTTCAGCTGGCTGATTGAGATTCCGAAACGGTCAAGGGCCTGAACGATGACCCCAGGGATTGGGAACCACAATCGACATTGCGTCAAGAACGCCTCGTAACAAGTAAAGTAACCCTCCGGAGGATGCTCCGAACTCTCATTCCCGCGGGGAATGCGGAACACGACTCCCTCCGGAACTCCATAATACTCTCGCAGACTCCCTCAAGATACTCGGGAGACACTTCGCTCGGTGAGTCGATTTCTCCACGTGCCCTCAGAGGTCGCCGGGGAATCGGGATCACGGGAAGGGGAGCATCAGTGCCAAAGACAGCATCGCAGTACGCGTTCCTGTTGATCTCCGAAACCTCGGGCTTCGGATTTTCTTCCTCAGCGTGAAAACTATCCGAGGACGAGTGAGACTGCCTCCTCGAGATTTTCGATCTTGAAGTCATTCTTAAAAGGAGAGAGAGAATTTGCAAGAGAGAGATTAATTTGAGAATCTTGGGTGAAGTAAGAATGGTAAAGAATTCACAAGTCTTTATAGGCAAAATTTTTACTATTCACCCCGACCTTCGGCACGATTTCGTCTCCATACTTTCCTCATGAACCATACCGCAAGCTAGGACCTACGAACCCTACGGCTCCTAGCTAGCTGGGGGGCTAACTGTTGGGGTCAAAATCGGTCAAGACGAAATCGATGTCCGAAAGTCTCGGAAAAACATGAAAAATGTTAAAGCAACCTCGAGAGACTAATTGTTAATCGAGAAACCTTAAGAAAAAATTAAGTTCGAGATTCATCGTCTCGAAATCAACTGCTAGAAACATTTTCTACACAAGGAAAAACCTACGGAAAACTAAAAACGCAAGAAAACACGAACACACGAAGGAACCGAGCAGCCAAAACCGAACGTGGCCGTGGCCGCCGGGCGGCTAGCCCCGTGCTGGCCGTGGCCGCCGGCGGCTAGCGCCCGTGCTGGCCGTGGCCGCTGGGCGGCTAGCCCCGTGCTGGCCGTGGCCGCCGGCGGCTAGCCCCGTGCTGGCCGTGGCCGCCGGGCGGCTAGCCCCGTGCTGGCCGTGGCCGCCGGCGGCTAGCGCCCGTGCTGGCCGTGGCCGCCGGGCGGCTAGCCCCGTGCTGGCCGTGGCCGCCGGCGGCTAGCGCCCGTGCTGGCCGTGGTCGCCGGGCGGCTAGCCCCGTGCTGGCTCGGGTCGTCGGACGGCTAGTCTTCGTGCGTAAGTTCCAAGCCTCCGGGTCGCCAGAAATCCGTGTTTCGCGACTTTCCGAGTCCTTGCAAATAAAACTCCTTTTTCTATTCCGGGATTTCTAAAAACCCGTAAGACGTCAACGTATAGGAAGACTTCGTATAAAACGGTGATGGTTATCTTACAACACCATTCACCTTAGCAATGGATCGAAGATCTTCCGAAAAGACTTGACATCCAAGTAGGAGCATCCTTTTAGAGAAATCGTAGAAAAACAGCGGAAGACCGGAATGCGGCCCGAAAGGGACCAACTCCGATCGGACAACCAGTTTACGATTTTCTAAAAGGATAGATGCGACGGTTTACAATTATCTTCGCCTGACAAGATAAATGTTAAACTGCCAAAAAGATAAATGTCAACTTTCCGAAAAGATAAATGTCAACTATCCCGTGTACGAAACTCCGGTCCTTACTCCAATCAAAGACCGTCAGAAACATTTCGGAAACTCGTAAGATATCGATGGGAAGGAAGATCTTAGATTCTTCGTACGAAACAGCGATGGTCATCTTAAAACACCACTCGTCTCAACTCTACGAATGAACGAGGAACTTCCAAAGAGATTGTAGAAAACAACGGAAGTCCTAGAGACGGCCCGGAAGGGACCAAACGCGATCGGACAGTCTGTCTACGATTATCTGAGATGGATACGACGATTTACGTTTATCTTTACGTAGCAGGATAAATGTTAAATTTTCGGAAGGATAAATGTCAAGTTTCCCGAAAAGCGTGGAGGCCGACGAAAATGGAAAGAAGCCCGCCCTGCGGCCCAGAAGAAGAATACACCGTCATAAGAACGAGTATATAAAGGAGCTTTGGGAGAGGAAGAAAGGCAGAGCGAAAATCATTAAGAGAGAGAGAAATCCGAGATTGGAGACCTAGAAAGCTCCTGTTAGGTTAAGAACTTAGAATTTAGGCGATAGACTAGCAAGATAGGACCTAGAACGTCCGGCCGCCTCTCGTTCTATTTTCATCTTGTCCGCAGGCTCCTGTCTCTCTCGGAAGGATCTAACAATCCTTTTACTTAGAGTTCCGCACATAGAAACCCTAGGCGTTATTCTCGACACGCCCGTTTCTATGACAAACGCTCGTACTAGACGAACTCCGCCAGGCAGTTCGATCTCTTGTTCAAATCTTTTTAACTGAACTACGTCCGACTTGATCCTCGAAAGGGGTACGTAGGCAGCCTTTCTCAAGGTCCAGTCCCAACTCTTAACAAAACCCTTGTGGTACTCAGAGTTCCGCACATAGAAACCCTAGGCATTATTCTCGACATGCCCGTTTCTATGACTAACGCTCGTACTAGATGAACTCCGCCAGGCAGTTCGATCTCTTGTTCAAACAACTCCAACTGAACTACGTCCGACTTGATCCTCGAAAGGGGTACGTAGGCAGCCTTCCTTAAGGTCCAGTCTCAAATCTTAATAAAACCTTTCCGCATTTATTTGATCACTTGTTGTTGGTTGTCGCAGAGAATCCGGACCTTCAGGGAAAGTTAGGTTTACTTAGCTTTCCTCCGATTTACTTAATAAAAATCGTTAGTGCGAATTTTGGTTCCCACAAATGTCGAGCTTCTATCCCGTCGTGCTTCCAAAAATATTATGCTTCCAAAACGACCGTCTGATCAATATAAGACACTTCTAATAATGGTAGAGCAGCTTATCTGACTCCTGGTTCACTCACGATCAATTCTTCAATCATCTCGTACTTTGAAACTTCTCGATCCATCGTTGTCGCCCGCGTTTCGACCACTGAGTTGACGCTTGACCAATCTTCTATTTTCTCTGAACCATGTTGAGTTTGAAATGATCAAAACTCAAAATTCCTCCTCATCCTTTGATTCCCAAAAGCTTGGCTCCAAACTCTGACTTTGTCGATCTCGACCATTTTACCCCAAAGGGCGGGTTATCACATTCTCCCCCCCTTAATAGAATTCGTCCTCGAATTCTTAGGTGTGTAACTGCTCAGCTTCACGACATGCTCTCCCTGAATGACTATCTCTCCTTGGATCACTTCATTTCGCGGTCTTGATCACTTGATGTGCTTCTCATCGGTTTCTTTGGTCTCCATACTCGTCTCTGTCTCTCTTCAATAGAATGATCACTGCATCATCTTGCTTTGCCTCTGCCATAGCACTGATTTCCCATGATACTATCCTTTCCTTCAGATAGATCATTCTTCTCATGATACCCAGATACTGCTGAAGTCTTTTCCCAACGAAGTCTCGCTTCTTCCAATCTGTCCAGTCCATACCACTGTCCAGTCCTCTGAACCATCTTCACTCTATCTCTTCGGCTTTGGGTTTTTGGCCTTGAACTCCTTTCACTTTAAGGTTTCCACAATTAAAGTGCCGATCAACGAACACACTTACAAGCTGCAACTAAAAGAACACTCACACGCAAGTTGGTCAACAACTAACCCAACAAAATCAAACCACAACCTAACCGCAAATCTAACCAACAACCTAGCAATTCTAACCAGCAATAACAATTCTAGACTCCACTACCTAATCCTAATTACTAAAAACAACAAATCCTATCGCTGGACGTGACCAGTTTCCTAATGCCTTTTGTGACTCATTTGACTCGATAAAATATTTGAAAACCGATTAAATCATGAGTTCCGGAAGCATAGACGTAACCATGCTCTGATACCACCACTGTAACACCCCCGAACCGTCCTAGACTTAGGTCGAACCACCGGCCAACAATCAAACAAGAACATGACCGACGGAGCGACCAACGCCAAGGGTTGGATATGAAAGGCCAACCGGCCAGCCAACAATCAAACAAGAACATGACTGACCGTCCAACCCAACACCGTGGTCCGGAAATGCTACGTGACGGGCTAGGGACGATCCGGCCAGAGTCACAAAATTTACCCCACGACTTAGACCAGTTCATCCACTAACTCGTCCCGCTAACTCAAGGCATAAGGCTTTGCAACCCGTATCTAGAGTTAACGGTTTCCGTTAGATCGAGGCCTAAGGCTTTTCAACCCGTACAACGACCTAACGTTGTGTTAGACCGGATTAGTCAAATATCAGAGTACTCATGAAGCGCATATAAAACAATAACTTTATTGATTCAAAGAAATATTCATACGTTGAATAATTCGAGACCGGTCCCGGCCTAACGCCAAAATCGAGTCAACTAACGCAAATACAAAATACCGTTTACAAATGGCATGCAAATCTACACCGGCGGTCCTAACGTCCAGAACCAAGCTATCCGATCGTCCTACTAAAGAAACCTTCAAAAAGGACAACGGAGATGGATGAGTAACCTAATGTTACTCAGTGAGCTGGCTACCTCTACCCCAACCTAGAACTAACCCAGACAACCCAAAATAACAATCAATATAGCCTTAGCAAGAAATCTAAACTAAGGCTACACAAACTGTTACTGAGTTAGACATGGCCTCCTGCCATTGCCTAACTTCGAGTAACAGGACCCTGCATGAAAAACAAGTCAACAACCAATCCCCTAGTTAACCATGTATACGCCTGAGTTCAATACTCGTGTAGTGTTAGACACCTAGACTATATAAGTATCATCAATCGGTCGACCAACAATCAGACAAGAACATGATCGGCCAACCAATGATACCACATAGCTTTGATATCCACCACCCTTCACAAGCAATCCTTCAGACACATACATGCCAACATCAGGCCTACACTAACCAATCAACAATCACAACTACTATCTAATAAACCGGTTACTAAGTTAGACTTGGCCTCCTGCCATGATCTAACTTCAAGTAACAGGAAACTGCAAGCAAATCAATCAACCACAATCACAATAACAAGATACTATTACTACGACTCGATCTAATACGTAACACCATAACACCATATATCGATGCTACACTAACTTGAGGGTTCCACCACCCTCTACGACACTCTAATAAAACACAACACTCTAACCAGTACTCTAACCCGGGAAATGGTGATTTCGTGTTCATCCCCAAAATCGGCAACATCCTAACTTCCTACCACAAAGGCCAGAAGAGAGGAACTTTCAACCGACCGCAGCCCACAGTCCTTCGGGTCACCGCTCGACAGCCCACAGTCCTTCGGGTTACTGTCATATTACACCGTCGTGTAATCACTCAGCCATAGGCCATGATCCCGTCTCTCTGAGTCTTCCCGATCCAGCGAATAAGGGGTTTCCTTAAACCTGCTAAATACGAGGCAGCGAGGAAACACTAATCAACCCTAAACAAGCCTAGTATGTGCGGGTTACGCACATACTGTCGGCAACACACACACAACACTATCCTAGACTCTAGACTCTACAACTAACAACTAGTACCAGTAATCCGGCCTATGTGGCCTAAGACTACTAATACCATCATCTAAAATACTAAACAACAATATCAACAACAAACAACTCAACCGGTTAGTCACTCCCTTACCAAGAGCTGACTAACCTCAATCAACTAGATTAAATAAACAAGCAAGCATTTAATCTAACAAGCAATCTACTCTAACCAAACCGTTACCCAGATAGTTAAGCCTCCTGCTATGAAACTATCTTTAAAGATAACGGGAACCTGCACTCAACCAAATAACCAAGCAAGAATGGAAAACATGATGCACCCTAGTCCTAGTCCTAGTCAGGTTATTAACTCAGTCTTAATTCCATTCATCGAAGTTGGTGGCAGCGCATGTGTCGCTTCGCATGGCTCCGGTCGCATGCGTCGCGGCACCTCGTGCTCCACATGTCTGATGGCATGACCAGAGTGTCCTGCAGGGTGACACCACACCTTCCACATGTCTGATCCACGTTCTTAACTCATCCATTTCGACACCACAGCGCACACATGTCGATTTGCATGCTTCGATCGCAGGTTGCGCGGCACCTCGTGCTTCTGTGTGTCAAGCTGCATGTTCTGGCTTTATTCACAGCGACACCTCGAGCTTGTGTAGACACTCAGCTGGTTAATGGATAGACATCACGTCCTGATCACTTAGATCAAGCCACCTCGAGCTTCTCGGTCCATTTGTGCGGTTTCGGTCTTTCCGGTGAATTTTCGACCCGCGATCAATCTTGAATATTTTTCTGCTCCCGTTGTGATGCTCTGAATATTTTTAATAATCTCCTTAAGGATTCTGAACTTGAAGAAAAATATCTCCCGAGCCTCTGGCTTCCTCGAAAAATAGACAATACCGATATTAGGGTTTTCGGCCAACTTCGGGTTTTCCCGTCGTGCTTGCTTCCCGTCATGCTTGCTTCCCGTCATGCTTAATTCCCGTCCTGATTCCGACTTATAATGTCTCTGAAATAATATTCTGCTCTTACGAAGTTTCGGAGAAAACTTAGTGGCTAAGTCACGTCATGCTTCGAAAACGTCGAGCTTCTATCCCGTCGTGCTTCCAAAAATATTATGTGTTGGGGTCAAAATCGGTCAAGACGAAATCAATGTCCGAAAGTCTCGGAAAAACATGAAAAATGTTAAAGCAACCTCGAGAGACTAATTGTTAATCGAGAAACCTTAAGAAAAATTAAGTTCGAGATTCGTCGTCTCGAAATCAACTGCTAGAAACATTTTCTACACAAGTAAAGACCTTCGGAAAACTAAAAAACGCAAGGAACACGAAACACGCCGAAGGAACCGAGAAGCCAACACCGAGCGTGGCCGTGGCCGCCGGGCGGCTAAGCCCCGTGCTGGCCGTGGCCGCCGGCGGCTAGCGCCCGTGCTGGCCGTGGCCGCCGGGCGGCTAGCCCCGTGCTGGCCGTGGCCGCCGGCGGCTAGCGCCCGTGCTGGCCGTGGCCGCCGGGCGGCTAGCCCCGTGCTGGCCGTGGCCGCCGGCGGCTAGCGCCCGTGCTGGCCGTGGCCGCCGGGCGGCTAGCCCCGTGCTGGCCGTGGCCGCCGGCGGCTAGCGCCCGTGCTGGCCGTGGTCGCCGGGCGGCTAGCCCCGTGCTGGCCGTGGCCGCCGGCGGCTAGCGCCCGTGCTGGCCGTGGTCGCCGGGCGGCTAGCCCCGTGCTGGCCGTGGCCGCCGGCGGCTAGCGCCCGTGCTGGCCGTGGTCGCCGGGCGGCTAGCCCCGTGCTGGCCGTGGCCGCCGGCGGCTAGCGCCCGTGCTGGCCGTGGTCGCCGGGCGGCTAGCCCCGTGCTGGCTCGGGTCGTCGGACGGCTGGTCTTCGTGCGTAAGTTCCAAACCTCCGGGTCGCCAGAAATCCGTGTTTCGCGACTTTCCGAGTCCTTACAAACAAGACCCTTTCTCTGTTCCGGGATTTCTAAAAACCCCTAAGACGTCAACGGATAGGAAGACTTCGTATAAAACGGTGATGGTTATCTTACAACACCATTCACCTTAGCAATGGATCGAAGATCTTCCGAAAGACTTGACATCCAAGTAGGAGCGTCCTTTCAGGGAAATCGTGGAAAAACCGCGGAAGATCGGAATACGGCCCGAAGGGGACCAATTCCGATCGGACAACCAGTTTACGATTTCCTAAAAGGATAGATGCGGCGGTTTACGATTATCTTTGCCTGACAAGATAAATGTTAAACTTCCAAAAAAATAAATGACAACTTTCCGAAAAGATAAATGTCAACTTTCCCGATAAACACGAAAGCCGACGAAAATGGAAAAAGTTCAGCCCGCGGCAGACTCAGCCCATCAAGGATAGACCGTCATATGGGAGTATATAAGCAATGCTAGGAGCAGAGGAGGGGGGATCCGAAATCAGAAGAAAGAAACTACTCCAGAGCAAATTAGAACTTAGGCGCTTATTTCCTGTTTTAGCGAGCTGCGACTCAACTAGGTTAGATCTAGGTTCTAAGACTAGCGACGATCGACAGCTCTTGTGGCCGTGATCTCGACCTGTTGTCCAAACGTTCTCCGCAGATTCGGAAATAAGATTCTTTCTTTTTGCTCTATTCATTTTACGCATTTATTCTCGAATTAGACTTGTTTTAACTTTGTCGTGCGTGGCCCAGCAGATAGCCGGGATCCTCGGGGAAAACTAGGTCAACTTAGTTTTCCTACGTTTTAACTTAACTAAAATCGACAGTGCGAATTTCGGTTCCCACAGTTTGGCGCTAGAAGGAGGGGGATTCGCAGCTTATCTTTCTCGCAACTACGCACGCCCAGTCAAGCATGTCTATCGACGCGGAAAAAGACAAGCAAACACACGACGGACCAGCCGTCGATGTCAACGCTGAGAAGACTCCTGAGGGAAACGTATCGACGGTCACTGCCGAGGCAAACACCGCGATGCTGGACCAGATGAAGGAACTGTTCGCCACCGCCCAGAAACGGTCGGAAGAACAGGAAAAACTAATGGCTTCACTCGCTAAACAGGTCGATACCTTAACAGCGAAAAGCAAACTCCCGCGCGGATCCACCAAGGTGAGGCGTGTCAGGAGGTTGGACTTCGGTACTTCCGAAGACCAAGGAAAAGATGCTCCCAGAAAATCCCCGGAAATCATTCCCGATGATACCACTCCGACGGGACAGAAGAAAACAACGGCCAACCTTCCACCTCCCGCAAGGGACAACGAAGAAGACGACGTTGAAAGAATCAATTTGGATATCAGCGATCAGTCGGATCCGTCCGACGAAGACGCCGACATCCATCACAGAAGGACCCGAAGTCAGTCAGCTCGACTAGCGGCAGCCTTCGAAAAGCCCATGACAGAAGAGGAAGAAGACCTCTACTGGTCAGAGCAAGAAAGGTTGGCTGAAGACCAGACTCGGGCCTATCGCCGCCAGCGTAGACAGAAGAACGCGAACGGCACCGACGAGATTCACGATCTCCGCGAGTACATCGCTAAAACTGCAGCCGAGGTGAAAGCGGTAAAATCGCAGATTCACCACGCAACCAGTACTGCCCCCGAGATCGACCTGCTCCTCGAGGAATCGAGAAAAACTCCATTCACCTCTCGAATCACGGAGGCACGAGTCTCGGATCCTGGGAAGATAAAGCTTCCCACCTACGATGGAACCACAGACCCAAAGGCACATCTGCAGTCTTTCCAAATTGCAATGGCAAGGTCTAAACTTCCGGAGCGGGAAAAAGACATCGGATGCTGTCTCCTATTCGTCGAGAACCTCAGAGGTGCTGCTCTCGAGTGGTTCTCACACTTGAAAAGAAACTCCATCGGAAGTTTCCGCCAGCTCGCTTCGGCTTTTCTGAAGCAATTCTCTATGTTCATGGATAGGGAAACTTCCGACGTGGACCTTTGGAGTCTAATTCAAAAGGAAGACGAACCACTCCGCGACTATATACGGAGGTTCAAACTCGTGATGTCCAGGGTAACAGGCCTCAGCGATAGAGTCGCCATCGACGCCCTGAGAAAGAACCTCTGGTACAAGTCGAAGTTCCGAAAGTGGATCTCTCTGGAAAGGCCACGTACCATCCAGGACACTCTCCACAAAGCAACGGATTTCATCATCATGGAAGAAGAGATGAAAATCCTAGCGCAAAAGCATGGACCGCCAAAAGCGTCCGGCAAAAAGAAGACCTCTCGTAACGACAAGTACGTCCATCACGAGGGGGAAGACGCCCAAGGCGAGCATAACTACGCCGTTAATTCCGAACAAGGAAAGACCAACGGAAACACCTGGACGCGGAACTCGTACAAGGACAATTCCAGCTGCGAGTTCCATCAGACGAGAGGTCACTCCACCGCCAACTGCAAAGTCCTCGGCGCTAGGCTCATAATGAAGCTGCTCGACGGTAAACTAGCAACGGTCAGGAGCGTGAAAGACCTCGTCCTAGATTCTGACCGTCCGCCGAAGACTGACGGAGCCAATCCCGAGAATAACACTCCTGGGACTCAGTCGGGCGAAAAACGTGAACGGAGACAAGACGGCGAAGGAAACAACAACAACCGTCAAAGGGTTAATATGATCATCGGAGGATCACACTTTTTCCAGGACTCCGTTTCGTCAATCAAAGCCTACGGACGGAAGGCCGAAACAGGTCCCGGATGGTCTCCAGAAGATGACGTTCCTGATCACGCGATCATCTTCGAAGAACAGGATACGGCCGGACTCGATAAACCCCACTACGACCCTCTGGTCATCGACCTGGTGATTCAGGACCTCGAAGTCGGCCGCATCCTCATCGACACAGGGAGCACGGTCAACATCATGTTCCGCGATACTCTGCAGAGGATGAACATACCCCTCGGAGAAGTCATCCCAGAACCAAGACCATTAACTGGATTCTCGGGCGTCACATCCATGACCCTCGGAAAAATCAGACTCCCGGTCATGGCTAAAGAAGTCACGAAGATCGTCGAATTTGCGGTAGTGGATAACCCGGCTATCTATAACGCCATAATGGGAACTCCTTGGATAAATGCCATGAAGGCAGTTCCATCCACTTACCATCTCGGCATCAAGTTTCCAACACCGACCGGAACAGCGGTCATCTGGGGAAGCCAAAAACAGTCGCGACTCTGCTTCCTAGCTGAACATAAACTTCGCAGCAATCGGAACGCCCCAGTAGCTAACCCGAAGCGAACCAAGAAGAACCTGAGTATCTCCGGGAACTCGGCAGAAAACACCTCAGGTCCGTCCAAACAGGCAACGACTCAGGATAGCGAAAAAATCCTCGAGACCATCGCCGAAAAAACGGACGACCCAACTCCCGACGCGACCACCGACTTAGCTGAAACAGTCAAGGCGCCAGAAACCGTGGAGTAATAACAACCGTGACAAAAACAGAACTACGAGATGGCTTGATCCTCGCAAGAGGTACGTAGGCAGCTCGTCGCAACCCGACGAGTTCAGCTATCCCCCCCCACCAAAAAGGGGGGGGGAAGATAGGGACAGACGTCCTTGTACTCCCGCAGAAACGCACTTCATGTAACCTATTTTATGAATAAAAATCTTCTTTTATTTCAAATGCTTACTCAAACGCATAAACATTACGGAAAACGAAAAATCATGTCTTTAGGGAATACGAGACGTCGTGACTTCCCGAAAAATCTTGATTTTCCTTTCTCCTCAAAACAGTCCGTCCGCGACTCTAAAAACACCACCAAACAGTCCATCCGCGACTCTAAAACTTGTTTCCGTCGATTGGCCCCGACGGAAAAATAGAAACGTTTCACTCAATCAAATTTGTAGTCTGGCTTCTAACGAAGTCCTTTTTGCATCCGACAAGGATATCATAGCGCGCTATACAAAAAATCCAAATTTTGGTTAGCTCTTCGTAAAGGAAGTAGCTCGACTCGTACCCAAACGAATCATATAAGCCGATAAGCACTTCGCAGATTCTAGAACGGTACGAGTCAGGTCAAAATCGCAAACAAGCAAAACGAAAGCCGATTTGTCATCGCACAGCTTCAGTCCGAAAGTAGACCTAGGTCGTGCCCTAAACCCAGCCTTGCTGGTATCTAAGACATCTCACAGGCATAAGTATCCAGAATACGAGATCCCAAAAGTTGCCTCTTATCGCTTACAAACCTAACGTTCACTACAAAGTAACCGACGGACCTAGCGACAAAAAGAAGAGATTGAATGCGAAGTGACTACACGTATTCAGACCCTCTACACTTGACGAAAGTATAAATCAAAACGCATATTTCATAAAAATATTTATAATAGGGATCCGAAAGCCACCAACGGCTGATCCCGAAAAACATAAAGTCACGCGACCTCCTAAGGGTCGCAACACATACATACAAACGGCCACACTTGGCCAATCATAAGTTATAATCAAATGCATAGCAGTCGGTTAGAGATATTCCGAACGAAGAGTCGGGCTGATCGACCTCCTCATCCCCGTCGCCCACGTTTGGGTCATCGCCTACATCCACCGTATCCTCCGAGACCTGGATAGGATTCCACAGTTCTCGAATTCTTCCTTCAATCGGAGGAACAAATGATTCGGCGTTGGCACATATCCTCATCGAGCCATCCATCGTGGCGAGTTCGCCGGAAAGAGAAAAGCCCCCACGCTGCATCTTGCCAAGAGTACCGACCGAACCACGGCACTCACGAAAATCACCTACAAAGTCCTGAGCCTCCTTATAC
Source organism: Raphanus raphanistrum subsp. raphanistrum (assembly GCA_019706035.1). Lineage (NCBI taxonomy): Eukaryota > Viridiplantae > Streptophyta > Magnoliopsida > Brassicales > Brassicaceae > Raphanus > Raphanus raphanistrum. Next base: position 7,821,384 of record CM033986.1, on the reverse strand, counting down.
GCTTCGAACTCAGTAGAAAAAATTTCAGCCCTCCGGTTCATTTCGGCGGCAGCTCTTCTCCGTCCGCTCCTCTCCGCACGAGCAAGGGCTCGAGCCTGGACTTTGGCCTGCCGGCGATTTTGCTCCTCCACCTCCAATCGATACTTAGCAAACTCCCTTGCCGTTTCCTCCGCTTTGAAACGGGCCAACCGGGCGGTGCGGAAACTCCCATCAATCGATGCATTCCAAACTCTCACGGCCTGCAATAAAAAGCAAAGGTCAAATGAAAAGAAAAAAGAAGTTACTCGAGTTTCAAGAACAGACCTCGTTGACCAGGCGAGCACCCTCCGCAGTCACTTTATCCCTTTCCTCGTTGTCCAAAGACTCGTCACGGGAAAACGCCGGAGGGAGTTCGTCAAAGAAGTCACCCGGAGGAGGAACATCCCGACTCTCTAAGGTAAAGCCAGGGTCGTATCTCGGCGTCGCGCCATCTCCCGACGAGGCATCAAAAGCGACCCCTTTATCTTTACGAGGTCTCCGCCTTTGCCTTAAAGGGGCGAAAACGTAGGACCTATCGTTGACACAGGGACGTGTGCCACCTCGCGATCGGAAAAGCGCAACCGCTCCTCGAATCCGGTCGAGAGTAAAGGAGTTCCAGGAACAAGGCCTCGACCTAAAAAGATCCCTCCTTACCGCAAGATCGGAAGGAACGTGCGCGAGACACCCACTACAAGAAAAAAGGGTTTTCTTAGCGGCTGAAAACCGCTATCTATAGATACCATAGCGATATTGCAAGCGCTATGTCATCGCCCGTTATAATAGGTCGAAGACTTTAGATAGCGCTTTTTCGCGCTGCTATCGTATTCCGATATACAATAGCGGGTTATTAATGCTATTATATATTATATAATAGCGCTTTATTAACGCGATCAAATATTATTTAATAGCGGTTTTAAAAAGCCATAGTTAATATTACCATAGCAGTTATATAAGTGCTACTGTTTCTATACTCTTTTAAATTAGCTTCGTTTCGTTATTTATAATTATATATATTTTATATATATAAATATTTTTAACTATTTTTAGAAACATAAATTTCAGATTTAGAAATAGAAATTTTATTATAATAAAGATACACTCATTTTAAGTTCAACATTACATGAAACTCATAATTATGACAAAGTACTAAGACAATTGAAAGTTCTCAATTTCACAACTCATCACTCATATGAAAACAACCTTATCAGTAGGCCACGCCACTGTGCTCCCTACTGCATCACCTATGACTTCAATTTCAGAGTTTGGTCTCCACACTCGTGCATCATCCATCTTGGAAACCTCTACCATGACCTTAGAAGCATTGGGACCTAAAGGGATGAAATGAACCTTGTCTGCTGGATCTGTTGAAAACACACGACCCCAAGCTACTGTCTGTCCAGAGTTATGACAGTCCAAGAGAGCACACTTCTGTCTACCAACTTTGTTGCTACTACCAGTGCTGTTACTAGTACTCTGAAAGACCAAAAAAAAAAAGATCAACACAACACAATCACAATAACATCACAGAATTGCAACATATCGATGACAAATTAACTGGCATCTGAAGCTTACCACGTTAGGTTTCTTGGTTGATTCAGCAGTTGTATCAGATAGTCGTGCCCTATCAGATAGTCGTGCCCTATCATAACGATGAGCTATATCTCTCTCCTTATCTGTGAGGGTTACTTCTGTAGCTTTCTGTAATGGTCTTCCTTCAAGGACATTCTGAATTGCCTCAATATCTTCATTTCTATTAATTGCTTCTTGGACTGGAACAGATTTTCGAAGGAACTCCATACAAAACGCAATGCATTCACTAGACAAATATCCCTCAGCCATACAAGCTTCGGGTCGTGCAAAATTCTTGACATAAGCTTTTAGAGTCTTCATATATCTACATACCAGAACATATAAGTTAGTCTATTTATTGAAAGTATACGACAAAGACAAAAAAAAAATTACCTCTCAAACGGATACATCCATCTGAAGTGGACAGGGCCACCCAAGCGTGCTTCTTTAGCTAGATGGAGAGGAAGGTGAAACATAATGTCGAAGAGTGATGGTGGAAAAAATCTCTCCAACTGGCACATTGTTTCTACAATCTCAGATTCTAGAGTCAGTAGCTTCTCTGGATCAATAACTCGTTGGCAAAGTCTGTTGAAGTAGTTGCAGATACGATTGACAGCTATCCGAGGTCCTTTAGGCAATAAACCTCTCAATGCCACAGGAAAAAGGTTCTGCAAAAGAACGTGATGGTCATGTGACTTCATGCTGCCGATATTGGGAGGATCCAACGAGACACAATTGGATATATTTGCACAATATCCATCGGGGCCTCTAAACTTGGATAGCCGTCTACAGAATTTTTTTTTCTCTTCCTTGGAAAGCCAGAATGCAGCTGGAGGCAAATAAGTTCTCTTCCCACGCTTCTCTGGATGTAAGTTGCTCCTGATTCCCATGTCTTCTAAATCTTTTCTTGCTTTCAACCCATCCTTTGATTTTGCATTATTCATAATAATAGATAGTAGTGCGTCTGAGACGTTCTTCTCGACGTGCATAACATCTATGTTATGCCTGACAGGCATTTCCTGCAAACATTATGTAGAGTTAATTATCAGAAACAATTTAATTAGCTTACATAAATTCAGAAAGATAAAATTAATTGTAAAGCAGAACGTATACCTTCCAATATGGTAAGTCAAAGAAGATAGACTTTTTTTTCCACCTCCATAAATCATCATCTTCTTCGATTTCTTCAGCTGTTGCAGCTTCATCATCGTCATCTTCTGCTTCAGCCCTTTTACGCTTCCCCTTTTTAGCTAATGGTCTTCCAAAATCATTTCTAAATCCTCTAAGGCTGTCAAATATTTCTTTCCCACTCTGAATCCTCTTTGAAACACCAGACTCCACTGTGTTGTCAAACCAACCCTTTCTACGTCTGTAGGGATGACCAGGCATCAGTCGCTTCCTGTTGCCCATATATACATGTTTCCTACTAAACTTAAGCCATCTATGCGGTGTCTCCTTCCCACATACAATACACGCTTGCTTCCCCTTAACTTTGCATCCAGCTAATGTCCCTAAAGCTGGGTAGTCTGTGATACTCCACAGAAGCATAGCTCTTAAATTAAAACTCTCCTTCTTAAAGGCATCATAAACTTCAATACCTTCGGTCCACAAGTCCTTGAGGTCCTCTATCAGGGGCTGTAGATACACGTCAATGTTGTTGCTAGGTGCTGTTGGTCCAGGTATCAACATCGTCAACATAATGTTCTCCGCTTTCATGCACTGAGTTGGCGCCATATTGTAGTTAACTAGGAGAACCGGCCACGTGCTGTACTTGGTGTTTTGGATCGAGAATGGATTCATCCCATCAGTAGAAAGACCTAGTCTCAGGTTTCTTGCTTCAGCAGCAAATTCCGGCCACTTATCGTTTGCCTGAACCCAAGTCAAAGAATCCACAGGATGCCGCATAGATCCATCTTCAGTTGCATTGTTGAAGTGCCAACACAAATCCTCAGCCAACCGTTTCGATCTAAACATCCTCTTGAATCTCTCTTTTATGGGAAAATACCTAAGCACCTTACATGGAACTCCTTTCTTCTCCTCACCAGTGTGCTTATCTCTTTCCCATCTTGATTCACTACATCTTGGACAGCAAACTAACTCCGCATACTGTTTCCTATAAAGGATACAATCATTTTTGCAAGCGTGGATGACATCATAACCAAAACCAAACACCTTTAAGAACTTCTTCATCTCAGCCGTAGACTTAGGCAGAACATTATCTGGAGGTAGCATGTCATGAACTAATGTCATTAGCTGGTCGAAATAGCTCTCTGACATCCCACTCTTGACTTTTATACGGTAAAGACCCATGATAGCAGCAACCTTTGTGTATTTCTGACATGTCGGGTACAGTGGAGTCTCGGCATCATCTAACTTCTTCCTAAACTCGTCCTCTTCTGGCCTCTCAATACCATCAAAATCCTCTGAATTCTGCTTCTCAAATGGTGTCTTGCCATTGCTCGCTATAAAAGCTGTCCTCATCAACTCATAAGCCTCATTTTCAGACGTCTGAACATCAGCTGTCTTATCTGGCCTTATATCCCCGTGCTTACTCCAATATTTACATCTCTTGTACTTCTGATCCATCCCTCTGATGACGAGATGCTCAAAAACTGTCTCTCTTGATTGATGGCAGACATTGCGGCAATCAACGCAAGGGCAGAACATTTCAACTAGATCACCCAATTGTCTTGATGACGAAAAAACAAACTCAGTTGCACCTTGCTCATACTCGAGACTATTCCTGTCAGATGCACACAAATGAAAATTAATTAAGAAGCACAATTTCGTAAATGAAATAAAAAAAATATAAGCAAAACACAGTAACATTTATACCTTGGTAACCAGACCCAAGCTTTATCCATCGCACAACAGCTCCGACCAAATGTATATAAAACACTAACTTTATTATGCCTCAAGAACAGACAAAGACAACTTATAGAAGAATCAGTATAAATCGGTTTGGTTTTACCTGATAAAAATGTCTTCAATTTTGATTTAAACGACCTGAAAAATAAAAGCAATGATATAATTCAATTGAAACAAAATCAAAAGCTATAGCCAAACCTAAAAAAAGACACGACAGATACCTTTCTTGGAAGATCTGAATCTAAAGCTCCCTGCAAAAGAGTAAAAGACCGAATCAATTGGACATGCAACCCTAAATCAGCCACCAGTTAAATAGGAATAAACGATTGGTTTATCAGAAACAAAAAAAAAATACAAATATTAGACGAGATTGTACCTACGATTCAGAATCGAAGAACAGTTGTTGGGTTTTAGAGATTCTGGAAAACCATTACGACGAGATAGAAATAGGAGATTAATGTGTTATTAGAAGAGATTAATTTTTTAGAGTCAGACCAATCGGGAAAATAATTGAGACGAAGAGATAGAGGGGAGATGAGAACTCAGGGGAGATAGAGAGAGGGAAGAACCGAAAAAGAAAAAAATGAATTAAGTGAAATTGGTAAGCCCGGGCAAATGAAAATTTTGTCCGCCTAACTTATTCGTAGCGCTTCCGCACTAAAGTGCTATGTAAAATGACTATTAAAATTCGGCCCAACTAAAGATAGCGTTTACAATTTTATAACCGCTATATAAAACCCACTTACATATTAACCATAGCAGAAACGAAAAAAACGCTATCCTACTCCGCTATAAAAACCTCTTTTTCTTGTAGTGACCTGTTCTCTAAAAAAAAAAAAAAAAAAAAAAAAAAAAAAAACACACATGTTCAATATTCGCCTTCCGAATGTTAAAAGAGGGAATGCAATAATTTTTACCTCGCTGGTACAACCAGTCCGTCGGGAATAGGTGGAGAAAGCCTTCTTCAACAGACTCTCCGTCTATCCTCACAAAAAAGAAACGATCGACATAGTCCTTGGCATGTGAGGTGACTCCATTGATCACCGAAAAGTTGGTCCTCGCCTTCATGGAGTAAACTCCATTAATACTCGTTGCCTTGGAGTTCCATAACCCCTCGAAATCGGCAGGGCTAAGATCTATCCCTAACTCGTAACTCAGAATCACAACGCCGAGCCAGCTCTCCAAAGCTGACACGTTCAGCTGGCTGATTGAGATTCCGAAACGGTCGAGGGCCTGAACGATGATCCCAGGGATTGGGAACCACAATCGACATTGCGTCAAGAACGCCTCGTAACAAGTAAAGTAACCCTCCGGGGGATGCTCCGAACTCTCATTCCCGCAGGGAATGCGGAACACAACTCCCTCCGGAACTCCATAATACTCTCGCAGAGTTTCAAGATACTCGGGAGACACTTCACTCGGTGAGTCGATTTCTCCACGTGCCTTCAGGGGTCGCCGGGGAATCGGGATCACGGGAAGAGGGGCATCAGTGCCAAAGACAGCATCGCAGTACGCGTTCCTGTTGATCTCCGAAACCTCGGGCTTCGGATTTTCTTCCTCAGCGCGAAAACTATCCGAGGACGAGCGAGACTGCCTCTTCGAGATTTTCGATCTTGAAGCCATTCTTTTCTTAAAAACAGAGAGAGAATTTGTAAGAGAGAGATTAACTTGAGAATCTTGGGTGAAGTAAAAATGGTGAAGAATTCACAAGTCTTTATAGGCAAAATTTTTACTATTTACCCCGACCTTCGGCGCGATTTCGTCTCCATACTTTCCTCATGAACCATACCGCAAGCTAGGACCTACGAACCCTACGGCTCCTAGCTAGCTGGGGGGCTAACTGTTGGGGTCAAAATCGGTCAAGACGAAATCAATGTCCGAAAGTCTCGGAAAAACATGAAAAATGTTAAAGCAACCTCGAGAGACTAATTGTTAATCGAGAAACCTTAAGAAAAATTAAGTTCGAGATTCGTCGTCTCGAAATCAACTGCTAGAAACATTTTCTACACAAGTAAAGACCTTCGGAAAACTAAAAAACGCAAGGAACACGAAACACGCCGAAGGAACCGAGAAGCCAACACCGAGCGTGGCCGTGGCCGCCGGGCGGCTAAGCCCCGTGCTGGCCGTGGCCGCCGGCGGCTAGCGCCCGTGCTGGCCGTGGCCGCCGGGCGGCTAGCCCCGTGCTGGCCGTGGCCGCCGGCGGCTAGCGCCCGTGCTGGCCGTGGCCGCCGGGCGGCTAGCCCCGTGCTGGCCGTGGCCGCCGGCGGCTAGCGCCCGTGCTGGCCGTGGCCGCCGGGCGGCTAGCCCCGTGCTGGCCGTGGCCGCCGGCGGCTAGCGCCCGTGCTGGCCGTGGTCGCCGGGCGGCTAGCCCCGTGCTGGCCGTGGCCGCCGGCGGCTAGCGCCCGTGCTGGCCGTGGTCGCCGGGCGGCTAGCCCCGTGCTGGCCGTGGCCGCCGGCGGCTAGCGCCCGTGCTGGCCGTGGTCGCCGGGCGGCTAGCCCCGTGCTGGCCGTGGCCGCCGGCGGCTAGCGCCCGTGCTGGCCGTGGTCGCCGGGCGGCTAGCCCCGTGCTGGCTCGGGTCGTCGGACGGCTGGTCTTCGTGCGTAAGTTCCAAACCTCCGGGTCGCCAGAAATCCGTGTTTCGCGACTTTCCGAGTCCTTACAAACAAGACCCTTTCTCTGTTCCGGGATTTCTAAAAACCCCTAAGACGTCAACGGATAGGAAGACTTCGTATAAAACGGTGATGGTTATCTTACAACACCATTCACCTTAGCAATGGATCGAAGATCTTCCGAAAGACTTGACATCCAAGTAGGAGCGTCCTTTCAGGGAAATCGTGGAAAAACCGCGGAAGATCGGAATACGGCCCGAAGGGGACCAATTCCGATCGGACAACCAGTTTACGATTTCCTAAAAGGATAGATGCGGCGGTTTACGATTATCTTTGCCTGACAAGATAAATGTTAAACTTCCAAAAAAATAAATGACAACTTTCCGAAAAGATAAATGTCAACTTTCCCGATAAACACGAAAGCCGACGAAAATGGAAAAAGTTCAGCCCGCGGCAGACTCAGCCCATCAAGGATAGACCGTCATATGGGAGTATATAAGCAATGCTAGGAGCAGAGGAGGGGGGATCCGAAATCAGAAGAAAGAAACTACTCCAGAGCAAATTAGAACTTAGGCGCTTATTTCCTGTTTTAGCGAGCTGCGACTCAACTAGGTTAGATCTAGGTTCTAAGACTAGCGACGATCGACAGCTCTTGTGGCCGTGATCTCGACCTGTTGTCCAAACGTTCTCCGCAGATTCGGAAATAAGATTCTTTCTTTTTGCTCTATTCATTTTACGCATTTATTCTCGAATTAGACTTGTTTTAACTTTGTCGTGCGTGGCCCAGCAGATAGCCGGGATCCTCGGGGAAAACTAGGTCAACTTAGTTTTCCTACGTTTTAACTTAACTAAAATCGACAGTGCGAATTTCGGTTCCCACATTATGCTTCCAAAACGACCGTCTGATCAATATAAGACACTTCTAATAATGGTAGAGCAGCTTATCTGACTCCTGGTTCACTCACGATCAATTCTTCAATCATCTCGTACTTTGAAACTTCTCGATCCATCGTTGTCGCCCGCGTTTCGACCACTGAGTTGATGCTTGACCAATCTTCTATTTTCTCTGAACCATGTTGAGTTTGAAATGATCAAAACTCAAAATTCCTCCTCATCCTTTGATTCCCAAAAGCTTGGCTCCAAACTCTGACTTTGTCGATCTCGACCATTTTACCCCAAAGGGCGGGTTATCACATTCTCCCCCCCTTAATAGAATTCGTCCTCGAATTCTTAGGTGTGTAACTGCTCAGCTTCACGACATGCTCTCCCTGAATGACTATCTCTCCTTGGATCACTTCATTTTGCGGTCTTGATCACTTGATGTGCTTCTCATCGGCTTCTTTGGTCTCCATACTCGTCTCTGTCTATCTTCAATAGAATGATCACTGCATCATCTTGCTTTGCCTCTGCCATAGCACTGATTTCCCATGATACTATCCTTTCCTTCAGATAGATCATTCTTGCTCCTGATACCCAGATACTGCTGAAGTCTTTTCCCAACGAAGTCTCGCTTCTTCCAATCTGTCCAGTCCATACCACTGTCCAGTCCTCTGAACCATCTTCACTCTATCTCTTCGGCTTTGGGTTTTTGGCCTTGAACTCCTTTCACTTTAAGGTTTCCACAATTAAAGTGCCGATCAACGAACACACTTACAAGCTGCAACTAAAAGAACACTCACACGCAAGTTAGTCAACAACTAACCCAACAAAATCAAACCACAACCTAACCGCAAATCTAACCAACAACCTAGCAATTCTAACCAGCAACCTAACAATTCTAGACTCCACTACCTAATCCTAATTACTAAAAACAACAAATCCTATCGCTGGACGTGACCGGTTTCCTAATGCCATTTGTGACTCATTTGACTCGATAAAATATTTGAAAAACGATTAAATCATGAGTTCCGGAAGCATAGACGTAACCATGCTCTGATACCACCACTGTAACACCCCCGAACCGTCCTAGACATAGGTCGAACCACCGGCCAACAATCAAACAAGAACATGACCGACGGAGCGACCAACGCCAAGGGTTGGAGATGAAAGGCCAACCGGCCAGCCAGCAATCAATCAAGAACATGACTGACCGTCCAACCCAACACCGTGGTTCGGAAATGCTACGTGACGGGCTAGGGACGATCCGGTCAGAGTCACAAAATTTACCCCACGACTTAGACCAGTTCATCCACTAACTCGTCCCGCTAACTCAAGGCATAAGGCTTTGCAACCCGTATCTAGAGTTAACGGTTTCTGTTAGATCGAGGCCTAAGGCTTTTCAACCCGTACAACGACCTAACGTTGTGTTAGACCGGACTAGTCAAATATCAGAGTACTCATGAAGCGCATATAAAACAATTACTTTATTGATTCAAAGAAATATTCATACATTGAATAATTCGAGACCGGTCCCTGCCGAACGCCAAAATCGAGTCAACTAACGCAAATACAAAATACCGTTTACAAATGGCATGCAAATCTACACCGGCGGTCCTAACGTCCAGCACCAAGCTATCCGATCGTCCTACTAAAGAAACCTGCAAAAAGGACAACGGAGATGGATGAGTAACCTAATGTTACTCAGTGAGCTGGCTACCTCTACCCCAACCTAGAACTAACCCAGACAACCCAAAATAACAATCAATATAACCTTAGCAAGAAATCTAAACTAAGGCTACACAAACTGTTACTGAGTTAGACATGGCCTCATGCCATTGCCTAACTTTGAGTAACATGACCCTGCATGAAAAACAAGTCAACAACCAATCCCCTAGTTAACCATGTATACACCTGAGTTCAATACTCGTGTAGTGTTAGACACCTAGACTATATAAGTATCATCAATCGGTCGACCAACAATCAGACAAGAACATGATCGGCCAACCAATGATACCACATAGCTTTGATATCCACCACCCTTCACAAGCAATCCTTCAGACACATACATGCCAACATCAGGCCTACACTAACCAATCAACAATCACAACTACTATCTAATAAACCGGTTACTAAGTTAGTCTTGGCCTCCTGCCATGATCTAAATTCAAGTAACAGGAAACTGCAAGCAAATCAATCAACCACAATCACAATAACAAGATACTATTACTACGACTCGATCTAATACGTAACACCGTATATCGATGCTACACTAACTTGAGGGTTCCACCACCCTCTACGACACTCTAATAAAACACAACACTCTAACCAATACTCTAACCCGGGAAATGGTGATTTCATATTCATCCCCAAAATCGGCAACATCCTAACTTCCTACCATAAAGGCCAGAAGAGAGGAACTTTCAACCGACCGCAGCCCACAGTCCTTCGGGTCACTGCTCGACAGCCCACAGTCCTTCAGGTCACTGTCATATTACACCGTCGTGTAATCACTCAGCCATAGGCCATGATCCCGTCTCTCTGAGTCTTCCCGATCCAGCGAATAAGGGGTTTCCTTAAACCCGCTAAATATGAGGCAGCGAGGAAACACTAATCAACCCTAAACAAGCCTAGTATGTGCGGGTTACGCACATACTGTCGGCAACACACACACAACACTATCCTTGACTCTAGACTCTACAACTAACAACTAGTACCAGTAATCCGGCCTATATGGCCTAAGACTACTAATACCATCATCTAAAATACTAAACAACAATATCAACAATAAACAACTCAACCTGTTAGTCACTCCCTTACCAAGAGCTGACTAACCTCAATCAACAAGATTAAATAAACAAGCAAGCATTTAATCTAACAAGCAATCTACTCTAACCAAACCGTTACCCAGATAGTTAAGCCTCCTGCTATGAAACTATCTTTAAAGATAACGGGAACCTGCACTTAACCAAATAACCAAGCAAGAATAGAAAACATGATGCACCCTAGTCCTAGTCCTAGTCAGGTTATTAACTCAGTCTTAATTCCATTCATCTCAGCTTAGCCCGTGCTAAACTGAGTCCAATTCACAAAAATAACCCTAAGGACTCTATCATGCAATAACGTGATCTAATCTAATCTATAAGCAACTCAATCTAACCTAAGTTCCAAGTGGAACTCAAACAAAACCAACTCACAGTGTTCTTTGCCGATAAGCAGCTGGTTGATCGGAGAGGGCTTAGCCAAAACCCAACCTCGACATCTTGAATGGACCGGACTGGACTGATCTTGAACCTCCCCTGATACTGGTCTGGACAGAACTCAACTCGAGCAGAACCTCCCCTAGCTGCTGGACGATTTCTTCGGACTTTCGGCAGAGTATCGAGTTTCAAATCTTCGACTGAACTGAACCCATCTTGGACAGCACCTACACTTGATCATCATATAATATGGTAGACTTGGACGAATTGACTTGGACAGAGCCTTCCCTAGACACTCACTCGAAATCAGTAGAGAAACTGATCTCGAAAACTCTCTAAAACGCTCGAAAAAGATCGGAACCTCTTGCTTTCTTTTTCTACTTTCTCTCTCTCTCTCTCTAGCAACGTTTGGGACTGATTTTGGTGTGTGTCTGATGAATGAAATGGGCAGGGGTCGTTGCCTATATATAGGATACACGAGCGAATTAGATCGAAGTTGGTGGCAGCGCATGTGTCGCTTCGCATGGCTCCGGTCGCATGCGTCGCGGCACCTCGTGCTCCACATGTCTGATGGCATGACCAGAGTGTCCTGCAGGGTGACACCACACCTTCCACATGTCTGATCCACGTTCTGAACTCATCCATTTCGACACCACAGCGCACACATGTCGATCTGCATGCTTCGATCGCAGGTTGCGCGGCACCTCGTGCTTCTGTGTGTCAAGCTGCATGTTCTGGCTTTATGCACAGCGACACCTCGAGCTTGTGTAGACACTCAGCTGTTTAATGGATAGACATCACGTCCTGATCACTTAGATCAAGCCACCTCGAGCTTCTCGGTCCATTTGTGCGGTTTCGGTCTTTCCGGTGAATTTTCGACCCGCGATCAATCTTGAATATTTTTCTGCTCCCGTTGTGATGCTCTGAATATTTTTAATAATCTCCTTAAGGATTCTGAACTTGAAGAAAAATATCTCCCGAGCCTCCGGCTTCCTCGAAAAATAGACAATACCGAAATTAGGGTTTTCGGCCAACTTCGGGTTTTCCCGTCGTGCTTGCTTCCCGTCATGCTTGCTTCCCGTCATGCTTAATTCCCGTCCTGATTCCGACTTATAATGTCTCTGAAATAATATTCTGCTCTTACGAAGTTTCGGAGAAAACTTAGTGGCTAAGTCACGTCATGCTTCGAAAACGTCGAGCTTCTATCCCGTCGTGCTTCCAAAAATATTATGCTTCCAAAACGACCGTCTGATCAATATAAGACACTTCTAATAATGGTAGAGCAGCTTATCTGAGTCCTGGTTTACTCACGATCAATTCTTCAATCATCTCGTACTTTGAAACTTCTCGATCCATCGTTGTCGCCCGCGTTTCGACCACTGAGTTGATGCTTGACCAATCTTCTATTTTCTCTGAACCATGTTGAGTTTGAAATGATCAAAACTCAAAATTCCTCCTCATCCTTTGATTCCCAAAAGCTTGGCTCCAAACTCTGACTTTGTCGATCTCGACCATTTTACCCCAAAGGGCGGGTTATCACACCGTCGCCTCCATTGGTCGCACCACCGCTGCATGTCTCATATGCACCGGCTTCGGGATCCTTGACTGCGTGGTCCTGGTCCTCCGAACCCTCCGAATCCCGGACAAGGGTGCACACGGATTTCAGACCAGCGAGAATCGAGTCGAAGTTGCGAGTCTCCGTCTCCTCGAGACTCTGAATCTTCTGTTGAAGACGACGGACTTTCGAGGACATATGTTCTTCTCTTTCTTCACATTAAGCAACGAACTCACGGTCTTCCCGACGTCACGTTCAAGATCGCCAATCAAAGGTGATGTGGATTTCCGCAATGAAATACTCTTAGCCAAAAATTTCGATTTTCAACTCATAATCTTCCGCCCGCAAGATCGTCTCCGCGTCTTACAGGCTGGGGGGCTAACTGTTGGGGTCAAAAACGGTTATCTCGAAATCAACGGCTAAAAATATTTATCGTGCGCAGACTTTCCATAAAACAAGCGTCGAAAGCAAAACAAGTCGTATAGCTTAAAAAACCTATGTTAAAGTCGATCGTTCTTGTTTTACACGATAAACTTTACGAGAAAACCAACTCAGATTTAGTCGTAAAACTTTGATGATACAATCAAGAAGAACCGAGAGACATTAGGTCCGTAGCTGATATGACACGACCATACAAAAGTATACGGAAGAAACGAGAAGTAATCTAAGTTTGGACAGGTCGAACGACAAGGAATCCGCCTTGAAACTTCAAAGAGCCCGTTCTCTCAAACCGTGAGGACCCAGAAAATGAGCAAGATATCAAATCGAAGCCCTCGCCGAGACGCAGGTCCCGGGCGGCTAGCCCCAGTGCTGTCTCTGGCTGCCGGGCGGCTAGCCCCCGTGCTGGTCCTGGCAGCCGGGAAACTTCAAAGAGTCCGTTCTCTCAAACCGTGAGGACCCAGAAAACGAGCAAGATATCAAATCGAAACCCTCGCCGAGATGCAGGTGCCGGGCGACTAGCGCCCGTGCTGGCCGTGGCCGCCGGGCGGCTAGCGCCCGTGCTGGCCGTGGCCGGCGGCGACTAGCGCCCGTGGTGGCCGTGGCCGGCGGCGGCTAGCGCCCGTGCTGGCCGTGGCCGCCGGGCGGCTAGCCCCCGTGCTGGCCGTGGCCACCGGCGGCTAGCGCCCGAGCTGGCCGTGGCCGCCGGGCGGCGTGGCCGCCGGGCGGCTAGCCCCCGTGCTGGCCGTGGCCGCCGGCGGCTAGCGCCCGTGCTGGCCATGGCCGCCGGGCGGCTAGCCCCGTGCTGGCTCGGGTCATCGGGCGACAAGCTTCCGTGCATAAGTTCTAGGCCCCGGCCGTCAGAAGTCTGTACTTTGCGTCTTTCCCAAGTTTTCGCGGAACGAATCGGTGAGATTCCGCGTACAAAACTCCCGTCAACTCCAAACTAAGATCGTCGGAAACACTTCGGAAACTCGTAAGATATCAACGGGAAGGAAGATCTTAAATTCTTCGTGCGAAACAGTGATAGTTATCTTAAGACACCACTCATCTCAACTCTACGAAGGATTGAAGATCTTCCGAAGAAATCGTAGAAAACAACGGAAGTCCCAGAGACGGCCCGAAAGGGACCAAACGCGATCGGACAGTCCGCTTACGATTATCTGAGATAGATACGACGATTTACGTTTATCTTTACATAACAAGATAAATGCTAAATTTCCAGAAGGATAAATGTCAAGTATCCCGAAGATAAATGTCAAGTTTCCCGATAAACATGAAGGCCGACGAAAATGGAAAAAGCCCGCTTCGCGGCCTAAAAGGAGAATAGACCGTCATAAGAAGGAGTATATAAAGGAGCTTTGGGAGAGAAGGAAAGGCAGAGCAAAAATCCTAGAGGGAAAGCAAATCCGAGATTGGAAACCTACAGAGCTCCTGTTAGCTTAAGAACTTAGAATTTAGGCGGTAGACTAGCAAGGCAGGACCTAGAACGTCCGGCCGCCTCTCGTTCTATTTTCATCTTGTCCGCAGACTCATGTCTCTCTCGGAAGGATCTAACAATCCTTTTACTTAGAGTTCCGCACATAGAAACCCTAGGCATTATTCTCGACATGCCCGTTTCTATGACTAACGCTCGTACTAGACGAACTCCGCCAGGCAGTTCGATCTCTTGTTCAAACCCTTCCAACTGAACTACGTCCGACTTGATCCTCGAAAGGGGTACATAGGCAGCCTTCCTTAAGGTCCAGTCTCAAATCTTAATAAAACCTTTCCGCATTTATTTGATCACTTGTCGATGGTTGTCGCAGAGAATCCGGACCTTCAGGGAAAGTTAGGTTTACTTAGCTTTCCTCCGATTTACTTAATAAAAATCGACAGTGCGAATTTCGGTTCCCACAGTAGACAGTTTAACCATCTGAAGGCTTCCCCTTCTAGTGAAAATGGGAAAAGTCTGCAACAACTATATTCGTCTGGAATTAATTCCTCTAGACCTTCAATGTGGTCTTGTGGATGCTCTAAGGGAGATCCTCGAAAAGGGTTTCGACGCACCATATTATAGTAATAAGCATTAAACTTAGATTTTATGGTAACATCGTCTGATACCCTAATAGCGGACCTATTGGAATATGTCCTATTGGGGTTTAAGTAGTCTTGCAAGGGCAATTTAATTTCTTCGCCTTTGTTTAAGGTAGAGTTTGACTTAACAGGGATTTGAGTTCCCTGTTTTTCAGTAGTTTGGCTAGAATTGTTGCTTGATTGACCTATTGGTTCAGTTTGGACTACTTTTTCATTTGCAGCATTGGTAAGAGGGTACTTACCTGCTTCCGGCTGGGCGATGTCCATCGATGAGGCGTTGGGCGTGGCGCTCGATTTCTCTGTATCCGCATCGCTCGATTGACATCCATATTCTCCGTTCTTTGGTGATGTAAAAACGAAAAGAATAGAAAATTTAGCAAAAAGTAACAAAGTCTATACTAAATTCTAATATAATCTAAAGGTAATAAGAAAGAGTCCCCGGCAATGGCGTGTTGGTGTCAAAATCATTCAAGACGAAATCGATGCCCGGAAGTCCTCGGAAAAACCAAGTGATAGTCAAAACCTCGAAAAACTGAGAAAACGAATAACCGAAAAAGGTTACCTGAGGTACACGGCTCCGGGCGCCGGCGGTTGGACCCGAGCCACGGCCCCGGTGGCTGGACCCGAGCCACGGTCCCGGGCGCCGGTGGCTGGACCCGAGTCACGGCCCCGGGCGCCGGCGGCTGGACCTGAGCCACGACCCCTGATAGAACCTTGGTTGTACTATGGGTTCACTTTCCCTGATCTTTGAAGGTTAGATCAATGGTTTGATGGTTTGATGGGTGATTTGCGGATTGGTAAAGGTTGAAGATAGATGGTTTTGTGGATGGGAACTTGCGGATGGGTGATTGATGGATAGATGAGTCTTTGATCAAGAGAATGAACTCAGGTAAGGATCAAAGACAAGTTGCAATTGGAGAATGAACTCCTCAGCAGATCGATGTTCAAAGATGAACAAAGGATTCACAATGATAAGAGAGATTTTTAATCAAAAAGGTGAATGATCTTATTGAAATCGAAACCAAAGTATTTGTAGAAAAGGAAAACAACATGGGAAAACAAAGCAAAGACTAAGACTTGTAGTTCACGAGAAAGAAAGGAAAACTAGGCAAGACCAAAGACTGAATGATTAAAGAGCTTGACTTGGTCTTGATCATCGATTTGGTTTGGTTTGGAGTAAACCAAGGCTGCAATCGAATTCCTCAATCTTCTGGTTTGAGATCTTGTGATTGGCCCTTGAGATAAGTAGAATGGGTCTTGAGTTTGATCGAATATGGGCTTCTCTTCTTTGGACCGAGCTGCTTCTACTTCATCTTCTTTGTCACTCTCACTTAGCTCCTGATCAGCTCCTGGTTCAGTGTCACTCCTACTTAGCTCCAGTTCAGCT
Organism: Raphanus raphanistrum subsp. raphanistrum; assembly: GCA_019706035.1. NCBI lineage: Eukaryota > Viridiplantae > Streptophyta > Magnoliopsida > Brassicales > Brassicaceae > Raphanus > Raphanus raphanistrum. The sequence goes on along the minus strand of CM033986.1, from coordinate 7,804,787 downwards.
CCGACACTCTCCTCAGCTTCATCACTCTCTTCTAGCTCAACCATGGGTGCATCATCCCCTCCTCCTTTAAAAGGATTTGACCTCAAATCTAGATCAACATAAGAAACCAACTCGTCAGCATGATAAGGAATCAGATCAGCAATATTGAAAGTAGAGCTAACAGTGTACTTCCCTTCAAGATCAATTTTATAAGCATTGTTGTTGATCCGTTCAAGCACTTTGAAAGGACCATCTGTCCTTGGTAGAAGTTTAGACTTCCTTTCAGCAGGGAACCTATCTTTCCTCAAGTAAATTGACACCAAGTCTCCTGGTTCTAGAATCAGCTCACGCCTCTTTTTATTAGCTTGCTTTGCATAAGCCTTAGTTCTTTCTTCAATGTTCTTCTTAACCTGTTTATGCAAAGAAACAACATACTCGGCCTTGGCCTTTCCATCAAGGTTAGTCTGTTCATTAATAGGCAAAGGCAAAAGATCCAGCGGAGTCAAAGGACTAAAACCATACACAATCTGGAAAGGAGAATGCTTAGTGGTTCTATGAACTGAATGATTGTAAGCAAACTCAACATGAGGTAAACAATCTTCCCAAGACTTAATGTTTTTCTTAACCATAGTACGCAAGAGAGATGACAAAGTTCTATTAACTACTTCAGTTTGTCCATCAGTCTGAGGGTGACAAGTAGTAGAAAACAAAAGCTTAGTTCCCAATCTAGACCAAAGAGTTTTCCAGAAATAACTAAGGAACTTAGTATCCCTATCAGACACAATAGTTCTAGGCATTCCATGCAAACGCACTACTTCTCTAAAGAAAAGATCAGCAACATTGACAGCACTATCAGTTTTGTTGCAAGCAATGAAATGTGCCATTTTTGAAAACCTGTCTACTACCACAAAAATCGAATCTCTGCCTCTCTTAGTTCTAGGCAAACCAAGCACAAAATCCATTGATAAATCTACCCAAGGTGCATCAGGAATAGGGAGAGGAGTGTACAAACCTTGAGGTCGGTTCTTAGCTTTAGCTTGAGTGCAAACTATGCATCGGCTGCAGTGTTTCTCAACATCTTTCCTCATGCTTGGCCAGTAGAAGTGTTCCTTCAAGGTGCTGAGTGTTTTATCAACGCCGAAGTGTCCCATTAGTCCACCTCCATGAGACTCCCTAAGATACAACTCTCTCAAAGAACACTGAGGTAAGCATAGACGAGTCTCAAAGAAAAGGAACCCATCAGACCTAAAGTACTTTCCACTAGCATGTTTTTCACAATCTTTGAACACTACTTTGAAATCAGGATCATCAGCATAATAAGTCTTAATCTGATCAAATCCTAACAGTTTTGTTTCCATGGTAGCAAGCAAAACATACCTCCTAGACAAAGCATCAGCTACCACATTTTCTTTTCCTTGTTTGTAATGAATCACATAAGGAAAAGTTTCAAGGAATTCTACCCATTTGGCGTGCCTCTTGTTAAGCTTGTGCTGCCCTTTAAGATGTTTAAGTGATTCATGATCAGTGTGGATCACGAATTCTTTTGGCCAAAGGTAGTGTTGCCAAGTCTCTAGGGCCCTGATCAAAGCGTATAGCTCCTTGTCATAGGTGGGATAATTCGCCATGGCTCCTCCTAGCTTCTCACTGAAGTAAGCAATTGGTCTCTTCTCCTGCATCAGTACAGCACCAATTCCTACACCAGAAGCATCACATTCTATTTCGAAAGTCTTAGAAAAATCAGGCAAAGCAAGTAAAGGAGCTTCAGTCAACTTCCCTTTCAAGGTTTGGAAAGCTTTTTCTTGTGCTTCATCCCATCTAAAACCCACATTCTTCTTGATCACCTCAGTGAGTGGTGCGGCTATGGTGCTGAAATCTTTCACAAATTTCCTGTAGAAACCAGCCAAACCATGGAAACTCCGGACCTCACTCACATTCTTTGGAATAGGCCACTCTCGGATTGCTTTGATCTTTTCTTCATCCACCCTGATTCCCTGAGCTGTAACAACAAAGCCTAAAAACACAAGGTGATCTGTTCCAAAAGTACATTTCTGGAAGTTAGCAAAAAGAGACTCCTTCCTAAGCACTTCTAAAACAGTTTTCAGATGATTAACATGTTCATTCATACTCTTGCTGTAGATCAGAATATCATCAAAGTAAACTACAACAAAGTGACCTATGAAAGCTCTTAGAACATGATTCATCAATCTCATGAAAGTGCTAGGTGCATTTGTAAGCCCAAATGGCATAACAAGCCACTCATACAACCCATGTTTTGTTTTGAAAGCAGTTTTCCACTCATCCCCTTCCCTCATCCTAATTTGATGATATCCACTTTTCAAATCTATCTTAGAGAACACACAAGAACCGTGCAATTCATCTAACATATCATCGAGTCTAGGGATAGGATACCTGTACTTTACAGTGATGTTGTTAATGGCTCTGCAGTCAACACACATGCGCCAGCTTCCATCTTTCTTTGGCACCAAGAGCACAGGCACAGCACACGGACTCATGCTCTCTCTAATGTGTCCTTTCTCCATTAGTTCTTCCACTTGTCTTTGCAGCTCCTTGGTCTCATCTGGATTGGTTCTATAGGCTGGCCGGTTAGGGAGAGAGGCGCCTGGAACCAGATCTATTTGGTGTTCAATACCACGGAAAGGAGGCAGACCTGCTGGACTAACTTCTGGAAACACATCACCATAATCCTGCAAGATGAATTGAAAATCTTTCGGAAGCTCCGGTGCAAGGTTAGAAGCAGTTAGTGCACCTTTAAACACAAAGAGAAGTAAAGGTTGTTTAAGCAAGAGAGCTTTCTTAACCTCACTGTTTTTGGCCATGATATTAGACCCTATCTTTTGTGAATCAGTTGATTCCTTCTTGGCTTCTTGGCGTCGGAGTTTCAGCTGCAGTTGATCCTCATGCACTTCTTGTGGAGATAAGGGAGCTAGAACAATCTTCTTATCTCGGTGGGTGAAAGAATGTCGGTTTGTAAAACCATCATGGATTGCTCTTTTATCAAACTGCCAGGGCCTTCCTAGGAGAATGTGGCTGGAATCCATAGGTAGAACGTCACACACTATCTCGTCTTGGTATCTCCCAATGGTTATAGGAACCATTACTTGTTCAGTGACCCTCAACTCGCCTCCTTCATTCAACCATTGAAGTGGGTAAGGTTTAGGATGCTTCCCTGTTTTCAATCCAAGCTTTGCTACAAGAGATTCACTAGCGACATTAGTACAACTCCCACCATCTATAATCAAGCTACAAACTTTATCATAGATAATGCAACGAGAATGGAAAAGATTCTCCCTTTGATCATTGTCTTCTGGCTTGGGTTGAACTTGGAGAGATCTTCTAGTGACCAGGAGTTGTCCATGAACTGGATAGTCTACTTGTTCTTCTTCAGATGTCACCACTTTCTCTTCTTCAGAAACGATATCTCCATTATCCAAGAGTAGCATGACTTTCTTGTTGGTACATTCATTGGCATAATGTCCAAATCCATGACACTTGAAGCACTTGACGTCTCTGGCCCTTGTGGTTGGTGCTTTCCCCTTGTCATCACGCTGGAAAGCCTTAGGTTCCTCCTTTGGTTTAGCTAGACTTTTCTCATCCTTGGTTGACCTGTAGTTGTTGCCGTATGAACCCTTGGAGCTATTCTTTCTCTTCTGTTGCTGCTCAATGAGGATAGCTTTGTGAAGAAGCTCATAGATGTCCTCATAATCCTGTAGTTCCAATCGATCTTGTAGTTCTCTGTTGAGACCAGCTTGGAACCGAGCCATAGTTGCATAAGAATCTTCAACAACTGAAGCCTTGATCATGAGAGTCTCCATCTCTTGGTAGTAATCCTCCACGCTTTTAGCTCCTTGAGTGAGTCTCCTTAGTTTCTGATGAACATCCTTGTGGTAATGACTTGGAACAAACCTTTTCCTCATGAGAGTCTTGAGTTCAAACCAACCTGACACTGCTGCTTCTCCAGTTCTTCTTCTTGTTGAAGTAATCTGATCCCACCAGTGAAGAGCATAACCATTGAACTCAGTTGCTGCAAGTCTAACCTTCTTTAACTCTGAGTAGTTGTGACAATCAAAGATCAACTCTATCTTCTTTTCCCAATCAAGGTAATCGTCTGGATTGCTGGTACCACTGAAGACTGGTACTCTGAGCTTGATGTTCCCAAGACTATCATCTGGCCTGCGACGATCTGTTCTGTGTGTTCTGCCCTGAGAAAAGGTCCTTGTTGATCGGTTCTCATCAGAACTCCTACCAGAAGAGGAAAAATCCTCAACTTCAGCTCCAGTATCAACTCGTTTTCCTCTTCTTTTCTCCCTAGCAGCTTTCCTGACCTGAGAAGAAGAGCCTAAAACATTGTTAGTAGCAGAGTTGTTTCTTTCAGATTCAAATTTCTTTTCTATGACATTCAACAAAGTGGCCATCAAAGATTCCATCTGTAGCTTATCCATCCTACGAGTAGGAGATTCTTCTCGTTCATGATCTTCATCAGACATGGTTTCCTGATAAGAAGCTCAACAAGAAAACTTAGTACACAAGGAAGATAGCCGAAGCCTCACAAGTGTTTCTCTCAAGTGTTTCTCTCAACTTTATGGTGAAGTTTCTTGTGAATCCAAATAGCTCAGCAGCCAACAAAGATCAATGCCTCAAAGAACAAAACCCCAACCCCAACTAAAGAAAGAGATAGACAGTATTAAGAGATTTAATGGGCAGGGAGCTTTACCACCAGAGACTGGATTTCTCTTCAGTCTAGCTGGATTTCTCTTCAGCTTTCTTAGATACTTTGATCTTTCTTTTTTTTTTTTTTAACTGGTCGGCCCCCCCGCAATATTAGATAGATAGATAAGAGAATGGAGTTTCACAGAGATCAATCGAGGTTCCCAAAAACGAAAGAGAGAAGAAATTCAAAGAGTTTTTATGACAAACCCTAGATCACGAGCCTTCAATCTGCTCTGATACCACCTGATAGAACCCTGGTTGTATTGGGGTTCACTTTCCCTGATCTTTGAAGGTTGGATCAATGGTTTGATGGTTGGATGGGTGATTTGCGGATTGGTAAAAGGTTGAAGATAGATGGTTTTGTGGATGGGAACTTGCGGATGGGTGATTGATGGATAGATGAGTCTTTGATCAAGAGAATGAACTCAGGTAAGGATCAAAGACAAGTTGCAATTGGAGAATGAACTCCTCAGCAGATCGATGTTCAAAAGATGAACAAAGGATTCACAATGATAAGAGAGATTTTTAATCAAAAAGGTGAATGATCTTATTGAAATCGAAACCAAAGTATTTGTAGAAAAGGAAAACAACATGGGAAAACAAAGCAAAGACTAAGACTTGTAGTTCACGAGAAAGAAAGGAAAACTAGGCAAGACCAAAGACTGAATGATTAAAGAGCTTGACTTGGTCTTGATCATCGATTTGGTTTGGTTTGGAGTAAACCAAGGCTGCAATCGAATTCCTCAATCTTCTGGTTTGAGATCTTGTGATTGGCCCTTGAGATAAGTAGAATGGGTCTTGAGTTTGATCGAATATGGGCTTCTCTTCTTTGGACCGAGCTGCTTCTACTTCATCTTCTTTGTCACTCTCACTTAGCTCCTGATCAGCTCCTGGTTCAGTGTCACTCCTACTTAGCTCCAGTTCAGCTCCGACACTCTCCTCAGCTTCATCACTCTCTTCTAGCTCAACCATGGGTGCATCAACCCCGGGAAACGGCGGCTAGACCCAAGTCGCGGCCCCGGGCGCCGGCGCCAGGACCCGAGCCACGGTCCCGGGCGCCGGCGATTGGACCTGAGCCACGGCCCCGGCCGCCGGCGGCAGGACCCGAGCCACAGCCCCAGGCGCCAGTGGCTGGACCCGAACCACGGTCCCGGGTGCCGGCGGTTGGACCCGAGCCACGGCCCCAGGCGCCGGCGGCTGGACCCAAACCACGGCCCCGAGCGCCGGCTGCTGGACCCGAGCTACGGCCCCGGTCGCCGGCGGCTGGACCTGCATCCCGGGAGCCGGCGGTTGCGGCCAATCCGTGGTCCCGTGCACCGGCTACGGGTCGTTCGGCGAATGCGGCCTATTCCTCGTGAAACCATCCCGACGCTAGTCCAATCCCATACTTTGCATCCTTACTCGAAGCCTCCCAATTCGAATATTTAAAATCGTGAATCTAAAACTCCCGTTTCATTTCAATCAAAATCATCGGGAAAGTTTCGAAAACCAGGAAATGTTCGGTTGACGGATAAATTTCAATTCATCGTATAAGACCATGACAGTTATCCTAAAACACCAATCATCTCAACTATACGAGGAATTGGGATCTTTCGGAAGATCGATATCGTGATAAGAGTACTTTCTCGGAAAAATCGTTAAAACGTCAAAGGTCTAAAGAACGGTCCGAAAGGGCCCAAACATTACCGAACATTCGAGATAAGTATGGCGGTTTGTGTTTATCTTTACAGAATAAAATAAATGGCAAGTTTCCGAAGATAAATGTCAAGTTTGCCGAAGATAAAATGTCAAGTTTACCGATGAACATGAAGATGGACGAAAATGGAAATAGCCCGATTCGCGACAGATCTGGCCCAAAGGGAGGATAGACGACCTAGAAAGAGTATATAAGAGAGCTAGGGGCAAGGAGCAGAGGCATCACAAACTTTCCAGAGCAACTTAGCACTTAGAGCAATATAGTCTTTTATTTTCCGTTTTTACTAGCGAGCTGCGACTCAAATAGGTTAGACATAGGTTGCTAAACTAGCGAACTTACCGACAGCTCTCGTAGCCGAGGTTCTTACCTGTTGTCCACGCTCAACGTGAATTCGGAAATAAGATCTTCTTGCTCTTCCTTTGTTCTTACGTTTTTATTACGAACTTCTCGATATATTGATTGTGTTGTGTGTGGCTCCGCAGATATCTGAGACCTTCAGGGAAAGTTATGTTTACTTGACTTTCCTCCGTATTTTACTTACTAAAATCGACAGTGCGAATTTCAGTTCCCACAGTTTGGCGCTAGAAGGAGGGGGGTTGCGGATCTATTTATCTCACAACTACGCACGCTTAGTCAACCATGTCCACTGAGGCTAACAAAGATCAGCAAACGCACGACGTAACATCCACCGATGCCAACGTTGAGAAGACAGCAGCTGGAAACGCATCTGTGGTCACTGCCGAGGCAAACACCGCGGTGCTAGACCAGATGAAGGAACTGTTCGCTTCCGCCCAGAGATGGTCGGACGAACAAGGAAAACTAATGAGCTCGCTCGCTAAACAGGTCGAGACCTTAACAGCGAAGAGCAAACTCTCGCGCGGAACTACTAAGGTTAGACGCGGCATAAGACTCGATTTCAGAACTCCCGGAAATCGAGACAAAGACGCCCTAAGAGAGTCAAGGGAACGCAATCCCGATGAAACAGCTCCGGCAGGGCGGAAAACAACCTCGGACAACCTTCCACCCCCCGTAGAGGGAAGCGAAGGAGACGATGTCGAACGAATCAACTTGGACATCAGTGATCAATCGGATCGTTTGGACGACCATGCTGATATCCACCCTAGAAGGACCCGAAGTCGGTCCGCTTGACATACAGTGTCCTTTGAGAAACCCATGACGAAAGAGGAAGAAAACCTCTACTGGGTGGAACAGGAAAAACTGACTGAGGACCAAACTCGGATCCATCGCAACCAGCACCGACAAGCTCGGAAGGGTGCAGGTGGCGACAGCAAAATCCATGATCTACACGAGTACATCGCGACAACTGCAGCCGAGGTGAAGGCGGTAAAATCGCAAATTCACCACGCAACCAGTACCGCTCCCGAGATCGACAGACTTCTCGAGGAAGCACGAAAAACTCCGTTCACCGCCCGGGTCACATAAGCAAACATCTCAGACCCCAGGAAGATAAAAATTTTCGTCTACGATGGTACCGCTGACCCAAAAGCACATCTGCAGTCTTTCCAGATTGCGATGGGAAGGTGCAAACTCCCGGAATGGGAACGAGACGCCGGTTACTGCCTCCTCTTCGTCAAAAATCTCAGAGGCGCCGCACTTGAGTGATTTTCTCATCTCGACATAAACTCTATCGGAAGTTTCCGCCAGCTAGCCTCGGCATTTCTCAAGCATTTCTCCATGTTCATGGATAGAGAAACTTCCGACGTAAATTTATGGAGTTTAACTCAGAAAGAAGATGAGCCACTCCGCGATTTCATGAGAAGATTCAAACTGGTGATGTCCAGGGTGAAGAGAATCAGCGACAAAGTCGCGATAGACGTTCTAAGAAAAACTATCTGGTACAGGTCAAAGTTCCGAAAGTGGATATCTCTGGAAAGACCGCGGACGATCCATGATACCCTCCATAAGGCCATGGACTTCATCATCATGGAGGAAGAGATGAAAGTCCTAGCGCAAAAGCACGGACCGCGGAAACCGTCTGCCAAGAAGAAATCCTCACATAACGACAAGTACGTCCATCACGAGGGGGAAGACGTCCAAGGCGAACATAACTACGCCGTCAATTCCAAAGAGGGTCAAACCTCCAGAAACACTTGGACTAGGAACCCGTACAAGGATAATTGCTACTGCGGGTTCCATCAGGCCAAAGGTCACTCCCCCACTAACTGCAAGGTCCTTGGCGCCAGGCTCGCTGCAAAGCTTGTCATGTCCCCGATCCTGAATATGATCATTTAGGATCGACCATGGTGCAAGGAGACGCACTGGTCAGGTCATGTGACCTAAACACAAGGGTATCATGGCCTGGAAGTACGGTTAAGGGCATCAGGAAGCTAATATATAGCTAAACCAAGAAGGAGATAACTATAAAGGAGCTGTACAAAGTGTATGGCAGCTGGGCGGTGCGGTGAGCAAGCTCGACCAGCTAGATGAAGTGTAGTGCAGCTCAGTGTAGCTCACTGAAGAGTGTGTTAGCTCCCTGAGCTGGATGAACTAGCTCACTCAGCTGGGTCAGCTGGGGATCAGCTCAACTGAGCTAGACTGAGTGTTCAAGTCCTGGACAGTTTGGCCAGGTCCAGACAGTGGTCGGACCATGTGGACCACCCGGGTGTGCCGGTGAGCCGGTGGGCACTTGGAATCAGACCAGAGGCTTGGGCAACCAGCTAGGACTTGTTTGTGACATGTCCAGAGGCAGTTAGGGCTGTCAGGGACGTCTGGTAACTGCCATAGGCGAACATGTGTGATCTGGACCATTGATTAAATCAATGGCCAGAAATGAAACCTAAGGGATGCAATGGTTGGAAAGTAACCACCACTTCTTCTATATAAGGAAGGCAAGTCCGTGCCTTTGCAGGCACGCCAGGGCTTTATTCTTCTTCCTGAAACACAAAGAAAAACAGAGAAAAACAGAGAAAAACAGAGAGATGGTCGGATTACACAATCCAAGACCAAGAGAGGCTTGAAAGCAGCAAAGAGGCAGTTTTAATGGCAATCAAGAGGGGATTTGAGAATGACCCTCTGGTGTGTTTTGATTATGTTTTGCCACGCCATAGGCTTCCTCTACATCCTTACTACACATCCAAATGGCCAGGGAAGAAAAGAAATGACCGGATTCACTCTCAAAGTCCAAGAGCAGCCTTAAAGGCAGTGGTGTGTAGAAAGGCAGTTTCATGGGCACTGAAGTGAGAAGTGATGGACGATCCTTGGGTGGTGCTTGATCATGGATGAACACACCCTAGGCTTCCTCTGTGTCTTAGGGACACACGCAAATGGCCATAAGAGAATGGAGAAGGCCGGACTCCACTCTCAAAGGCATGAACAGCCTTGAAGGCAGATGCAGTGCAGAAACTAATTTCATGGAAGTTCAATGGAAGGGATGATGGGTGCGACCCATGAATGGATCTTATCAATACTGGAGGTATGTGATAAGACCTGATTAAGACAAGTGCAAGAGGCACAAGGCCGGACCTGATCAGGGAAGCACAAGATCTAGCAAGATCAAGTATGACGTAACATGTGTTGATTACTTCTGTTTATGTTTATGTTTATGTCTGTGTTGTGTCTCTTGGGGTGGGATCAAGGCCAGGCATGGCACGCCCCTTGATGAATGTATATTGTGATTTTTCCTAGGAATCCAAGACCCTGGACAAAGGGGGCGGATCATAACTGATCTAACTCATCCATGTGGGATGATGGTTAGATGCTGTTCATTGGATAGTGATCAATGATGGATCATGGTTTAGTGTTGGGTTTGATCATGGTGTGAACCATGAGTCCGACCCACTGATGAGACACATGGGAGTCCTAGTACCAGAGGAACCATGTGGAGTGTAAGGTCCAATTCGTTTGGATCCAACAGCAAGCAAAGGAAAGGAGTAAGGCCAATACTTGTTGGTATGGACCACAAGTATTGTGCTGGTGTGTTTATACAAGGAAGGCTGTGTGTGATCTGATCATGGGCAAGGATGGACGACCTGATCCATGGATGATGGATCAAGGTGTCTGATCTGATTGGTCAAAGGATGCACCAGTGGTAAGAGCAACACTAATCAGGTTCAGTGGGACATAGTTCCATGGCCGGTTAGGAGGAGTGAAGACTCATCAGTTCTGAGTCATGTGGGGTGGTTGGTTGATTGACTCAGGACCTGGTGGGCATTGTTAATCTTATTCTAAGTTGTTCAGACATGGAGGTACTGAACCATGGAGTGGCCGGTTCAGAGAAATCTCTCCATGGCCTTGGTTGGGCAGCTGAAGATTTCCCAAAGGTACTTGGTCTGTGAGGATGGTTGGTTGAATGACTAAGTAACCAAGGGAAGGGTTTTATGCAGACACATGAGAGATGGACGAGTAAACAAGGAGCTGGGCGAAGCTGCCTTGCAGCTCGATCAGCTGGAAGAGAGTGGAGAATCTCAAGTGAAGTGGTTCAGCTCAGCTAGCTGGATGAGCTATCTAAACAACTAAGTCAGCTGATACAATGGGCTATCAAGCTCCGTGGATGTGGCAAAGGTATGATCTAGCAATGTTGTATAGATCTAGATAGAATGGATTAGGTGAATGGAACCTCAGATTTATATGACTTGGATTAGGTTGAGGATCAACCTTGGAGCTGGTAGTAGTTGTGTCTACTGATCACGGCTAAGGTGATTCGACCTGACAAGTGTTAGATTGGTTTTAGACCAATGGTTAAATAGAGAATATTCCGCTGTGCATAATTTGAAAGGATCTAAGCTAGAGATTGACTAAGGTAGTCTTAAGCTAAGGTCTAAGATAGACTTCGCCCTTAGGCGAAAGTAAAGATAAAGCACGAAAAATTGAGAGGTCCGGTCAGGGTATGGACCGAGCGACATGAGGCATCGACTGCGGCCTAGTCGGCCGGGTTCGGGTCTTACAAGTTGGTATCAGAGCATGCTTGATTCTAGGATCGTTGGGTTGTGGTTGTTCACCCAAGCATCCAGACAAGTAGATGCTGATGTGATTAATCCACTAGTTTTGTTGTTGACTCAGCTGGAGGAAGTTAACAATGAAGCTGGATTGACTGTAAGTCAGCTTAACCTTACTGAGGTTCTAGTGGGGGAGAGCTGAGCTGCAGCTGGACGGGGAAGTTGAATCCTCTTGTGATGTGAACCGGGCTGATCCAAACATTTGTTGCAAGCAATGGGAGGACTAACCGGTGGATTGGGCAGCTGTTTTGGCAGCTAATGATCAAGCTGGGCCAGTAGCTGAGGTGGTCTAGATTGATCCACCAGCTAGGGCAGCTTGGTTAGTGGACTACCTGAGGGTGCTGGAGCACATAGCTCAGATGAGAACTAAGTATTTCTCAGGTAGTGTGGATACTTTTGAGGCAGATGAGTGGAGGTTCTGATTGGGTTGTAAATTCAGCTCAACTCACTGCTCAAAGGTATTGTGTCCCAAACCGAAATTATTTCTGGAAACTGAGATGACCATGGAACCTTACTAGGTGAGCCAAGAGGGAGCTGAGGCAAGATAGGGGATCATGCTTGTGAACGGGAAAGTTCCAAGGTGAACCAGCTTGGCCAAGATGCATTCTCCAAGGGCAAGATCCTGGAACAGAAGGTTGGCCGATCTAGTTATCTAGAAATAATAGACGGATTGGACGGATCGATGCAGTGCCAGATCTTGTATGGATGACCGGGACCAGGGAAGTAACATGAACCTGAGAGTGGCTTAGGTTGAAAGAAACGTGCAGCACTCTTTGAGGCTAAGTGTTATCCTTGGTGGCCGTTCAAAACAAGTGAGCATTGCGAGGTTCAAGTTGGTTTAAGGGAGACGTTACATGGCTAGTATACGAGTGGCTTGGGATCAGATGGATTAGCTGGGACTCGGTATAAGCCAATGTAGGATTCCTTAGATCCATTTGAATGGATTGGGTATACTATGTTAAGTGGCTTAGTATGATGGGTGTTGGGGTCAAAATCGGTCAAGACGAAATCGATGTCCGAAAGTCTCGGAAAAACATGAAAAATGTTAAAGCAACCTCGAGAGACTAATTGTTAATCGAGAAACCTTAAGAAAAAATTAAGTTCGAGATTCATCGTCTCGAAATCAACTGCTAGAAACATTTTCTACACAAGGAAAAATCTACGGAAAACTAAAAACGCAAGAAACACGAAGGAACCGAGCAGCCAACACCGAACGTGGCCGTGGCCGCCGGGCGGCTAGCCCCGTGCTGGCCGTGGCCGCCGGCGGCTAGCGCCCGTGCTGGCCGTGGCCGCCGGGCGGCTAGCCCCGTGCTGGCCGTGGCCGCCGGCGGCTAGCGCCCGTGCTGGCCGTGGCCGCCGGGCGGCTAGCCCCGTGCTGGCCGTGGCCGCCGGCGGCTAGCGCCCGTGCTGGCCGTGGCCGCCGGGCGGCTAGCCCCGTGCTGGCCGTGGCCGCCAGCGGCTAGCGCCCGTGCTGGCCATGGTCGCCGGGCGGCTAGCCCCGTGCTGGCTCGGGTCGTCGGATGGCTAGTCTTCGTGCGTAAGTTCCAAACCTCCGGGTCGCCAGAAATCCGTGTTTCGCGACTTTCCGAGTCCTTGCAAATAAAACTCCTTTTTCTGTTCCGGGATTTCTAAAAACCCCTAAGACGTCAACGGATAGGAAGACTTCGTATAAAACGGTGATGGTTATCTTACAACACCATTCACCTTAGCAATGGATCGAAGATCTTCCGAAAGACTTGACATCCAAGTAGGAGCATCCTTTTAGAGAAATCGTAGAAAAACAGCGGAAGACCGGAATGCGGCCCGAAAGGGACCAACTCCGATCGGACAACCAGTTTACGATTTTCTAAAAAGGATAGATGCGACGGTTTACAATTATCTTCGCCTGACAAGATAAATGTTAAACTTCCAAAAAGATAAATGTCAACTTTCCGAAAAGATAAATGTCAACTTTCCCGATAAGCACGAAAGCCGACGAAAATGGAAAAAGTCCAGCCCACGGCAGACTCAGCCCATCAACGATAGACCGTCCTATGGGAGTATATAAGCAATGCTAGGAGCAGAGGAAGGGGGATCCGAAATCAGAAAAAAGAAACTACTCCAGAGCAATTTAGAACTTAGGCGCTTATTTCCTTTTTTAGCGAGCTGCGACTCAACTAGGTTAGATCTAGGTTTTGAGACTAGCGACGATCGGCAGCTCTTGTGGCCGAGATCTCGACCTGTTGTCCAAACGCTCTCCGCAGATTCGGAAATAAGATTCTTTCTTTTTGCTCTATTTATTTTACGCATTTATTCTCGAATTAGACTTGTCTTAACTTTGTCGTGCGTGGCCCAGCAGATAGCCGGGATCCTCGGGGAAAACTAGGTCAACTTAGTTTTCCTACGTTTTAACTTAACAGAAATCGACAGTGTGAATTTCGGTTCCCACAGTTTGGCGCTAGAAGGAGGGTGATTCGCAGCTTATCTTTCTCGCAACTACGCACGCCCAGTCAAGCATGTCTATCGACGCGGAAAAAGACAAGCAAACACACGACGGACCAGCCGTCGATGTCAACGCTGAGAAGACTCCTGACGGAAACGTATCGACGGTCACTGCCGAGGCAAACACCGCGATGCTGGACCAGATGAAGGAACTGTTCGCCACCGCCCAGAAACGGTCGGAAGAACAGGAGAAACTAATGGCTTCACTCGCTAAACAGGTCAATACCTTAACAGCGAAAAGCAAACTCCCGCGCGGATCCACCAAGGTGAGGCGTGTCAGGAGGCTGGACTTCGGTACTTCCGAAGACCAAGAAAAAGATGCTACCAGAAAATCCCCGGAAATCATCCCTGATGATACCACTCCGACGGGACAGAAGAAAACGACGGTCAACCTTCCACCTCCCGCAAGGGACAACGAAGAAGACGACGTCGAAAGAATCAATCTGGATATCAGCGATCAATCGGATCCGTCCGACGAAGACGCCGACATCCACCACAGAAGGACCCGAAGTCAGTCAGCTCGACTAGCGGCAGCCTTCGAAAAACCCATGACAGAAGAGGAAGAAGACCTCTACTGGTCAGAGCAAGAAAGGTTAGCTGAGGACCAGACTCGGGCCTATCGCCGCCAGCGTAGACAGAAGAGCGCGAACGGCACCGACGAGATTCACGATCTCCGCGAGTACATCGCTAAAACTGCAGCCGAGGTGAAAGCGGTAAAATCGCAGATTCACCACGCAACCAGTACTGCCCCCGAGATCGACCTGCTCCTCGAGGAATCGAGAAAAACTCCATTCACCTCTCGAATCACGGAGGCACGAGTCTCGGATCCCGGGAAGATAAAGCTTCCCACCTACGATGGAACCACAGACCCAAAGGCACATCTGCAGTCTTTCCAGATTGCAATGGCAAGGTCTAAACTTCCGGAGCGGGAAAAACACGTCGGCTGCTGTCTCCTATTCGTTGAGAACCTCAGAGGTGCTGCTCTCGAGTGGTTCTCACACTTGAAAAGAAACTCCATCAGAAGTTTCCGCCAGCTTGCTTCGGCTTTTCTGAAGCAATTCTCCATGTTCATGGATAGGGAAACTTCCGACGTGGACCTTTGGAGTCTAATTCAAAAGGAAGACGAACCACTCCGCGACTATATACGGAGGTTCAAACTCGTGATGTCCAGGGTAACAGGCCTCAGCGACAGAGTCGCCATCGACGCCCTGAGAAAGAACCTCTTGTACAAGTCGAAGTTCCGAAAGTGGATCTCTCTGGAAAGGCCACGTACCATCCAGGACACTCTCCACAAAGCAACGGATTTCATCATCATGGAAGAAGAGATGAAAATCCTAGCGCAAAAGCATGGACCGCCAAAAGCGTCCGGCAAAAAGAAGACCTCTCGTAACGACAAGTACGTCCATCACGAGGGGGAAGACGTCCAAGGCGAGCATAACTACGCTGTTAATTCCGAACAAGGAAAGACCAACGGAAACACCTGGACGCGGAACTCGTACAAGGACAATTCCAGCTGCGAGTTCCATCAGACGAGAGGTCACTCCACCGCCAACTGCAAAGTCCTCGGCGCTAGGCTCATTATGAAGCTGCTCGACGGCAAACTAGCAACGGTCAGGAGCGTGAAAGACCTCGTCCTAGATTCTGACCGTCCGCCGAAGACTGACGGAGCCAATCCCGAGAATAACACTCATGGGACTCAATCGGGCGAAAAACGTGAACGGAGACAAGACGGCGAAGGAAACAACAACAACCGTCAAAGGGTTAATATGATCATCGGAGGATCGCACTTTTTCCAGGACTCCGTTTTGTCAATCAAAGCCTACGAACGGAAGGCCGAAACGGGTCCCGGATGGTCTCCAGAGGATGACGTTCCCGATCACGCGATCATCTTCGAAGAACAGGATACGGCCGGACTCGATAAACCCCACTACGATCCTCTGGTCATCGACCTGGTGATTCAGGACCTCGAAGTCGGCCGCATCCTCATCGACACAGGGAGCACGGTCAACATCATGTTCCGCGATACTCTGCAGAGGATGAACATACCCCTCGGAGAAGTCATCCCAGAACCAAGACCATTAACTGGATTCTCGGGCATCACATCCATGACCCTCGGAAAAATCAGACTCCCGGTCATGGCTAAAGAAGTCACGAAGATCGTCGAATTTGCGGTAGTGGATAACCCGGCTATCTATAACGCCATAATGGGAACTCCTTGGATAAATGCCATGAAGGCAGTTCCGTCCACTTACCATCTCGGCGTCAAGTTTCCAACACCGACTGGAACAGCGGTCATCTAGGGAAGCCAAAAACAGTCGCGACTCTGCTTCCTAGCCGAACATAAACTTCGCAGCAATCGGAACGCCCCAGTAGCTAACCCGAAGCGAACCAAGAAGAACCTGAGTATCTCCGGGAACTCGGCAGAAAACAACTCGGGTCTGTCCGAACAGGCAACAACTCAGGATAGCGAAAAAATCCTCGAGAAAACGGACGACCCAGCTCCCGACGCGACCACCGACTTAGCTGAAACAGTCAAGGCGCCAGAAACCGTGGAGTAATAGCAACCGTGACAGAAACAGAACTACGAGATGGCTTGATCCTCGCAAGAGGTACGTAGGCAGCTCGTCGCAACCCGACGAGTTCAGCTATCCCCCTCACCAAAAAGGGGGGGGGGGGGAAGATAGGGACAGACATCCTTGTACTCCCGCAAAAACGCTCTTCATGTAATTTACATTATGAATAAAAAATCTTCTTTTTATTTCAAATGCTTACTCAAACGCATAAACGTTACGGAAAACGAAAATCATGTCTTTAGGGAACACGAGACGTCGTTAGTTCCCGAAAAATCTTGATTTTCCTTTCTCCTCCAAACAGTCCGTCCGCGACTCTAAAGACACCACCAAACAGTCCATCCGCGACTCTAAAACTCGTTTCCGTCGATTGGCCCCGACGGAAAAATAGAAACGTTTCACTCAATCAAATTCGTAGTCTGGCTTCTAACGAAGTCCTTTTTGCATCCGACAAGGATATCATAGCGCGCTATACAAAAAATCCAAATTTTGGTTAGCTCTTCGTAAAGGAAGTAGCTCGACTCGTATCCAAACGAATCATATAAGCCGATAAGCACTTCGCAGATTCTAGAACGGTACGAGTCAGGTCAAAATCGCAAACAAGCAAAACGAAAGCCGATTTGTCATCGCACAGCTTCAGTCCGAAAGTAGACCTAGGTCTTGCCCTAAACCCAGCCTTGCTGGTATCTAAGACATCTCACAGGCATAAGTATCCAGAATACGAGATCCCAAAAGTTGCCTCTTATCGCTTACAAACCTAACGTTCGCTACAAAGTGACCTACGGACCTAGCGACAAAAAGAAGAGATTGAATGCGAAGTGACTACACGTATTCAAACCCTCTACACTTGACGAAAGTATAAATCAAAACGCATATTTCATAAAAACATTATAACAGGGATCCGAAAGCCACCAACGGCTGATCCCGAAAAACATAAAGTCACGCGACCTCCTAAGGGTCGCAACACATACATACAAACGGCCACACTTGGCCAATCATAAGTTATAATCAAATGCATAGCAGTCGGTTAGAGATATTCCGAACGAAGAGTCGGGCTGGTCGACCTCCTCATCCCCGTCACCCGCGTTTGGATCCTCGCCTACATCCGCCGTATCCTCCGAGACCTGGATAGGATTCCACAGTTCTCGAATTCTTCCTTCAATCGGAGGAACAAAGGATTCGGCGTTGGCACATATCCTCATCGAGCCATCCATCGTGGCGAGTTCGCCGGAAAGAGAGAAGTCCCCACGCTGCATCTTGCCGAGGGTACCGACCGAACCACGGCACTCGCGAAAATCACCTACAAAGTCCTGAGCCTCTTTGTACCCTTCGAACTCAGTAGAAAAAATTTCAGCCCTTCGGTTCATTTCGGCGGCAGCTCTTCTCCGTCCGCTCCTCTCCGCGCGAACAAGGGCTCGAGCCTGGACTTTGGCTTGCCGGCGATTTTGCTCCTCCACCTCCAATCGATACTTAGCAAATTCCCTTGCCGTCTCCTCCGCTTTGAAACGGGCCAACCGGGCGGTGCGGAAACTCCCATCAATCGATGCATTCCAAACTCTCACGGCCTGCAAAGAAGCCAAGGTCAAATAAAAAGAAAAGAGGAGTTACTCGAGTTTCGAGAACAAACCTCGTTGACCAAGCGAGCACCCTCCGCAGTCACTTTGTTCCTTTCCTCGTTGTCCAAAGACTCGTCACGGGAAAACGCCGGAGGGAGTTCGTCAAAGAAGTCACCCGGAGGAGGAACATCCCGACTCTCTGAGGTAAAGCCAGGGTCGTATCTCGGCGTCGCGCCATCTCCCGACGAGGCCTCAAAAGCGATCCCTTTATCTTTACGAGGTCTCCGCCTCTGCCTTAAAGGGGCAAAAACGTAGGACCTATCGTTGACGCAGGGACGTGTACCACCTCGCGATCGGAGAAGCGCGACCGCCCCTCGAATCCGGTCGAGAGTGAAGGAGTTCCAGGAACAAGGCCTCGACCTAAAAAGATCCCTCCTGACCGCAAGATCGGAGGGAACATGCGCGAGACAACTGTTCTCTAAAAAAAAAAAAAAAAAAAACACAGGTTCAATATTCGCCTTTCGAATGTTAAAAGAGGGAATGCAATAATTTTTACCTCGCTGGTACAACCAGTCCGTCGGGAATAGGTGGAGAAAGCCTTCTTCAACAGACTCTCCGTCTATCCTCACAAAAAAGAAACGATCGACATAATCCTTGGCATGCGAGGTGACTCCATTGATCACCGAAACATTGGTCCTCGCCTTCATGGAGTAAACTCCATTGATACTCGTCGCCTTGGAATTCCATAACCCCTCGAAATCGGCAGGGCTAAGATCTATCCCTAACTCGTAACTCAGAATCACAACGCCGAGCCAGCTCTCCAAAGCTGACACGTTCAGCTGGCTGATTGAGATTCCGAAACGGTCAAGGGCCTGAACGATGACCCCAGGGATTGGGAACCACAATCGACATTGCGTCAAGAACGCCTCGTAACAAGTAAAGTAACCCTCCGGAGGATGCTCCGAACTCTCATTCCCGCGGGGAATGCGGAACACGGCTCCCTCCGGAACTCCATAATACTCTCGCAGAGTTTCAAGATACTCCGGAGACACTTCGCTCGGTGAGTCGATTTCTCCGCGCGCCCTCAGAGGTCGCCGGGGAATCGGGATCACGGGAAGGGGAGCATCAGTGCCAAAGACAGCATCGCAGTACGCGTTCCTGTTGATCTCCGAAACCTCGGGCTTCGGATTTTCTTCCTCAGCGTGAAAACTATCCGAGGACGAGTGAGACTGCCTCTTCGAGATTTTCGATCTTGAAGTCATTCTTTTCTTAAAAGCAGAGAGAGAATTTGCAAGAGAGAGATTAATTTGAGAATCTTGGGTGAAGTAAGAATGGTAAAGAATTCACAAGTCTTTATAGGCAAAATTTTTACTATTCACCCCGACCTTCGGCACGATTTCGTCTCCATACTTTCCTCATGAACCATACCGCAAGCTAGGACCTACGAACCCTACGGCTCCTAGCTAGCTGGGGGCTAACTGTTGGGGTCAAAATCGGTCAAGACGAAATCGATGTCCGAAAGTCTCGGAAAAACATGAAAAATGTTAAAGCAACCTCGAGAGACTAATTGTTAATCGAGAAACCTTAAGAAAAAATTAAGTTCGAGATTCATCGTCTCGAAATCAACTGCTAGAAACATTTTCTACACAAGGAAAAATCTACGGAAAACTAAAAACGCAAGAAACACGAAGGAACCGAGCAGCCAACACCGAACATGGCCGTGGCCGCCGGGCGGCTAGCCCCGTGCTGGCCGTGGCCGCCGGCGGCTAGCGCCCGTGCTGGCCGTGGCCGCCGGGCGGCTAGCCCCGTGCTGGCCGTGGCCGCCGGCGGCTAGCGCCCGTGCTGGCCGTGGTCGCCGGGCGGCTAGCCCCGTGCTGGCTCGGGTCGTCGGATGGCTAGTCTTCGTGCGTAAGTTCCAAACCTCCGGGTCGCCAGAAATCCGTGTTTCGCGACTTTCCGAGTCCTTGCAAATAAAACTCCTTTTTCTGTTCCGGGATTTCTAAAAACCCCTAAGACGTCAACGGATAGGAAGACTTCGTATAAAACGGTGATGGTTATCTTACAACACCATTCACCTTAGCAATGGATCGAAGATCTTCCGAAAGACTTGACATCCAAGTAGGAGCATCCTTTTAGAGAAATCGTAGAAAAACAGCGGAAGACCGGAATGCGGCCCGAAAGGGACCAACTCCGATCGGACAACCAGTTTACGATTTTCTAAAAAGGATAGATGCGACGGTTTACAATTATCTTCGCCTGACAAGATAAATGTTAAACTTCCAAAAAGATAAATGTCAACTTTCCGAAAAGATAAATGTCAACTTTCCCGATAAGCACGAAAGCCGACGAAAATGGAAAAAGTCCAGCCCACGGCAGACTCAGCCCATCAACGATAGACCGTCCTATGGGAGTATATAAGCAATGCTAGGAGCAGAGGAAGGGGGATCCGAAATCAGAAAAAAGAAACTACTCCAGAGCAATTTAGAACTTAGGCGCTTATTTCCTTTTTTAGCGAGCTGCGACTCAACTAGGTTAGATCTAGGTTTTGAGACTAGCGACGATCGACAGCTCTTGTGGCCGAGATCTCGACCTGTTGTCCAAACGCTCTCCGCAGATTCGGAAATAAGATTCTTTCTTTTTGCTCTATTTATTTTACGCATTTATTCTCGAATTAGACTTGTCTTAACTTTGTCGTGCGTGGCCCAGCAGATAGCCGGGATCCTCGGGGAAAACTAGGTCAACTTAGTTTTCCTACGTTTTAACTTAACAGAAATCGACAGTGTGAATTTCGGTTCCCACAATGGGGATTGAGGTATATTATAAACACTCTTGTGAATGGTATGGGACATTCACAGAAGTGTGACACTTTGGAGAATGGTATGGGACGTTTTCCAAATGTGTGATCAAACTGATATCTTACTCATCTAAGTACTTAATGATCGGTGGTGTGGAAACACATGTACTTTCCGATACTGGAGCTACACATAGGTTTGTGAGTCCAGGATTGATCGGAAAGGGTTTTTTCCAGATGGGAACATGGGATTGTCTGGTTAGAGACATCCTGGTATTGATCACAGACAGGGTAATGCCTGCGGATCTGATTGTTGATCACAGACAGGGTAATGCATGCGGATCTGATTGTAGTCCACCTAAAGAATCACGAGGTGATCATAGGCATGGACTGGCTTGGCAAGAATCGGGCCACCTTGGACTGTCATCATGAGAGGATGAAGTTTGAGAGTGGGTGTGGACCCCCGATCAAGTACCAAGGTATTAATCCGGCCTCTGGATGCTTAGTGTTATCAGCAGTCCGTGCAGAAAGGATGCTTGAGCTAGGTTGTGAAGCTTGTATAGCCACAACCACCACTAAGGAGGTCGTAGGGGTTGGTGGCCCAGACGGGATACCGCTGGTCAGTGAGTTCGAGGATGTGTTTCGGGCGCTACAGGGCATTCCCCCTGATAGGGCTGACCCATTCATAATAGAACTGGAACCAGGGACGGCCCTAATGTCAAAGAACCCATACTGCATGGCTCCTGCCGAGATGGCCGAGCTGAAGTCGACTAAGTCCAGTAAAGGACGAGGGTCGCAGCACAACCAAGTCGGAGATTGACCTAGGGTTGGAATGAAGTCGACCAAGTCCAGTGAGGGACGAGAGTTGCAGGACAACCAAGTCGTAGATTGACCTATGGTTGGAATGAAACGGTGGAGTCCCGGAGTGGACAGGACCGGAATGTGATCGAGTTCTTTAAAGACTTGACTGATACATCGAGTGTATTGGATATTGGGTAAATCTACTAAGACTCAAGTATGCAGTAAGTTCTTAAAGACTGAAAATGATCTAGTCATGGACTAGGCTCAGAAAATAATTGACTTGGTGTATACTAGACTGCAACTTGGAAAGTTGAGTTCAGAGACACAAGTCTGTTATGGTGTGATATGTAAAAGGAGAAGACCACTTAGTTCGGAATCAAGTGAGTTCCGTCCAAGTGGGGGAGACTTGTTCATACATTGATCAAAAAGGTGATCAGTGAAAAGGAACAAGGATGATGATGCAAAAGAGTTCGGTGGAACCTTTGGCATCAAACAAGACGACAGCACCACTGGATTCGAGGACGAATCCATCACAAGTGGGGGAGACTTGTCATGTCCCAGATCCTGAATATGATCATTAGGATCGACCATGGTGCAAGGAGACGCACTAGTCAGGTCATGTGACCTAAACACAAGGGTATCATGGCATGGAAGTAAGGTTAAGGGCATCAGGAAGCTAATATATAGCTAAACCAAGAAGGAGATAAGTATAAAGGAGCTGTACAAAGTGTATGGCAGCTGGGCGGTGCGGTGAGCAAGCTCGACCAGCTAGATGAAGTGTAGTGCATGTAACACCCCCGAACCGTTCTAGGTATAGGTCGAACCATCGGCCAACAATCAAACAAGAACATGACCGACGGCTGACTTTCTACCAAGGTCCGGGAGCGCTACATGACGGGTTAGGGGAGTTCCAGCCTGATCACAAAGAGTGCAATTCGTGACTTGGCCAGATCTCCTGCTAACACGTCCCGTCAGATTAAAGCTTAAGGCTTCTCAACCCGTACTCCAATCTGACGTTGTGTTAGCTTGGACAAGCTAATATCAGATACAACAAGCCATTTACACAAAACATCGATTTATTTATTTTATATCATACTGGGTTCACAACACACAAAATATTATACATGTGGTGGCATGCCAAGAGAAAAGATACATACTTATAGTCTGAAAACGTCGCAAGCAAAAAGAGATGCAAAATCTACACCAGCCGGCCTAACTTCCCGCTTCCTCTATCAACACTACTGGTCACCTGAAAACAACAACGAGTGAGGGATGAGTAATCTAGCATTACTCAGTGAGTTACAATCCCCAACTAACAAATACAACCCCTCGCTATCCCACCCCAAACAATCTAAAGCGAGAGGTTCACCTAATAGCACAACCCAAAGATAATAACGATAATAATATACGCATATCAAAAATATCTGAAATCCGCAGCAGAAAATCATACGAGTAAAATATCGATACTATAAGATAGTCGATAAAACTTAACCAGGGTTTACCAATCCCTTTACACTATATAATATATATCTAACTCGGGCCCCGGTGACGTTAGGTTCCTCCTTCACTATCGGCAATATCCTATCTTCCTACCACAAAGGCCAGAAGAAGGAACTTTCAACCGACCGCGGCCCACAGTCATTCGGGTCACCGCGCGACAGCCCACAGTCCTTCGGGTCACTAACACTCAGCCATAGGCCATGACCCCGTCTCTCTGAGTCTTCCCGATCCAGCGAATAAGGGGTTTCCTTAAACCCGCCAGGTACGAGGTCTGAAGGAACACTAACTCACCCCTAATACGCCTAGCAATGTGGGTTACACAATGCTGTCGGCCAATATATAAACAATACCAAACCCGGTAATATAACCGAGGATCCAAGCAATAATCATAACAACCACAATCAAACATATTCCAGAATAAAGCAAAAAGACTAATTCCAGGATATCTAACTAACCACAACCTAGCGATATCATCTAAGCATTCAGCAATCGCTAACTAACCAATCAACCTAACCCAGCATGCTACTACGATTCTTAAGCAATAACTAAGCATGCTATCAACCAATCAATCTCAACTATAAACTAATCAAACTGTTACTCAGTTTAGACCTGGCCTCCTGCCATGATCCAACCTCCAAGTAACAGGAACCTGCATGAAAACAGCTTAGCAAACAATTGACTATAACTCACAGTTTTCGGTTGACCGTGGCCTCGACCCCAAACCCGACTTCAGCGATCCGAACCCTTTCTTCCTGACCTTCACAAGTAGTCCCACGTTCTGGACTGATATTCACTCAAGCAGAGCTTCTGTAGTAGCAGACTCAAATCGCGCAGAGTAACTTTTCTCGATAACTCTCAAAAACTGCCGAAAAAGACTCGAAAATGATCGAACTCGAACTTTCTCTCTCTAGCTTTCTCTCTCACGTTTTTCTCTGAGTTTAAACTTGTCTGAATGTGATGAAATAAGCTGAGGGTCGTGGGGTATATATAGGTTGCAGCAACCAATCAAAAACAAGCCGTGTGGCAGCCCGTGTGTCGCTTCGCATGCCTCCGGACGTATGCGTCGCGACACCTCGTGCTCCACATGTCTGATGGCACGACCATAGCTTCCTGCAGGGTGACACCACACCTTCCATGTGTCTGATCCACGTCCTGACCTCATCCGATTGACACTCAGCGCACACATGTCGCTCAGCATGCTCCGATCGCAGGTATCGCGGCACCTCGTGCTTCTGGGTGTCACTCAGCATGCTGTGCTCTCCTGGGCTTCAACACCTCCTGCTTCCCTTGCCACATACCATGCCAGGCAGGTTACATCACGTCCTTATCTCTCAGATAAGGCCACCTCGAGCTTCTTGGTCCATTCGACCGGTTTCGACCTTTTCGGTGAATTTTCGACCCGCGATGATTCCCGAATATTTTTTCTATGCCCGTCCTGATGCGCTGAATATTTTTAAAATATTCCATAAGAATTCTGACCTTGATGGAAAATATTTCCCGAGCCTCCGGCTTCCTCGAAAAATTTCGATAATACCGAAATCAAGGTTTTTCATCGATTTCGGGTTTTCCCGTCATGCTTCGATCCCGTCGTGCTTACTTCCCGTCCTGCTTAATTCCCGTCCTGCTTCATTATGTCTCCAGAGTGATAAATTACCGATACGAAGATTTCCCGGGAAAACTTAGTGGTTAAGAAACGTCGGCTTCAAAAACGTCGTGCTTCTAAAACGTCGTGCTTCCAAAAATGTTATGCTCCCAAAACATCCGTCTGATCAATCTAAGAAACTTCTATCAATGGTAGATCAGCTTATCTGACTCATGGCTTCTCCCACGATCAATTCTTCGACCACTTGTACTTCAAAACTTGCCGATCGATCCATATCGCCCGCGGCTCGA
Source organism: Raphanus raphanistrum subsp. raphanistrum (assembly GCA_019706035.1). Taxonomy (NCBI): domain Eukaryota; kingdom Viridiplantae; phylum Streptophyta; class Magnoliopsida; order Brassicales; family Brassicaceae; genus Raphanus; species Raphanus raphanistrum. Next base: position 7,779,837 of record CM033986.1, on the reverse strand, counting down.
CCTCAAAACAGATGCTCGACCAATCTTCCAAATTCTCTGAACCATGTTAAGTTTGAAATGATAAAAACTCAACATTCTTCATCATTCTCTGATTCCCAAAAGCCTAACCTCAAACTCCAATCTTTATTATAATTTTTTTTTTTTTTTTTACACGGGTTTCTACAGTGCAGCTCAGTGTATGTTAGCTCCCTGAGCTGGATGAACTAGCTCACTCAGCTGGGTCAGCTGGGGATCAGCTCAACTCAGCTAGACTGAGTGTTCAAGTCTTGGGCAGTTGGGCCAGGTGCAGACAGTGGTTGGACCATGTGGACCACCCGGGTGTGCCGGTGAGCCGGTGGGCACTTGGGATCAGACCAGAGGCTTGGGCAACCAGTTAGGACTTGTTTGTGACATGTCTAGAGGCAGTTAGGACTGTCAGGGACGTTTGGTAACTGCCATAGGCGAACAGGTGTGATCTGGACCATTGATTAAATCAATGGCCAGAAATGAAACCTAAGGGATTCCATGATGGGAAAGTAACCCCCACTTCTTCTATATAAGGAAGGCAAGTCCGTGCCTTTGCAGGCACGCCAGGGCTTCATTCTTCTTCCTGAAACACAAAAAAAAACAGATAAAAACAGAGAGATGTTCGGATTACACAATCCAAGACCAAGAGAGGCTTGAAGGCAGCAAAGAGGCAGTTTTGATGGCAATCAAGAGGGGAGTTGAGAACGACCCTCTGGTGTGTTTTGATTATGGTTTGCCACGCCATAGGCTTCCTCTACATCCTTACTACACACCCAAATGGCCAGGGAAGAATAGAGATGACCGGATTCACTCTCAAAGTCCAAGAGCAGCCTTAAAGGCAGTGGTGTGTAGAAAGGCAGTTTCATGGGCACTGAAGTGAGAAGTGATGGACGACCCTTGGGTGGTGTTTGATCATGGATGAACACACCCTAGGCTTCCTATGTGTCTTAGGGACACACGCAAATGGCCAGAAGAGAATGGAGAAGGCCGGACTCCATTCTCAAAGGCATGAACAGCCTTGAAGGCAGATGCAGTGCAGAAACTGGTTTCATGGAAGTTCCATGGAAGGGATGATGGGTGCGACCCATGAATGGATATTATCAATACTGGAGGTATGTGATAAGACCTGATTAAGAAAAGTTCAAGAGGCACAAGGCCGGACCTGATCAGGGAAGCAAAAGATCTAGCAAGATTAAGTATGACGTAACATGTGTTGATTACTTCTGCTTATGTTTATGTTTATGTCTGTGTTGTGTCTCTTGGGGTGGGATCAAGGCAAGGCATGGCACGCCCCTTGAGGAATGTATATTGTGATGTGTCCTAGGAATCCAAGACCCTGGACAAAGGGGGCGGATCATAACTGATCTAACTCATCCATGTGGGATAATGGTTAGATGATGTTCATTGGATAGTGATCAATGATGGATCATGGTTTGGTGTTGGGTTTGATCATGGTGTGAACCATGAGTCCGACCCAGTGATGAGACACATGGGAGTCCTAGTACCAGAGGAACCATGTGGAGTGTAAGGTCCAATTCGTTTGGATCCAACAGCAAGCAAAGGAAAGGAGTAAGGCCAGTACTTGTTGGTATGGACCACAAGTATTGTGCTGGTGTGTTTATACAAGGAAGGCTGTGTGTGATCTGATCATGGGCAAGGATGGACGACCTGATCCATGGATGATGGATCAAGGTGTCTGATCTGATTGGTCAAAGGATGCACCAGTGGTAAGAGAAACACTAATCAGGTTCAGTGGGACATAGTTCCATGGCCGGTTAGGAGGAGTGAAGACTCATCAGTTCTGAGTTATGTGGGGTGGTTGGTTGATTGACTCAGGAACTGGTGGGAATTGTTAATCTTATTCTATTTTGTTCAGACATGGAGGTACTGAACCATGGAGTGGCCGGTTCAGAGAAATCTCTCCATGGCCTTGGTTGGGCAGCTGAAGACTTCCCAAAGGTACTTGGTCTGTGGGGATGGTTGGTTGAATGACTAAGTAACCAAGGGAAGGGTTTTATGCAGACACAGGAGAAATGGACGAGTAGACAAGGAGCTGGGCGAAGCTGCCTTGCAGCTCGATCAGCTGAGTGGAGAACCTCAAGTGAAGTGGTTTAGCTCAGCTAGCTGGATGAGCTATCTAAACAGCTAAGTCAGCTGATACAATGGGCTATCAAGCTCCGTGGATGTGGCAAAGGTATGATATAGCAATGTTGTATAGATCTAGATAGAATGGATTAGGTGAATGGAACCTCAGATTTGTATGACTTGGATTAGGTTTAGGATCAACCTTGGAGCTGGTAGTAGTTGTGTCTACTGATCACGGCTAAGGTGATTCGACCTGACAAGTGTTAGATTGGTTTTAGACCAATGGTTAAATAGAGAATATTCCGCTGTGCATAAGTTGAAAGGATCTAAGCTAGAGATTGACTAAGGTAGTCTTAAGTTAAGGTCTAAGATAGACTTCGCCCTTAGGCGAAAGTATAGATAAAGCACGAAAAATTGAGAGGTTCGGTCAGGGTATGGACCGAGCGACGTGAGGCATCGACCGCGGCCTAGTCGGCCGGGTTCGGGTCTTACAAAGCTCCTCGCCGACGAACTAGCAAAAATCACGAGCATAAAAGACCTGATCCTGGATTCCGATCGCCGCCGAAAACTGATAAGGCCGCTCCCGAGAACAATGGGCCCGAAAATCAGTCGGGCGAAAAGCGCGGAAAGAGACAGGACGACCAAGGAAACAATAACAATCGCCAACGAATAAAAAAGATCATCGGAGGTTCGCAGTTCTACCAAGATTCGGTCTCGTCGATCAAAGCTTACGGGCGAAAAGCTGAAACTACCAACTGGCTTCCAAAAAACGACGTCCCCAACGACACAATCGTTTTCGAAGAACATGAAACCGTCGGTATCACCAAACCTCATTACGACCCTCTAGTCATCGATTTAGTGATCCAGGATCTCGAAGTCAGCTGTATACTTGTCGATACAGGAAGTACGGTCAACATTACGTTCCGCGACACCCTCTAAAGGATGAATATCCCACTCGGAGAAGTCATCCCAAAACCGAGACCCTTAACCGGATTCTCTGGCATCACCTTTATAACCCTTGGGACGATCAAGCTCCCGGTCATGGCTAAGGAAGTCGCGAAAATCGTCAAATTCGCAGTAGTCGACAACCCAGCCATTTACAACGTGATCATGGGAATCCCTGGACAAATGCCATGAAGGCAGTACCATCCACATATCATCATGGCATCAAATTCCCGACTCCAACTGGAACCGCAGTAATCTGGGGAAGCCAGAAACAGTCGAGACATTGCTTTCTAGCCGAGCACAAACTACGAAAAATTTGGAACGCCCCCGCGGCTAACCCGAAACGAGAGAAAAAATCGCTAAACATTCCCGAGAACTCGGGAAAGGATGATCTGGAATCGTCCGATTTGGCAATGACTCAAGACGACGCCAAAGCCCCCGAGTTCATCGCCATAGAAGCGGAGAACTCAACTCTCGAAAAAACCACCGACCCAGCTAGTACGGTCGAGACGTCAACACTCGGAGAGTAGAAACACCCGCAGAAACAAACAGAACTACGAGATGACTTGATCCTCGAAAGAGGTACGTAGGCAGCTCGTCGAAACCCGGTGAGTTCAGCTATCCCCCTCACCAAAAGGGGGGGGGAGAGGGTATGTATACTCGTATACTCCCACAAAAGTTCAAAATACCCGCACATGTACTCGATATTGTAGAATCCATTTATTTGTATATGCCGTGACGTAGGAGGTCGCGTAACTTTCGTATGTCTTGGGACTGGCCGTTGGTGTCTTTGAATCCCCGCAAAAATGGCAGGGATTCAAAGCCATCAACGGCCAGTCCCAAGACATACGAAAGTTACGCGACCTCCTACGGTCACGGCATATACAAATAAATGGCCACACTTGGCCTAGCGTACAGCTAACACAATAAAAGGGATAAAATCCTAGTAAACCTCAGTAGTCTAAGTCATAGTATCCAGACAGGGAAATCCCAAACAAGTCCGCAGGCTAGTCTACCTCTTGGTCCCCGCCTCCGGCATTTCCGTCCGCAACCGTTTCCACGGTATCCTCCGAAACCTCGATGGGATCCCAGAGCTTTTGGACCCTTCCCTCAATCGGAGGAACCCGAGATTGAGCGTGAGCGCAGTCCTTCATAAAACCATTCATCTCAGCGACCTCGGCTGAAAAGGAGAAGTCCTTGCCCTGCGTCTTGTGGAGGGTAGCAACCGGGCCTCGACACTCACGAAAATCACTCACGAATTCCTGAGCTTCCTTGAAGCTCTCGAATTCAGTGGCAAACGCTTCAGCCCTCCGCCTCATCTCAGCGGCAACCGCTCTCCTTCCTTTCCTCTCCGCACGAACGAGGGCTCGAGAATGGAGTTCGGCCTGTCTACGGTTCTGTTCCTCAACCTCCTACGGTTCTGTTCCTCAGCCTCCTCGAGAATGGAGTTCAAGCCTCCTCGGCTTTGAAGCGAGATAGTGGCGCTCCTCAGGAATTTCCTTCGATCGCCGCGCCCAACACCCTCATCCCTTGCATGAATTTAAGGTAAAAGAGATGTACACATAATTATAATAATACAATCCGAGTTCAAAGGGTAAACTCGTTGACTAGACGAGACCCCTCAGCGGTTACTTTCCTCCTCGCCTCATAGTCCAGCGAGTCGTCAGACGTGAACGCGGGAGGAAGGTCGTCAAAGAAGTCGTTAGGGGGAGGAACCGCGCTAGTTCCACCCCTTTCCCCTGGGATGAAACTAGGGTCCCATCCCGGCAGCGGATGATCTCCCGAGACAGTTTCAAAGGCAACCCCTTTGCCTTTCTGAGACTTGTTTCTCAGCCTCTGAGCGGGCAAGTCGACGACTGGCTAAACGTCATCAAAAGGCTGGGGAGTGCCTCGCGATCGGTGGAGCTCCACCGCGCTTCAATCCGTTCGAGGGTAAAGGTACTCAAGAAGAACGGCCTTGTCGTAAGAAGATCTCGCTTGGCGAAAAGATCGTTAGGAATTTGCGGAAAAGCCTTGTTAACTGCATGATAAATTTTTTTTTATCTTCACGCACTTTCAAAGTATCAAAACAGAAGGCAAAACTAGTCTTATTACCGCGACCGTAACGCCACTCCTGGGGGAATAGATGAGGCAGCTTTCCTCAACAGACTCCTCATCTGTTTTGACAAAGAAGAAACGTTCGAACCAATCTTTGGGGTTCGAAGTAGTCCCCTGGATTATCGCCAACTTTTTCCTTGCCACCATGGAATACAAACCCTCAGTCCTCATTAGTTTGGTAGTCCAGCATCCCTCGAAGTCCCCAGGGCTGAGATCCATCCCCAACTCGTAGCTCGAGATTACCACACCGAGCCAACTCTCCAGGGCCGAAATGTTCAGCTGGCTGATTGAGAGCTCGAAACGGTGAAGGGCACGAACAATGGCACTAGGGATCGGGAACCACATACGGGAATACGATAAGTAGGCATAATAACAAGTAAAGAAACTCGGCGGACGGTTCCTCGCGCTTTCACTACCAGCCAGAATTCGAAACGTAACTCCATTCGGAACTTGATAAAAGTTCCGCAGAGTCGTAAGATATTCGGGAAAAACCATGCTCGGCGTGAATGGCGCACCTTGCGGCCTCAAATGTCTTTTGGGGATAGGATTCTCTTGCTGAGGCGGAGGAGAGCCACAGAGAGCTCTGTAGTACGACTCATTTGCGTTTTCTTCAACCTAAAACTCGTTTTCGGACTGACCACTACGTTGGCAGGAGAATCGCCCGAAGACGAATGAGAAGAAGAATGCTTCTTGGAAGACCTTGATCTTGAAGACATCTTTTCTTTGAAAAAGGAGAGGATTTTTAAGAGAAAGATTTTTGGAGAATTCTTAAGTGTAAAAATCTTGGATGAAGTGAGAATGATAAAAAATTCTTACTCCATCTTTATAGACAATATTTTTTTACTATTCACTCTGACTTTCGGCAAACGATTACGTCTCCACACTTTCCTAACAAGCTATACCGCAAGCTAGGACCTGGTTACCTGAAGCACCACGGTTCCTAGCTAGCTGGGGGGCTAACTGTTGGGGTCAAAATCGGTCAAGACGAAATTGATGCCTGAAAGTCCTCGGAAAAACCAAGTGATAGTCAAAACCTCGAAAAACCGAGAAAACGAATAACCGAAACAGGTTTCCCGAGTAACACGGCTCGGGACACCGGCGGCTGGACCCGAGCCACGGCCCCGGGCGCCGGTGGCTGGACCCGAGTTGCGGCACCCGGCTCCGGCGGCTGAACCCGAGCCACGGTCCAGGGCACCGGCGGTTGGACCAGAGCCACGGCACCGGGCGCCGGCAGCTGGACCCGAGTCACGGCCCCGGGCGCCGGTGGCTGGACCCGAGCCACGGCCCTGGGAGCCGGCGGCTGGACCCGCGTCGTGGTCCCGGGCGCCGGTTGTTGCGCCAACCACGCGGTGCCGGGCACCGGCGGTTATTACCAATCTGTTGTCCCGTGCGCCGGTCTGTGGGTCGTTTGGCGAATGCGGCCAATTCCTCGTGAAACCATCCCGACGCTAGTCCAATCCCATACTTTGCATCCTTGCTCGAACCCTAGCAGTTTGAATCTTTAAAATCGTGAATCTAAGACTCCTGCTTCGTTTCTATCGGAATCATCGGGAAAGTTTCGGAAAACCACGAAAGGTTTGGTTGACGGATAGATTTCAATTCATCGTATAAGATGATGACGGTTATCCTAAAACACCAATCATCTCAACTATACGAGGAATTGGGGATCTTTCGGAAGATCGATATCGTGACAAGAGTACTTTCTCGGAAAAATCGTAAAAACGTCGAAAGTCTAAAGAACGGCCCGAAATGGCCCAAACATGCCCGAACGGCATGTTTACGATTTTTTAAATCAAATTCGAGATAAGTATGATGGTTTGTGTTTATCTATACATAATAAGATAAATGTCAAATTTCCAAAAGATAAATGTCAAGTTTCCCGAAGATAAATGTCAAGTTTCTGATGAACATGAAGATCGACGAAAATGGAAAAGCCCGATTCGTGACAGATCTGGCCCAAAGGGAGGATAGACCGACCTAAAAGGAGTATATAAGAGAGCTTGGGGCAAGGATCAGAGGCATTATAAACTTTCCAGAGCAACTTAGCACTTAGAGCAATTTAGGCTTTTATTTTCGGTTTTTACTAGCGAGCTGTGCCTCAAATAGGTTAGAATTAGGTTGCTAGACTAGTTAATTTACCGACATCTCTCGTAGCCGAGGTTCTTACCTGTTGTCCACGCTCAACGCGAATTCGGAAATAAGATCTTCTTGCTCTTCCTTTGTTCTTACGTTTTTATTAAAAACTTCTCGATATATTGATTGTGTTGTGCGTGGCCCCGCAGATATCCGGGACCTTCAGGGAAAGTTAGGTTTACTTGAATTTCCTCCGTATTTTACTTACTAAAATCGACAGTGCGAATTTCAGTTCCCACACGGCGCCAAATTTGATATCACTCAAATTACCCTAAAAATTAATTACCCTCTCAAATAAGAGTTTCAGATGTAGTACTTAGGGATCGAATCCACAAGGACTCTAGGATTACTCAATAGCCTTAATGTATTTGAAATGAAGATAAACTTAAATGTTTATTTGCTTTAAAGCAGTAAATAATAAGGTGAACAAGGTAGTTGTTCAGTAACTGGAGTGAAGGTTGTTTCTTAGTGAGGAAAATAGCTAGATTCATGTAACTTCTTAGGTATGAAATTATGCAAGTTGAATGTGACTTAATGGTTTTAGTTCTTTGAACTCAAACAATAGTTATAACCAGTAGGTTTTCCTTTGACTAGATCCTGAATCTCAACTGAAGTCTGTTGATCACGGAAAAGAGTCGATCGATATGACTTTCGTCTAATCGATGGATACACCTTTCAAATTATCGATCGCTACAACAATGGTTGTGTCGATCGACGGTATTTCTACCAAGCTTAGCGGATTGGTTTGATGTTGTTCTCTGCCCATTTAGACCACCTTTCGCATGTGTCGAGTCAGTCAGATCACTCTAGTTTATTTCAGGAGATTGGGAGTATACAGCAGGTTATCTCATCAATCCTAAGATCTAAATTGAAGGGTGATCAATCCTAAATTTAGTATTAAGAGCAACTAGAATGAAAGAACTAATTTTTAACACCCTAACAGTTATCATAAACTCACATGCCTGGGATTGACCTCGATGTCATCATGCATCAACTCAAAGTGGATCCGATGCATCCTCTTGTCAGACAGAAGAGGAGGAAATTCGCTCCTGAAAGGAACGAGATAATCAACGAATATGTCAAGAACCTACTAGATGCCGGATTCATACGAGAGGTGCAATACCCGGAATGGCTAGCTAACGTAGTGGTCGCCAGGAAGAAGAATGGTAAGTGGAGAGTCTGTATCGATTTCACGGACCTTAATAAGTCCTGTCCTATAGACCCCTTCCCTTTGCCTCACATCGACAAGCTAGTCGACGCAATTGCGGGTCATCAGCTGATGAGTTTCATGGATGCGTTCTCCGGATATAACCAGATCCTAATGCATCCTGATGACCAAGAAAAGACCTCATTCATGACCTCAAGGGTTATCTACTGTTACAAGGTTATGCCTTTCGAATTGAAGAACGCCGGCTCGACCTATCAAAGGCTTGTGAATATGATGTTCGCCGATCAGATAGGGCAGACCATGGAAGTCTACATTGACGACTTGTTGGTAAAGTCCTTGAACGCCGAGGACCATATCTCACACCTTCAACAAGCCTTCACCACTCTCAGGAGGTACAACATGAAGCTAAACCCTTCAAAGTGCTCGTTCCGAGTAAGCTCTGGAAAGTTCCTAGGGTACATAGTCACCCACAGGGGCATTGAAGCAAACCCAGAGCAGGTGAGAGCAATCCAGGTGATACCATCCCCTTGCAACGTCAAGGAGGTGCAAAGACTGACATGAAGGATGGCCGTCTTGAGCAGGTTCATCTCCAGGCTATCCGATAAGTCGCATGCCTTCTTTGAAACCTTGAAGGACCCCAAGGACTTCCAATGGACCGAGAAATGTGAGCAAGCCCTATCTGATCTCAAGGCCTATCTCACTACTCCACCTCTCCTCTCAAAACCCTTGGAAGGTGAGGTCCTATTGCTTTATTTGGCAGTATCGGAACATGCGGTCGGTGCGGTCCTAGTAAGGGAAGAAGGAAGGAAACAGCATCCTATCTACTATGTGAGCAAATCTTTACTAGATGCGGAGACCCGCTATAGTCACCTCGAGAAACTAGCCCTTGCCTTAGTTAACGATGCTCGAAAGCTACGCCCCTACTTCCAGGCTCATCAAATCGTGGTGGTCACCTCCTTCCCCATCAAGGCAGTCCTTCATAAGCCGGAAGTGTCAGGATGACTAGCAAAATGGGCTATAAAGCTGGGGGAATATGACGTGATCTTCCGGCATGCAACAGCCATCAAATCGCAAGTCCTAGCAGATTTCGTAGCTGAATTCTCTCCTGCCATGCTTCCAGCCCTGGAACAAGAGGTAAAGCTTCGTGATAGCGAAGGGGAGAAAGGCCGAATGGACACTGTACGTTGATGGATCTAGTAACGTAAGGGGCGCAGGCGTGGGACTAGTCCTAACTTCCCCCACAGGGGAATCAGCTTCAAGGGCCGTACGTTGCAACTTCAAAGCAACGAACAACGAAGCTGAGTATGAAGCTCTAATAGCAGGGCTGACACTCGCCAAACAAATGGGGGTAGAAGACATCCAGGTCTTCAGCGATTCACAACTGATCATAAGCCAAGTCCAAGGAGATTATCAGGAGAAAGATCCGAGTATGATCAGATACCTATCTGTGGCTAAGCGACTACTCGACAGGTTCCGACATTATAAGCTGACCCATATCCCTAAGGAGCACAACTCTCAGGCTGACGCTCTAGCTAATCTAGGGTCCGCCCTAGAAACTACAAGTCATATGAGCATTCCACTACTGGTACTCCAATTGCCCGCGACTGAAAAGGAGACGGAGCCTGAAGAAGTATCCGTGGTAGACGAAGGAGAGACCTGGATGACGCCCATCATCAATTATCTAAGGTACGACACCTTGCCTGAAGATCGAGACGAAAGTCGGAAGATAAGGCGCCAAGCTGCAAGGTATTGCTTTTCTGAAGGGAAACTATACCGAAGATCCTTTTCAGGACCCTATCTACGATGTCTTACCCCTAGAGAAGCCGCCATGATACTAAAAGAGCTTCATGAAGGAGAATGTGGTTCCCATTCTAGTGGCGGAGCCTGGTACTCAGAGCCAGAAAGGCAGGATACTATTGGCCGTTCAAACAAGCCAAGCTCTGTAGCCAATGCCAGAAGCACGCGCCAATCTCCAACCTTCCACCAGAGAACCTCAAATCGTTAAGTTCTCCTTGGCCCTTCCGAAAGTGGGGCATGGACATCGTAGGGAAATTATCTATGGTACCAGGGCAAAAGATCTTTCTCCTAGTCGTGACAGATTATTTCACAAAGTGGGTAGAAGCTGAAGCACTAGCCAAGATAACGGATCTCCAAATCAGGAAATTCCTATGGACTAACGTGATCACACGCTTCAGAACTCCCCATGAGATCGTCACAGATAACGGACCCTAGTTCACAAGCTACAACTTCCAAAAGTTCTGCAAGGACTGGAACATCAAGCTTTCCTATTCAGCACCACGACACCCTCAATCTAACGGTCAAGCCGCATCCACTAATAAGACAGTGGTGAACATGCTCAAGAAGCGTCTAGAAGATGCCCACGGGCGATGGGAAGAAGAGCTACACGGAGTACTCTGGGCCTATCGGACAACCCCGAAGACGGCTACCCAAGAGACTCCCTTCTCCCTTGTCTATGGTGCTGATGCGGTGATACCCACAGAGGTGCACGTAAGGACCACGGTCTCTGAATTCCTTTCCTAGGAGGAGAATAACGAGCTAATGTCCCTGAGTCTAGACCTACTCGACGAAAAGAGGGAGGCGGCCTGCCTTAGAAATGCATCCTACCAGTTGAAAGTCGCCAAGAGCTACAACAAAAAGGTCAGATCCAGAACCTTCCAGAAAGGGGATTGGTACCTAAGGCGATTCTGTGACCACACAAAGGAAAAATCAGCCGGAAAATTTGCTCCTGGATGGGAAGGTCCCTATAAGGTAATAGAGGTGCAAGGGGCAGGAGCCTATAAGCTCGAAGACAGCGACGTCAATGTCCAACCCAACTGCTGGAATGCCTTGCACCTCAAATTCTATCACTTCTAAAGTAAGATCCCCGGATCAAGCTTTATATACTACTGCTATTATTATGATATATTTAAGTACACTGGTTTCCTACTCTTATGTATGCGATAACGTCTCCGGACTAAGCTTATAAAATACATTATTAGTTACGGCTAAAGGGGTTATAGGAACTCCAATGTACTTAAAGGGGCATACTAGCTAGGTCAGGTCCTAAGGTGATAGAACCAAAATACGGATCACTCTACCGGTACGGATGATATGAACACAGATCCGAGAGGATTGAGAACTGGTGGGATGAATGGTGACACAAAGGGTTGCGGAAGGCCCAATGATACTACCAGAGGTGAACTCCGAAGAGAACTGATGGATTGAACGGTGACACAAAGGGTTGCGGAATTACCCAATGATACTACCAGAGGTACTTGATTGTTGCCTGATATGACTCACAGGTCCGACAAGGAAGCAAACTCGATCTGTTGCCGGATGTGACGCACCGGTCCAACGAGAAAGAGAGAGTTACTTGGAGCTAACCACACCAAGAACAAGAAAAATGAGATACCCTCTCAAGGTTCCAAAAATAATCACTCAAAACTTATTTTATTTCATTGATCAAATGGCATTTATATAATAGGCAAAGCATACAAAAGGTTTAGTCAAAACCTAGAAACTTGTAAACTAATAAATATTGTAGACTTGACTAAAGACCAAAGACCAAAGACCAAAGACCAAAGACCAAAGACTTTTGACTGAACTTGGGAAATTGTGCTCGCGAAACTCATCAGCTGGTCGCGCTCTTTTGCATGATCGACGGTCTCTGAATTGCCGTCAGATTGATATATTATTCGACCATGGCTTGCATTTTCTTATTGGGCCCTTCTTTCTTTGGGCTGAAATATGTTTATAAACATATTTTTCATAAATCATCAAGCCCATCTCGTTTGATCCAAACACATAAGCCAAGTTTTCTCGAATTGTTTCTGCTGCTGATTTAGGGCACATCAGTGAGTCAATTCCTCTACGCGCCCTCAGAGGTCGCCGGGGAATCGGGATCACGGGAAGGGGAGCGTCGGTACCAAAGACAGCGTCGCAGTACGCGTTCCTGTTGATCTCTGAAACCTCGGGCTTCGGAGTTTCTTCCTCGCCGTGAAAACTATCCGAGGACGAGTGAGACTGCCTCCTCGAGGATTTTGATCTTGAAGTCATTCTTTTCTTAAAAAGTAGAGAGAGAATTTGCAAGAGAGAGATTAACTTGAGAATCTTGGGTGAAGTAAGAATGGTAAAGAATTCACAAGTCTTTATAGGCAAAGATTTTACTATTCACCCCGACCTTCGACACGATTTCGTCTCCATACTTTCCTCATGAACCATACCGCAAGCTAAGACCTACAAACCCTACGGATCCTAGCTAGCTGGGTGGCTAACTGTTGGGGTCAAAATCGATCAAGACGAAATCGATGTCCGAAAGACTCGGAAAAACATGAAAAATGTTAGAGCAACCTCGAGAGACTAATTGTTAATCGAGAAACCTCGGGAAAATATTGAGTTCGAGATTAATCATCTCGAAATCAACAGCTAGAGACATTTTCTACACAAGGAAAAACCTACGGAAAACTAAAAACGCAAAAAAAACGCACAAACCGAAGGAAACGTGCAGCCGACCCCGGTCGTGGCCGTGGCCGCCGGGCGGCTAGCCCCGTGCTGGCCGTGGCCGCCGGCGGCTAGCGCCCGTGCTGGCCGTGGCCGCCGGGCGGCTAGCCCCGTGCTGGCTGTGGCCGCCGGCGGCTAGCGCCCGTGCTGGCCGTGGCCGCCGGGCGGCTAGCCCCGTGCTGGCCGTGGCCGCCGGCGGCTAGCGCCCGTTCTGGCCGTGGCCGCCGGGCGGCTAGCCCCGTGCTGGCCGTGGCCGCCGGCGGCTAGCGCCCGTGCTGGCCGTGGTCGCCGGGCGGCTAGCCCCGTGCTGGCTCGGGTCGTCGGACGGCTAGTCTTCGTGCGTAAGTTCCAGGCCTCCGGGTCGCCAGAAATCCGTGTTTTGCGACTTTCCAAGTCCCCGCAAACAAAACTCCTTTTTTCTGCTCCGGGATTTCGAAGAACCCCTAAGACGTCAACGGATAGGAAGACTTCGTATAAAATGGTGATGGTTATCTTAAAACACCATTCACCTCGGCAATGGATCGAAGATCTTCTGAAAGACTCGACATCCAAGTAGGAGCATCCTTTCAAAGAAATCGTAGAAAAACAGCGGAAGTCCGGAAGACGGCCCGAAAGGGACCAAACCCTATCAGACGACCCATTTACGATTTTCTAAAAGGATAGATGCGACGGTTTACAATTATCTTCGCGTGACAAGATAAATGTTAAACTTCCGAAAAGATAAATGTCAACTTTCCGAAAAGATAAATGTCAACTTTCCCGATAAACGCGAAAGCCGACGAAAATGGAAAAAGTCCAGCCCGCGGCAGACTCAGCCCATCAAGAATAGACCGTCATATGGGAGTATATAAGCAAAGCTAGGAGCAGAGGAAGGGGGATCTGAAATCAGAAGAAAGAAACCACTCCAGAGCAATTTAGAACTTAGGCGCTTATTTCCTTTTTTTTTAGCGAGCTGCGACTCAACTAGGTTAGATCTAGGTTTTGAGATTAGCGACGATCGACAGCTCTTGCGGCCGAGATCTCGACCTGTTGTCCAACGCTCTCCGCAGATTCGGAAATAAGATTCTTTCTTTTTGCTCTCTTTATTTTACGCATTTATTCCCAAACTAGACTCGTATTAACTTTGTCGTGCGTGGCCCAGCAGATAGCCGGGATCCTCGGGGAAAACTAGGTCAACTTAGTTTTCTTACGTTTTAACTTAACTAAAATCGACAATGCGAATTTCGGTTCCCACACATATGAACGAGGTTCTAAGGCCATACATCAGTAAGTTTGTGGTTGTGTACTTTGATGATATACTGATCTATAGTCAGAGCTTATCCGACCATGTTTATCATGTAGAACAGGTGCTGAAGGCATTGAGGCAGGAGGGACTTTATGCTAACCTAAAGAAATGTGTGTTTTGTACTGATGAATTGGTTTTCTTAGGTTTTGTTGTGAGTTCACAGGGACTGAAGGTCGATGAAGAAAAGATCAAGGCGATCCAAGACTGGCCAACTCTGACCACAATAGGCCATGTCCGCAGTTTTCATGGTCTGGCCAGCTTCTATCGACGGTTTGTCAGGGATTTCAGTACCATTGCTGCCCTAATGACGTTTGTGATCAAGAAGAATGTATCCTTTACTTGGGGTCCTGTCCAAGAAGAGTCTTTTAAAAAGCTTAAATATAGTTTGACTCATGCACCAGTCCTTACTCTGCCTAACTTCGATAAAATCTTTGAGATTGAATGTGATGCATCAGGTACAGGCATAGGAGCTGTGCTTACTCAGGGAGGCCGACCAGTAGCCTTCTTTAGTGAGAAATTGAGTGGAGCTGCCCTCAATTATCCCACCTACGACAAAGAGCTTTATGCTCTAGTGAGATCTCTTGAAACTTGGCAACATTATCTTTTGTTTAAAGAGTTTGTTATTCATACAGATCATGAGACTCTTAAACACCTGAGAGGTCAGACCACACTCAAGAAGAGGTACGCCAGATGGTTAGAGTTTGTGGAGACTTTCCCTTATGTGATTAAGTACAAGAACGGCAAAGACAATGTGGTGGCCGATGCACTGTCCCGGAGACACACTCTTATCTCCACAATGGAAGCTAAGATCATGGGTTTTGAGTATATTAAGGATTCTTATATTACTGACCCTGATTTTCAAGAAGTTTTCAGGAAGACTACCAAGATGGCAGCCGGCCCATATTACCAACAAGATGGCTTCTTGTTCAAGGAAAAGAAATTGTGCATTCCCCAAGGAACCATGCGGGAATTGCTGGTTCGGGAGGCCCATGGTGGCGGCCTCATGGGACATTTTGGTAGAGATAAAACTCTAAGTGTCCTAACCGACCATTTCTTTTGGCCAAACATGAGGAAGGACGTTGAGAACTTGTGCACCAAGTGCATTGTCTGCCTTAAGACAAAATCCAGGTCACATCCTTACGGTTTATACATGCCTTTACCTATTCCTGACCACCCTTGGGTAGATCTTTCTATGGACTTTGTGCTGGGCTTGCCCAAGATAGACCACAAGGATTCCATTTTTGTTGTTGTGGACAGGTTCTCCAAGATGGCTCACTTCATTGCTTGCAACACCACCAATGATGCCACCCAAATCGCCAACCTGTTTTTCAAAGAAGTGGTTCGTCTACATGGCATGCCTAGGACCATTGTATCTGACCGAGACACCAATTTCTTAAGCCATTTTTGGAAGACCTTATGGGGTAAAATTGGTACCAAGCTGTTGTTCTCGACCACTTGCCATCCACAGACTGATGGCCAAACCGAGGTAGTAAACCGTACACTCTCTCAGTTATTGAGAGCTACGGTCGGTAAGAACTTAAGGAATTGGTTAACTTGTCTACCTTTTATTGAGTTTGATTATAACCATGCTAGACACTCTACTACTGATCTATCTCCTTTTGAAGTTGTCTATGGTTTCAGCCGGAGACTCCTTTGGACCTTTCTCCACTGCCCAGTCCTATGTACGGCAGTCGAGATGGAGCCCACAAGGCGGAGTTTGTTAAGACTTTGCACCAAAGGGTCAAGGAGAGACTAGAAGCACAGGCGGCCAAGGTCAAGGCGCGGGTCGACCAGAAGAGGAAGGAAGTTTTGTTCGAACCAGGAGACTTGGTGTGGTTGCACATGCGGCCAGAAAGGTTTCCTGAAGCAAGGAAGTCCAAGCTATCACCTCGAGGGACTGGACCCTTCCGGGTTCTTGAAAAGATCAATGACAATGCTTATAAGCTTGATCTTCCAGGTGAGTTTAAGATTTCCCATACGTTCAATGTATCTGATTTGTCCCCTTTTCTTGCAGATGATGATGTTCTGAGGCCAGAACCTTTTCAAGAGGGAGGGAATGATGAGGCCATCCAAGTAGAGGTTCCCATAATTAGGCGCGGTCCGACCACTAGGAGTGGAACCAGGGCGATAAGGGAAGGGTTCTCCAAGGCGGTCCAACAAATCCTAGATCAAGATGGACAAACCGGACAGAACCAGCTACTGATTGAAGAGATGGTCCAATTGAAGATACAAGACCAAGCCGGTTCAATTGAAGTTCAAGACTCAGCCGGTCCAATCCAATTCAGATCACTCGGCCAGAACCAAACCGGTTTCATCATCTCCACATTCAACCTTGGTTCTGAATCAATCTCCAATCCAACCAACCACATTGCTTCCGGTTCAGAGATATAGCCGACCACCAAAGTAAGTAGTATGTGTTGTATTCTTTTTCCTTCATCGGGTTTTGTCCCACTGGGTTTTCCCGTTAAGGTTTTAATGAGGCAACATGCAAGCATACTATGAGCTTTGGTTTAGGCATTTCAACCAGCAACCGGTTTTCTATTTTATTTTAATTTTATTTTGGTTTAATACTTAGGGCATTTGTCAGCCTTTTATTTTATTTGAGAGTTGGCCATTTGTTTAGGCCTTTTTGCCATCTTGAAACCCAATAAAGGGATGGCTATATAACTATGTGTGGTGGGTGATTTTTGCTCTCCAAGTCTTTTATGAAATTTGTTTTGCCTTTGCAAAGAAAAACCTAAGTCTTTCTAGTGTGAGAAGCAAGAGAGAGCAGCCTGAATCTTATCAAGCTCCAACCACCAAGCTTGTGGCGATTCTTCATCCCATCAACCACCCAACGATTTGCCTTGAGAGTGATATACATCCAGCAAGGCCAATCCCATCTTCTACTCATCATCCATCCACTGATCTTTTGAGAGAGACACACATCCAGCAACAGATTCCATCACCATCTCTATCCCTTTTTATTTCTCTTATTTTTTATTTCTGTTTGCATCTTTTGTTTGATTCATTTTATAAATCTAAAATCCATAAAAATCATCTCTGTTTCTGTTCTTGTTTTATTTTCATAGTTTTGCTTCTGATCTTTATTTTTATAAAGCTATAAAACTCATAAAAAGTTTCTTTTGTTTCAGGTACAGTTTTGGGCAGTTTTGATCCAAGCATCAAGTCCTTTCAAAACCAGTACCAAAATCGACTAGAATCTTATTCTCCAAGCCATTAGTTTGCAGCCTGGTTCCCAGCCTGTAACAGATGGCGCTCTGGTACAAGTCGAAGTTCAGAAAGTGGATAACGCTCGAGAAACCTCGCACGATCCAGGATGCCATCCACAAAGCCTCGGATTACATAATGATCAAAAAAGAGACGAAGGTCTTGTCGCAAAAACATAAGCCGACAAGGAACTCTTCGAAAGCCGTGGATCCAAAATCAAAGAAGTAAGCTTCTCGTAATGACAAGTACGTCCATCACGAGGGGGAAGAACTCCAGGGCGCGCACAATTACGCGATCAATCCGGAGCAGGGCAGGACTTCGGGAAATACGTGGAACCGTAACCAGAGTTACGACAAAAACATATACTGCGAGTTCCATCAGACCGAAGGTCACTCCACGGCTAAGTGCAAAGTCGTAGGGGCGAGAGCTGGCCGCGAAGCTTCTTGCTGGAGAACTCTCCGGAGTAACCAGCGTCAAAGATCTAATCCTCGACTCCGACCGTCCGCCAAAAACCAACAAGAATCCTCCCGCGGAGAACTCGTCACCAAAAAATCAGGCGGGGGATAAGCGCGAGAAAAGACCAGACGATAGGGGAAACGATAATTCCCGAAGGAGGGTCAACATGATCATGGGAGGATCCCAGTACTGCAAGGACTCGGTTTCGGCCATCAAGGCCTACCAACGGAAAGCCGAGTCGACTGCGAAGTATCCTCCGCGGTCACCTCCTCAAGACGGACGGAACACCTCAATAATGTTCACCAAAGAAGAGGCGTACGGATTCGACCAACCTCACTGCGACCCCTTGGTCATTGATCTCGTAATAAGAGATCTCGAAGTCGCAAGAATACTTATCGGCCCGGGAAGCACGGTAAACCTAATCTTCCGCGATACCTTAAGAAGGATGGGCGTCGAGCTCGGAGGAGTTACCCCGGTACCGAAACCGCTCATGGGTTTCTCCGGACAAACGTCCATGACCCTGGGATCGATTCAGCTGCCCGTGATGGCAAAAAATGTTACCAGGATAGTTGACTTCGCGGTGGTAGATAGCCCGGCTATTTACAACGCAATCATGGGAACTCCATGGCTAAACGCTATGAAGGCCGTTCCCTCAACTTATCACTTGGGCGTTAAATTTCCAACCAGGACTGGAATTGCCGTAATCTGGGGTTGTCATAAACAGTCCCGACTTTGTTTCCTGGCGGAGCATAAGTTGAGACAAGTCACGACGACCTCTACGGCTAAACGCAAGCGAACTCAGCCTTCCGCCAAAGACAAAGAGACATCTCCTGCGGAAGCAGATACGGAGATCGGAACCATCCCCAACTCCGAAGATAACATCACAACTCAGCGGGAAGGGGAAAATCCCGAGGTGAACGTCGACCCCGCAACTAAAGCGGTCGACGGAAAACCAACCGACGAGTAAACATACTCGCGGCATAAACAGAACTACAAGATGGCTTGATCCTCGAAAGAGGTACATAGGCAGCCCGTCGAAACCTGGCGAGTTCAGCTATCCCCCTCGCGAAAAAGGGGGGCAAAAAGGGGGGGGAGTGGGTGCGTATACTCGTATACTCCCACAAAAAAAAAAAAAAAAACCGCATTTGTATTCGAAATTTTCGAAACTATTTTAATAAAAATTACTTTCTCAATCTGTCGATTCTTAACACATAGACACTTCGGAAAACGAAAAACGTATCCTCAAGAAAACGCGAGACGTCGCAATTTTTACTGAAGATATTTAGTTCGTATCATCCGTCAAAATAGTCCATCAGCGACTTTAAACGAAATAGTCCGCCCGCGACTTTAAAAACAAAAACAAACCCGTCGATTGGCCCCGACGGGCAAATACAGAAATATTTCACTCAAGCAAATTCATAGTCTGATCTTTTTACAAGATCCTCTTACATCCGACCAGGATACCATAGCGCGCTATACAAAAAAAATCGAAATTTCGTCCAGCACTTCGCAAAGGAAGTAGTTCGATTCGTACCTAGACAAATCGTATAAGCCGATAACACTTCGCAGATTTTAAAACGATACGAATCAGGTCAAAATCACAAACAGGCAAAACGGAAGCCGATCAGTCATCGCACAGCCTTGAAGCTGAAAGTACACCTAGGTCTTGCCCTAAGCCCAGTCTTGCTGGCACTTAACATCTCACGGACATAGTATCAAATACGAGATCCCAAAATATGTCTCTTACCGCTTACACCTAAAAACGCTCGCTAAAAAGTAGCATACGGACCAAGCGGCAAACTAAGAGTTAGAATACGAAGTGACTACTCGCATTCTGCCCTCTACACTTGGCGAAAGTTTAAATCAGATCATAAAAAGCAAATCACCGCAAACTTACTTCATATTTATAAAATCCGCACAAAGGCGGCAGGGATTCGAAGCCTTAAAAGGCCAGTCCCGAAATACATAAAATTACGCAACCTACTACGGTCGCGGCATCAACAGATAAAACGGCCACACTCGGCCACGAAATACAAAGATAAGGGAAAGACATTTTCCCGATAAACTCAGTAGAGGATAAAGTAATCCGACGACGAAGTTCCAAACTCCATCGGATAAGTCACCTCATCATCACCTCCCTCCGCTTCGGTCGCGACCTCCACCGTGTCGAGAGAAACAAGGATCGGCTCTGGGAGGCTCCCAGAGTCCCCAGATCCTTTCCTCGATAGGGGGAACAAGCGACTCAGCGTGAACATTGTCCTTCATGCCATCTTGCATGAGGCTCAACTCCTCTTGGTAAACATAATCCCTATGCTGAGTCCTCGTGAGAGCTCCAACCGATCCGCGACACTCGCGAAAATCGCCTACTGCGGCATCGGCAGCCCGTAGGCTGTAAAACTCCTCCTGGAAACGCGTTGCCCGATTCTGCATCTCGGCGGCAATCTCCCGCTTGGCCTGCCTCCTCGCCCGGCGAATCTCTCTGGCATGATCGGCAGCAGCCCTTAAATCCCGCTCCAAGGTCTCCTCCTGGAGTCGCGCCAAGTCATTCGCGTTCTTCTCCGCTTTGAAACGCCAGATCCTTGATTCTCTCTGACTATCCAACAACGCCGTGCCAAGATGATTCATCGCCTGAGAAATTCGAAAATAGAATCTTTATTCGGATAAATGAAGAGAATGAAGGATGAGATAGAAACTAACCCCGTTCACCACGCGAGAAGTCTCCGCCAATACTTCGGGTCTATCCTCTGTTTCCTCCACAAAGGAGAACGGGACAGGATGATCAGGAAGACCGGAAAAGAAGTCGTCGAAGTTGGGAATTTGCGCGTCACTCGAACCGCTCCCATCGCCAAAACCTAGAGACGGATCCCATCCCGGAAGTGGAGAATCATGGAAAGGAAAGTCGTGATCCTCGACCTCGATGTCTTTATTTTTCCACGGCAGCTTGGGCGACCTCTCGACCGGAACACGCTCCGGGAGATGTTCAACGGGCGCAAAATCAATCTCACCCTCCGCGTCGAAGTCAGAGTGAACCAATCGGATCGCCTTCCGAACTCTCTGACGAGTAAAACTCGTCCACCAATGATCACCGCTCCTCATCGCATCTTTCACCTCCATAATATCCCTAGGCCAAGGATGGATTACGCTGATGTGCGGGAGGGGATTTGGAACTGTCCGAAACATCGGGATAAACTCCTCCGCGACCGACGCAGCGTCGAGTCGGAC
The DNA here is from genome assembly GCA_019706035.1 of Raphanus raphanistrum subsp. raphanistrum. Taxonomy (NCBI): domain Eukaryota; kingdom Viridiplantae; phylum Streptophyta; class Magnoliopsida; order Brassicales; family Brassicaceae; genus Raphanus; species Raphanus raphanistrum. Next base: position 7,758,730 of record CM033986.1, on the reverse strand, counting down.
GTAGAAGAAGAATTGCTTCCAATTGTTAAAATTGGAAACAGTTCCCCTTACTACCAGCATTATGGGACGAGGAGTCAGTCGCCACGAGGTAGACTCCTTGTTGTATTGCAGCCTCAGAAGCGCCTCAAAATGGTTGGCGGTAAGGGATAGGCCGCGCTCGTAACTCAGAATTACGAGACCAATAAGGATCTCGAAACTCGTAGGGATTAGTTGATTAAGCGAAACCTTGAACCGGTCCAGTACGCGGACGATGATCTCAGGAATCGGAAACCAAATACGGCAGCGTGACAAAACGGCCTCGTAACACGTGAAGTAGCCTTCCGGAGGATAGTCGGCACTTTATCCGACCCTAGGAATCCGGAACTCAACCGCGTCCGGGACTCCGGCAAACTTCCGAAGCGTCTCGAGGAAAAGATCAGTTGTCTTGCTCGGTAAATGAGTCCCCGTTTTCCGAGTTTGACAGAGTCGGAAACTTTTCCTCTCCGGGATGTTTGATATGATCACTGCTTGCTCTCCAATACGCGTCGCGTTCAGCCGCATTCGGAGGAAGTTCGAACTCGGCTTTCGGAACAAGGAGCTCTCCATCCTGGTTGCAATCAGGAGAACAATTCATGGGAGCGTTCTTCTTAGAAGACTTTTTCCGCTTCTGAACAACTTTGACATTTTGATGAGGGATTTTCTTTCTAAATTTTTCTTTTCTTGAGAGGATTCTTCAAAGAAAGTCTTATGAAAGATGGGTAAGTAAAAATGAAAGAGTTACCCTCCTTTTTATAAGCTTTAGAATTTACTATTCAAGTTCGGACTTTTGGAAACCAACTTAGCCTAAAAACTCGCTTAAGCTCGCCAAACCATACGACAGAACCTTGTCAACCCACAATTCTACCGCACTTGGGGGCTAACTGTTGGGGTCGAAATCGGAAAAGGAAAAGTTGGCTTCCAAAATTTCCGTTTAAAAATTATTTACTTAAGAACTTTTTTTACGGTTTTTTGGAAAAGGAAAACCTATACGAAAAAGTTTGCGGGAAAATCTTGTTTTAAGACAACGACTCTTTAAAACAACGATCTCTTAATCAACAACTTAAGAAATCAACGACTTCTTAATCGACGACTTGAGGAATCAACGATTTAAGAAAATAACGATTTCTTAAAAACAAACGGAACTTTGATATAAAGGACCAAACCCTCCGCAAATAAGCATCCTGAGAGGATCGTAGCCTTGCGGAAGGTTTGAACACTTGGGCAACGGACCATAATCCACGATATAAACCCGATCGCGATGGCGATCTGGTCACAGATAAGAGCTCGGTTGCTATAGCGAACGGATCACGAGACCACGCTCGGTCGCTATAGCGACCGAACTGCGGACAAAGTTCGGTCGCTATAGCGAGCGAGTATCCGTGCATCGATCATTTTCCGAGACGTCTGAAGTCTTCCGAAACGACGATACGACGTAAAACTATGCATTCTCGACTATCCGTATATCCGTTCTCCGCGACTCACGACTATCCGTTTCTTGATCTCTCGATCAAATGGAATCGTCCGTTTGGTTTGCGATAAAAACCGCGGAAACTTAACCTTATCGGAAAAATCGTAAAAAAGTCTCAAATCAAAAAATACAGCCCAAAGGAGGTCCTAAACTTGATTCGAGGCCCACTTGCGATTTCTTAAAAACCCATAAACCTTATGACGGTTTATGCTTGGTGGATAAGCATCAGTTTCCGCGGAAAAATTGGAAACTTTCCGTAGATAATCATGAAGATCGGAAAAAATGGAATATTCCCATTTTTTCGACTATGACGGCTTAAAGGCAAAAGGGGGAAGCGTAAACCGACCTTGGAGGGAGTATATAAGGAGTTCAAGGCGAGAGGCATAGAGGGATCACTTTTCCCAGAGCAAACTAGCACTTAGAGCATTTTAGGCAACTTTCCGTTTTTGTTTTCGAGCTGCGACTCAATTAGGTTTAGCCACCTTCGGGTATTAGAACTAGGACCTCGCCGACAGCTCTCGTAGCCGAAGCACGTTGTCCTGTTGTTGTCACGCTTATACGCAGATTCGGAATAAAACCCTTCTTGCTCTCTTTTTACGATTTATATTTTTTTTCCGTTGTTATCGTGTTCTGATTGCTTGACGTGTGGTTTCTCAGAAATCCGGGACCTTCTGGGAAATTAGGGTTTGCCTACTTTCCTAAAAGATACGAAATATTGACGGTGCGAATTTCGGTTCCCACAACCATCAAGTACGTCCATACAGCCCTTGAATAATCATCTACAATTGTCAGAAAGTACCCTGCACCAGATGAAGAAGGTACTCGATAGGGACCCATATGTCTAAATGTATTACCTCAAAACACTTGGTAGTTTTATTGCAACTTTCAAAGAACACATCTCTAGTTTGTTTATCTCTAAAACAAATGTCACAAGGACTAGAGCAAACATTATTCTCAACACCAGAAATCTCAACACCAGAAATCATAGAAAACACAGAAAAAGCTAGGTGTCCAAGCCTCTGATGCAACAATAACTGATCGACCTTGCACTGAACTATGTTGCCTTTCGCCATTGAAACATCCTTGAAGTAGTACACCCCATCACGCTCCTCACCTGCTCCAATCAGAGTCTTAGAAGAACGGTCCTGCAATACAGATATAGCATCAGTGAATAACGCAAAACAATTCATATGTCTCAAGAGTTTAGAGACTGAGATCAGTGTGCAATCCAGTCTCGGTACATATAGCACGTCCTTAAGAGAAATTGTTTCACTCAGGACAAGATCACCCATGCTTGTTGAACTTGTAGTTCCTCCATCCGCAAAGCCCACAAGAAAAGGTGACATCTCTCGTATGTTCACAAGCTGAGAAATCTCTCCAGTCATGTGATGTGAGGCACCTGTGTCTATAATGACTTCACCAAGCATTTTACCTGATAGTTTATCAGCACCACCACTCGACTTCTGTGGGAACCGAAATTTGCATCGTTAATATTTCGTATATTTTAGGAAATTAGGAAAACCCTAATTTCCCAGAAGGTCCCCAGATTTCTGAGAAACCACACGTCAAGCAATCAGAACACGATAACAACGGAAAAATAAAATATTAATCGTAAAAAGAGAGCAAGAAGGGTTTTATTCAGAATCTGCGTATAAGCATGACAACAACAGGACAACATGCTTCGGCTACGAGGGCTGTCGGCGAGATCCTAGTTCTAATACCCGAAGGTGGCTAAACCTAATTGAGTCGTAGCTCGAAAACAAAAACGGAAAGTTACCTAAAATGCTCTAAGTGCTAGTTTGCTCTGGAAAAACTGATGCCTCTATGCCTCTCGCCTTGAACTCCTTATATACTCCCTCCAAGGTCGGTTTACGCTTCCCCTTTTTACCCTTAAGCCGTCATAGTAAAAAAAATGGGAATATTCCATTGTTTCCGATCTTCATGATTATCTGCGGAAAGTTTCCATTTTTCCGCGGAAACTGATGCTTATCCACCAAGCATAAACCGTCATAAGGTTTATGGGTTTTTAACAAATCGCAAGTTGGCCTAGAATCAAGTTTAGGACCTCCTTTGGGCAGTATTTTTGATTCGATACTTTTTTACGGTTTTTCCGATAAGGTTAAGTTTCCGCGGTTTTTATCGCAAACCAAACGGACGATTCCATCTGATCGAGAGATCAAGAAATGGATAGTCGTGAGTCGCGGAGAACGGATATACGGATAGTCGAGAATGCATAGTTTTACGTCGTATCGTCGTTTCGGAAGACTTTGGACGTTTCGAAAAATGATCGATGCATGGATACTCGCTCGCTATAGCGACCGAACTTTGTCCACAGCTTGGTCGCTATAGCGACCGAGCTTGTTCTCGAGCCCGGTCGCTATAGCGACCGAGCTTGTGCATGAGCTTGGTCGCTATAGCAACCGAGCTTGCGTACGAGCTCGATCGCTATAGCGACCAAGCTTTGTATGATCCTGCGATTATCAAGTTCCTATTCTCGTGTTTCGACGATTCTTTTGTTATCTTCGATGATCCTGTTTTGTCGAGAACTTTGTTTAATCTGCGGAATTTTTCGCAAGATATTTTATTTTTACGATTTTATTTCGCCTTTATAAGTATTGAGCTTTTCCCCTTCATTTCTTTCACACCTCTTTTCTTTCTCTCAAATTCTCTCTCAAGATGTCTTCCTCTCAAGATGGCAAGATGAACTCAGATGCTGAAATGGTTGAAGCTCCGCTGGCCCCAGTTGATGGATCTGCACCTGAGCCAACTGTTGGGGTCAAAATCGGTCAAGACGAAATCGATGTCCGAAAGTCTCGGAAAAACATGAAAAATGTTAAAGCAACCTCGAGAGACTAATTGTTAATCGAGAAACCTTAAGAAAAATTAAGTTCGAGATTCATCGTCTCGAAATCAACTGCTAGAAACATTTTCTACACAAGGAAAAACCTACGGAAAACTAAAAACGCAAGAAACACGAACACGCCAAAGGAACCGAGCAGCCAACACCGAGCGTGGCCGTGGCCGCCGGGCGGCTAGCCCCGTGCTGGCCGTGGCCGCCGGCGGCTAGCGCCCGTGCTGGCCGTGGCCGCCGGGCGTCTAAGCCCCGTGCTGGCCGTGGCCGCCGCCGGCTAGCGCCCGTGCTGGCCGTGGCCGCCGGGCGGCTAGCCCCGTGCTGGCCGTGGCCGCCGGCGGCTAGCGCCCGTGCTGGCCGTGGCCGCCGGGCGGCTAGCCCCGTGCTGGCCGTGGCCGCCGGCGGCTAGCGCCCGTGCTGGCCGTGGCCGCCGGGCGGCTAGCCCCGTGCTGGCCGTGGCCGCCGGCGGCTAGCGCCCGTGCTGGCCGTGGTCGCCGGGCGGCTAGCCCCGTGCTGGCTCGGGTCGTCGGACGGCTAGTCCTCGTGCGTAAGTTCCAAACCTCCGGGTCGCCAGAAATCCGTGTTTCGCGACTTTCCGAGTCCTTGCAAATAAAACTCCTTTTTCTGTTCCGGGATTTCTAAAAACCCCTAAGACGTCAATGGACAGGAAGACTTCGTATAAAACGGTGATGGTTATCTTACAACACCATTCACCTTACACTACAAGAAAAATCAGTATTAGTAGCACACGAAAAACGCTACCATAGAGTTTTCGTAGCGTTTTTGTAAACGCTCTGACAGCCGCAGCTATGGTAGACCCCCCCATATCATAGCGTTTTTCGTGTGCTATTAATAAATAGAGATATTACAGCGTTTAAGTTTTGCTAGTTTAAAAGATTATAATAGCATCATTATTTTGTTATTATATAATTTTCTATGGCGTTTTTCATGTGTCATGACTTAATTTATAATGACATAGATATAGCGCTATAATTAAATTAAAATAATTAAAAATAATTAAATTAATTTATTAAAATTAAATTAATTACAAAAATTAAAAAAATGAAAATAATCAAAATAAAATGGCAAGTTAATTCGTAAATAAAAAATATAATATTTTTTATTGGCTAAAATCAGTATACAAATAATTAAAGAATACATTAAACCAAAAAACTAATTACAAACATTAAACCAAACCATAATTAACCTAAGGTTTACACGTGAACCTGGTTTAGAAATCTAAAAAACTAAACCGGTTTAACCTTAAAAAAAAATTAACCCTATCTCTGCACCAAACTCTTTGCCGCCGTCAATCTGTGCTCTTCCACCACCATCGGAACTTCTTATCTGTCTCTCTTACCTTGCCTCTATACCAACTCCATCTCCTCTCTTCTATCTTGCTCGACTCAAACTCCATCTATTGTCCCTGTCGCAGGTCAGAAAAACAAAATTAAGAAAAAGTTACATGATTGGACGAAATTGAGATTAACATCTTGGCAGGAAGAACACAAGTATTATACCTTTCCTTAAACTCTAGGTTTTACGGATCTACAGACCGGCGTCTGCTTCTTGAAACCTAGTTTTCTATACACAAAACCGAAAAAGATTCAAACTTTCATGACAGATCCTTTACCAAAAAAACAGAGACGAAATCAGAATCAAAAGAAAGAGAGAGAGAGAGAGGGGGGTGACGAGTTTCTGACTGAGAGAAGGTGGAGGTGGAGATAGGTTGACGACTATGACCACTGCATTTGTTTCTTGTTGCTGCGTCTTGGGGGGCGCGAGAGAGGGAGAGGTGAAGACAGAGACGCGAGAGAGACAGGTGACGACAGAGGCGATTCATCGACGATTCAGTACCTCTGACTTCATTATAACCTGAGAAAGTTTTACTTGATTTGAGAAAGGGAGAGGATGAATGAGAGAGGTACCTCTCTCGTAGAGAAGGAGGGGAAAGAAGAAACAGAAAAGAGAAGAAGCACAAATTAATTGTGTCCATTAGATTGAAGGAATCTAAGGGTAGGAAATGCAATCCGCGTGACTCATGAATTGACCAATAAGAAAAATTTGTTTTTTTAATATACATTATTATTTTTGACAGCGATTCTACATAGACATCTATCATTCTTATGTGTTTTTTGCTTTATAATACGAAACCCTTTAATAAAAATAAGATAATTTATATGTAAATATTTAAAATCTTCGTACATAGATTATATTTTGTTTTTATAGTTTTTAATTCATTATAATTTAGATTTTAGATTAAAAAAAGAATTTATAATATAAAGTTTGTGGTAAAAGTTATGTTTATGATTTAAGGGTTTGGAGTTTTGAAAGTACAAGGGTAAGAGTTGTATATAAGGTTTGTGATTAAGATTTAGACTTGAATTTTGTTAAATTCTAAAAATTAAGATTTAGATTTGAAGTTTGTTAAATTTTAAAAATTTAGATTTGAAGTTTACATTTAGTGGATGTATGGTTTAGTTTGAAGTTAGTGCTTAGGGTATATAATTTGATGGATGGTTTAAGTTTAAAGTAAATGGTTTGAGGTTTGTGAAATAGAATTGTGGTTAAAATAAATATCTGAAAATAAACTTAATAAATTTATAGTTTATATAAAGAATAGGTTTTAGTTTAGTAATTATGTTATTTGTAGAGATTAGATTTATGACTTTGTATGTAGGGTTTGAATTTGGGGTTTAGGGTATTATATTTAGAGTGTAGTTTTAAGATTCAGATTTTAAATTTGATATAAGATTTTTGAAAATAATTAAATTTTGAATTTAAGTTTCAGATTGAAGTTATATTATGAAAATATTGAAGTTTAAAGCTTATTTTTAGGGTTTAGGGTTTTGTTTTTTATACATTTATGTTTAGGGGTTGGGGTTTAAACCTAAAACCTAAAATTTAAACACAATCCTTAAAATTTAATATTTTTTTGTTTTAATCTCAAATCTTAATTTTAAATTCAAAATTTAATATTTTATAAATTTAATTTCAAATATTAAATCTTCAATTTGTTTAGAAAATTACAACTGGTTTATAAACCTAATCTAAATCAGAAACTAAACAAACTTAAAAAAGGGTTTACACTAAACTATTTTTTTTTATAAAAAAAATATAAACATAATCTAAATCATAAACTAATTTAAACACAATCCGCATGCCCGCCTCTCTTCACTGAACTTGTGGATTCAACTACCACTTTTGAGATTCTCCAGTCTTCAACGTCTGTATCTTTAAGAATAAAGCATACAGAGAAATCAGAGAGAAATCAGAAATTCAGAATATGAACACAAAATGCAGAGCAAGGGTAAGCTCTATCGCAGCCAAGCTAGACTTCACAGACTTTTGGGTCTTCCGTAACACAGAAAGAAGCTCAGTACAGATTTCATCAGCTAATACCTTCAACTTCTACAAGAAATCATCGTCATGAATGAGTCATATGGGATACGAACATCAAGAGTTTACCTTTACAGTCAAATTCCTCAACTAAGATGGAGTTTCAATGCTGTCTAGTAATAGAAACAAAGCTCTTACAATGAAAGTAACTCACCAAAAGGCAGCCAGAAAAGTAACCAGTGACCACCAAGCAGAAGAACGTCACAACGTTCATGTCCGACTGTGCTGCAACATTTCCACTAAGAGATGAGATTATTTAGTATAAGAAAAGAAACAGAGATGAGTTTTCGTGTGTGATGTTACTTAATGTGCAGCTCGTTACTTACTATGTCCCGTATATGTGCTATGATCTCCTTACCAGTTGTAATACGCAGATGGACATTCTTTGTCCGCGAATACAATCAAGTGAGAAAAATACCCAATTCAAGTTCAAGAAAAGGATGTTCAAAGCAAACAGCTCACGTGTAGAAACACCACCAATCAACTCCAAGTTTCTTCAATAACTCAAAGTTGGCTCTCACTGTAGTTTCAGTATTAAAAAATCAGGAACTCTTTCAATAAAGAGAAACGAGCAAAGATAACACATATATCCGTACTTACTTACTTCTTCTCTTACCCATAGCGACAAAATTAGTACCATCTTCCAATGCCCACTACTTGGTAGCAGCACCTGTAAGCAAGTGGGTTACTTAATCCAGTTCTTGAACAGAAACTCGACAATACCATTCATAGATTCACGCAAAGAGATGAAACGAAACAGAGGCAGTGCCGCTCTAAGATTTCATTCATAGATTCAAAGAGACAAAGTAAAAGAAGAAATAAAAATGCAGAGACTTAACCCAGAATCGATTTTGAAGTGTAAGTCCTATAACTTCCCTACAACTAAAAGACAACAAGAACCATGAATCGATTTTCGAAAACGAGACATCTCAAGCTCTGAACTTCCCTACAACTAAAAGTTTTAAAAAAGCCAAACCTTTTGTCGAAACGCCATTGCTGCTCTTCTCCACTTTGATTCCAATGACGACGAGAACTGAACAAGACGGAGATGCCGATTGTGAAGCAAGACGCGCCAGAGAAGCTTGATTTGGAGCAGGTGCTATCGTGTTGTGGTTTGGTCACAGACTCAGCGATGGATGAGAGCTCTGGCGTGACAAACGACGGCGAGACCGTTGCGGTTTGAAGCAGAGCACGGCGGATTGATGAACATAGACACGGCGGATTGGCTCGAGAGTGGACAAGAGGTGCAACCGTGCTCGATTGCGGGTGAGTGGAGACCAGTGTTCGGAGCTCAAGATTATGCAAAGGGAAAACGCAGAGATGAGACTCGAGAAGGACAGAGACGATAATTTTTTTTATCAGGAGATAGGGACCTTAACGAAAAGAGAATTGTTTTTTTTTTCTTTATAAGAAATAAAAGGAAAACCCCAAAATTTTGCGAAAGTGTTGGCTCCAAAACAATTTTTCAGCAGTAGTAATGATTTTTGCTTTCCCGCTTACTGAATTTTATCTTAACGAAACTGTAGTGCTATAATAGAGTAGTGATCAAATTTTGGCATTTTTGGTAGCATTTGGTGAATTCGTGCTATTGAGACTTGCTACCAATACTCATATTTCTTGTAGTGTTAGCAATGGATCGAAGATCTTCCGAAAGACTTGACATCCAAGTAGGAGCATCCTTTTAGAGAAATCGTAGAAAAACAGCGGAAGACCGGAATGCGGCCCGAAAGGGACCAACTCCGATCGGACAACCAGTTTACGATTTTCTAAAAGGATAGATACGACGGTTTACAATTATCTTCGCCTGACAAGATAAATGTTAAACTTCCAAAAAGATAAATGTCAACCTTCCGAAAAGATAAATGTCAACTTTCCCGATAAGCACGAGAACCGTCGAAAATGGAAAAAGTCCAGCCCACGGCAGACTCAGCCCATCAACGATAGACCGTCCTATGGGAGTATATAAGCAATGCTAGGAGCAGAGGAAGGGGGATCCGAAATCAGAAGAAAGAAACTACTCCAGAGCAATTTAGAACTTAGGCGCTTATTTCTTTTTTTAGCGAGCTGCGACTCAACTAGGTTAGATCTAGGTTCTAAGACTAGCGACGATCGACAGCTTTTGTGGCCGTGATCTCGACCTGTTGTCCTAACGTTCTCCGCAGATTCGGAAATAAGATTCTTTCTTTTTGCTCTATTCATTTTACGCATTTATTCTCGTATTAGACTTGTCTTAACTTTGTCGTGCGTGGCCCAGCAGATAGCCGGGATCCTCGGGGAAAACTAGGTCAACTTAGTTTTCCTACGTTTTAACTTAACTAAAATAGACAGTGCGAATTTCGGTTCCCACAGTTTGGCGCTAGAAGGAGGGGGATTCGCAGCTTATCTTTCTCGCAACTACGCACGCCCAGTCAAGCATGTCTATCGACGCGGAAAAAGACAAGCAGACACACGACGGACCAGCCGTCGATGTCAACGCTGAGAAGACTCCTGACGGAAACGTATCGACGGTCACTGCCGAGGCAAACACCGCGATGCTGGACCAGATGAAGGAACTGTTCGCCACCGCCCAGAAACGGTCGGAAGAACAGGAAAAACTAATGGCTTCACTCGCTAAACAGGTCAATACCTTAACAGCGAAAAGCAAACTCCCGCGCGGATCCACCAAGGTGAGGCGTGTCAGGAGGCTGGACTTCGGTACTTCCGAAGACCAAGAAAAAGATGCTACCAGAAAATCCCCGGAAATCATCCCTGATGATACCACTCCGACGGGACAGAAGAAAACGACGGTCAACCTTCCACCTCCCGCAAGGGACAACGAAGAAGACGACGTCGAAAGAATCAATCTGGACATCAGCGATCAATCGGATCCGTCCGACGAAGACGCCGACATCCACCACAGAAGGACCCGAAGTCAGTCAGCTCGACTAGCGGCAGCCTTCGAAAAGCCCATGACAGAAGAGGAAGAAGACCTCTACTGGTCAGAGCAAGAAAGGTTGGCTGAAGACCAGACTCGGGCCTATCGCCGCCAGCGTAGACAGAAGAACGCGAACGGCACCAACGAGATTCACGATCTCCGCGAGTACATCGCTAAAACTGCAGCCGAGGTGAAAGCGGTAAAATCGCAGATTCACCACGCAACCAGTACTGCCCCCGAGATCGACCTACTCCTCGAGGAATCGAGAAAAACTCCATTCACCTCTCGAATCACGGAGGCACGAGTCTCGGATCCTGGGAAGATAAAGCTTCCCACCTACGATGGAACCACAGACCCAAAGGCACATCTGCAGTCTTTCCAGATTGCGATGGCAAGGTCTAAACTTCCGGAGCGGGAAAAAGACATCGGCTGCTGTCTCCTATTCGTTGAGAACCTCAGAGGTGCTGCTCTCGAGTGGTTCTCACACTTGAAAAGAAACTCCATCGGAAGTTTCCGCCAGCTCGCTTCGGCTTTTCTGAAGCAATTCTCCATGTTCATGGATAGGGAAACTTCCGACGTGGACCTTTGGAGTCTAATTCAAAAGGAAGACGAACCACTCCGCGACTATATACGGAGGTTCAAACTCGTGATGTCCAGGGTAACAGGCCTCAGCGACAGAGTCGCCATCGACGCCCTGAGAAAGAACCTCTGGTACAAGTCGAAGTTCCGAAAGTGGATCTCTCTGGAAAGGCCACGTACCATCCAGGACACTCTCCACAAAGCAACGGATTTCATCATCATGGAAGAAGAGATGAAAATCCTAGCGCAAAAGCATGGACCGCCAAAAGCGTCCGGCAAAAAGAAGACCTCTCGTAACGACAAGTACGTCCATCACGAGGGGGAAGACGCCCAAGGCGAGCATAACTACGCCGTTAATTCCGAACAAGGAAAGACCAACGGAAACACCTGGACGCGGAACTCGTACAAGGACAATTCCAGCTGCGAGTTCCATCAGACGAGAGGTCACTCCACCGCCAACTGCAAAGTCCTCGGCGCTAGGCTCATTATGAAGCTGCTCGACGGTAAACTAGCAACGGTCAGGAGCGTGAAAGACCTCGTCCTAGATTCTGACCGTCCGCCGAAGACTGACGGAGCCAATCCCGAGAATAACACTCCTGGGACTCAGTCGGGCGAAAAACGTGAACGGAGACAAGACGGCGAAGGAAACAACAACAACCGTCAAAGGGTTAATATGATCATCGGAGGATCAGACTTTTTCCAGGACTCCGTTTCGTCAATCAAAGCCTACGGACGGAAGGCCGAAACAGGTCCCAGATGGTCTCCAGAAGATGACGTTCCTGATCACGCGATCATCTTCGAAGAACAGGATACGGCCGGACTCGATAAACCCCACTACGACCCTCTGGTCATCGACCTGGTGATTCAGGACCTCGAAGTCGGCCGCATCCTCATCGACACAGGGAGCACGGTCAACATCATGTTCCGCGATACTCTGCAGAGGATGAACATACCCCTCGGAGAAGTCATCCCAGAACCAAGACCATTAACTGGATTCTCGGGCATCACATCCATGACCCTCGGAAAAATCAGACTCCCGGTCATGGCTAAAGAAGTCACGAAGATCGTCGAATTTGCGGTAGTGGATAACCCGGCTATCTATAACGCCATAATGGGAACTCCTTGGATAAATGCCATGAAGGCAGTTCCGTCCACTTACCATCTCGGCGTCAAGTTTCCAACACCGACCGGAACAGCGGTCATCTGGGGGAGCCAAAAACAGTCGCGACTCTGCTTCCTAGCTGAACATAAATTTCGCAGCAATCGGAACGCCCCAGTAGCTAACCCGAAGCGAACCAAGAAGAACCTGAGTATCTCCGGGAACTCGGCAGAAAACAACTCAGGTCCGTCCAAACAGGCAACGACTCAGGATAGCGAAAAAATCCTCGAGACCATCGCCGAAAAAACGGACGACCCAACTCCCGACGCAACCACCGACTTAGCTGAAACAGTCAAGGCGCCAGAAACCGTGGAGTAATAACAACCGTGACAGAAACAAGAACTACGAGATGGCTTGATCCTCGCAAGAGGTACGTAGGCAGCTCGTCGCAACCCGACGAGTTCAGCTATCCCCCTCGCCAAAAAGGGGGGGGGGAAGATAGGGACAGACATCCTTGTACTCCCGCAAAAACGCCCTTCATGTAACCTATTTTATGAATAAAAAATCTCTGTTTATTTTAAATGCTTACTCAAACGCATAAACGTTACGGAAAACGAAAATCATGTCTTTAGGGAATACGAGACGTCGTGACCTCCCGAAAAATCTTGATTTTCCTTTCTCCTCCAAACAGTCCGTCCGCGACTCTAAAAACACCACCGAACAGTCCATCCGCGACTCTAAAACTTGTTTCCGTCGATTGGCCCCGACGGAAAAATAGAAACGTTTCACTCAATCAAATTTGTAGTCTGGCTTCTAACGAAGTCCTTTTTGCATCCGACAAGGATATCATAGCGCGCTATACAAAAAATCCAAATTTTGGTTAGCTCTTCGTAAAGGAAGTAGCTCGACTCGTATCCAAATGAATCATATAAGCCGATAAGCACTTCGCAGATTCTAGAACGGTACGAGTCAGGTCAAAATCGCAAACAAGCAAAACGAAAGCCGATTTGTCATCGCACAGCTTCAGTCCGAAAGTAGACCTAGGTCTTGCCCTAAACCCAGCCTTGCTGGTATCTAAGACATCTCACAGGCATAAGTATCCAGAATACGAGATCCCAAAAGTTGCCTCTTATCGCTTACAAACCTAACGTTCGCTACAAAGTGACCTACGGACCTAGCGACAAAAAAAGAGATTGAATGCGAAGTGACTACACGTATTCAAACCCTCTACACTTGACGAAAGTATAAATCAAAACGCGTATTTCATAAAAACATTTATAACAGGGATCCGAAAGCCACCAACGGCTGATCCCGAAAAACATAAAGTCACGCGACCTCCTAAGGGTCGCAACACATACATACAAACGGCCACACTTGGCCAATCATAAGTTATAATCAAATTCATAGCAGTCGGTTAGAGATATTCCGAACGAAGAGTCGGGCTGATCAACCTCCTCATCCTCGTCGCCCACGTTTGGGTCCTCGCCTACATCCGCCGTATCCTCCGAGACCTGGATAGGATTCCACAGTTCTCGAATTCTTCCTTCAATCGGAGGAACAAAGGATTCGGCGTTGGCACATATCCTCATCGAGCCATCCATCGTGGCGAGTTCGCCGGAAAGGGAGAAGTTCCCACGCTGCATCTTGCCGAGGGTACCGACCTAACCACGGCACTCGCGAAAATCACCTACAAAGTCCTGAGCATCTTTGTATGCTTCGAACTCAGTAGAAAAAAATTTCAGCCCTTCGGTTCATCTCGGCGGCAGCTCTTCTCCGTCCGCTCCTCTCCGCGCGAACAAGGGCTCGAGCCTGGATTTTGGCTTGCCGGCGATTTTGCTCCTCCATCTCCAATCGATACTTAGCAAACTCCCTTGCCGTTTCCTCCGCTTTGAAACGGGCCAACCGGGCGGTGCGGAAACTCCCATCAATCGATGCATTCCAAAGAAGCCAAGGTCAAATGAAAAGAAAAGAGAAGTTACTCGAGTTTCAAGAACAAACCTCGTTGACCAAGCGAGCACCCTCCGCAGTCACTTTATCCCTTTCCTCGTTGTCCAAAGACTCGTCACGGGAAAACGCCGGAGGGAGTTCGTCAAAGAAGTCACCCGGGGGAGGAACATCCCGACTCTCTGAGGTAAAGCCAGGGTCGTATCTCGGCGTCGCGCCATCTCCCGACGAGGCCTCAAAAGCGACCCCTTTATCTTTACGAGGTCTCCGCCTCTGCCTTAAAGGGGCAAAAACGTAGGACCTATCGTTGACGCAGGGACGTGTGCCACCTCGCGATCGAAGAAGCGCGACCGCCCTCGAATCCGATCGAGAGTAAAGGAGTTCCAGGAACAAGGCCTCGACCTAAAAAGATCCCTCCTGATCGCAAGATCGGAAGGAACGTGCGCGAGACACCTGTTCTCTAAAAAAAAAAAAAAAAAAAAAAAAAAAAAAAAAAACACACATGTTAAATATTCGCCTTCCGAATGTTAAAAGAGGGAATGCAATAATTTTTACCTCGCTGGTACAACCAGTCCGTCGGGAATAGGTGGAGAAAGCCTTCTTCAACAGACTCTCCGTCTATCCTCACAAAAAAGAAACGATCGACATAATCCTTGGCATGCGAGGTGACTCCATTGATCACCGAAAAATTGGTCCTCGCCTTCATGGAGTAAACTCCATTGATACTCGTCGCCTTGGAGTTCCATAACCCCTCGAAATCGGCAGGGCTAAGATCTATCCCTAACTCGTAACTCAGAATGACAACGCCGAGCCAGCTCTCCAGAGCTGACACGTTCAGCTGGCTGATTGAGATTCCGAAACGGTCAAGGGCCTGAACGATGACCCCAGGGATTGGGAACCACAATCGACATTGCGTCAAGAACACCTCGTAACAAGTAAAGTAACCCTCCGGAGGATGCTCCGAACTCTCATTCCCGCAGGGAATGCGGAACACGACTCCCTCCGGAACTCCATAATACTCTCGCAGAGTTTCAAGATACTCGGGAGACACTTCGCTCGGTGAGTCGATTTCTCCACGCGCCTTCAGTGGTCGCCGGGGAATCGGGATCACGGGAAGAGGGGCATCAGTGCCAAAGACAGCATCGCAATACGCGTTCCTGTTGATCTCCGAAACTTCGGGCTTCGGATTTTCTTCCTCAGCGTGAAAACTATCCGAGGACGAGCGAGACTGCCTCTTCGAGATTTTCGATCTTGAAGCCATTCTTTTCTTAAAAGCAGAGAGAGAATTTGTAAGAGAGAGACTAACTTGAGAATCTTGGGTGAAGTAAGAATGGTGAAGAATTCACAAGTCTTTATAGGCAAAATTTTTACTATTCACCCCGACCTTCGGCACGATTTCGTCTCCATACTTTCCTCATGAACCATACCGCAAGCTAGGACCTACGAACCCTACGGCTCCTAGCTAGCTGGGGGGCTAACTGTTGGGGTCAAAATCGGTCAAGACGAAATCGATGTCCGAAAGTCTCGGAAAAACATGAAAAATGTTAAAGCAACCTCGAGAGACTAATTGTTAATCGAGAAACCTTAAGAAAAATTAAGTTCGAGATTCATCGTCTCGAAATCAACTGCTAGAAACATTTTCTACACAAGGAAAAACCTACGGAAAACTAAAAACGCAAGAAACACGAACACGCCAAAGGAACCGAGCAGCCAACACCGAGCGTGGCCGTGGCCGCCGGGCGGCTAGCCCCGTGCTGGCCGTGGCCGCCGGCGGCTAGCGCCCGTGCTGGCCGTGGCCGCCGGGCGGCTAAGCCCCGTGCTGGCCGTGGCCGCCGGCGGCTAGCGCCCGTGCTGGCCGTGGCCGCCGGGCGGCTAGCCCCGTGCTGGCCGTGGCCGCCGGCGGCTAGCGCCCGTGCTGGCCATGGCCGCCGGGCGGCTAGCCCCGTGCTGGCCGTGGCCGCCGGCGGCTAGCGCCCGTGCTGGCCGTGGCCGCCGGGCGGCTAGCCCCGTGCTGGCCGTGGCCGCCGGCGGCTAGCGCCCGTGCTGGCCGTGGTCGCCGGGCGGCTAGCCCCGTGCTGGCTCGGGTCGTCGGACGGCTAGTCCTCGTGCGTAAGTTCCAAACCTCCGGGTCGCCAGAAATCCGTGTTTCGCGACTTTCCGAGTCCTTGCAAATAAAACTCTTTTTTCTGTTCCGGGATTTCTAAAAACCCCTAAGACGTCAACGGACAGGAAGACTTCGTATAAAACGGTGATGGTTATCTTACAACACCATTCACCTTAGCAATGGATCGAAGATCTTCCGAAAGACTTGACATCCAAGTAGGAGCATCCTTTTAGAGAAATCGTAGAAAAACAGCTGTGGGAACCGAAATTCGCACTGTCGATTTTAGTTAAGTTAAAACGTAGGAAAACTAAGTTGACCTAGTTTTCCCCGAGGATCCCGGCTATCTGCTAGGCCACGCACGACAAAGTTAAGACAAGTCTAATACGAAAATAAATGCGTAAAATGAATAGAGCAAAAAGAGAGAATCTTATTTCCGAATCTGCGGAGAACGCTTGGACAACAGGTCGAGATCACGGCTACAAGAGCTGTCGATCGTCGCTAGTCTTAGAACCTAGATCTAACCTAGTTGAGTCGCAGCTCGCTAAAAAAGGAAATAAGCGCCTAAGTTCTAAATTGCTCTGGAGTAGTTTCTTTCTTCTGATTTCGGATCCCCCTTCCTCTGCTCCTAGCATTGCTTATATACTCCCATAGGACGGTCTATCGTTGATGGGCTGAGTCTGCCGTGGGCTGGACTTTTTCCATTTTCGTCGGTTTTCGTGCTTATCGGGAAAGTTGACATTTATCCTTTCGGAAGGTTAACATTTATTTTTTTGGAAGTTTAACATTTATCTTGTCAGGCGAAGATAATTGTAAACCGTCGTATCTATCCTTTTAGAAAATCGTAAACTGGTTGTCCGATCGGAGTTGGTCCCTTTCGGGCCGCATTCCGGTCTTCCGCTGTTTTTCCACGATTTCTCTAAAAGGATGCTCCTACTTGGATGTCAAGTCTTTCGGAAGATCTTCGATTCATTGCTAAGGTGAATGGTGTTGTTAGATAACCATCACCGTTTTGTACGAAGTCTTCCTGTCCGTTGACGTCTTAGGGGTTTTTAGAAATCTCGGAACAGAAAAAGGAGTTTTACTTGCAAGGACTCGGAAAGTCGCGAAACACGGATTTCTGGCGACCCGGAGGTTTGGAACTTTCGTACGAGGACTAGCCGTCCGACGACCCGAGCCAGCACGGGGCTAGCCGCCCGGCGACCACGGCCAGCACGGGCGCTAGCCGCCGGCGGCCACGGCCAGCACGGGGCTAGCCGCCCGGCGGCCACGGCCACGCTCGGTGTTGGCTGCTCGGTTCCTTTGGCGTGTTCGTGTTTCTTGCGTTTTTAGTTTTCCGTAGGTTTTTCCTTGTGTAGAAAATGTTTCTAGCAGTTGATTTCGAGACGATGAATCTCGAACTTAATTTTTCTTAAGGTTTCTCGATTAACAATTAGTCTCTCGAGGTTGCTTTAACATTTTTCATGTTTTTCCGAGACTTTCGGACATCGATTTCGTCTTGACCGATTTTGACCCCAACAGTTAGCCCCCCAGCTAGCTAGGAGCCGTAGGGTTCGTAGGTCCTAGCTTGCGGTATGGTTCATGAGGAAAGTATGGAGATGAAATCGTGCCGAAGGTCGGGGTAAATAGTAAAAATTTTGCCTATAAAGACTTGTGAATTCTTCACCATTCTTACTTCACCCAAGATTCTCAAGTTAATCTCTCTCTTACAAATTCTCTCTCTGCTTTTAAGAAAAGAATGGCTTCAAGATCGAAAATCTCGAAGAGGCAGTCTCGCTCGTCCTCGGATAGTTTTCACGCTGAGGAAGACAATCCGAAGCCCGAGGTTTCGGAGATCAACAGGAACGCGTACTGCGATGCTGTCTTTGGCACTGATGCCCCTCTTCCCGTGATCCCGATTCCCCGGCGACCCCTGAAGGCACGTGGAGAAATCGACTCACCGAGCGAAGTGTCTCCCGAGTATCTTGAAACTCTGCGAGAGTATTATGGAGTTCCGGAGGGGGTTGTGTTCCGCATTCCCTGCGGGAATGAGAGTTCGGAGCATCCTCCGGAGGGTTACTTTACTTGTTACGAGGCGTTCTTGACGCAATGTCGATTGTGGTTCCCAATCCCTGGGGTCATCGTTCAGGCCCTTGACCGTTTCGGAATCTCAATCAGCCAGCTGAACGTGTCAGCTTTGGAGAGCTGGCTCGGCGTTGTGATTCTGAGTTACGAGTTAGGGATAGATCTTAGCCCTGCCGATTTTGAGGGGTTATGGAACTCCAAGGCAACGAGTATCAATGGAGTTTACTCCATGAAGGCGAGGACCAACTTTTCGGTGATCAATGGAGTCACCTCGCATGCCAAGGACTATGTCGATCGTTTCTTTTTTGTGAGGATAGACGGAGAGTCTGTTGAAGAAGGCTTTCTCCACCTATTCCCGACGGACTGGTTGTACCAGCGAGGTAAAAATTATTGCATTCCCTCTTTTAACATTCGGAAGGCGAATATTGAACATGTTTTTTTTTTTTTTTTTTTTTTTTTTTTTTTTAGAGAACAGGTGTCTCGCGCACGTTCCTTCCGATCTTGCGATCAGGAGGGATCTTTTTAGATCGAGGCCTTGTTCCTGGAACTCCTTCACTCTCGATCGGATTCGAGGGGCAGTCGCGCTTCTTCGATCGCGAGGTGGCACACGTCTCTGTGTCAACGATAGGTCCTACGTTTTTGCCCCTTTAAGGCAGAGGCGGAGACCTCGTAAAGATAAAGGGGTCGCTTTTGAGGCCTCGTCGGGAGATGGCGCGACGCCGAGATACGACCCTGGCTTTACCTCAGAGAGTCGGGATGTTCCTCCCCCGGGTGACTTCTTTGACGAACTTCCTCCGGCGTTTTCCCGTGACGAGTCTTTGGACAACGAGGAAAGGGATAAAGTGACTGCGGAGGGTGCCCGCTTGGTCAACGAGGTTTGTTCTTGAAACTCGAGTAACTTCTCTTTTCTTTTCATCTGACCTTGGCTTCTTTGCAGGCCGTGAGAGTTTGGAATGCATCGATTGATGGGAGTTTCCGCACCGCCCGGTTGGCCCGTTTCAAAGCGGAGGAAACGACAAGGGAGTTTGCTAAGTATCGATTGGAGATGGAGGAGCAAAATCGCCGGCAAGCCAAAATCCAGGCTCGAGCCCTTGTTCGCGCGGAGAGGAGCGGACGGAGAAGAGCTGCCGCCGAGATGAACCGAAGGGCTGAAATTTTTTCTACCGAGTTCGAAGCATACAAAGATGCTCAGGACTTTGTAGGTGATTTTCGCGAGTGCCGTGGTTCGGTGGGTACCCTCGGCAAGATGCAGCGTGGGAACTTTTCTCTTTCCGGCGAACTCGCCACGATGGATGGCTCGATGAGGATATGTGCCAATGCCGAATCCTTTGTTCCTCCGATTGAAGGAAGAATTCGAGAACTGTGGAATCCTATCCAGGTCTCGGAGGATACGGCGGATGTAGGCGAGGACCCAAACGTGGGCGACGGGGATGAGGAGGTTGATCAGCCCGACTCTTCGTTCGGAATATCTCTAACCGACTGCTATGAATTTGATTATAACTTATGATTGGCCAAGTGTGGCCGTTTGTATGTATGTGTTGCGACCCTTAGGAGGTCGCGTGACTTTATGTTTTTCGGGATCAGCCGTTGGTGGCTTTCGGATCCCTGTTATAAATGCCTTTATGAAATATGCGTTTTGATTTATACTTTCGTCAAGTGTAGAGGGTTTGAATACGTGTAGTCACTTCGCATTCAATCTCTTTTTTTCGTCGCTAGGTCCGTAGGTCACTTTGTAGCGAACGTTAGGTTTGTAAGCGATAAGAGGCAACTTTTGGGATCTCGTATTCTGGATACTTATGCCTGTGAGATGTCTTAGATACCAGCAAGGCTGGGTTTAGGGCAAGACCTAGGTCTACTTTCGGACTGAAGCTGTGCGATGACAAATCGGCTTTCGTTTTGCTTGTTTGCGATTTTGACCTGACTCGTACCGTTCTAGAATCTGCGAAGTGCTTATCGGCTTATATGATTCGTTTGGATACGAGTCGAGCTACTTCCTTTACGAAGAGCTAACCAAAATTTGGATTTTTTGTATAGCGCGCTATGATATCCTTGTCGGATGCAAAAAGGACTTCGTTAGAAGCCAGACTACGAATTTGATTGAGTGAAACGTTTCTATTCTTCCGTCGGGGCCAATCGACGGAAACAAGTTTTAGAGTCGCGGATGGACTGTTCGGTGGTGTTTTTAGAGTCGCGGACGGACTGTTTGGAGGAGAAAGGAAAATCAAGATTTTTCGGGAGGTCACGACGTCTCGTATTCCCTAAAGACATGATTTTCGTTTTTCGTAATGTTTATGCGTTTGAGTAAGCATTTGAAATAAAAGAAGATTTTTTATTCATAAAATAGGTTATATGAAGGGCGTTTTTTGCGGGAGTACAAGGATGTCTGTCCCTATCTTCCCCCCCCCCCCCTTTTTGGTGAGGGGGATAGCTGAACTCGTCGGGTTGCGACGAGCTGCCTACGTACCTCTTGCGAGGATCAAGCCATCTCGTAGTTCTGTTTTTGTCACGGTTGTTATTACTCCACGGTTTCTGGCGCCTTGACTGTTTCAGCTAAGTCGGTGGTCGCGTCGGGAGTTGGGTCGTCCGTTTTTTCGGCGATGGTCTCGAGGATTTTTTCGCTATCCTGAGTCGTTGCCTGTTTGGACGGACCTGAGTTGTTTTCTGCCGAGTTCCCGGAGATACTCAGGTTCTTCTTGGTTCGCTTCGGGTTAGCTACTGGGGCGTTCCGATTGCTGCGAAGTTTATGTTCAGCTAGGAAGCAGAGTCGCGACTGTTTTTGGCTCCCCCAGATGACCGCTGTTCCGGTCGGTGTTGGAAACTTGACGCCGAGATGGTAAGTGGATGGAACTGCCTTCATGGCATTTATCCAAGGAGTTCCCATTATGGCGTTATAGATAGTCGGGTTATCCACTACCGCAAATTCGACGATCTTCGTGACTTCTTTAGCCATGACCGGGAGTCTGATTTTTCCGAGGGTCATGGATGTGATGCCCGAGAATCCAGTTAATGGTCTTGGTTCTGGGATGACTTCTCCGAGGGGTATGTTCATCCTCTGCAGAGTATCGCGGAACATGATGTTGACTGTGCTCCCTGTGTCGATGAGGATGCGGCCGACTTCGAGGTCCTGAATCACCAGGTCGATGACCAGAGGGTCGTAGTGGGGTTTATCGAGTCCGGCCGTATCCTGTTCTTCGAAGATGATCGCGTGATCAGGAACGTCATCTTCTGGAGACCATCCGGGACCTGTTTCGGCCTTCCGTCCGTAGGCTTTGATTGACGATGATCCTCCGATGATCATATTAACCCTTTGACGGTTGTTGTTGTTTCCTTCGCCGTCTTGTCTCCGTTCACGTTTTTCGCCCGACTGAGTCCCAGGAGTGTTATTCTCGGGATTGGCTCCGTCAGTCTTCGGCGGACGGTCAGAATCTAGGACGAGGTCTTTCACGCTCCTGACCGTTGCTAGTTTACCGTCGAGCAGTTTCATAATGAGCCTAGCGCCGAGGAATTTGCAGTTGGCGGTGGAGTGACCTCTCGTCTGATGGAACTCGCAGCTGGAATTGTCCTTGTACGAGTTCCGCGTCCAGGTGTTTCCGTTGGTCTTTCCTTGTTCGGAATTAACGGCGTAGTTATGCTCGCCTTGAGCGTCTTCTCCCTCGTGATGGACGTACTTGTCGTTACGAGAGGTTTTCTTTTTGCCGGACGCTTTTGGCGGTCCATGCTTTTGCGCTAGGATTTTCATCTCTTCTTCCATGATGATGAAATCCGTTGCTTTGTGGAGAGTGTCCTGGATGGTACATGGCCTTTCCAGAGAGATCCACTTTCGGAACTTTGACTTGTACCAGAGGTTCTTTCTCAGGGCGTCGATGGCGACTCTGTCGCTGAGGCCTGTTACCCTGGACATCACGAGTTTGAACCTCCGTATATAGTCGCGGAGTGGTTCGTCTTCCTTTTGAATTAGACTCCAAAGGTCCACGTCGGAAGTTTCCCTATCCATGAACATGGAGAATTGCTTCAGAAAAGCCGAAGCGAGCTGGCGGAAACTTCCGAGGGAGTTTCTTTTCAAGTGTGAAAACCACTCGAGAGCAGCACCTCTGAGGTTCTCAACGAATAGGAGACAGCAGCCGATGTCTTTTTCCCGCTCCGGAAGTTTAGACCTTGCCATTGCAATCTGGAAAGACTGCAGATGTGCCTTTGGGTCTGTGGTTCCATCGTAGGTGGGAACCTTTATCTTCCCAGGATCCGAGACTCGTGCCTCCGTGATTCGAGAGGTGAATGGAGTTTTTCTCGATTCCTCGAGGAGCAGGTCGATCTCGGGGGCAGTACTGGTTGCGTGGTGAATCTGCGATTTTACCGCTTTCACCTCGGCTGCAGTTTTAGCGATGTACTCGCGGAGATCGTGAATCTCGTCGGTGCCGTTCGCGCTCTTCTGTCTACGCTGGCGGCGATAGGCCCGAGTCTGATCCTCAGCCAACCTTTCTTGCTCTGACCAGTAGAGGTCTTCTTCCTCTTCTGTCATGGGTTTTTCGAAGGCTGCCGCTAGTCGAGCTGACTGACTTCGGGTCCTTCTGTGGTGGACGTCGGCATCTTCGTCGGACGGATCCGACTGATCGCTGATATCCAGATTGATTCTTTCGACGTCGTCTTCTTCGTTGTCCCTTACGGGAGGTGGAAGGTTGTCCGTCGTTTTCTTCTGTC
Source organism: Raphanus raphanistrum subsp. raphanistrum (assembly GCA_019706035.1). NCBI lineage: Eukaryota > Viridiplantae > Streptophyta > Magnoliopsida > Brassicales > Brassicaceae > Raphanus > Raphanus raphanistrum. The sequence goes on along the minus strand of CM033986.1, from coordinate 7,735,598 downwards.
CCGTCGGAGTGGTATCATCAGGGGTGATTTCCGGGGATTTTCTAGTAGCATCTTTTTCTTGATCTCCGGAAGTTCCGAAGTCAAGTCTCCTGACACGCCTCACCTTGGTGGATCCGCGCGGGAGTTTGCTTTTCGCTGTTAAGGTATCGACCTGTTTAGCGAGCGAAGCCATTAGTTTCTCCTGTTCTTCCGACCGTTTCTGGGCGGTGGCGAACAGTTCCTTCATCTGGTCCAGTATCACGGTGTTTGCCTCGGCAGTGACCGTCGATACGTTTCCTTCAGGAGTCTTCTCAGCGTTGACATCGACAGCTGGTCCGTCGTGTGTTTGCTTGTCTTTTTCCGCGTTGATAGACATGCTTGACTGGGCGTGCGTAGTTGCGAGAAAGATAAGCTGCGAATCCCCCTCCTTCTAGCGCCAAACTGTGGGAACCGAAATTCGCACTGTCGATTTTATTTAAGTTAAAACGTAGGAAAACTAAGTTGACCTAGTTTTCCCCGAGGATCCCGGCTATCTGCTGGGCCACGCACGACAAAGTTAAGACAAGTCTAATACGAAAATAAATGCGTAAAATGAATAGAGCAAAAAGAGAGAATCTTATTTCCGAATCTGCGGAGAACGCTTGGACAACAGGTCGAGATCACGGCTACAAGAGCTGTCAATCGTTGCTAGTCTTAGAACCTAGATCTAACCTAGTTGAGTCGCAGCTCGCTAAAAAAGGAAATAAGCGCCTAAGTTCTAAATTGCTCTGGAGTAGTTTCTTTCTTCTGATTTCGGATCCCCCTTCCTCTGCTCCTAGCATTGCTTATATACTCCCATAGGACGGTCTATCGTTGATGGGCTGAGTCTGCCGTGGGCTGGACTTTTTCCATTTTCGTCGGTTTTCGTGCTTATCGGGAAAGTTGACATTTATCCTTTCGGAAGGTTAACATTTATTTTTTTTGGAAGTTTAACATTTATCTTGTCAGGCGAAGATAATTGTAAACCGTCGTATCTATCCTTTTAGAAAATCGTAAACTGGTTGTCCGATCGGAGTTGGTCCCTTTCGGGCCGCATTCCGGTCTTCCGCTGTTTTTCCACGATTTCTCTAAAAGGATGCTCCTACTTGGATGTCAAGTCTTTCGGAAGATCTTCGATTCATTGCTAAGGTGAATGGTGTTGTTAGATAACCATCACCGTTTTGTACGAAGTCTTCCTGTCCGTTGACGTCTTAGGGGTTTTTAGAAATCTCGGAACAGAAAAAGGAGTTTTACTTGCAAGGACTCGGAAAGTCGCGAAACACGGATTTCTGGCGACTCGGAGGTTTGGAACTTTCGTACGAGGACTAGCCGTCCGACGACCCGAGCCAGCACGGGGCTAGCCGCCCGGCGACCACGGCCAGCACGGGCGCTAGCCGCCGGCGGCCACGGCCAGCACGGGGCTAGCCACCCGGCGGCCACGGCCATCACGGGCGCTAGCCGCCGGCGGCCACGGCCAGCACGGGGCTAGCCGCCCGGCGGCCACGGCCAGCACGGGCGCTAGCCGCCGGCGGCCACGGCCAGCACGGGGCTAGCCGCCCGGCGGCCACGGCCAGCACGGGCGCTAGCCGCCGGCGGCCACGGCCAGCACGGGGCTTAGCCGCCCGGCGGCCACGGCCAGCACGGGCGCTAGCCGCCGGCGGCCACGGCCAGCACATGGCTAGCCGCCCGGCGGCCACGGCCACGCTCGGTGTTGGCTGCTCGGTTCCTTTGGCGTGTTCGTGTTTCTTGCGTTTTTAGTTTTCCGTAGGTTTTTCCTTGTGTAGAAAATGTTTCTAGCAGTTGATTTCGAGACGATGAATCTCGAACTTAATTTTTCTTAAGGTTTCTCGATTAACAATTAGTCTCTCGAGGTTGCTTTAACATTTTTCATGTTTTTCCGAGACTTTCGGACATCGATTTCGTCTTGACCGATTTTGACCCCAACAACAGCGGAAGACCGGAATGCGGCCCGAAAGGGACCAACTCCGATCGGACAACCAGTTTACGATTTTCTAAAAGGATAGATACGACGGTTTACAATTATCTTCGCCTGACAAGATAAATGTTAAACTTCCAAAAAGATAAATGTCAACCTTCCGAAAAGATAAATGTCAACTTTCCCGATAAGCACGAGAACCGACGAAAATGGAAAAAGTCCAGCCCACGGCAGACTCAGCCCATCAACGATAGACCGTCCTATGGGAGTATATAAGCAATGCTAGGAGCAGAGGAAGGGGGATCCGAAATCAGAAGAAAGAAACTACTCCAGAGCAATTTAGAACTTAGGCGCTTATTTCCTTTTTTAGCGAGCTGCGACTCAACTAGGTTAGATCTAGGTTCTAAGACTAGCGACGATCGACAGCTCTTGTGGCCGTGATCTCGACCTGTTGTCCTAACGTTCTCCGCAGATTCGGAAATAAGATTCTTTCTTTTTGCTCTATTCATTTTACGCATTTATTCTCGTATTAGACTTGTCTTAACTTTGTCGTGCGTGGCCCAGCAGATAGCCGGGATCCTCGGGGAAAACTAGGTCAACTTAGTTTTCCTACGTTTTAACTTAACTAAAATAGACAGTGCGAATTTCGGTTCCCACACCAACTTGTGTTGCTAGTTTCCTCTCTTTCCGCGAGAGGATGGCTCGTCGCGAGGCCGAGAAGGAAATCATCCAGACCACCGAAGAAAAATCGTCCTCTCCTGCCGCGACGGACGCCCCAGTTTCTGGTTCCGAGGTTCCAGTTCTTCCCGAGGTCGGAGAGCGCTCCGAGACGCAGTCTCTTGGAGCTCCATCCCAGGTTCCGGGTTCGTTGTCCATTCCGATCATCCTTGAAGACAAGGAAGAGGCTGTTGAGCCCGTTCCTCCTGCCAAGAAGGAGATCATTCTGGGGTTGCGAGCAGCAAGTGCTGTCCCGATCTCTCGATCTCGGAAGAGGAAGTGTGTGGCACCTGCCTGAGGGATTGCGTATTGCACCCGTTCTCCGCGGAAAGGTATGTTGTTCAGATTTTAACTTATCCTTCCGTTTTGATTTTATGCTTATTAACACAGTTTTTCTCCCTGCAGTTCATATCTCTGATCGACGGGATGATTGGGGATTGCAGTACCGAGGCCGCTCGTCTTGCCAGGGAGCTCGGAGAAGCGCAGGGCCAATTATCCGAGGTCCAAGGTGCAATGACGGCGCTGACGGATTCCTGCACCGCCAAGGTGTCTAGGCTCGAAGGACAGGTCGGCGAGCTTGAGAGGGATCTTGGGAAAATTGTGAGTGCTTTGATCAAAGAGAAGAAAACCAGGAAGGCAAAGGCTTCGGAAGTTCGTCGAATCCAGCACCAGATTGAGACTAACGAGGGCTTGATGCGTCGCAGTGCGGATGACGCCTTAAGTGCTTTGCGTGCCGGGTTCCAGTCTCGTTTGGCGGGTTTTGCCGAGATCCTGGGCTCCTTAGAGCTTGTTTACCGCAGGGATCTAATTTCAGCGAGCATTGATGGTGGGATGGCGGTTATTCATGCGCGTAAAGGCGATCCCTCTTTGTCTCTTCAGTCCGAGGAGGATAGCTTGTTGGCCCGCAGGTCCGAGTTGGGATCTGTGGACAGGACTTTCGAGCTGCTGCTGTCGGATCTGCGATCTGAGTGCGTTCCGGATCGATCTGCAGAGGATGCTGAGAAGCCCGGTTCGGCGACTGGAGAAGATGGTGATGAAGCGGCTGGGAGCGAGGCAGGTGAAGGGGACGTCTAGGTTTAAGGTTGTGGTCTTTTGGTTTAATCATTTTATGAGTTTGTGTTTGTTCCGGCCTTGAAAGGAAGTGTTCTTATCTTCGGGACTGGCCACTTGTGGCTTTGAATCTCTACCGCGTTGCGGTTTTTAATTAATGAAAATTTGGATTCGCGTTTTTATAAGAACTTCCGTATATCGAAGTTTGAAAGGTAGGGTATGAGTTGTCGTTTCATTCCTGCCTTTCAGATGATCCCCGTATCTATCGTGTGTTTAAAGCGAGATTTTTCGCAGTTTACAAATTTACGCGAAGGTTCGTACAACGGATAGATTTTAGCGAAGAGGCAAATTTTGGGATCTCGTATCGGGTGTTGATACTATGCCTATGAGATGTTAAGTACCAGCAAGACTAGGTTTAGGGCAAGACCTAAGTTTACTTTCGGACTGAGGCTTTGCGATGACAAATTGGCTTTCGTTTTGCCTGTTTGCGATTTTGACCTGACTCGTACCGTTTTAAAATCTGCAAAGTGTTATCGGCTTATTATGATTTGTCTGAATACGAGTCGGAGCTACTTCCTTTACGAAGTGCCCAGACGAAATTTCGATTTTCTTGTATAGCGCGCTATGGTATCCTGGTCGGATGTAGGAGAGCCTACCCTTAGGTGGCTTGTCTGGTTAGGACGTTAGATTTCGTTTGTTGTGATCAGCAACAAAGACGTGATGCCGTTCTGTAGGCGTTTTTTTATTTAAAAGTTTTTACGAGAAAAAATTTATTCGGGCACGAAGCGACGTCTCGCAGTGCGGTGAACGGATTTTTCTTATGCCATAAAAGAGTTATGGGTTTTTTGATAGTGTAGTTTAGATGCGTGACGATTTCTGGATGTGATAATCGTTGTTGAAGAGTTTCGAAAATTTGGAGTTTTCCGTAAAGTTTAGAAAGTCGTGGGAGTATACGAATATACGCACCCCGCTCCCCCCTTTTTTAATCGAGGGGGATAGCTGAACCCGCCGGTTACCGAGTTGCCTACGTACCCCTTTCCAGGGATCAAGCCATCTCGTAGTTCTTTGATTGTGATTAGTGATAGTATTTTTTGAGATTCATGATGTTCCAAGTTCTTGGGATTTTCACACCTTGCATGTTTTCGATTTCGTAGGAACCAGGCCGGACGACTTTTATGATTTTATACGGTCCTTCCCAGTTGGCTCCTAGCTTTCCTGCATTTCGTTCAGCAGTGTTATGGAAAACTTTGCGCAAAACTAAGTCTCCTACGTGAAATCGTCGATTTCGGACGTTGGAGTTATAGTATTTTGCGGCTGCGTGTTGATAATTTTGGATTCGGGTTAGGGCCCGATCTCGTTGCTCGTTGACGAGATCGAGGTTATCCAATAGCATGGCATTGTTTATTCCTTCCCGTTCTGGGAGAAGCCGTCTACGGATCTCGGGAAATTCGACTTCTGCAGGAATCATGCACTCGGTGCCATATATGAGGGCGAAGGGTGTTTCTCCCGTCCCTCGCCTCGGAGTTGTGCGGTGTGACCAGAGGACTCCTTCGAGTTCCTCCGCCCATCTCCCTTTTTTCGTCTAGGCGTTTCTTAAGTCCGTCAAGGACGGTCTTATTGATTGTTTCCGCCTGTCCGTTGCACTGCGGATATCTGGGAGTTGACTTGTTCAATCGTATCTTCCATTTTTCGCAAAATGCTTCAAAGCGGGTAGAGATGAACTGGGATCCGTTATCCGTTACTATTTCGTATGGGATTCCATGTCTAGAGATAATGTTTTTCCATACGAAATTTTCGACTTGGGCGTCCTTTATACTTGCGTATGATTCGGCTTCTACCCATTTTGAAAAGAAATCCGTGAGGACCAGCAGGAAGCGTTTTTGCTTGGATTTGTGAAGAGGTCCTACAATATCCATAGCCCAGCGCATGAAGGGGTATGGTAACGTAATGGAGGAGAGTTCTTCTGCAGGTTGCCGAATAGTTGGAGCGTGCCTCTGGCATTTTTCACATTTTCGTGTGAATTTTTCGCAGTCTCCGATCATCGTTGGCCAGTAGTATCCGTGGCGTTTTATTTTTACGACGAGCGACCTTCCGCCGGAATGATTTCCGCAGGAACCAGCGTGAACTTCTTCCATTACCTTTCTGGCCTTATGTCCCTCCAGACAAGTCATGAGTGGTCCAGAAAATTTTCATTTGTAAATTTCTCCGTCGACCGTTACATAACGGGCAGCTTGGGTTCGGACTTTTCGAGCCGCCCACTTCTCAGGAGGTAATTTTCCGTCAATGATATACGCTCGTATCACCTCTAGCCACGGCGCATCGCAGCCATATTCGTTTTGTTCTGGCTTTTCTTCTGATTCGACTGCGATTTCGTCCTCGTTATCATCCTGAATAAGATTGATTATGACGGGAGGTCCAATGCTTGGATGTTCAATGAACTCTACCGGGATTACTCTTTTAAGTCCCGGATCTGAACTTGAGGCCAGGGCTGCGAGTGCGTCTGCTTGCGTATTCTCGGAACGAGGAATTCTAGTCAGGGCGAAAGAATCAAAGTCCTGGGGTAAGTTTTGGACTAGTTTGAGGTATGCTTCCATCCTTTCGTCCCTGGCTTCGTACTCCCCGCTATACTGGCTTGCAACGAGTTGAGAGTCGCAGTAAGCGTGGATATTTCGTATTTTCAAACCGTGGGCTAATCGTAATCCCGCGATAAGGGCCTCGTACTCTGCCTCGTTATACGAGGCATGGAACTCTAATCTAAACGATTGTTCGAGGATTTCTCCGGTCGGCGACGTCAAACGGATGCCGATGCCGTATCCTTGTTTTGACGATGATCCGTCAACGTGGAGGAGCCAGGTTGAGTTAGGCTCTTTGTTAGTTATGGCTTTGGTTGGCAACTCCACCAAGAAATCCGCGAGGACTTGAGACTTTGCACTCGTCCTGGGGCGATAGTCTATATCGTACTCGCTGAATTCGACGGCCCATTTGGCTAACCTTCCCGACTGGCTCGGACTATGCAAGATAGTTCGGATGGGGAATGTCGTAAGGATGATGATGGTGTGGGATTGAAAATAAGGTCGAAGCTTCCGCGCCGATGTTACGACTGCGTATGCTAATTTCTCCATCAGGGGATAACGGGTTTCGGCGTCCAGGAGCGTCTTGCTTACGTAAAAGATGGGTTTCTGATCCTCACGTTCTTCTCGTATCAGGACGCCGCTAACGGCCGTTGCCAATACTGCTATGTACAGGAATAGAGGTTCCCCTTCTACGGGTTTCGCGAGAACTGGAGGAGTCGCTAGATACTACTTTAGCTGTTTGAAAGCGTCTTCGCATTCGTCTGACCACTCGAATTTTTTGTTTCCCCGCAGGACGTCGTAGAAAGGTAAGCATTTATCCGTTGATCGGGATATAAACCGATTGAGTGCTGCGACCCTTCCGGTCAACCTTTGTACTTCTCGCTTGTTTTTTGGGGAGGCCATCCCGATGAGTGCATCGATCTGTTTTGGGTTGGCTTCAATCCCGCGATAAGTTACCAAGTATCCGAGGAATTCTCCCGATGCTACGTCAAATCTTCATTTGGCCGGGCTAAGTTTCATGTTATGTGAATTCAGCCGGGAGAAGCATTCCCCAAGATGGTCGACATGGTCGTTAGCGTAGAGGGATTTGACAAGCATATCATCAATGTAAACCTCCATCGTTTTTCCGAGTTGATCAGCGAACATTCGATTGACGAGTCGTTGATACGTTGCCCCGGCGTTCTTGAGGCCAAAAGGCATTACTTTGTAGCAATAAGTCCCGCGATCCGTAATGAACGCCGTTTTCTCGCGGTCATCGGGATTCATCATAATTTGATTGTATCCCGAGAACGCGTCCATGAAGGACAAGAGTTCATTTCCTGCTGTTGCTTCGACCAACCGGTCGATGTGCGGCAAAGGGAAACTATCTTTCGGGCATGCTTTATTGAGATCGGTAAAATCAACGCATACTCGCCATTTTCCGTTCTTCTTTTTAACCACGACGGGATTTGCAAGCCAATCGGGATAACGAACTTTCGTTATAGATCCCAATTTAAGAAGTTTTTCGACTTCTTCGTTGACTGCGGTTGCTCGCTCGGGGCCTAGTTTCCGCCTTTTCTGTTTGATTGGTTTGAACGTTGGATCGGTGTTTAGTTCATGGCAGGTGATGTTAATTTCAATTCCTGGCATATCCTCCGCAGTCCATGCGAATGTGTTAAGATTCTTCTTAAGACAGGCTACGAGTTTTGTCTTCAAGGGCTCGCGGAGATTGGCTCCGATTTCGACACAACGTTCTGGGAATGCTTCATCGAGACAAACCGTAACTACGGGTTCACAGGTTGGTTCGCATTTTTCTTCCAGGGCATCAGCCCTTCGAGATTGCCAGAAGAGTTCAGCCAAATCCTGTGTGTCTTCTTCTAAAATCGTTTTCTTAGTTTTCTTGGGAGCGGTGTCGAGATCGGACCTCTTGCGCTTGAGTTCCGCAGCGAGACATATCTGCGACAATCTGGGATTTCCCCAGATTGTTTCGATCCCGTGGGAGGTCGGAACTTGAGGCACAGATGATATGTCGATGGGACTGCTCTCATTGAATTTATCCAGGGAGTGCCCATGATCGCATTGTACGATGAAGGGATATCCACTACTAGGAATTCCGTCAGTTTTTCTACCGTTCCGGCTTTGACTGCGAAACTGATCGACCCCGAAGCGATGGTGGGTTCTCCCGAAAGCCCTACCAGCGGGCTGGCGTCTTCTGTAATTTCCGACGGATCGATCTGCATCTTCGCGAGAGTTTCTTGGAAGATGATGTTAACCGAGATTCCGGTGTCGATCAGTACTCTTTCGACGTCGATGTCGTGGATCGTCAGCTCAATTACCAGGAGGTCGTCGCGAGTTTTAGCCTGTTCGGCCGCTGCTCCCTCCATGAATGAGATCTTGTCTGAGATTTCCATCTTGCGTCTGATTGTTGAGCGTGAGCTGGTCGTGAGTAAGATTGATCCGTACCCCCCCCCCCCTCCTTCTAGCGCCAAACTGTGGGAACCGAAATTCGCATCGTCAATATTTCGTATATTTTAGGAAATTAGGAAAACCCTAATTTCCCAGAAGGTCCCGGATTTCTGAGAAACCACACGTCAAGCAATCAGAACACGATAACAACGGAAAAATAAAATATAAATCGTAAAAAGAGAGCAAGAAGGGTTTTATTCCGAATCTGCGTATAAGCGTGACAACAATAGGACAACGTGCTTCGGCTACGAGAGCTGTCGGCGAGATCCTAGTTCTAATACCCGAAGGTGGCTAAACCTAATTGAGTCGCAGCTCGAAAACAAAAACGGAAAGTTGCCTAAAATGCTCTAAGTGCTAGTTTGCTCTGGAAAAAGTGATGCCTCTATGCCTCTCGCCTTGAACTCCTTATATACTCCCTCCAAGGTCGGTTTATGCTTCCCCTTTTTGCCCTTAAACCGTCATAGTCAAAAAAATGGGAATATTCCATTTTTCCGATATTCATGATTATCTGCGGAAAGTTTCCATTTTTTCCGCGGAAACTGATGCTTATCCACCAAGCATAAACCGTCATAAGGTTTATGGGTTTTTAAGAAATCACAAGTGGGCCTCGAATCAAGTTTAGGACCTCCTTTGGGCCGTATTTTTGATTCGAGACTTTTTTACGATTTTTCCGATAAGGTTAAGTTTCCGCGGTTTTTATCGCATACCAAACGGACGATTCCATTTGATCGAGAGATCAAGAAATGGATAGTCGTGAGTCGCGGAGAACGGATATACGGATAGTCGAGAATGCATAGTTTTACGTCGTATCGTCGTTTCGGAAGACTTTGGACGTTTCGAAAAATTATCGATGCATGGATACTCGCTCGCTATAGCGACCGAACTTTGTCCGCAGCTCGGTCGCTATAGCGACCGAGTTTGTTCTCGAGCCCGGTCGCTATAGCGACCGAGCTTGTTCTCGAGCCCGGTCGCTATAGCGACCAAGCTAGTTCCCGAGCTCAGTCGCTATAGCGACCGAGCTTGCGTACGAGCTCGATCGCTATAGCGACCAAGCTTCGTATGATCCTGCGATTATCAAGTTCCTATTCTCGTGTTTCGACGATTCTTTTGTTATCTTCGATATCGTGTTTTGTCGAGAACTTTGTTTAATCTGCAGAACTTTTCACAAGATATTTTATTTTTACGATTTCATTTCGTAAAAATAAAAATAAAATTTATTTTTATCGAATGTTTGGATACTAACTTCGTAACGACGGTTTTTGACCCCAACAACTTCCCTTCTTCAATGATTTGCGTTATTTTGTTCCATTGCTCAGGAGTGAGCTCACTGGAAGTAGATCCATGTGCACTCGTCGCCGTCGCAACATGAGCAGCTCCACGCCCACTACCTCTGCCATATCCTCTACCAGAACCTCTGACACTGCTGCGTCCATCACCACGTCCTCGTTGCTTCTCTGCAATCCACTCTGGATAGCCCACAAGTTGCCAACAAGAACTATTCTCATGCCCCGGCTTTCCACAATGATAACAAACTCTGTCTCTAGGTTTGTATGTTTCACTCCTCATGTTCAACGCATTGTTTTCACGACCATCACTCTGTTGTGATTCTTTCTTTGCAGAAAAACCGATTGCCTCCTGAGGTGTTTTTCGACTCTTGGAAGCATTAAGTCTAGCTTCCTCTCTGATCACTTTGGCATAAACTTTACCAAGATCAGGTAACTCATCCGCCTCTATGATCGCAGTCACTACATTGCCAAAACGCGTACCATCCAGCCCCATGATGAACTGATGAACTCTCTCATCGTCACGCTCCTTTTCATATGTTGCAGCAGCCGAAAATGTACACGCAGGTGGTTGTCGATACGTCTGTAACTCCTCCCACATGATCACCATACGACCATAATAATCAATGACAGCCTCTCCATTCTGTCGACACAAAGCCAATTGCTCCATTAACTGATGCACATGTACTTTATTCCCAACATCAAATCTCTTCTTGAGATTATCCCATAACTTGTGAGCGTCTGTTATAAAAGTTACCGTAGACCTCACCTTAGGCTCTATCGATGATCGTATCCACCCTACAATCATAGAGTTAACACTCAACCACGCTTCTAAATCCTTACTGCTCTCTTCTGGCTTCACCAAACTTCCGTCAATAAACCATATCTTCTTCTTCGCTCTCAAGGCATTCAACATCTCCAACGACCACTTGTTGTAGTTATCTCCTTTTAGTTTCACGGATGTGATCAACGCACCCGGATTATCTGAAGAAAACAGAGTATAAGGAGATGTCACCACAACTCCTTCACTAGATTTAGCCACCACTTGTTTGTCATCGTCTCCCATCGTGAAAAAAATTTGCTTGCAAATCAGATCTAAGCTCTGATACCATGTGAATAACTGAACAACGTGAATATTATTGATATCGTACAAAGGTTTATATACAACTCACTACACAATATTTAGTCCTTAACTATATGATCTCATAGTTATCTCTACACTTCTCATATATATCTCTATAATTTAACATCATTATCCAATAATAAGATAATCATTTTTCTTTGTTTTTATCAAAGAATTTCTTTTCATAAAATAAATTGTTTTTAGAATTCAAGATTCACAAACTGAGAAAGTCAATTAGCCCACCAGATTGAGAGAATCAATCATATTCATCATCAATCTCTAACATCATCCACCTTCGCAAGTAAAGCTTGGAATCTTCTGATCATCAAGCGATCTTAAGTTAGGAGTGATTCCATGTAAGCTCAAGAAAAGAGTTGTGCGCATGAAGAAGAAGGAGAGACTGTGTTACACATGTGATCGATGTGTGACACAATGATGAGAGTCGGTTATGGAAACTATGACGTGTCAGACGGCTATTGGGTCCATTACATAACGTGGTTATCAAGTAAAGAAGATTTGGAAGATTTGATTGCATCGAGATATTAGGAAATATAGTATATTCGATGAAGGCTACTTAACTAGATTGTCTAGGGCAGATCTAGGTTAAGTACGCTAATTGAAAAGCTTGAGCAAGGGTTTGTCTTGTCAATTACAAAGGTGATCGAGTTCAGGGTGTTGAAGCTCGATCTACTGAGTTAAGAGATTAGAAATTGGTACGTCTCTAGTCGTGTGTGACTGAGAGTAATTCGGATTAAACAGATCTAGGAGATTGTTTAAGTGATTTCTAACATACAAGAAAGAGTGTTCTTGGATTCTCTGTGTGCTCCTTATATTCGTTTGTCCCTGAACTTTCATTTCGTATCAGAGCGGGAAACCTCTGCGGTATCAAGTACTACTAACAGGTTGAGATCCTGCGGATTTCATGGACAACATGAAGGAGCTTGTCACGCTGCATAAGCCTATTATGCTTGACGGTGGAAACTTTGGACACTGGAAGGCAAGGATGAGACATGTGATTAGAGGGATCGATAAGGATGCCTGGACAGCAGTTGAAGACGGGTGGACACCACCTACTGTGATGATGGAAGATAAAACCTTGGGTCCAAAACCTAAGGATCAGTGGACAGGTTCTGATAAATCAGCATCAAAATTCAACTCTAAGGCATTAACAGTCATATTCTCAGCTGTCGATTTGGAGCACTTCAAAATCATTCAAGGATGTGAGTCAGCCAGAGAATCATGGGATACCTTAATCAATCACTTTGAAGGAAATTCAAGCGTACGACGAACCAGAATTGATCATCTAGCTTCAAGGTTTGAGAACCTGTGCATGGGAGATGATGAACCTATCGATGGGTTTATATCCAAGATTAGTGAGCTGGCTAATGAATCTTCAGTCTTGGGAAAGAAGTATGAAGAGAAAGATCTGGTTAAGAAACTCCTAAGGTGTCTACCTCCTCGATTTGAGGCTTACAAGGCAGTTCTCAACATAGCAGTTGACACTGATGAGATGAAGTTTGATCAACTCTCGGGTAATTTGAAGGTTCATGACCTCGAGAAATATGATCGACAGGAAACTACTCAGAAAAGCATCGCCTTCACTGCTGACTCTAAAGATAATGACAGAGTCTCAAAGATTGAGGATAATCTGAGTTTGATGGCAAAGAACTTTAATAAGTTAATGAGGCGAGTTGAAAAACGTGGTAGCAGATCAAACAGTAGGTTTCAGAGGAATGAATCAGATCGTAATAGCTCACAGTCCTCACGGTCGGATGGATCAAAGAAGAAGAAGGAGCTTCAGTGTCATAAATGCAAGGGCTTTGGACACTTTCGGAATGAATGTCCACTCGCTAAGAGGAAAGAACTCAAGTGCTTTGAATGCAAGGGCTATGGTCACACTTGTAGTGAATGTCCCAATACTTTGAAGAAAGATAAGTCACTTGTGAGCTTCAGCGACACAGACTCAGATAGTGAAAGTGACGATGGGGAACTACACCTAAACTTCATGGCACTCGTGGCTCATGAAGGTACTGCTTCAATCTCAAACAAAGTGGAAGAAGTAATAGAAGAGGAAGAAGATGAGCTTAATCATGATCTGGAAACAGAGTACAAGGCACTGTTTGACCAGTTTACCGAGTTCAGCTGTTAAAGGATAGGGCAATGCTAAAAGCACAAGTGAACATTCTTAAACTTGAGAAACCGATAACACAGCCAACTGCTCCTTCAATCTTAAAGGAGTCTGATCAAGAAGTTCTTGCACTAAAACGAGCAATGGCAGAGCAGGAACGTTCTCATAAGGAATTTGAGGCTAAATTCAATCAGTTGAGCGAGATGTTCTTCCAAGAAAAGGATAAGAGCAAGCTGTTGGAGAGCCAGTTGGCTGAAAATCTAAAGAAGATAAAAATGTTGTCAACCGGTACCAAGTCCCTAGATCATCTGCTCACCTTGGGACAATGTCCTAGCATAAGCCAAGGTCTCGGGTTTCAGGGATCTACCTTCAAGTCTGATCAAGAAGGACGTCAAGTGTTGTTCGTAAAAGAAGCATCCACGAAGGAAAAGGTAGATGAACCTCGTCTTCTTCAAGCTCAGCCTGCTCTTCAGAACTCTGGGAAATCTGTGTCTAATCCTCGAGCAAGACGTTGTGGGAATGGTTGTCACTTTTGTGGAAAACGCGGTCATCATGTCAGTTTCTGTTATTTTCGCAGGCACCAATACGAGCGAGCCTGGAGGTTAAATATGTGTTTCATGGAACCCACCATGTATGGACATGTCTGGATTGCCAAAAGAGATCTATATCCAACCTATAAAGATCGTGTCCCCAAAATGTCACACAAGGAATCCCCTGAGTCACACAAGGAACCAGAGTTGAATCTAGCGTGCAACTTCACAAGCATATTAGAGAAGTTCAACTTGGGTAGTCATGTCGCATACACTAGTGCTGATGGGAGTTCTCAAAGCGATTCTCCTTGGTACTTTGACAGTGGATGTTCAAAACACATGACAGGAAGCTATGAACATCTTGAGAAACTCCAACCCATTAAAGGAGGCAAAGTGACTTTTGGTGATGGAGGACAAGGAAAGATACGAGGAGTTGGAGTAACTAATAGACCGGATCTACCCCGCCTCATCAATGTATACTATGTTGATTGTCTTAAGGCAAACCTGATCAGTGTTAGTCAACTATGCGATGAAGGTCTAGAAGTGATCTTTAATAGCAAAGAATGTCGTGCTGTTGATCCACAAGGGAACATCGTGCTATGTGGAATTCGTTATGGAAACAACTGCTATATGTGGAAGCCCACAAACGTGTGCTGCTCAGTAACCACTTCGAAGCTCGATCTATGGCATAAAAAGCTGGGTCACATGAACATCAATGGACTAACTCGACTAGTTAATGCAGAAGTAGTGAGAGGAGTTCCAGACTTAGAATCTCAGACTGGTACCGTATGTGGAGCATGTTGTCAAGGAAAACAAGTCAAGGTGCAACACAAGCGAATTCCTGAGATTAGATCTAAGTGATATACCATGGATTTTACCCGTTTTTAACCATGGTATACTAGTATTTTATTATATATTTAATCTGTTTTCTAGCCTGTTATGTATGTTTTCAGGTTCAGGAGCATTTTGTGAGAAAGTGATGTTTTTGGAGCATTTTGGAGTACAAGAGATGATACACCCGAGTTTACCATTCAAGACTAAGTCGGAAGTCAACATTGCGATTATAATCGATCGATACTCATCCTGAGTTGTTGATCGATGTAGCTGAGAAGATCCGAGTACTAGAAGATTATAATCGATCGATACACATTCAGTGTTGTCGATCGATATCAAGGACGAAATGGTTTAGCCGACTACTTCACCAAGACTTCACCAAATTACGAGATTGCCCCTGACAAGTTTTTAACCTAATGGAAATGCTTAAATACTCCTGCTAAGTGTATTCGACGGCAAGTTTTGAACTACCTTTGAAGCTTGAAGCTTTTAACAACCCTCAAAGCAGTGAGTGTGAGAGAGAGACTAGAGTTTTATTTGTTTGAGAGAGATTGGAGAGATTTCTCATCTCCTTTTGTATTTCTACTTTATTCTATCTATGCAATTCTTTCATCTATATATTGTTATGAATTGTCTAGCTAAGTCTGAATAGTCTACTTGTTAGATCTAGGGTTTAAATAGGTTTGTGGGATTAGCCCCAAACTATAATTACTAAGTTGTGATACTCATCAAATGGATTGTACCCTATGCTTGTTTTAGATTAGCTAACTAGAACATAGATCACTAGGATCTTAGATTATCTTGAATTATCCATTTGAGCTTGCCTGTCTCCCGTTGAGAAGAACGACAGTTCCTCCTTGAGACCTTGTGGTCATATTCGGCTCGCGCCTAGGCAGATCTAGAAGCCGTCGATCGATATCCCGACAGGTGAATCGATCGGAGCCGCGAAAGGTGTATCGCTCGATATCTCAAAAGGATATCGACCGACTCTTTTTATGTGTCATCATGCGAAAGGTGTGGCCAGAGATCTAGATATTTTAACCAGTGACACTTCACATATGTTAAGCGGCTGAGATCTATAGTATCATGCAAGCAACTTGTTAAAGCATTTATAGAAATTATAATCTCCATTCCTGAATAGAAACCTTATGTCTAGCACTCTTTATCCCATTTGAACAACCCATCATATTGTTAGTTAGAGCAACTGCCTTGCTCATTTTAGGAATTGTTATTTTCATTTCTATCATATAAACCAACCTTGCCTAGGATTGATTAGTAGATTTTATTTAATTGGTTCTCTAGCTCCTCGTGATTCGATCCCTAAGTACTACAGCTGTACCTCTTATTTGAGAGAGTAAGCTCTACTGGGTAATTTGAGCACTATCAAATTTGGCGCCGTTGCCGGGGAGCTTTGATCGCCATTAGATTTAATCTTATTAATCTTAGGTTTTTCTTTTACCCCCTTTCTTATTTAAATTTTTCTTGTCTTTTTGGGTACATGCCCAGCAGTACCAGAAGCAACAGGGGAAATCAACTATTATTCTCAGAGGATCCTGCACACTTGGAACGCTCAATCCGCAAAGACCTACGCTCCGCATCGATCGACAGAACCGCATTACCGTCGACTGATACTCACGTTCAACAGTCGACCGACACTCAGACAGCACCGTCGACCGATATCGTTCGCCGATCCGCATCGTTCGATACTTCTAACCGTATATCGATCGACACTACTCCGCAAAGCATGGTCGCGATTGTCATTCTCACGCAGGGCGAGAATGGAAACATGTATGACCAAGATGGTCATCTGCGTAATGCAACAGGTCAGAAACTAGATGCACAGGGGAACATAATCCCTGAACCTGAAGCTGAGGCTACAGAAGAAGCTCAAACACGATCGTTGGCAGACTATAACCGTCCAGACGAGTACTACACCAACAGATCAGCTATCCGACTTCCAGAGATTCATAAGCCGAACTTCGAGCTCAAGCCTCAGTACTACTCTCTCGTGTCTCAGATACCTTATTCTGGGCAATCACACGAGCATCCTATGGACCATCTGGAGAGGTTCGAGGATCTTATCGTTGTTATTCGTATGGATGGAGTCCCCAAGGACTACCTACGCTGCAAGCTCTTCAAATACTCACTGATTGGAGAAGCTTCGCACTGGCTCAAGCAGCTACCTACAGGATCACTGACATCCTGGGCCGACATCAAAAACGCCTTCCTGCGTAATTTCTTTGATGAGGCACGCGCTGAAGACTTAAGAAGCAAAATCGCCACTTTCGCGCAGAAGCCTAGTGAGACTTTTAAAGACGCGTGGATCAGATTCAAGTTCTTCCAGCGAGACTGTCCACACCATGGATTCAATGAAGTGCAGCTGTTAAGCACTTTCTACAGAGGTATCGCCTTAAGGTATCAGATGGCTCTCGATACTGCTAGTGAGGGGAACTTCAACACTAGGAATCCAATAGAGGCTGTGAGACTTATTGAGAATCTAGCCAACAGCAGCAGCACCAAGAACACTGACTCTGACAAGAAGAAATTGGTTGCAGCCATCGGGGAAGACCAGATGAATGAAGTCAGAGCCAAGATAGATGCTTTACATGCATTTCCGGGGCAGCCAGTCTGCTCAGCTGAAGAATGAGAGGCTAGAGAGGATGATACAGACGAAGATGTGAACTACATTGGAGGTACTGGATTTCAGAGATATGGAAACCAGAGTGGAAACAGAAACTTTTTTGGCAGTGGTCAGAAAAGTAACTACAACCAGAGTTCACAGTATCAGAAACCCTTCACCAACACAAGGAACTACGGCAACTCAGCTTACCAAAACCCACCGCCACCCACCCAGGAGAGTAAGTTTGATGCCATGATTGATAGAGTTCTGGAAGGTCAGCAGAAGCTTACAGTAGACTTCAATGGGAAGATTGATTCTGTCTTCAACAATCTGACCACGAGGATAGACACCATCTGCACTCGAGTTAAGAAACTTGAGACACAGATTGTCCAGACTGAAGACTCTATCAGGAGGATTGGAACTTCTAAGGAAGTAGGGGAAGGAAATAGGAAACACCACGTCAATGCTATCATAGATGATGATTTCTGGCAAGTGGTGAAACAGGAGAAGCTACAAGAAGGAGACTTTGAAGTGGAAAGTTCACTAAGTCTCGGTGGATCACAATGGTGTCGATCGACATCAACTAGTCCACATCGATCGACATCGACGATGTCTTTTCCGGATATGCTTGCAGATTGCAACGCGGTTAAGATATTGACATATGCTGAATTCACGGCTTCTCGTCCATACCCACCCACCCACACCTACGAAGATATCGACCGACGAGACGAGCCACTCATCGATCGACACAAAGAAGAGAACCGTATCGATCGACCCTATTCTTCACCTATCGATCGACACGAACCTCTCACATACCGAGTGCAACTACCATTGATAGACAGCAACCGAATCAATGCACTCAGACCCACACCGAAACCACAAGCTAACCCTACCGAAATCACTGGTAACCTTTCAGACACTACACCTACATCAGAGGGAACTGAAGGAAGAAGGTTAAGGAGTAGGAAGGAGAAGATTCCTAAGAACCTTATGAGGGAAGCTAATGAAAAGGAGATTGATGGTTTCACTAAGAGAGTTATCGGAATCCCACGAGAGAAACCTTTTGAGGAGGTTTATTTCACAAAGAGATTGTGGATGTTCTTTAGAGAAACAAGGGAGACTGAAACTGACATTAGGAGAAGGTTTGACAATGTCAGAGAAGAGATGAGGAAAAGGATTACTTTGCCAAAGAAGAGTGATCCTGGGAAGTTTGCAATACCCTGTGAGGTACAAGGGATTGAATTTCCTCATGCACTATGTGACACTGGTTCATCAGTCAGCATCTTACCAAAGGTCATGGCAGACCATCTGGGCCTGCAAGTAGAGCCTTCACCAGAGATCTTTACTTTCGTGGATTACTCTCAGAGAAACTCTGGAGGCTTCATCAAAGACCTGGAGGTACATATTGGTGATGCTATCGTCCCTGTGAATTTTCATGTCCTAGACATCAAGCTAAATTGGAACTCTTCCCTCTTACTTGGAAGAGCATTTATGGCTACAGTTGGAGCCATATGTGACATGAACACCAACAGGATGTGCTTGACTATGATAGATCCAGATATCTACTACGACCCTGTCAAGCTTGGCAAACCACCAGCCAAATCACTGGTAAAGGAAGATGATACTGGTATCATCGCAGTTTGTCATTGTGAAGTCGAGTACGAGACAGAGTACTCGGGATCGATCGACAACAACTATGGATCATCGATCGACAGAGACCCACCAGATGATGAACTCGATCTACCAGATCATTGCTTCCCAAATTTCGACATCCCACCCAACCGAAAGGAAGATGATTACTTAGTAAGGAGTTGGGCGGATAGCGGATTTCATGAGAGTTTTGCAGTAGACATAGCCACCTCTTCCCACAATGGAGACCACAGTGAAGAACATGATGCAGACTATTGGGAAGAGAGAGCTTGGGAAAATTACTTGGAGAATGACAGATTTGCAATTCGATTCCCACAATCGATCGACACCAAACGCCCACCATCGATCGATTATCTACTTCATCCAGCAAAACGACATCGTCCATCGATCGCATTGCCAGTATAATATCGATCGATATTAACCCGGACGACTTAAAGGACAAAATCGGAATTTCACCGATTAGGGCAACACATGGGTATAAAAGGTTGACACCTCAAGCCACGAAAATTCAAAACTTTTCACCTTCTACCCAGCAGCTTCCAGCACTCAGAAACCTATCAATGGAGGACTGCAACAACATGTTCAATCGATCCAACCGTGCAGCTAGACGTGCACCATCGATCGCCACCACCACACACCCATCGATCGACACCTTTAACAGAGCTCAACCGAGATCTCATGAACCTTATGATATCAGGAACGTTTCACTAACACCTGATGAATTTGGAATTTTCAGGGACACAGATGGCTATGCAAGAGCTATGGATGGAAGAGTTCTGCACATAACAAGAGAGGACATAGCAGACATCCTCCAAGTTGCTAATGGACCAGAAAACCTGTTCACACAGTAACGTAGCCATTCAAACATCCTAAATCACGTCCAAGACAACCACAACACCAACACAAGGGGGGATACAGTTCTTCAACACTTCGGTCAACCTCGACATTCACCATCGATCGACATCGTTTCAACACCGTCGATCGACGGCGGATATCCCAGATCGATCGACAGACCAAAAGTCAGATCGCCCGACAGACGATTGGAGTTTGGACGACGTGCCTTCAATACTGATGGATCCAGGAGATTCAAGTGGGAAGCTAAGGATGAATATGGTGTCTACAGAGATGAGTTTGGCTATGCTAGAGGAGTTGATGGTGAGATCATCCATGTTACCAAGGAGCAAGTAAATAGACTTTTGGATGTAGAGCATCCCTTTTTCACAAAGGTTGCTTACGACTTCCAATACACACACGCCCTTACCATGCATACACACCAACACCAGTGCCCTACAGTAGAGAGGAGATAGATGATATGGTGACTGATGTATGGAGAGCTCAGGCGCACCTTGAGGCAAACATGCATACATTGGTGGAAGACACTTTCTAGCCTTTGGATGTCAGTTACAAGGACTTCCAGAATGACATGGCTGAGATAAGAGTGGAGCTTGGAAACATATTGACCATGCTTGAGAAAGAGGCTACGCCACCAGTATCGACCGACAGAGTACCTGTACCATCGATCAACATCGGCAAGACTACATCCATGGACCGACCAGAATGTTCATCACCTAAGAAAGATGAATGGGAGGTTGCTTACATCAATACACGGATTGGAGACGTCTACAGCCCTCTCAACAATGTTGAATGGTTAAGCAAGAGGATCGATCTTCTACAGAAAGAGTTGGACACAATTCGCCAGAATGACCAAGCAAAGAATGCTACTTTTCCATCGATCGACAAGCTTAAACCAATATCGATCGACAGCGAGCCACCACCAGCGAGAGGATCAGGCACTACAGCAGAAGTTGATGAACTTAAACATGAGCTGTACGAGGCTATGGATGCTATGGAAAGGAGACTCAACGGGACCTGTGATACCATTGACTACACTGTTAACGAACGAGTTAACAGCCTTTGCAGAACTACTCGCCATATGAAGGGCAATATACGTGCTCTGCAGTACTAAGGACAGTGTTCACAGTCGATCGACACAGTGGATGCTGAGTCGACCGACAGACCCCTCAGCGAAATGACCGACGCGCATCTTGTCGCATCGATCGACACCGAGTCTTTAGCAGACCGAGATCAGTTTATTCTGGACAGGATCGATGCATTACAGAGTGAGCTGAAATTATTGTCCGTACATACCTACCAGACCATCGACAGGAAAGTTGACAAAATCGAATACATCGAGAATTCTGTGAGGAAACTTCAAGATACAGTCCTCCAGATAGATAAGAAACAACTACGAGCAGATGATGCCACAAGAAGCCTCGTCGCCACATGGTTCAATAGTAGGAGACACAAAATTGATGATTGCTGTCCGGCAATCAGCAGTTTCTGCACCCCATAAGTCACTCACCTACCACAGTCAAGCTAAATGACTATAACCAAGCGCTGAGTGGGAGGCAACCCACTATTAGGTTTTCTTTTTCTTTATTTTATTTTATTATTCATTTTTGCTTTTATTTTTTTCGGATTTATTTGCAGTTTTTATTAGATCCAAGTAGAATGATAATTCCATCGACCGACATTCACCATTCATATCGCTCGACACTACACGACCATTACTAACGATCGACGTATACCACTACGAATCGATCGACATCTTGTCGATCAGGTTTATTCATTCTAACTTGTTATATTAATTAATTATGTTTTATTTTATTTACCTCACCACCGGCTGTGTTACACTGGGACAGTGTAATTTAAGTCTGGGGGGGAGTTTACTAATATGTGTTTTTATTTTGGTTTTTATTTAAATTGTTTTTCAAAATTATTTTTCGCATAAGTACTAAATAGAAACATTGATATGGATTTATATTTGATTGTCTGGCCACTCTTTAGCACCATTCTAGATTACTGATTGCAGATAGTACTAAAGATGCTAAAGTGGATCAACTTGCCATCTATATTCACTAGCTAAGATTGTTTGAAGGAACCAAAGCTGACCTCCAACACTAATACTGACTTATTTGCTTGTCTTGGGGCTTGGATATCACTGGATCGGAATCCTCTTACAAGTCTGGAAGGTAAAAAGTCTGTGTGTTTCTGGTTCCCTTCCTTCTCTCTCTTCGGCATCTCGAGATCTAAGTTTATGTTATAAAAGATTGAAATGATTTCTTGAGAGGCAGAGGGGTAGGAGTGATTCCTGCGACCCCAGTATTCTAAATCTCAAGGATGATCACACATTGTGGAAACGAGGGGTAGGAGTGATTCCTGCGACCCCAGTATTCTAAATCTCAAGGATGATCACACATTGTGGAAACGAGGGGTAGGAGTGATTCCTGTGACCCCATTATTCGCTACACTTTGTCAAAAATGTATGAGTTACAATGCAAATGTCAATGAGATGGACTAGATGACCTATGTGGCATCGAAACCTGTTGAAATTGAAACTAATAAGAGATCCAGAGAAGAGAGAAGAGGGGAGAAAGGGATCAGAGAAGACTACCTGTGTGTTCAGATACTTGTTTGAGTTGAATCCATGTGTTCTTTGATCGATACTCCCAAGGTAAAGCCTGCACTTTATTTTTTGTTAAGAAATGAGGTTAGTAGAGGGGAATGTCAGATGAGAATTGCTAAGTTGTTGACTAGATGAGTTAGGTTGTTAAGCTAGGATAAGGCATGATGAACTTCTGTGATTAGGATGTTTAGACATGAATTGCAAACCCATAGAGTGATGACTTCAATATATTGAATCTTTGAGTTCCTGCTATTTCCAAACATTTTCCAAAGACTACTGTTTTTGCTTGAGGACAAGCAAAGGAGTAAGTCTGGGGGAGTTGATATACCATGGATTTTACCCGTTTTTAACCATGGTATACTAGTATTTTATTATATATTTAATCTGTTTTCTAGCTTGTTAGGTATGTTTTCAGGTTCAGGAGCATTTTGTGAGAAAGTGATGTTTTGGAGCATTTTGGAGTACAAGAGATGATACACCCGAGTTGACCATTCAAGACTAAGTCGGAAGTCAACATTGCGATTATAATCGATCGATACTCATCCTGAGTTGTCGATCGATGTAGCTGAGAAGATCCGAGTACTAGAAGATTATAATCGATCGATACACATTCAGTGTTGTCGATCGATATCGAGGACGAAATGGTTTAGCCGACTACTTCACCAAGACTTCACCAAATTACGAGATTGCCCCTGATGAGTTTTTAACCTAATGGAAATGCTTAAATACTCTTGCTAAATGTTTTCGACGGCAAGTTTTGAACTACCTTTGAAGCTTGAAGCTTTTAACAACCCTCAAAGCAGAGAGTGTGAGAGAGAGACTAGAGTTTTATTTGTTTGAGAGAGATTGGAGAGATTTATCATCTCCTTTTGTATTTCTACTTTATTCTATCTATGCAATTCTTTCATCTATCTATTGTTATGAATTGTCTAGCTATGTCTGAGTAGTCTAATTGTTAGATCTAGGGTTTAAAAAGGTTTGTGGGATTAGCCCCAAACTATAATTGCTAAGTTGTGATACTCATCATATGGATTGTACCCTATGCTTGTTTTAGATCAGCTAACTAGAACACAGATCACTAGGATCTTAGATTATCTTGAATTATCCATTTGAGCTTGCCTGTCTCCCGTTGAGAAGAACGACAGTTCCTCCTTGAGACCTTGTGGTCATATTCGGCTCGCGCCTAGGCAGATCTAGAAGCCGTCGATCGATATCCCGACAGGTGAATCGATCGGCGCCGCGAAAGGTGTATCGCTCGATATCTCAAAAGGATATCGACCGACTCTTTTTCTGTGTCATCATGCGAAAGGTGTGGCCAGAGATCTAGATATTTTAACCAGTGACACTTCACATATGTTAAGCGGCTGAGATCTATAGTATCATGCAAGCAACTTGTTAAAGCATTTATAGAGATTATAATCTCCATTCCTGAATAGAAACCCTATGTCTAGCACTCTTTATCCCATTTGAACAACCCATCATATTGTTAGTTAGAGCAACTGCCTTGCTCATTTTAGGAATTGTTATTTTCATTTCTATCATATAAACCAACCTTGCCTAGGATTGACTAGTAGATTTTATTTAATTGGTTCCCTAGCTCCTCGTGATTCGATCCCTAAGTACTACAGCTGTACCTCTTATTTGAGAGAGTAAGCTCTACTGGGTAATTTGAGCACTATCACTAAGCAATTGTTGGTGCTTGTGCACATGGATCTTATGGGTCCGATCACTCCAGAGAGCATAGCAGGGAAGAAATATATCCTTGTCATGGTAAATGATTTCTCAAGATACACCTGGGTTGATTTCTTACGAAACAAGTCTGATGCCATCGAGAGTTTCAGGATTCTTGCGTTACAACTGAAACAGAAAGGTGGGATTATGCAAATCAAGAGTGATCATGGTGGAGAGTTTCAGAATGAGCAGTTTGATAGCTTCTGTCAGAGCCAAGGGATCCGACATCAATTTGCAGCACCCAGAACACCACAGCAGAATGGAGTGGTTGAAAGGAAGAATCGTACATTACAAGAGATGGCAAGAGCAATGTTGTGTGGAAACAATGTTCCACCTGGTTTTTGGGCCGAAGCTGTCAGCACTGCATGTTATGTGATAAATCGGGTGTATGTTAAGCCTAAGACTAAGACTACACCTTATGAGATACTGAAGGGTAAGACTCCCAATCTAAGTCACATGCACGTGTTTGGGTGCTTATGCTATATCCTGAATGATAAAGACCACTTGGGAAAGTTTAACGCCAAAAGTGATGTAGGGATGTTTCTGGGCTATTCTACTAACAGCTCCGCATATCGTGTCTTTAACCAGCGTACCAAATTCATTGGAGACAAAGTAAATGTGGTCTTTGATGACAGTGTGGGATTTTATCAGACAAGAGTCACACAAACTGTTGACTGCGCTACACCAAGTAGCTCTGCTCTGGAAGCAATGATCAAGGAGGAGTCCGAAGAAGAGGAAGAATCTGATGGTGTACAAGTTGATCTGGATCAAAGAAAAGTTCAAAAGAATTATTCCTCAGCTGATGTCATTGGAGGTCTGTTTGATGAAAGGGTTACCCGAAAGAAACAGATTAATTTCAAGGAGATGGTTAAGTTGGCATCCTTCTTGGCTAAGATGAATAATGTGGAGTGTTATGTCTCTCAGATAGAACCAAAGAATCTCCAGGAAGCTTTGGATGATGAATACTGGACTGACTCAATGCATCAGGAGCTGGAACAGTTTGAACGATTAGATGTGTGGACACTAGTTCCTAGACCTGAAGGAGTCAATGTTATTGGAACAAAGTGGATCCACAAGAATAAGATAGATGAAGAAGGTAATGTGATTCGGAACAAGTCAAGACTGGTTGGTCAAGGTTACACTCAGATTGAAGGAGTGGATTTCGATGAAACATTTGCTCCTGTAGCACGTCTCGAATCAATCAGGTTACTCTTTGGAATGGCTTGCGGATTCAGAATCAAACTTTATCAGATGGATGTCAAGAGTGCGTTTCTGAATGGTGTTCTACAAGAAGAAGTCTATGTGACACAACCTAAGGGCTTTGAAGATCCACACTTTCCTGAGTATGTCTACAAACTCAAGAAAGCTCTCTATGGACTTAAACATGCTCCACGAGCTTGGTATGAAAGACTGACCGACTTTCTCATCAAGGCTGGGTTTCAGAGAGGAGGAGTTGATAAGACTCTAAAATGGAAAGGATGTTATCATTATCCAAGTGTATGTGGACGACATCATCTTTGGGAGCACGTCAAAAGGAATGGTGGATGACTTTGTTCGGACTATGACAAAAGAATTCGAGATGAGCATGGTTGGGGAGCTCAGTTATTTTCTTGGACTACAAATCAAGCAGCTGGCGGATGGAATCACTGTATCTCAGAGCACGTATGCCAAAAATCTTATCAAGAGATTTGGAATGCAAACTAGCAAAGTTGCAAACACACCCATGAGCACCACTACCAAGCTGTCCCGTGATGATGATGGCAAGCCAGTTGATGAGAAACTCTACAGAGCAATGATCGGGAGTCTCTTGTATCTCACAGCTAGCCGACCTGATCTCTGTCTAAGTGTGGGTATTTGTGCTCGTTACCAAGCATGTCCGAAGGAGTCACACAAGAATGCTGTTAAGCGTATCATTAAATATGTGAAAGGAACTTTGGATTTTGGTCTCCACTATACCTTTGAAACTAATGTGAATCTTGCAGGTTTTTGTGATGCAGATTGGGCTGGGTGCTTAGATGACAGACATAGCACTTCTGGAGGTTGTTTCTTTCTTGGGAACAACATGGTCGCTTGGCACAGCAAGAAGCAGAACTGTGTCTCTCTTTCGACTGCTGAGGCTGAGTACATTGCATTGGGAAGCTGTTGCACACAATTACTCTGGATGCGACAAATGCTCGTTGATTATGGTATCATCTCTGATCCCATGCTTGTTCATTGTGATAACATGAGTGCCATAAACTTGTCTAAGAATCCAGTTCAGCATTCGCGTACCAAGCATGTGGACATACGACATCACTTTGTGAGAGAGCTAGGTGAGATGAGAATTGTGATTCTAGAGCATGTATCAACCGAGAACAGCTTGCTGATCTCTTTACCAAACCGTTGGACTACAATACCTTCTTAGGGCTTCGTAAGGCCTTGGAAATTGTTAATCTCTGAATAAGTCCTGTCAGAAGAGGAGAGCCACTGCATGTACATCGCACTGACTAAGTTATTCTACTACTGCACCATCAAAACCTTGAGTCAACAAGTTCACTTTTGCGAGTCATCCCCCACGAGTTTATCACTTATGCTCTTAGGTTCACTGAAGAAAGGCACTCATCTCGGATCAGGATGCTATCACATTTTAGTTCTGAGGATTGATCACTGTCTGGATTGAACGAGGAAACACATGAGGGGTTGAGTGTATGAGTAAGGAGAAGAAGTTGTGTTAAACAAAAGAAAGCCTGAGTCACTCAGTAACAAAAAGTTAAGAAAAAGGCCTGGAATGATAGATACTCGAGTTGGAACTGGATGCTGCCACATTTTGAGTCTGACTGCGATCACTGTCTTGACTGGGCAGAGAAGATCTCAGTTCTTAAGAGATGGTCCGATCTGGAACAGGGTGTTATCCCACTTTGTGTTTAGACTCGGATACCATCTCATTGCACTGAATTGTAGATTGTACTCTTGAGGTAAAATTGTTCAAAGGTACTTGTCGAGTAGAAGTGACAAGCACAAGATGCCTACTATGTGTTTCCAGACATTACTAATGAGTATGTGTATGAATTTAGGAAGGATGATTAGTAAAAGTGAATCTCGTGTGTGACAGCTACTCGGCTGAGAAAAAGCTACAAACTTGGGTTGACTCATTGATTTCATTAAAAGTTTTTATGTGGCACTTACTTGTGTTGGTGTGGTGTCTTCTGTGTCTTTCCTCTGGACAAAAAGGCATCATGAGAATGCCTTAAATGGTTACGTGTGTATAAAGGTTACTTTGATGCTTTGATCTTGAATCTCGGTTCTCTCTCTCACAAGCTCTCACATGGTGGTAAGTGGTGTTTAATTCACTTGGTTACATCTCTTATTTGCTTCATATCTCTTGGTTTTAGTCTTGATGATTTTTTTGATTTTCTTGTGTTTGGGCCTAGAGCCTAAGTCATGTTAATTACTAATGGGCTTTGTGAGTGTCATAAGGTTTATTAAATCAAAAGAAGTGGATCTCCCTCTCTCTTTAGCCGACAAAAGCTTCTCTCTCTCTCTCTCTTGGTATCATCGACGACATGCAAGCTCCAAGGAGAAGCTCTCGCCTGAACCGAGGCTCATCGGGCGCTGGAAGCTCGTCTCAGCCTCCCTCGTCGCAGCCGCAGTCCCCTCCATCTGCGCGGAAGCGAGTCCGTCGGCGTCCAACTCGCGATGTCTCACCGGAGCTTGTTGAGCCGGAGAACCAGTCGCTCTCGGAGACAGACTCCGATGATGGTACTGAGAACCCTATGGGTGAAGCTGAGGTCTTGGCGAATCGAGCTAAGGAGGAGTGATATCTTGAAAATCGCCTCATGTATCGGACCAAGCTCGATCTGTACCCCGAGCTCATGCAACCACACAAGACGCCTCTTACTCCCTGATTCTTCTCTATGGCGGCTACTGGCGATTCCAAGGACTCAAGACTCGGAAGTTCATCAATCAACATCGGATCTCTCTTACCGATGAGAATCTTGCCGATGTCAGGAGTATTGTGGAGAATGCAGGACTACTTCATACTCTCACCGACGTTGATTCCTATCAACCTACTGTGGTAAGAGAATTCACTGCCAATCTCTTGGAAGCTTCGGAACGCGATGTTGGTGTGGCTGTGTATCTTAGGGGGTCGATGATAGATTTCTCACCAAGTTTGATCAATGCTATCTACTGCATTCCTGGGTTTGAGGATGATCCCAACTGGCTGGATGAAAGCATAGATGAAGTATGTGGGTTTCTCACTGATGGTCAGATAAACCGATGGGAAAACATGAGCTCAAAGTTTCTCACTCCCACGAATCAGGTGCTGTACAAGCTGGTTTGCACCAATTGGATCCCGACGATGAACTACACCAACATGAATCAGGCTCGTTTGAAGTTTGTTTATATGCTTCATCACAATGAAGATGGGTTCAACTTTGGAAGCTGGTGTATGATCAGATCGTGCAATGGCTGAAAACACTAAGAAGAAGAAGTCTCGGCGCATCATGTTCCCTACACTGATCCAACAAGTCATCAACTTTCAAAGGATTGTTCCGATTGACTATCCGACTGATGAGTTTACTGGCTTTCCCAAGCTTGTGGTTAAGGACATCAAAGCTGGACGTGGCGCTGGAGCAGACACATGATCTGCAACTCTGGAGGAAGACATTGAGCGTACCATTGCCGATCTCAAGGCAATCCGGATTCGTCTAAGGAGTAAGAGTATCACGTTTGTGTTCTGTTTTGTTTCCTAGACTAACTTGCTCTTTGTTTTTATCTGAATGTGCATCTATGCAGGGGGAGATTATGTTGTTCGTCAACCTCCTCCTCCGACCATGAATCAGGATGATGAGGAGGCTGGAGATACTGAAGAACTCAGTCAAGCGGGTGACACCGAAGAGCTTAGCCGAAGCATATCTTTCTAAGTCTTGTGTGTGATGATGTGCCGTATGGTATTGAGATTAAGGCTGTTGTATTAAAAATAAGAGGGTTGTAGTAAGACTAAGGATCCTGAATGCTTAAGCTAATTGTGGTCTGTTCTTATGATGAAGACTTTACGTTTCTATCTATGATATTGTGCTTGCTGATCTGGTCACGAAAGTGCATTTGTGAATGTCTTCTAGATATCTCCTGTTTGGTGGTTTCAATGTGTGTGTGTGCAGGTTGCATAGGATGTCACATTAAGATAAAAAGGGGGAGAATGTAAGCTCAAGAAAATAGCTGTGCGCATGAAGAAGAAGGAGAGATTGTGTTACACATGTGATCGATGTGTGACACAATGATGAGAGTCGGTTATGGAAACTATGA
The DNA here is from genome assembly GCA_019706035.1 of Raphanus raphanistrum subsp. raphanistrum. Lineage (NCBI taxonomy): Eukaryota > Viridiplantae > Streptophyta > Magnoliopsida > Brassicales > Brassicaceae > Raphanus > Raphanus raphanistrum. The sequence continues at coordinate 7,706,229 of CM033986.1, read as the reverse complement.
CGTGTCAGACGGCTATTGGGTCTATTACATAATGTGGTTATCAAGTAAAGAAGATTTGGAAGATTTGATTGCATCGAGATATTAGGAAATATAGTATATTCGATGAGGGCTACTTAACTAGATTGTCTAGGGCAGATCTAGGTTAAGTACGCTAATTGAAAAGCTTGAGCAATGGTTTGTCTTGTCAAGTACAAAGGTGATCGAGTTCAGGGTGTTGAAGCTCGATGTACTGAGTTAAGAGATTAGAAATTGGTCCGTCTCTAGTCGTGTGTGACTGAGAGCAATTCGGATTAAACAGATCTAGGAGATTGTTTAAGTGATTTCTAATATTTCTAATATACAAGAAAGAGTGTTCTTGGATTCTCTGTGTGCTCCTTATATTCGTTTGTCCCTGAACTTTCATTCCAATCTTAAACCACTCTCAGCTCAGCCGAGAAAATGCTTTCATATTCATGGAGAAATCGTGACATACACCTGGCTGCCGAGTTATTAAAATCAGATCACAACGTGATCCACTATATAGTGAATCATGACGCCACAATCTGTACAACGAGCTGATTCTGTAAGCATAAGGCTTGCATCGTATGTGAAGGTCCAATATGTATCAATTTAACTCTGAAACCACTATGTTGATTATAAAGTTGCTAAATCTGTAGCATCCCTATCCCCCGGGGATCGACCGGGGTTAACGAAAGGGAGCTAAGACACGCGTATACCCTTAAAGGCAACCCGCCGTGTCAGTTACTGGTCCCGAGAGTCGACGATCGCATTGCTTTCTTTGAAATTCCGATCCACCCGTATCCACACACTTCTACTTACAGTCCTGCGCACAGGGAAAAGGAAGGGAGGGTCTGAGTATTGGGTTACTCAGTGAAGTGACTCTAGACCAGCCTAGCCCGCAAGACACTCTATATTACTCTATGCGGGAGCTAGGGCTGATCCGCCACTACAACAAACAATGCATCAAGAATCACTTCATACAACATCATTTCTAGCAACCTAACGATCAGTCAACATAATCAACTCAGTCACTGCTACACAACGATCAATAATAGATAAGACCGACTCGACAAACACAACCAACTCGACTTCAAGAAAAGGACCTATGACCGTTTACGGATGTCCCTACGCGTTCCGGTCTATCCTGGGTGGCGCCTCTTCCGAGCATCTGTCCCGCCCAGCTTCCTAAAGGCTACCCGGATTGCAGCACGTTGGCCACCTTGCTCTGTCTGCCCCCCCCCCCCCCCGGCCATTCATAGCCTGACACAGCCACCTTTTTGGCTTGACTCGATCCTAAGGCGCCACTACACTTGCTTATTTATATCCCGCCCTCGCGCGGTTCCTTTCACATCACAACACATCACACCCTAGACTCTAGACACCCACCCGTTCTCGGTGGTCCAAGCAGGACTACAAGCAAGATCCATTACACTTCCACTTTCTCAGTCTCATTCCCATTCTCATACTCAAACACTTACACTTAGCCTCTTACTCAATCTCAAGACGCCACCCGATATCGGTGTCACACACCCGTCACTTAGCACAAGAGCAATGTGAACAACCAAACAACAAGTTACTAAGAGGAATCTCTACCATCACATGGGACCAAACAACACACAAGCAATCATCATATAATATCCACATCAACACAAGGCAGTCCATTAATGTCCCTTTTAATCAGTATGAGCGTTCTTATGCAACATGATTCATGCATCTAACAACCTAGATCCATCATGAACTACCAACCTAACTCCCAAACAAGAACTAACCAGATCTAGATTCCAACAAGATTAATATAAAGGACTTGAGAGAACACTGGGTTCGGATCACCTCAACTTAACTTGGATCTGGACACAAGAGCAAGAGAAGATGAGATCTGAACCACCCGACTGATCAGCTACACCACCACCACCACCACCACACGGCGATCACCACCACAACCACCACCAACACGCCGCCGACAAGGAGAGAAAGAGAGATTGGACGCCGAGGAGGGAGAGAAGAGAAGAGAGAGACGCGCGGAAGAGAGGAGGGAAGAGAGAAGAGAAAGAGAGAAAGACGGCCGCGCAGGGAGGAGAGCTCGACGGCTAGGGTTTCCAGTTCTCCGGGAATCTCTGCAGAGCTCCGCCTCAATTTTGTGAATCGGACAAAAGAAGGTGGCTGCAGTCCTTTTTATAAGGATGGGGGAGGAGAGACCTAGGTTTTCTAGTCAATCGGGTCGTAGAGAAGCCCGATCCCATTGAAAAAATATTGGGCCCGGGATAGGGATGTTACAAAATCATTCATAGGTTTTTCTAGAGCAATATATATTGATCACTACGATATTGCATACTCAAATTTTGTTTAGTTAGTTGCAATTAATAATCCCCTATATATTATTTTAGGAGCACTCATAAAAAATAACCTTTACTTGATGTGTTATTTACACATTGCCATTTCCTAGGTGTCACTCCCACATTCACTCTCATCCCTAATTTCATAGAATCCTTGACTTACTAGAATAATTACATAGTGTGCCATTGATATATCCCAAGTTAATTCTGATATTGATTTACTACTTAACTATACTAAATCAAAAAAGTGAATTATTCATCTGTACTAATTGGAAAACGTGATTGTGTCTGATATGGAAAGTATATGTTTCACTTAGTGCCAAATCCCATCTACATACTATATTTAACTTTGTATTAATCATTCAAATTTTTTAAGCAAACGCAAATATTATAATTGATATAAAAGTAGTATGTCACTTTATTATTGATGCTTATTTAGTCTCAAGCCATATAATATATCTTCTAAGCTAATGATGTATGTTATATTGTGACCTCTGCTACTATAATAATCACCTTTTATAAATAATAATGTATATACAATAAACATTCCTTATATATTATTTTAGGAGTGCTAAAAATAAATAACCTTCATTTTATGTGTGATTTACATGAGTGATATTTCATAGGTGGCAGTCTCACAAGCACTCTCACACCTTTTTTTAAATCCCATTAGTTTACTAGAATTATTACAACATGTATCATTGATCATTACCATATATCTGTGTATGATTTATGTTTGCGCATTATTAGTTTCTATGTTCTATTACACAGAATATATTAAATGTAAAAGTCTTCATAGAAGACCACAATTTCATTCGTCTGTCGAACATATAATAATAAATTATATAGAACTAATATGTTACTGCTTACGAAGTAGATGATATATTTCATAGAAACATAAGATTATATATCTTTTCCTAAAAAACTGATAAATGGTTGTTCGATTTTATAACATTAGGATATTTGATAGTTGTCTATTATATTGGATTGTTCGTATGAAAAATAGTCAAGGTGTCGATATTGTTGAAATTTCGTAGATTAATATTCAAGAATAAAAGCCTCTTTTATTATTTGTAGACGATATATTTCATAGTAACATAAGATTATATATAAAAGTGTTCTGGTAATTTAAATTAGTTTAATTGTTAGATTTCTAAACAATTTTATTTGTTAGATTATTGTTATTATAATATTAAATAAAATTCAAACCATATACCAAGTTATCGTATAAACAAATTTCAATTGGTATATGGTTTGGCTTTTATATTTTTTATTTTTTCAAAGTGTGGCTTTTATATGAAACCAAGGATTTCAGGTAACAACGGTATAATATAAAAACGTGAATTACGAGCTTAATACATACTTTAGCTGATTGTATAGATCTTTCAAATAAAACAGATGTTTATAATAAATTTCAAAGAATCTCTTAACTTAAAGCTCCAAGAATTTTTAACTAAGGAATAAACACAAATGCTGATGTAAAAGTAGTTATTGTTGATATGTTATTCAATATACTTGGTCTATGGTCAAATACCATAATGAATATTTTTGCCTAAATTTATGTGCGATGATATAATACTTTCCAAATTTACCAAACATTATCAGCGTAAATTTTGGGAATTTTAACATTTTTGAATTAACAGACACAATATTCATTCTAAACTCAAAACTTGTGCGCCTAAACCCTAGGTTTGATGATTATATATATAAAACTAAACTCATTCTACATTATACTACCAACCCCAAACAAAATTACGATACCAAGCAAAAAATGAGTTCTATGAAGATCACCAAGTTACATAAAGCTGTTGTTTCGAAAAACCTAAGAATGAAGTTCTTTGTAGTTATTCCTGAGTTTGTACTCCTCATTTTTATTATATCATTTTAGTCTTTGTAAGTAACTGCATTAATATTATTATCTTATATGCTGATTTTGCAAGTTCACTGAAATCAATTGTATCGTATATTCTATATACTATAAGTAATTAACATCAGGATTTACATGATTTTTGGACCTCTACGAATGCTCATGTTGTGTTGTGAGTTTTGAGTTTATGACACATTAAGTGAGGAGAAAATGTCAAATATAAAAATTTATGAGCAATCTTGAAAATTACAAAATACATTCAAAAAGGAAATGTATATTAAATTTCTTGCTATCCCTAATTTTTTCAAAAATAATTTTTGAATACAAAATTATCATAAATGGTGACATATATTAAATGTGGACTTCCTTAATTTTCGCCCTATGCATAAATATTTTCTATAATTATCTGAAAATCTACGATTATAATGCTATACAAAATTAATATGATAGTCTGAAATATATAGTCACAAGACTCACAACTGAAAGAGTTTTGACTATATATACAATTCATATTTTTATATACTCATGTTCTTTGCGATTCATAAATGATACATGATATTTTTTATGGACTGAAAAATATAAAAGATTCATAATTATGTTTGCCTATAAAACTTTAATACATAAAATTTATTTTGAATAATATTTTTTTATTTTATGTGATACATGACATTTATTTTGGGACTGGACAATACAAACGGCTTTATATTGTAAAATCAAAGTCATATATAAAAAAGTTGTGAGCAATTTGAAAAATTGTTAAATCAATATTGCAATCCCTTAAATTTTGCAACAATACTTTTGATTACAAAATCATAATAAATTGTGACAGACATTAAATTTGGAAACTTATATAATTATTTTCGATTAAATTTAAAGAACTAACATTTTTAACGTGGAATTCCTTAATTTTAGCCATATGTATATAATACTTTCTATAATTATCTTGAAATCTATAATTATAATCCTATACAAAATTAATAGGATAGTCTTATATATAGTCAGGTTTGACTATATATATACGATTCATATTTTTACAATATTCAATTTCTTTACGATACATAAATGATACATGTCATTTTATGGACTTGAAAATATGATATAAAACTTTGGTATGTGACTTTTATTTTTATTAATATTTTTGTATTTAAGGGATACATGACATTTACTTTGAGATAATATAATTTTTTGTTTTATATTGTAAAATTAAAATGTCGTATATAAAAATTTATGAGCAATCTTCAAAAATTATAAAATACATTAAAAAGAATTACCTATTAAATTTCTTGCAATATCTTAATTTTTGCAACAAATTTTTTTTATTACGAAATTATCATAAATGGTGACAAACATTAAATTTGGAAATTCATATAATTTTTTCCGATTAAATTTAAGGAGAACATCATTTTTAATGTGGACTTCCTTATTTTTGCCTTATACATATAATATTTATATAATTGTCTGGAAATCTACGAACAATTAGAGAATTGCAACATTACTTTGAGGCAACATCTAAATATATCAGGTGATGAGAAAAAAGATCAAATCCAACATCCGAACCATAGCCCCTGATCTCGTGTTCCATCGAAACTTTTTAGTAAAAACATTCTTTATAAATAAATGATAAATCAAAAGAAGCTGATATGTATTTTGAGTCATAATGGATATTAAGGTTCTAATAAGCCCACTAAATTTACTTCAATATTTATATTCTTTTACAATTTTTGTGTACTTCAAAACCAATATAATGGAATATAACGATTTAACTTCGATAATAAGACAATTACTGTTTGTCAACCATAATAAAATTATCTTTATCCGGATACTTGAGTAAAATTTTTCATTGATTGAAAAATTCAGTAAACTTCTAATCCCAAATTAGTTTTCTTTTCATTAATCTGTACATCAAAGTTACTTATGCTAATCTATCATATATAACATGTCACTTAATATGTCACCTTTTATGTTTTCAATATCTGTACATTAAATTTTATAACTTCTTTTGTCCTTTCACCCCGCGCAGGCGCGCAGGTGATCACCTAATTAATTGATTAATATTGATGTCTGAACATGCCTCGCCATGTATTTTCAGATTGCAAACGACGTGCGTCAAAACGTATGCATCCCTAGCCAAATAAGTCACCATAATCTTTGAATTAATTCAATTGTTTTAGAGAAGAAAATGAATGACATTATCAGATATATCCAGCTCAACCATTACAAGATTCACAATGATATGATCGTTCCTCCAACGTTCAATACTTCATTGCTTTTAGTTAACAACACTTTCAATGATTACATACGTTATTAAAATAAAAAATAAACAAGATTAAGAAAAAATATTATTTAACAATAAAGTAGATTAAAATGCTATTATGTAACTGATAAACCAATGGGTCGTCCATGTTGTTGTTTAGACGCATTGTCTTCCAAAGGTCAAAGGATCGAACTAAAAGACGTGCATGGTGAAAGTCCAAGTTTAAAATGCAAGTTTTTTTTTTTTTTTTTTGAACTTTTTCTTAAAAAAATGCAAGTTCATAGTTTCTTTTAGATATAAATCAAATTATATGCATCAAAACCGAAACAAGAACATTTCTTTCTCTCTTGTTTTTGTCTCAAATGGTTGATCAAACTACGGATGTGGTTGTACATGTCAGTTCTTGTGGAGGAAATATTTTCCGACCAGACAACGCATTGACCCCACAACCTAGTAGACCGACACACTTGTCAGCTCCTGCGCCGGAGAAAAAACTAACTCTTTTTGCCTTACGACTTGCTGTTCTTGAGAAGGTTGTTTTTTATTGCAATATTCTGCACTTTGTTTTTGTTGTAACTAATGAGTCTTTTTTTTTTTGAGTTTTTAATGTGTTCTTAATCTGTAACCACAGATTGCTTCACGGTTGGGATCTTTAGGATTCGTATGGGCTACGGTTGTTCTTCTTGGTGGTTTCGCTGCAAGTTTAGAGACATCAGATTTTTGGTTTGTTACTGTGATTCTTGTTGTCGAAGGAGCTCGAATTTTCAGCAGAAGCCATGAGCTTGAAATGCAGCATCAGTCTAAGTACACAATCTCTGGAATCAACACCTTCCGGTTACTTGTCAGGACAAGTTATCCAGAATATTCCACCAGGCGGCTCAGGCTTACTGGGAACAACGATAGACAATCGGTTCAGGAAACGAAAACAGAGCAGAGGACTTCGAGGCAGATAGAGCGGAGTAGGACATGGACATGCTCAGATGTTCCTATGTTGCCTTATACAGGATGGGTGTTTGTTTCAAGAAACGTGAGCCGAGTCTGCTACTGGCTCCAGATTGCTTCTGCTTTCGCTAGCATTATCATCTCCATGATCAAGCTTATCAGGCAAGATTATGGAGGCGACGAATTGAAATCCGGAAGCACCAATCTTCACTCTGCTTTAACTCTCTTCTACTCTCTAGCGCTGGCTGAGGCTCTTCTCTTTCTTGTTGAAAAAGCTTACTGGGAATGGATGATCAGCGTTTACAAGATTCTTGATAAAGTGAATCAAGAATGCGGTCTCGAGAGATCTGGAACTGATTCAGTGAGAAGATTCTTCTACAATGCTTACTCAATGTGTCTAAATGGGAGCATCTTTGACGGATTGAAGATGGATATGGTAGTCTTTCGCCATGGATCTTTTGGTGTCGAATTCTCCTGATGAACAGCTCATTGGAGCAGAGATTCTCTATAGATTCTCAACAAACGAAGACTATTCGGCTTGATACTCTGCAGAAGATTGGGACTAACCTGGAGATCATAGAGAGGTTAGTTGAGATAGTTGAATTGGAGAAGCAAGAATCAAGAAGTTATGAGAATGTCATCTGCAGAGATTCTCTCAAGATTAGCTAGTAAGAAGCAAAACTCTCTGAGAGTTGCAGGGATCCCTGGAGCTATTGAGTCCGTATCTTCTATTTTAGACGGCACTAGAGACTCGGGTGAAGCCACAGATGAGATTGGAGAAAACAGTATCAATCAAACTGATCGCTGGACGTTCAACAATCTCGGATTGTTGATTTTGAAAAGGCTTGCCAGAGATCATGATAACTGTGTGAAGATTGGGAAAACAAAAGGGTTGCTTTCAAAGATCGTCGACTTCACTTATGCTGAGAAGAGGTTGCTGAAAGATCCAAATCTTGCGGCTGCGGAGTCTAATAAGATCTTGGCTGTGAAACGGTCTTTGAAGCTGTTAAGGAAGCTGGTGAAAACAACGGGTGCAACAGGGAGAAACTTGAGGAGAGATATCTCTGGGATTGTCTTCACAGTAAGCAACATTAGGGAAACATTACGGCATGGAAAGAAGCAGCCTGGTTTGCAGAAGCTTTGTGCAGAGATCTTGACTTTCCCTTGCGCTTGACGAAGGTGCAACTGAGAAAATTGGCGGCACAGGCGGGGTTCTAAATGGACTTCTCTGCATATTCTTGAATGATGATATTCCAGGGAATCAGACTAGTGGCGTGAGAGACTCTGTTGGTGAGACTATAGCAATGCTAGCTCAAGGAAGCCATAAGCAATTGCCAACGGATGTTGAGATTAGATGTTCTTGAGGGCCTTGTTGAGGCGTTGAACAACCCGTTGATTCAGTCAAATGCAGCGAGAATCTTGAGGAATCTATGTGCATATACAGATCCAAATCAAGTTGAGGAACAGCTGAAGGAAGTTAAATCTGCAGGAGCAACAGTAAGTCTTTATGATCTTGGGGTCCAGGAGTTGGTTAGATACAATGCATCATCATCACTAAATGTTATCTTGTCCCTACAGGTTCTTAAGGCAATAAAGTCTGAACAGAGCAAACCTCAAGAAGTTATGGTGGGATTAGCACCGCACATTTTCAGGTTAATGAGTGCTGAAGAATCGAAGAGAAATGTTCGAGGAAGCGGGAGTAAGCAAGGAAGAACTAGCTAATGCATTAGTCAACATTCTCAAGAGATATGAACAGCCAGTGCCCAAAGTTCCAAGAATCAGGAGGTTTGCAATAGAGCTAACCATTCAGATGATGAGAACTAATCCTAATACAGTCGAAACATTCCAGAACCTTGGGATGAAGAATGAATTAGAGACAGTCTATGAGACTTCAGCTGAGGTTGAGAATTTCGATATATTCTCGGGCACCGTTGGCCTGGCACGCCATGGCTTAACGATCAATGAACTCATTGAAGAAGCAATGCAGTTATTGAGCTAGACAATGCCCTCACAGCCACAGGGAACAAAAGTTTAATCAACATTTGACTCTTTTTTTTTCAAGCCCTGATTGAATATATTCTTGTGTTCGTCCTCCAGAGCATTTGCTCTGTTTTTCCTGAAAAAATGAGCAAATAATAATGTAAAATGATTTTCTTTTGACAATCGATTTTCTTTGCCAAGACACGGTATATGAATAAATTCATTAGATCTCTTCGTTTATATGTTATCAAAACCATAACTCTAATTTCTGAGTGGATTTTAAAATTAAACATCCATTATACTATAGCCAAGGGCAATCATATTATAAGTAAATCAGATATCATCCTAACCCTATGCCACCATCTTACCGCTTCCTGGTCCATTATGAACACAATCCTTGTGGACGATTTCACATCTTTCGGGCGTTTTGACGAAGAAACTACTACACCAACGAACGATGAACAAGCCTCGAGATTTCAAATAAAAACATTTCAAGTCTGTGTACAAAGATTTCAAATAATCCAATTTATTTCACCCTTTTCCTGCTCTTGAGCTGCTGCATCTTATTTTGATCCAAGAAAAAAAAAAAAAAAAAAGCTCTCAGTAATTAGAATTACGAAACAGCCTTTCCTTTGTATCCTCTAAATTCTCTTAAAGCTCCTTCAGTCGATAAACTCTTCTTCTCTTTGTTGAAACAATAAACCGGCGCTTGCCATTTCTCATCCTCAAGTACTGCGTCAACCTCGAATGTCATCACATGAGCCTCCCTCCCTGCAAGTATTTTTTCACACCATTTCAGTAGAATTTTTGCTAGAACAAAAACAACCTTAAGTCGTACACAGTGGTATCAATCACACCTGTATAGAAGATCCATTGAACGGGTCTCTTGGTTTCGACATCCTCATAGTACCTTATAAAGTCTACTTTCTCCCATACATTGCAGTGAAACCCATTCACAAGTTGTTGGCCTTGATACTTGGCTCCATCTAGCCAGTTTGGTCGCAAGATTCCAACCTTATTCGAATAAAAAATAATTCTAAGCCTAGTTAATTATTACAAGACCACTCTAGGTGGGCTTAACTTGACTATTATCGAAATCAAACAAGACACTGAGCTAACACAACAGTCTAGTCTAGTCAAAGCAGTCTAGTTCTAGCTTCATTTATGATCTTATTGCTCCCTTTTACACGCAGTGTATTAATAAACAAAAAAAAAAAAAAAAAGGGTTCAAACTTCAAATCTGCAGATAGATTCATCATATGCGTTTCCTCAAGGCCTAAGTGGTTTTAAATTCACACTCAAATCTTATTCCTATTATCAGATCTGTGACAGAACCGTGTCGAGAAAATAAAAACTGACCTCAAGTTGAGCTGAACGGCACGATTTGGAGTCGTCGAGGGTGTAAACGAAGGACGTGCCGTTGTTCCATTCGAGGTCGTAGGTGATGCCACCGAGCTGCTCCTGTATGATATTGAAATTACGACCATTGGGCCAGTCGTACCAAAGGTCAATCATCGAGAGGTCTCCAGAGTAATTCATGAACAGTAGCGCGTGAAATTGGTGTGGCCATGGCGCCGGGACCGGCTCATTAGCGGTAGCAATTTGGGCGCCGGAGGTAAAGAGGAGGAAGATGAGGATTAGCATCGGTGGTTCTGATGCTCTGATGCTCCTTTTTTTTTTTTTTACTATTGCTTTTCTTTTTGCTTTGAGTTGGATTTTTATGTTTTATTTATAAATAATTTTAATAACGAAAATATGTACTCTTTTTTTTGTCAACCTTTCGAAAGAAAATATTTTTAAAAATATTAAAAAGATGATATATGTTGTTTGATCAAAAAAAAAAGGTATATGTTGGAAGAGAATGTTTCTGGATTAGCGTGTGGAATATATGAAAAACTTTTTTATTGTGATACTCTCTCTCTCTTAGTTTAGAGAAAGAGTTTTCTCTCAATTTTCATCTTCTAATCAAATTTCAATCTTTCATCTCTAAATCTTTCATAGATGAAAGATTGAGAGAATATCTTTTGTTATATTCGTACTAGCTTCTTTTGAGGATCAATCTTTCCTTTGGGGATTTTGGTTCGCTTAGGCGATTTTGCTGTGCGGTTTTCAAATCAATTTGAAGTTGTCCTTCTCATGTTTATCATCTATCTTCAGTTTCGATTTGATGTTAAATAAATAAAACATCTGGCTTTCTCTTCCTCCTTTGCTTAGTTATAATACTCCGACAGCTTCAGGGACTTTATTACTCTTCATCGGTCATCCTTGACTCTCCTTTCTAAGAAATCAATCTTTACTTACTGAGTTTATCAGTTTAGAGGTAAAGTATCTTTTTAAGATTGAAGAGTTGAGTTTTTAGGTTAGTTTCGTTGGTTTAGAAGCAGATCAATAGAGTCGGAGTTATCCCTATAGGAAAACGTTTAGACGAAGATCTTGCTATTGAATCTTCTGAAACTCTCTTGGGCGTCAATCTCTGATGATTGGTTTATAATTTCCCAGGATCTTGGCGGCGATTCATAGGAAGGAGTATGCAAGCGGTGAATAAGAATGGAAGTCTATTGTTTTGATGGAGCGGCATGACTCTGTGGCGGTGATACGGCGGAGCTCGTGTCAGTGAAGATTGAAGCGACGATCCATCCACCTTGCCTCATGATTGCCACGATGAATTACCAAGCATACACGTGTTAGGTTTTACGTTTGTTGTTATCTTTTAGTTTGAGATTCAATTTGGGCTTGTAAAAATAGTATCGGGTTAGGTTCATCCGTTTGTACTTAAAAATGGCTTTCAAAGCCCTTTAATGAAATCAAAAGGTTGACAAAAAAAAGAATGTTTCTGAAATGGTTGTGTTTGTTTTTGTGATTATCTTGTTTGAAGGAAATATAATAAATTGTTTCATCTTCTTAGAGTAGTAACAATTTTCGTTAAGTATATAAATCTATTTCGGATATATTCATGTATTTGGAATACTTCGATTTGGGTTAAATACTATTTTTTTTGGGTCGAGATCGTTTTGGTTTTTTGGATTCTGATTTTTTGCCCAGTTCTAATATTGACAAAAAAGAAAATAGCAATGTATTTTATAAAACATATATCTGCACGGCCGCGCGGATCAAAATCTAATATCATAATTATTTTTGAAGCCATACCAAGTTGTGTTTCATGTCACTATTTTCTTTTTAAAATCAATCAATTACGTTTAATCATTGTTAATATGTTATGTGGTAATGATATATGAAGATTTAGTTACATTTAGAAATTTTAATTTGGGTACCCACAAAAATGTAAAGAAAAAGTTTGTTTTTGAAAAGCTCATCAAATTTGGACTCGTGAGAGACTATAAATAATGTGTTTGTTTAAAGCTTAGTATATTTACACTTACACTTAAGGGAGTTTACAAAGTCCACATGAGTCTGTAATCTAGTCCACAAAAAAAAAACACTTAAGAGGTGGCAAAAAAACTCAAACTGAACCGAACCGACCAGACCCGACCAAGGTTAAACCGATCCAAACCAAACCGTGCTCTTTATATAATCTAATTAGTTCATGTTTTACTCAACCCGAATGGTTTGGTTTGGTTTGGTTTAAACCGAATTAAACCGAACCGAATCCAACTAAACCAATAACCCAATATATTCGTAAATTTTAGTTAAAGTTTTGTTTTTACTTTTTCTTAAATTCCATATATTTTTTTAAAAATAATACTATTATATATTTTCTAATCCTAATATCTAAAGATTATGCCCAAAACAAAACCTAAAAACTATAAGCATCTAAATCGTAACCATTTCATCCCGTTCTTTTCCAATATTCATTGTCTAAAGGTAAAATTATGTACAAAATTCTTGTTTAGTTTTTTAGTTTTTGGATACATTGTTATTTTTTACTTTTAGTAATGGATTTTTTTATCTAATAAAGTTTAAATTCTCACTCTATTTTTTATAATTCGCATATCTAAACTACACGGGACCAAATTAAACCATAATAAAATAAACCGAACTAAATCAAAATCAAACCGAACTAAACAAAACCAAACCAAACAAGACCAAACCCAACTAAACAAACCCCAACTAAACCCAAACCAAATCCAAACCAAAACCAAATCCAAACCAAAGCTACTTTGATTTTAATTGGATTTAGTTTTATAAAACCCAAGTTAACCAAACCAAACCAAACCAGAAACTAAACCTATATGCCCACCCCTACATACACCATGTCTTTCAGAAAATATTATTTTGTAGTTATATCTTTACCGTTCATCACATTTTCGCAACCATAAAACCTGCACTGTCGTTCCATCCAATTTGTACATCAAACAAGTAAAAGTATTTATATACACACACGGTAAAAACTTACAAGCATATTTTGTACCATTCTGAGACTTGTCATATAACACAATCATATGATACATGCCAACCACATCAATCATTTATCTTGCATATATATGCATTATATTTCACCTTAAACTCATCATAGGCCACTGGTTCATACCCACCACCGATGATGGGAGTGCTGGCCTGATTATGGGCACACGTTTCACTAATGAGATTGCTGCTTCATTCAACCGAGCAGCATGATTCGCCACCTTCTGAGAAACAAATTCATTCAAAAGAAACACAAAAGAAGAAGAATCAGATGGTGTGGATAAAATATTCCAATTTTTGTTCTGAAATACTCCCGAGTTCTCTTTTTTATTTCATAAGTAAAAGGATGTGTAGTAAGCTCAGGAAAGTACATGAAAGTCAGTAGCAAAAGACACATGACACATATGATCCGCCATATTATTTGCAATGGTAAGCAGCAGGACTGAAATTTAGGTTCTTATGATGGTTTGTAATACCTCAAGACCGGGTAAGCCTATCATTGCTGGTTTAACACACCTTTTATCCCCGTTTTCATCGATATAATATGTAAAATCCGAAACTATAGGATAACTTCCATCTCCGACAACAAAAACAGGAAAATGTTACAAGTAAGAACTAGTCTAAAGAACTTTCAACTAACAAGAGAACATGCAAAAGAAAATGTAACCACAGAGAAATGGATCACTCAGGTGGCTTTTGAAAGATTATCTAATTAATCTATCACCAACTACACTTTTGATTATCCAGTCCAATAGGATTTATCAAGAACTCAACCGGTTCTATATCAAAGAGCTAACGAAGGGTTACAAAACACTTTATTCATCAACATTTTGAAGTAGAGTCAGGGAACAAATTGCTGTTGGTGAAAACTATGACAATGGGTCACTAGCTTGTTTTAAACTACTTAACAAAGAGCAAACTTGAAGTAACAAAACAAAACAAATGGTTGTAACTCAACCAACAACCGCAAAGAGTTTCTGGTAATCTGATTTCCCCATCAAATCAATAATAAATTTTAGTAAACCAACATCTAATTAAACAAAAAAACAGACAAAACATCTGAACCGGCCTTAGGAATTTGACAGATTATAAGAAGATAAACAATCAAAACAAACAGAAAGAGTTACCTTATCATTAAGGAAGACCTTAAGCTGCAAGGTAGAGCTCTTGCCTCTTCTTCATATTATACAATCTGCGCCCTAACATAACAAACCCCACCACTGCTGCTGCCATGGAGAAAGACCAGATAGGATTAACTCTGAAAACACAATACTTCAAAACATCAATCGGAATCTTCCACCACATAAATACCCTTTCTTCTCCTCCACCACCAGATGAATCAATAGAAACAGACTTTCCTTTTACTACTGAAACTGGCGATTCCTCTTCTCTCTCCGTATCAAATCCTTCCTCTTCCTCTGATTTCTCCAAACCCAACTCGTTGTTCACATCTAATTTCTGATCATCGAGCCGATCGCTGCTGGAATCAGACCATAACTCGCTAAAAAGCTTAGGGCCATAGGGAGCGTCGGAGCTAGGTTCGACCCAGCCTGGACTACCCGATTGAACAGATCCATCTTCATCGATCGCATCCACAAAGTTTGAGTTCTCGATAGAGAAGTAATCGAAGGTAACCATACCTTCTTCAATCTCCTCCAAGCTCTTCGGATTCTCCCCCTCCTGAGTAGTAGTTCCAGACCTCTCGATCACCACTTCCCAGTCTTCTTGAAGCTCTCCTTCCATGTCCGAGTTAGGGGTCGTTCGTTTTCTTTGGACCAGAAATAAAACTCTAAAGGTGTAAGAGATCATCGATCGGAGAAACATTCGGTCTTGGTTGATGCTGACATGGCGTCGTCTAATTGGATACAAGGATAAAATCGGCAAGAGAAGTTTGCTGTGTGTACTGGATTGAGAGGTGTAAGTCATTACGGTGGGCTGAGATGCAGAATATTAATAACTGTTCTTGTTTGCTTGATTGACTGGAAGAGGATCGGCATAAACTTTCTTTATTCTCCCGTAAATATTTATCATAGAAGCATTTATAAAAGTATTTTTCAGATGCTAATGTTCTCCAAATTTTTTTTGTTTAATGTTCTTTTTTTTTTTACAAATAAGTTAGAATATATAAAATTTTAAAATAAAAATTTATAATTTCTTTATTTTATTTAATAATAGAAAATCTAAATTTATAATAAAAAAATAAATTTATATATTTACAAATAAAATTCGTGATTAAATATTTTTAATTATTTTAAAGAAACAATATTTCATATCTAAAATAAAATATAATTTATATAACTACACATATCATTCATTATTTTTTTTAACGTCTGAATCGATTATTATCAATATTACAAAGACGATTCTACAGCCGACAATTCTACCACCCTGTGAGAATACATACATGACTGCACCACTCTGAGCCGTCCTATGAGATCCATATTCGATAGTACGCCATGCACCAAACTGAAGATCTTAGGTAACATGTTTCTACATAATCTGTATAATTTGGTATTTTCTAGGGTTCAAACCCCAGACCTCCGGGTGTAGAAGCATTAATGAATCTTTAGACAAACCACTAGATCAAAGAGGCTTTCACATCATTCATTATTTTTAATAACATAACTAGATTTTGACCGTGCTTAAAAGCGCAGGTTTGTTTTTACTTTTTAATCTAAAATTGAATTATAAACTACCATTATTTTGTTTCAGATCATAACAATTGAGTTTTTATATTTTTATTATTTGTGTTTTTTCTTCAAAATAAAAGTAAATAGAACAAATATTTGATCAAGAGTAATTTGTATGAATTTATAACTTTTATTAGATAACAAATCATTCAAAAGTTTTTTGAAAACAATGTTTGAGTTTTAAGAAGTGTTTTCATATCCGACACAGATCTGTTGAACCGGTAGAACCATATTTTGTATATAATCCGGTTTAGATTTAATAAGAAATTCGTTAATGAAAAATCTGATAAAATCCGGTAAAAAATCCAAAAGTCATTATTAACCTATGATCTGATATCAATGATCCGATAAAACATAAAATATTTAATAGTATTTTAATTTTTTTATTAAATTAATCATATGTTTTTTTAATATTATATAAATTTGTGATCTTTAAACTATGATGTTTTTATTATGTCTTCCAAATAAAAAATGTTAATATAAAAAACTTATCAATATGAAAATATTAGTTTATTTTTGTTATTAATAACCTATTATAAGTTCATATTTTTTATTTTTGTTTAGATTTATAATTTAATTTTATGATACATAGATTTAAGACAATAATATTAAGATGTCATTATGTTTTTTGATTAATTTCCTTTCACAATATATATGTCTAATATTTAAAATTAGAATATTTATATAAAATAAAAAAATAGCATATTTTATAAATATGTGTAAGCTCATTATTCATTGATCCATTTAAATATATGTATGCATGACCAAAATCAAAAGACAAAAATGCTATTAATAAAAGTTAATAATCCTTTGTAAAATTAGGATACTTTTGAAAAACATGAAATTTTCATTAATGGTATAAAATGATAATGATCCACTTTTAATGGTATTGATTTGACAAATCAACTACATGTAACATAATTAAGCTTGGTTACTTCAAAATTATTATTTCTAGGGTAAACTTTTAGGCCCAGTTATAAGTAAACGTACTTAAAATTTGTAGGGTAATTTTTTAGTATTCAGACCTTTTATGATTTGACATAAATATTCCTCGAATTGTTATTCCCACAATTTTGACCAAACTATCACTGTTATTAATTAATACGAATACTACTCTTCTTATTTTATTTTTATTAACTTTGTACATTATTTAATTATTGTGTATTTCTTATATTAAAAGAGCATGACGAAATAAAAGATCAAAAGAAAACATACAAAAGAACATTGTAGATAAAGTCACGAGGTCGCAAAACTATGTCCGTGAGTTTGGTTGCTCAGTACAAAATTTAACATATTGGGCCCAGTTATAAGTAAATTTACTTGATATGATATAGCCCATTAAAATTTGAACAAAAATACGTGACGGGCTTAAGATCCGGCGTGAAATGTATATTGATAAATAAGCAAAAAATCTTTAATTAAAATCAGTGGCAATCAGTTGTAAATAGGGACAATATGTGTAATATACCCAGCAAAGGCCCAAATTGGTGAAATACCCATCGCTTTGAATAACCCATAATGTAGTATCCTTTTGGCACAGATCAGACGAAAATACCCCTGCTTTTTGATAACACGATCGACGAAACCCGACTTGTGTCAGAGAAGATATGCAGAAGAGGATTCGGCGCAGTCTAACCGTAGGAGATGCTTCATTGAAGAATCCGGTGGATAAAGAGTAGATTTGTACAGCCTCTGATGTTGATGGTTTCGGTAAGTGGATCTATGATTTATTTTGAAGAAAAAAGTGGATCTATGATATCTAATGGAAAACTAGATTTGATACTAGGGTTTTTAGTGTAGGATATAAAGCTTAGCAGATAGAGAAATTTGTGTGAAAGGTAAATCTAAAACAAAAGTTGTGATTGAAGGATTAAAGGATAGCAAATCGTTTGATAGTGTACAATATCTTTTATGTTGCTAACACGAATTGTGTCTATCAACTATTTTGTTAGCGCGCATATTCCTGAAGTTGACTGTGTAAGGAAGGCATTATCTGCTAAGAGGAAGGGTAAGATGCCAGACACTGTCAATCATGGAAAGCACTTTCTGAACTTGGTTTTGGGTTCAGGTTCAGGCACCCATCAATTTGGAATGACTGATGTCCTACCAAACGATGATGGTTCTGATCTTGAGATTCTAGGTATTTAGCAAACACCGGAACGGGAAAATCTGATGATGGTTCTGATGATAATCAGGCTATCACAGATTCATAATGAAACACCGGACCGGGAAAATCTGACATTAGCAATAAGTTAGTATTATTAACAATTATTATCATCTTCAGTTTGTATTTGATAACTTCCTCTTTAACTGATACATGAACCTTTATGTATTATATTTGTTATTAGCAGCTACGGGTGGGGTTGTCGGGAGGCTTGGAGATTCAAATGATAAAGGAAAGAACAAAGTGACTGGACCAGACATCCATGGAGTTCAATTCTGAAATTTGCAGATAGGTTTGGGATTTGGGGCTGCAAGCTTAGACAATGCTGACCCAGAACCAGATAACAATGATGGTGACGGTTCTCAGGTACTGGTTAGAATCCACACTTTGATAACTTAATATTTAGCGGTTAATTATGTCTTTATATGTTTACGTTATTTGGGGCTGTAACTGATTTATTTGGGTTATATGCAGAAGGTGAGGATCTAGTCAAGCATACCGTTCTTCGTCGGATCATCAAGAATAGACATAATGTGCATTTACAATCAAGGAAGAATGGACATGTGTGAAGTTCAGATTGAGACACTATAATGTATTAGCACTAGTAGCAGTCTACCAAAACATTTAACCGATAACATTTTTATTATCGGTAATTCTGAAGTTTGCATGCAATTAATTAAAATAGCAGACAACTAAATGGAAACAAGGAATAGAAAACTATATTTGTACACTAAAGTTAACCGACTTCAATGCCATTAATAATACGATTAGCAACTAAAATTTCAATTTACTTCATAACAAATTTGAATAAAACAGAGGCTAAACGAGCTGTGTGTGAAGAAGGAAAGAGGATTAATGTTATTTGGTTATGCAACTGATTTATTTAGATTATATGCAGGAGGTGAGGATCTAGTCCAGCAGACAATTCTTCGTACAGATCATCAAGAATAGACCTGACAGGCACCTACAAACATAGAAGAAAGGACATGTGTGAAGTTCAGACAGAGACATTATAATGTATTAGCACTAGTAGCAGTTTATCAAAATATTTAACTTGTAACATTTTTATTATCGTTTAGCTCTGAAATCAGCATGCAATTAATTAAATTAGAGGACAACTAAATGGAAACAAGTCTAATTGAGAACTATATTGTACACTAAAGTTAACGGATTTTATTGCCACTAATAATGCGCATAGCAACTAAAATTTCAATTTACTTGATAACAAATTTGAATAATTTAAACAGAGGCTAATCGAGTGAGAATTCAACTATCCAATTAGAGTGAAAAGATAATTTACAGGCCGCATTAACGGCGACAAAGTCAACTGAAAACATGTTTAGTGGATAATTATGCAAGTAACTGCTAAGCTTTCGATATAGAAACTCAGAAATATTTAATTATTTGCTCTAAGAAGTGCTAGCGACTAAATCAAAACTTGACTACTAATTCATCATTTACCAAAGTTCTGTTACCTGGAATATCAATGATCTTAGCGTGTCCAGGAACGAAATAGTACTTGGTCGCCTGGGATGGTTTATCGTTTGTCGCCACATTTTCATCATCTGACAGCAGCTCTTCGTCAGGGTCTCGCCCTCTTTAAAGTTTGTATAGATATCATTGTATGATTGTTAACGGCTAACAAAGAAGTTACTTGGCACCTACAAACAAGGAAAACTGATATCTTGCTAGTTAGTTGCTAACAACGAAGTTGCACTGTTAAGTGTGTGTGTATATATCAGAAACTTCAAATCCAAGACTTTCGACAGGTACAAGAACCTTTTCCAATGTCGAATTTCGCAGAAACTCCAATTCGTCGGGTTCGAGTGCCTAGATAAACGCCTCTATTTTCTTTAGCTTGTGATAAGACTTAACGCGCTCACCCAGAGGTTCTTCGTCGGCGGCGAACATTCGCGATGGTAGCTGATAAACTTCCATCTGAGAGTATGAAATAAAATCTGAAAATTTAGGATTTTTCTGAGATTTATGAAAGATTGAAGATGAAGAGAGAGATGACAGTGAAGTGATGAATAAGAAATATGAAAGAGATGTATAGGTTGGGGGGTGAGATAAATGCAACTCTTTGATGAACTAATTGAAAAACACCAGAGATAGCATAAGCTTTTCTGTGATGGAGCGTGAAAAGTGACGAATCGTTGTATTGTCCAATAGACGAAAGGAAGCGCCTGTCTCATTCCCCCGCAGACACTAGGCGTCGTAGGTTTACAGAGCTGGCAGGGATATAATCGTCCACGAAAAAAGTGATATAAAAGTCAGGGCATTTGGCAAATTATATGTGCGATTGGGTGCAATCGAGCCAATTACTCTTGTAAATAATGAAATAAAATGAAGGTTAATTCTCATTTGTACTTCACTTTTAATAGGATAGATATATTTATATATTATATATAATAAAATAAAAATATTATAGTATTTAGAAATATATAAATTATATATTACTTATTATTTTTAATGATAATATTATATATGAATCATTCATTGTTCTGCCAATAATTAAATAATAACAATTTATATATAAATTATATATAATTAATATATTTTATTTAATGATATCAGTAAATATTTATATATCCAAAATTAATTTTTATAATTTTAATAAATTTTTGATTTATAAAAATAATAATAATTAGTGTTTAAAATTTAATTTAAATAATTAAATAAGATTCATTATTTTTTTAACAACTATATTTTAATATATATTATAATTTATTATATGTTATTTTTAAAATAAATATATTATATACTAACTTGTATGACAATTTTAAAATTGTATACTACTATTACTCTACCAATCTTCTGTATCATACTATTTCTATAACATACTATTACTGCTTTATCATTATTTTTACCAATCGAGGCTTTATGAAATACGCTCAAGTTGAATAAAACTCCTAATTCAACTAAATTTGCTCAAATAGACTTTATCCCACACAAATTTTATCCCACACAATCCAATCAAACTCCTAATTCAACTAAATTTTAAAGATTTATATGAAAAATGGCAGATTCTCTATTCTTCTAGAGTGAAATCTCTCTAGTTTTAATCTCTCTCGCTTTCATCTTTCTTAGCACAATTAATCTTTTAGAAGGATAACAACATTTGTATTTTTTTTTGGTTGTAAAATATTTTTTTTTATCATCAGATCGACCTTCTCTTCCATTTGTCGGATTATAATCTATATTATTAAAAGAGAAGTATCATTTAAAATTCTTGTGAATCTTGATTAGATCCTCCGCTCTGATGTCCGACTTTGGACCATCTTCGTCCTTGTCATCGAAGGAACGAAAGCGACGTTGTCGCAAAGGGGCCATTGGAGCATCCTCACTACCTGTTCTCGAAGTCACCCCCGGAGACATAATGGGAGAAGCAAACGGGTCACTAAAAGACTTCGAGGCCTAGCATGACCACCAACATGCGAAGCTGGGAGCGTTCCTAGGAAAGATCGATCGTTCATCTTGTCGAGTCAACAAGGGAAGATGCTCCAATTCAGATTGTGCTTCCTAAAGATATAGAATCAATCATATATATATATATATATGGAGGAATATTTTCCATTAATCATGAAAATGGAAAAAGGGTCTACAAAAAAGGACACGCACCAAGAAAAAGGAAAAGGTGAAAATCGGGAAGATTCTCCGTGTTTAATTTTCGAAGAAACTTCCAAAAATCTCTTCAAGGAAAACACGCCGACCCAAATCTCCGTATAAAACGGCTAGGGTTACCTTATTTAGTTTTTTCATGTCACGCCCAAGAACCCGCTCAATCATGGTATCAGGGTCCGAATCCTGTTCGACCATTTCAATCATCAGCACAGCCCCGGCCTAAAAGCAAGCCTGGAAACTAAAAGTACCTAAGGCAACCTAGCTCTAGCATAGAAGGAAACTACCAAGACAAGGTCCATGAATACAAGTTATCCCTTGATTCCAACGATGAAATTAAGGAATAAGGGACAAACTGTTGGGGAAAAATATCCTAGGCACCAGTTTCCTCCAGCTTCTGGGCAGGTTCCTAGCTTCCGGACCCTTACATAAGAAAAAACCAGGTTCCTACCCCTACTATCGGACCGACCCATGCTATCGGACCGACCCTTGAGCAAAATAGAAGTTTTTTATCTAAGGGGAAACTTCCATTTGCTGATTATGGAAGAGTTCGCCCTACTTTAGCCGACATCTACATCTATAAAAGGGGAGCCCAAACCCTAAAATAAGGGATCAACATTCAGAGGTTAAGAGATTAGAGTTTAGGCGACCAGAACTAGCTATGGTTTATACACCAGACGTTGTAGTCCCGAATCATACACTCAGTAATAAATCTCTTCTAGCCTCGTTCCTTCTCCTTTAATTCAAGTCTTCTAGTGTTACTAAAACGACCCTACACAAAATACCATAACAAAGATCTCGAACCTGAACGACGGAGTAGCCCTCGCTGCCCTAAGGAACGGCGTATGGTTTTCCTCCAAATTCAGGGAATAAATGACAGTCAGGGCCCCGGTCTCGTTAGATGATGCATTGCACTGAGCATCGTTCTTTGCAAACTACGAAAAGGACGTCGCTAATTTAAAAGAAGAATTCCTGGAAACCAAGAACGGCACCGGGAAAAAACCCAGACAACAAAAGAACCACAGACCAAGGGTCAGCATTCCTATACCATAGACAACTCTTCAAAAATTAAGTCGTCGACTTTCGACCTGAACAAATATTGCGCTTTCCACAAGCGGAAGGGACCCTTAACCTAAGAATGTCGAGCAGCACTCAGTGAGAAGGAGAAGAATAAAGAGGAAGATGAAAGTTGTCAAGAAGAAGAGCCCCCATCGACTCCGAAATGCGTCAAAAAATCAAAAATACCTTCTCACATAAGATCCCGGGAAGCCAAAAACGAGTCACTGAACTCGCCCTTGCCTGCTCCTAAGAAACGAGTCGATATGATCTCTTTGAACACAAAGCACCAATGTCAATACAATACACCACCTACGACAACGAACACGACGTATGGGAGTGTTATAATCACTATCCAAATCTCCAGACATCAAGACGAGTTTGAATACGTACCGGAAAACCAACCGAGTGAACCTAGGAAAGCAAACAGAGTCTCAGGGGACAGTTGGAAAAATCGAGACCTCATAAACTCAAGAATAAGAAAAAAGACAGCATGCGCCCACTCAACCACAAGCTGTCTGGGGGGGGGGTAAAGAAACTATCAACCAGTACTTTAAAAAAATGGTACTTCCCTACCGTTAACAATCAGATCATACGACGCATCAATTTTATTTATGGGGGATAGAAATTCTGCAACTCCGTAAATTCGATCAAAGCCCATCAGCGAAGGGCTGAAAAGCCTCTCGGAATCCGAGAACCTCTTTCTGGTCCAGATCACGAAATCACATTTGACGAAAACGAAACAGCAGACCTAGATCAGCCTCATGACGACGCCCTCGTCATACGACTCGACGTCGGCGGATGCGAGCTCTCACGAATCATGATCGACACTGGCAGCTCGGCTGACGTCCTATTTTATGATGCTTTCAAAAGAATGGGATTTACTAAAAACCCTACACAAGAAAGAATGAACCCCACTCATCGGATTTGCAGGAGACACGACCTACTCTATAGGGTCAATCGAGCTCGCAGCCACCGCCGGAGATGTGAGGAAGATCGTAGAATTCATCGTAATAGATCGCCCGGCTCCATTCAATACCATCCTAGGAAGGCCCTGGCTATACAGCATGAAGGCAGTACCATCGACTTACCATCAATGCCTGAAGTTCCCAACTTCGAAAGGCATCGAAAGTCATAAAAGTTCCCGGACATGTTACCTTGCAAGCTTCAAGAGCATCGAGCCACACCCTTAATCAGGATCGACACCTCAAGGCAATCCAACCAGAGTTGTACGAGCGTCCGTACACGAATAAAAGCCAAAACGATCATGGGTCCAGGGAAAATAATCGAACTACGTTATGACTTGATCCCTCTTCGAGGGTACGTAGGCAGCTCACGGCACGAGTTCAGTCACCACCCAACATCGAAGTCAAGAAGGGAGCATTCACAGCAACAAAAGCAACTTATATCGGGTCAAGATTCGAATCGCCCCAGTCGTCTTCAACTTTAGAATCCGATTGTATTAAAGACTTTTAATAAGAACAACCTCTCCAAATCTTTGGTATTTTGAATACGAACTTCACTGTGATGTAATTCTCTCACTTTTCTAATGACTAAATGTAAATTTGAGGACCCTGAACAAGTTTTAGAGTACATTTCGGTCCCGCCAGAAACGCGGCACATCAGTTTTAGCAAAAACCTCTTACCACGCTAACCAGGCATCGAAAGAGTATCAACTCGGTTCGATCAAATGCTCCAAAAAAAAAAAAACTAGAGCTCCTTCCTTGAAATAAAAAAACAAGGCAATAAGCCCCGCCTCTTTTATTAAATTCAATAATAAAAGAAATAAAAAATACAGAGAGCAAACAATAAGGAAAAACTTCCTAGAGTTACTCTCCAGCATCGAACTCTCCGTCTCCAAAGCATTCATCCATATGCTTCGACTTCGCTCATAGTCAAAAGCCCCCTTAGCAAGTAATCCTCCGAAACACGAGGAAGAACAAATCCTTCAGCCGACATAGCAGTCACGTCAAACTCCCGAGCTTGATCTCCTTAGCTCGAAGTCACTGCGGTTTCACCAGAAGCCAGCAGGTTGTTATCCATTATTTCCTTCAGGAGGTCGATTTTTTCCACAATCCCCCTGAGCTGGGATCTCGTAATCGGCAGTAGCTCTCTTCTTCTCCCACTCCTCCTTTAAGGAGATTAGGACATCCCAAATAGCCGTCAGCCAAGACCTTCTTAGCCTGCATGCACCGTGCGGCGAAGGCCGTCGGCATGCTTTCAAGAACCAGATTCGGTCTGCAACTCAAGAAACGAAACTTGTACAAGGGCCGAATTTCTTTCGTTATCAGCAACGCGAAGACGAGCTTCAAGGGAAGCAGCTCGATTCTCCAACTCCTATGCAGCAGTCAGTCGATCCGGCGTTGGCATGCTCTCTCTCTTGCGACATCTTCAAACTTAGCTTCAGTTCCCGGACGACCTTCTTGACCTCGAGGAACTCGTCAGATCGGGGAACATCCTTGCAAACGCTTCTCTAGGGTTGCCATGAATTCATTGTTAG
The DNA here is from genome assembly GCA_019706035.1 of Raphanus raphanistrum subsp. raphanistrum. Classification (NCBI taxonomy): domain Eukaryota; kingdom Viridiplantae; phylum Streptophyta; class Magnoliopsida; order Brassicales; family Brassicaceae; genus Raphanus; species Raphanus raphanistrum. The sequence continues at coordinate 7,680,460 of CM033986.1, read as the reverse complement.
CCTCAATGGCATGCGAGTCATAAAAATTCTATACGAACTCAATAGAAGCACCGGAAAGATAACAAATTAACCTTGGCATGAGTGATGGCCATCTTGACATAGACCTCGCATTCAGTCATGTTTCGTAGAGAAGGAAGCGGACATCCGACAGGATTAAAATGCCTTACCAGATGGGCCACGCTATCTGGATCCTTCGTGATCGGACAATCCTAGGATTGAGAGAATTGCCAATGAAATGGCTTCGCGATTATGTCACCAAGAGAACCGAGACGATGATCGGAGCCGTTCGTCTTCGCCTTCTTAGAAGGGCGATCATACCCCTCTGAACCAGTCGGACCGCTCGATTTCGTACGAACAGTTCGATCGTTGCTACCAAGAACCCTCCCATCTTGCCGAGGTGGAACCTGAGGAATTCGGGTCTCCTCGCGAAGAACTTCAGTGACAGCCTCACTGACATCTCCGGATCGAATACGTTCTGAACCAACAGTGTCCAACTCGGCTTCTCACCTTATCCGTATCACGAGGATTTGATAATCTCGATGACATGATTCTTCGATGCAAAAACCAAAAGATATCTCAGGGTGCTGCTTTAACAAGAAAACCTAAGTCAAGATAAATGTCTTATAAAGACCGAGACTCTACAAGTATCTTAACGGTAAAGATAGATACAAATCTTGAAGATATAGAATAACCGAAGCATATTTCGAAATCTAAACAGTTCAAATTAAAAGCCCTAGAAAATCTAGGGGTAAAAAAAATTCTCACGCCTTCGTGAATATCTGATTACGAAAAAGATAATAATAATATAATAATACTAAAAACAAGGAAAATAAAAGAACTGACAAAGAACATCGCTTTGCCCCCGACACCCGAAGGCTTCCCCTCGATCAGAATCCTCCAAGATCTCTGGAAGATCGAGGTCAGCAATACTCCAATCCAAGACAGGGAAAAGGAATCAATGAGGACTTCCGCAATCCTTCTCCAGATCCTTCAAGCGACCGAGCTCCTCATCCACGACTAATCCTCCTTCTTTAAACTCGGTCAGGAGATCGATGTTTGCGACGAACCTCTTGAAGCTGAATCCTGGCCACTGTTTCTTTCTCCTTGCTAGCACATCTCCCTTCCAACGACTTCAGAATGGCCATATACCTCCGCAATCCTTCGCGATGAGAAGCACAATAAGCCTGCCGGACATCTCGATCCCTTCCAGCTTCGGGATCCGCCATCTTCGCCCGTTGAGCGGCAACCTCGGCCTCCAAAGCCGACCTCTTGTGGAAAATTCTCACCAAGTCCTCCGTCATGGCCACAATCTTCTCAGCGTCTTCTTTATTCTCACGTTTGGCGATCTCGAGCTCCGCCAAAATCCTCTTCAAATTCGAGCCAATGCTCTCGATCTCCGAAGTCCCACCGAGAAGTCTTCCGCGCGACTTCCCATCACTAATTCCCTCGTTGCACGCTTCCATGACATGAAGGAAAATGTATCCACATTCCAAGGTCAGACTGATTATTCGAAAACAGAAGAAAATCTTTGTTCACGACAGACTAACCTTTGCATTCGCCACTGCGACCTTGGTATAAGCCTCCCTTTCCTCTGAGGAAGCAAAGAACATCGAGTTGGTGTCCTGATTCCTAGTGTTGTCTGATATATCGTCAGGATCGTCATCAGTAATGCACATTGGATCGCCACCATCTCGTGCAAGGTTCTGCTTCTTCGACCTCCTCGAAGCAGGTCGCAACGGTCCCGAAGAAACGCTTTTTGATTGGCGTTTACGAAGGCGATTCCTCCTGCGAATCAGAACTCAAAGACACCGGAGACCTCTATGAGGTCGGTGCAGTATCCACCGAGACGATCTCCTCGAGATTGACCCTGCGGTCCGAAATGACAACCTCCTTGATAGACGTCCGGCGAAACGGTCCGAGCTGAGAGGAAGTTCAGGGGAAGAATGCCCCTCTCTGCGATCGGGAGAATGAGCGTCTCCAATCAATTCGATTAGCTCATCAATCATGGGATCCATCTCTGAGCCAAGAGGGCGCGATAGCAAAGTCTGAATCCGCTCTCTGCTGAACGACGGGCAGTCAGTCTCCCCCGCCTCAGAACAGCCAATAGACGTCGAAGCTGATCCGACATCGGAGAGCTTCCCAGTGAACTGAACAGATAAAGATTAATTTTTTAGAAAACGGTTATCTAAAACAAAAAAATGAAGAATGAGAAAGAGCTTACCAATATCCCCAGCCCAAAGCCGAGGAATCATGAAGAAATCAAAGTCCCCCATAGATGCCGAGTCGATTTTAAAGACGAAAAATTGCTCTCGCCACTTCTCAGTCTCGATACGGAAGCCCCCTGATAACATGTCGATCCGGACTGCGGGTACATCAAGAAAGTACCTCGGCTCTGATTGTTGCGTTTGATCATGAATAGGTGACGTAACTCGCCGAGACCTGATATACTCTATATTATACCCTATTTAACCAATAGATTTCATATGTTTTCAAAGGTTTTATATGTACTTTGTAGCTCTTTTAGAGATATTTAAGGTTTAGCTACTCTTTGGAATGAAGTGATGATTATGGAGCATTTTGACACATTTTTGGAGATATTTCATATTACTCGCGAGCTGACCACTGAAGAGAGTATCGACCGATGCATCAACATCAAGGTCGATCGATGGAGAATCACAAGAATCGATCGATTGGGCATTTTCCATATCGATCGATACCAAGCTGATCGAGATTAATGAAGATTAGAAGATTTACGAGTTTTACCCAAAAAGATATCATAATTGCATAATATGCCCTGGCCGTCTGTTAGGTCATGCTTTAGGGTTTTTGTATCATTTAAATAGAGGAGTACTAAGAAGAGAAAAATCTAAGCAATCAAGGAGGCTACAAGCAAGTCACCAAGGAGAGAAGTAATAGCAGAGAAGAAGATATCCATCCTGGAGACAGAGATCTGAGCTGCATAAACAGAGAAGATCTTGAACTCCTTTTGTTTTCTTACTCTATTTTTATTTAAAGTTTTATTTAGACCATCATAATTATGCTTCTTATGAATATGTCTGAGTAGTCTTACTGTTAGATTTAGGTTCACCAAAGGTTGATTTATGTATTGCTGATCATAATATGATTGCTAGGATGTTTTAAATAGTTCTTTAATTCTAGTTGCACTTATGCTAAGTAAAGGAACTGATCACCCTTAACTTAGATCTTAGGTTTAATTTGCGCAAGCGACAACATGGTGAATTGCCTGAAAATAAACTAGACTGATCTTATTAATTAGCTAAAAATGACAGTTGCCCTAATTAATTTTTAGAACCTATCAACCTGCTCGGTAATGCTTACTGAAAGGATAATCGACCGATACGATGTTTGAGTCATCGATCGATTATCTAAAAGGACTGTCGATCGATTGTCATTAGTTACATCGATCGAGGCTTTCTCATGATGGAACAAGCGACAGCTGACTGTATTGAGATCCAGCTATTAGACAATCATTAGATTGTTCATAAGAGTTAAGTTCGAGAATAACCATATTTAAAACCCTTTTAAATCCTTAAAAGCAGCGTACTTGTCATACCTAAAGTTTACCTTGATCTAACTATTTTCCCAAATTGATAACAAACCCCTAATCTGAAATCGAGCAATTATCCTGTTCGTCGATCGATATACACTTCCGGATATCGATCGATTTTCCATGTTTACATTTAAGTTACTATTCTAAAAACCTTTCAATCTATCTTATTTCGAACACCATAAAATCTATTGTGTAATCCAATAGTCTCTGTGGATTTGATCCCTAAGTACTGTTGGGGTCAAAAACGGTTATCTCGAAATCAACGGCTAAAAATATTTATCGTGTGCGGACTTTCCATAAAACAAGCGTCAAAAGCTTGGACAGGCCGAACGACAAGGAATCCGCCTTGAAACTTCAAAGAGCTCGTTCTCTCAAACCGTAAGGACCAAGAAAACGATCAAGATATCAAATCGAAGCCCTCGTCGAGACGAACGTGCTGGTCCTGGCCGCCGGCGGCTAGCGCCCGTGCTGGTCCTGACCGCCGGGCGGCTAGCGCCAGTGCTGGTCCTGGCCGCCGGAAAACTTCGAAGAGCCCGTTCTCTCAAACCGTGAGGACCCAGAGAACGATCAAGATATCAAATCGAAGCCCTCGTCGAGACGCATGTGGTGGTCCTGGCCGCCGGCGGCTAGCGCCCGTGCTGGCCCTGGCCGCCGGACGGCTAGCGCCAGTGCTGGTCCTGGCCGCCGGAAAACTTCGAAGAGCCCGTTCTCTCAAACCGTGAGGACTCAGAAAACGATCAAGATATCAAATCGAAGCCCTCATCGAGACGCACGTGCTGGTCCTGTCCGCCGGGCGGCTAGCCCCCGTGCTGGCCGTGGCCGCCGGGCGGCTAGCCCCGTGCTGGCCGTGGCCGGCGGCGGCTAGCGCCCGTGCTGGCCGTGGCCGCCGGGCGGCTAGCCCCGTGCTGGCCATGGCCGCCGCCGGCTAGCGCCCGTGCTGGCCATGGCCGCCGCCGGCTAGCGCCCGTGCTGGTCGTGGCCGCCGGGCGGCTAGCCCCGTGCTGGCCGTGGCCGCCGGCGGCTAGCGCCCGTGCTGGCCGTGGCCGCCGGGCGGCTAGCCCCGTGCTGGCCGTGGCCGCCGGCGGCTAGCGCCCGTGCTGGCTCGGGTCTTCGGATAACGATCTTCGGTACACGAATCCCAGTCCCCGGCAATCTGAAGTCTGTACTTCGAGTCTTTCCCAAGTCCTCGCAGGACGAATCATCGAGATTCCGTGTACGAAACTCCGCTTCTTACTCCAATCTAAGACCGTCGGAAACATTTCGGAAACTCGTAAGATATCGACGGGAAGGAAGACCTTAGATTCTTCGTACGAAACAGCGATGGTCATCTTAAGACACCATTCGTCTCAACTCTACGAATGAATGAGGAACTTCCAAAGAGATCGTGGAAAATAACGGAAGTCCTAGAGACGGCCCGAAAGGGACCAAACGCGATCGGACAGTCTGTCTACGATTATCTGAGATGGATACGACGATTTACATTTATCTTTACCTGACAAGATGAATGCTAAATCGACGGAAGATAAATGTCAAGTTTCCCGATAAACGTGGAGGCCGACGAAAATGGAAAGAAGCCCGCCTTGCGGCCCAGAAGGAGAATAGACCGTCATAAGAAGGAGTATATAAAGGAGCTTTGGGAGAGGAAGAAAAAGGGAGCGAAAATCATTAAGAGAGAGAGAGAATCCGAGATTGGAGACCTAGAGAGCTCCTGTTAGGTTAAGAACTTAGAATTTAGGCGGTAGACTAGTAAGGTAGGACCTAGAACGTCCGGCCGCCTCTCGTTCTAGTTTCATCTTGTCCGCAGGCTCCTGTCTCTCTCGGAAGGATCTAACAATCCTTTTATTTAGAGTTCCGCACATAGAAACCCTAGGCGTTATTCTCGACACGCCCGTTTCTATGACAAATGCTCGTACTAGACGAACTCCGCCAGGAAGTTCGATCTCTTGTTCAAATCTTTCTAACTGAACTACGTCCGACTTGATCCTCGAAAGGGGTACGTAGGCAGCCTTTCTCAGGGTCCAGTCCCAACTCTTAACAAAACCCTTGTTGTACTTAGAGTTCCGCACATAGAAACCCTAGGCATTATTCTCGACATGCCCGTTTCTATGACTAACGCTCGTACTAGACGAACTCCGCCAGGCAGTTCGATCTCTTGTTCAAACCCTTCCAACTGAACTACGTCCGACTTGATCCTCGAAAGGGGTACGTAGGCAGCCTTCCTTAAGGTCCAGTCTCAAATCTTAATAAAACCTTTCCGCATTTATTTGATCACTTGTCGTTGGTTGTCCCAGAGAATCCGGACCTTCAGGGAAAGTTAGGTTTACTTAGCTTTCCTCCGATTTACTTACTTAAAATCGACAGTGCGAATTTCGGTTCCCACAAGTACTACAATTGACCTCTTTTGATGAAAGTAATATTGCTATAGGGTAATTTGAGCAAGTATCAAATTTGCGCCGTTGCCGAGGACTCTTTTCCCATTACCATTAGATTAGGTTTATAATATAGTCTAGATTTTAATTTTTAAATTCACTAAAGTTTTTTCTTTAACACCCTGTTAACACATGCACCTAGAAGAAAGACACACACGTTTTGCTCACCCATCGATCGACGCGGAAATGACCTCATCGAACAACCGATACTAGTGAGATGGAATGGATCGACAATGATCTACAAAATCGACCGATATGGATCGACGTGAAGCGATCGACGCACAACCGATAACATCGATCGATACCAACCAGCCGGAAGCAGGTAAGTTCTCTAAACTCACCTGTACTGATAAAGAAATAGCAACCCTAGGATAACCAATGGTTCAATCATGCAACTGCAGTTAGCCAAATTATGAAAGGAACAGGGGACTGAAATCCCTGTTGAGATTCATACAATATTTAAAAATGATGAAGAATTGTCTTTGCAAGATTTTTTAAACCCTAGTAGGACCTATTCCAATAGGTCAGCTATTAAGATACAAGAAAATGAAACAATGAAGCCAAACTTTAACATGAAGCATCTTGTTCTGGTACAGAAACACCCTTTCCATGGGACGCTATCAGAGAACCCACTGGACCACATCGAAAAATTAGAAGAAATGGTTAATAATGATGATTATCGCTTCTTACTTTTCTCCTATTCTCTAATTGGAGAAGCCAAAAATTGGCTAAACCAATTACCATAAGGATCATTAACCTGTTGGAAAGAGATCAGAAGCGCAGTTTATAAACTACTTTTTTGATTATACCCGTTACTGGGATGTGAGGATAAAAATCTCCACATTTAGCCACCAGGACACTCAAGAATCCTTTAAAAGCGCTTGGGGAAGATTTAAAATCTCCAAAAAGAATGCCCCCATCATGGATACTCGGAACCCCAACTGATTAACGCCTTCTATGGAGGTGTTAGCTTACACTACCAAGCTATTCTCGACACAGCAAGTGAAGGGAGATTTAGATCACGAAGCCCCAAAGAAGCAAAAAGATTAATCGAGAATGTAGCAGCTGGTAGATCTTACGAAAGGATGGACATGGAAAGAAGAGACATAATGGAGCGTACAGAAAAATCTAAACTTGAAAATTTCAAGGAAGCCTTAAACTCCGTCCAATCCTTCTTAGCTGAACAAATGTCAAAGAGGAATTTTACAAATAATAAATGAAGTCCTATCCGAACTTCAAGAGCAAGTAGACCTCGTGGATACAACGCATCTAGGAGATCAATCCATGAATTATAATGGAGGTAGTTTTACCCAGAATTATGATGCGATGACTAGATCACAAAAGGGAAACACCAAATTTAGGTTAAACCTAAGCTTCTTACTGGAAATCAAAAGCTGAGCACCGATTCTGATGGAAGAATGGAAATGATCTGGAGTGAATTAATGAAACAGTTAGAAACACTCGACGAAAATGTTAAAATGCTAGATAGCAGAGTCAGAGAATGCACTCGCTATAAAAAGGGAAATAGGACGTTTACCCCGGAGCACTGAAGCATACCCGAGACATTCAGGTGAGTGCTGTTCTTCTTAGAAGTGGGAAACACCTCACTCCAATGGCAGAAGAAAGCATCACCGTCAATAATCCCATTGACGTCGAGAAAACTAAAGAAAACAAATCTGACCCAATAATCCTCGAAGATCTTGAGCCAATATGCCTTAGTGATGAGGATAAGGAAGGAACGAATGTCGATCGACGAGAAGATGTAAGTGTCGATCGACGCAAGGATGACAGTGTCGATCGACATACTGATGTAAACATCGATCGACAACCTACATGTCATGTCCCCGATCCTGAATATGATCATTAGGATCGACCATGGTGCAAGGAGACGCACCAGTCAGGTCATGTGACCTAAACACAAGGGTATTATGGCCTGGAAGTAAGGATAAGGGCATCAGGAAGCTGAGACATAGCTAAACCAAGAAGGAGACAAGTATAAAAGAGCTGTACAAAGTGTATGGCAGCTGGGCGATGCGGTGAGCAAGCTCGACCAGCTATAGATGAAGTGTAGTGAAGCTCAGTGTAGCTCACTGAAGTGTGTGTCAGCTCCTTGAGCTGGATGGACTAGCTCACTCAGCTGGGTCAGCTGGGGATCAGCTCAACTCAGCTGGACAGGACTGTTAAGGTCTCGGGCAGTTGGGCCGGGTCCGGACAGTGGTCGGACCATGTGGACCACCAGGATGTGCCGATGGGGCCAGGTGGGCACTTGGGATCAGACCAGGGGCTTGGGCAACCAGCCAGGACTTGTTTGTGACATGTCTAGAGGCAGTTAAGGCTGTCAAGGGCGTCTGGTAACTGTCATAGGAGAACATGTGTGATCTGGACCACTGATTAAATCAATGGCCATAAATGATACCGAAAGGGTGCAACTCTTGGAAAGACAACTGCCCCTTCTTCTATAAAAGGAGGGCAAGTCCATTCCGTTGCAGGCACGCCAGGACTTCATTCTTCTTCCTGAAACACAAAGAAAAACAGAGAAAAATAGAGAGATGGTCGGATTACACAATCCAAGACCAAGGGAGGGCTTGAAGGCAGCAAAGAGACAGTTTTGATGGCAATCAAGAGGGGAGTTGAGAACGACCCTCTGGTGTGCTTTGATTATGGTTTGCCACGCCCTGGGCTTCCTATACATCCTTACTACACACTCAAATACCCAGGAGAGAAGATAGAGGGCGGAGTGCACTTCCAATGATTGAGACAGCCTTGAAGGCAGATGTGTGTAGAAAGGCAGTTTCATGGGCACTGGAAGTGAGAAGTGATGGACGACCCTTTGGTGGTGTTTGATCATGGATGAACACACCCTAAGCTTCCTCTATGTCTTAGGGACATACGCAAATGGCCAGAAGAGAATGGAGAAGGCCGGACTCCACTCATAGGCATGAACATCCTTGAAGGTTGATGCAGTGCAGAAACTGGTTTCATGGAAGTTCCATGAAATGGATGATGGGTGCGACCCATGATTGGTTCTATCAATACTGGAAGTATATGATAAGACTTGATAGAGGCGTGCAATGGAGGAGCATGGCCAGACATGATACAGGAAGCACAAGATCTAGTAAGATCAAGTATAAGGTAACATGTACATATGATTACTTTGTGGTTTATGTTGGTGTCTCTTGAGGTGCATATGAGGCCAAGTATGGCACGCCCTTGGAGACCATATATTGTGATGTATTGTAGGGATACATGACTTCAGGAAAGGGGCGGATCATAGTTGAACTAATTCATCCATATGAGATGGTAATTAGATGCTATGCAACAGTTAGTGATTCATGGTGGTTCATGAGTGAACCAGATATATGGTTTGCATTACCAATGGCTTCAGGCCGTGGTAATGAGTTAATGGAATCATATGGAATGATAGTTATCAACCTTGGGTTGGTAAGAGTTGCAAAGGATTGGCTGAGAGCCATGAAGAAGAGCAAGACTGATCAGGTTCATTGGGACATAGTTCCATGGCCGGTTAGGTAAGTGTGAAGACTCATCAGTTCTGAGTCATGTGGGGTGGTTGGTTGATTGACTCAGGAACTGGTGGGCGTTATTAATCCTATGCTCTGTTGATTAGACATGGAGGCACTGAGCCACAGCTTTGCTGGTTCAGAGAAATCTCTCCATGGCCTTGGTTGGGCAGGTAAGTTGAGATCTGATAGTTCCTCAAGGAATTGTTCAGATCTGATTATGGTAATCTCTTAATGGGTATTTATCATGAATTATCATGGTTTTTAATTAGTTTTATCTAATTGATTTAGGGATGGTCCCTTATGGCCGGTTTGGTTGATCTTGGCCGAGATCAATATGATTGAGGCCGGTTCTGGGAAATCTGATTGGACCATTCTCTTAGTTTGGAATTATCATGAATTATCATGAATTTTAATTAGTTTTTGGAGCATGTTTGCTTCAGGTTGATTTTGCAGCTGAAGACTTCCCAAGGGTACTTGGTCTGATGGGGATGGTTGGTTGAATGACTAAGTACCTAAGGGGAGAGTTTATACAGGTATAAGGGAGTTGGACTTACCTGGACGGTGAGCTAGGCAGAGCTACCTTACAGCTCGATCAGCTGGAAGAGAGTAGGGAACCTCAAGTGAAGTGGTTCAGCTCAGCTAGCTGGATGAGCTAGCTAAACAGCTAAGGCAGCTGATAAAATGAGCTATCAAGCTCCGTGGATGTGGCAAAGGTATGATCTAGCAATGTTGTATAGATCTAGAAAGAATGGATTAGGGGAATGGAACCTCGGTTATTGTATGACTTGGATTAGGTTCAGGATCAACCTTGGAGCTGGTAGTAGTTGTGTATACGGACCATGGCTAAGGTGATTTGACCTGACAAGTGTTAGATTGGTTTTAGACCAATGGTGTGATAACCCGCCCTTGGGGGTAAAATGGTCGAGATCAACAAAGTCGGAGTTTGGAGCCAAGCTTTTGGGAATCAAAGAATGATGAAGAATGTTGAGTTTTGATCATTTCAAACTTAACATGGTTCAGAGAAAATAGAAGATTGGTCGAGCATCAAGTTGAGGTCAAATCGCATGCGATAAGGATCGATCGGGAAATTTCGGAGTACGAGAGGTCGAAGAATTGATCGGGAGTGAACCAAGAGTTGGATAAGCTGCTCTACCATTATTAGAAGTGTCTTAGATTGATCAGACGGTCGTTTTGGAAGCATCACATTTTTGGAAGCACGACGGTTTAGAAGCTCGACGTTTTTGAGTCCGACGTTTCTTAACCACTAAGTTTTCCCCGAAACTTTGTATGAGCGGAATATTATTTCAGAGACATTATAGGTCGGAAGCAGGACAGGGAATTAAGCATGACGGGAAGCAAGCATGACGGGAAGCAAGCACGACGGGAAACCCGAAGTTGGCCGAAAACCCTAACTTTCGGTATTGTTGATTTTTCGAGGAAGCCGGAGGCTCGGGAAATATTTTTCTTCAAGTTCAGAATTCCTATGGAGTTTATTAAAAAATATTCAGAGCATCAGAACGGGAGCGGGAAAATATTCAGGGAGTGATCGCGGGTCGAAAATTCACCGGAAGGACCGAAACCGCACAAATCAACCGAGAAGCTCGAGGTGCCTTGATCTAAGTGATCAGGACGTGATGTCTATCCATTAAACAGCTTGGTGTCATCACAAGGAGGAGGTGTAGGCGTGCATGAAGCCAAGACATACAGCTTGACACACAGAAGTACGAGATGTCGCGATATCTGCAACCGAAGCATGCTGATCGACACTCAGAGGGCGTTGTGTCGCAACGCATGAAGTCTGATCATGCTGATGGACATCTGGTCGTCCAGATAGGAGAGAGGTGTCACTTTTCATGAGTCCTGGCCATGCTGAGAGACATGTGGAGCACTAGGTGTCGCGCACATGTGTCCGGAGCCATGCGAAACGACACACGGGCTGCCACACGGCTTTGATCTGATTGGTTGCTGCATCCTATATATACCCACGACCCCCTGCTCATTTCATTCATCCTTCACACACCAAAATCACTCCAAAACGTGGCTAGAGAGAGAGAGAGAGAGAGAGAGAAAGTGGAAAAAGAAAGCAAGAGGTTCCGATCTTTTTCGAGAGTTTTAGAGAGTTTTCGAGATCAGATTCTCTACTGATTTCGAGTGAGTGCCTAGGGAAGGCTCTGTCCAAATCAATTCGTCCAAGTCAGTCATATTCTTTGGTGATGTGGAGGTGCTGTCCAAGGTTGGTTCAGTTCCATGGGTTCAGTTCAGTCCTGATCTGAAGCTCGATACTCTTGCCGAAAGTCCGAAGTAATCGTCCAGCAGCTAGACAAGGTTCTGCTCGAGTTGAGTTCTGTCCATACCAGTATCAGGGGAGGTTCTGTCCAAGTCAAGATCAGTCCAGTCCGGTCCATTCAAGATGTCGAGGTTGGGTTTTGGCTAGGTCCTCTCCGATCAACCAGCTGCTTATCGGCATAGAACACTGTGAGTTGGTTTTTTTGAATTCCACTTGGAATATAGGTAGTTTTATTTATTGATTGAGTTCCACTTGGAACTTAGGTTAGATCGAGTTTGCATATAGATTATAGATTAGAATGATCACACTATTGCATGATAGAGTCCTTAGGTTTATTTATGAATTGGACTCAGCTTAGCACGGGCTAAGTTGAGATGAAACGGAATTAAGACTTAGTTAATAACCTGACTAGGACTAGGGCTAGGATGCATCATGTTTTCTATTCTTGCTTGGTTATTTGGTTGAGTGCAGGTTCCCGTTATCTTTAAAGATAGATTCATAGCACGAGGCTGAACTATCTGGGTAACGGTTTGATTAGAGTAGATTGCTTGTTAGATTAAATGCTTGTTGATTGAGGTTAGTCATCTCTTGGTAAGGGACTGACTAACCGGTTGATTTGATTAGTTATGATATTGTTGTTTAGTATTTTAGATGATGGTATTAGTAGTCTTAGGCCATATAGGCCGGATTACTGGTACTAGTTGTTAGTGTCGTGGAGTCGAGAGTCTAGGATAGGATTGTGTGTATGCCGACAGTATGTGCGTAACCCGCCCATACTAGGCTTGTCTAGGGGTTGATTAGTGTTTCCTCGCTGCCTCGTAATTCAGTGGGTTCAAGGAAACCCCTTATTCGCTGGATCGGGAAGACTCAGAGAGACGGGATCATGGCCTAGGGCTGAGTGTTACACGACGGTGTAACGTGGCAGTGACCCGAAGGACTGTGGGCTGTCGCGCGGTGACCCGAATGACTGTGGGCCGCGGTCGGTTGAAAGTTCCTCTCTTCTGGCCTTTGTGGTAGGAAGTTAGGATGTTGCCGATATTGAGGATGAACACGAAATCACCATTCCCCGGGTTAGAGTATTAGTTAGAGTGTCGAGTTAGATTAAGTCATAGTTAGTGAGTACTATTGTTATTGTGTTTGTGGTTGATTGATTTTCTTGCAGGTCCTGTTACTTGAAGTTAGATCATGGCAGAAGGCCAAGTCTAACTTAGTAACTGGTTGATTAGATAGTAGTTGTGATTGATAGTTGTGGATTGGTTGTTGACTTGTTTTCATGCAGGGTCCCGTTACTCGAAGTTAGATCATGGCAGGAGGCCAAGTCTAACTTAGTAACGGTTTGCTTAGCCTTAGTTTAGATTTCTTTCTAAGGCTATATTGATTGTTATTTTGGGTTGTCTGGGTTAGTTCTAGGTTGGGATAGAGGTAGCCAGCTCACTGAGTAACATTAGGTTACTCATCCAACTCCGTTGTCCTTTTTGCAGGTTTCTTTAGTAGGACGATCGGATAGCTTGGTGCTGGACGTTAGGACCACCGGTGTAGATTTGCTTGCCTTTTGTAAATGGTATTTTATTTATGTTTAGTTGACTCGATTTGGCATTAGGCCGGGCCCAGTCTTGAATTATTCAATGTATGAATATTTATTTGAGTTAATAAAGTAATTGTTTTATATGCGCTTCATGAGTACTCTGATATTTGACTAGTCCGGTCTAACACAACGTTAGGTCGTGGTACGGGTTGAAAAGCCTTAGGCTTCGATCTAACGGAAACCGTTAACTCTAGATACAGGTTGCAAAGCCTTATGCCTTGAGTTAGCGGGACGAGTTAGTGGATGAACTGGTCTAAGTCGTGGAGTAAATTTTGTGACTCTGACCGGATCGTCCCTAGCCCTTCACAGTAGCGCTTCTGGACCATGGTGTTTGGTTGGACGGTCAGTCATGTTCTTGTTTGATTGTTGGCTGGCCGGTTGGCCTTTCATCTCCAACCCTTGGCGTCTGGTCGCTCCGTCGGTCATGTTCTTGTTTGATTGTTGGCCGGTGGTTCGACCTATGTCTAGGACGGTTCGGGGGTCTTACAGAGGTGGTATCAGAGCATGGTTACGTCCATGCTTCCGGAACTCATGATTTAATCGGTTTTCAAATATTTTATCGAGTCAAATGAGTCACAAAAGGCATTAGGGAAACCAGTCACGTCCAGCGATAGGATTTATTGTTTTAGGAATTTGGATTAGATAGTGGAGTCTAGAATTATTAGGTTGCTTTGTTAGCCTTGCGGTTAGGTTGTGGTTAGTTTTGTTGGGTTAGTTCCGTAGCGCTCTACTACGGAACGCTAGAGAGTTTGTTTGTAAGAGTTGTAAATCGAGAGCAAAGAGATGTTATTGAGTTATTGATCGGGACTACAACGTTTGATGGTGTATGAACCCTAGTTCTAGTCGCCTAAACTCTAATCTCTAAGTCTCGAATTGTCGATCCCTTATTCTAGGGTTTGGGCTCACCTTTTATAGTTGTAGATGTCGGCTTCAAGTAATAGAACTCTTCCATAATCGGAAAATGGAAGTTTCCCCTTAGGTAGAAAACTTCTATTTTGATCCAAGGGTTCGGTCCGATCTAGGGGTCGGACCTATGACAGGGGTCGGTCCCTGGTTTTTTCTTGAGCAAGGGTCTGGAAGTCGAGGACCTATCCGGAAGCTGGAGAAAACTGATGTCTGGATATTTTTCCCCAACGGTTTGCCCCTTATTCCTTGATTTGCTCGTGGAAATCAAGGGATAGCATGTGCTTCTTGAGCCTTGATAGTTTTCTCTTGGGTACCTTATCTTCTTGCAGTGGGTCAGGCCGGGACCCTAGCTGATGAAATGAGATACTGATTTTACGAGGCTCTGAAAGTCGTATCTTCTTAGAGCGTCTAGATCCATGTCTTGACTTGTTCTCAAATGAAGAGAAGAGATGGAGTGTTCCCTTTTTGAGGAATCAAGGGGTACGAGCCTTGCTTTTTGAACTTGATCGAATGAAGTGGGCTTCGCGAATAGGCCCGAAGACGGTTGAGTTTCTCCGTTTGGCGCCCATTTGGTCGCGTGGCGATTTGTACGAGGCGCGTGTTTGCCACCCTAGGGTTTTCTCCTTCTTTCTTTCATTTGATCGAGACCAAAGTCTTTTTTCTTCTCATTTCTTCTCTACTCTCCTCAAGATTCTCTCTCTCAGCGGCTCCCTTTCTTGAAGATTTCCTCTCGTTCAGGTAGCCGTCTTCTTCCCTTCTCTCTTTTCTTCTTTTCCACTAGATCGATAATGTCCGACGGTTCCCCTAGCAAAACTCTAGAATCCCCCGTAGATAGTAGAGCTAGATCCGAAACCCTAGGCTCGATGAACTCTTCTTCTCAGTCCCCCGAACCCATAGCTGATGTGGAGGGTCCTTGTCTTGACGTCGCGGAGTATATCCCTTCCGGTGATGAAGCCGAAGAGTCTTTGTTGGTGGGTCCGGTTTCCAGAATCGGAAAGAGAGACGTTGAAGAGTGGAGGAGGAAGTACGATCTTCCCCTGGATCTGGAGATCCGAGTTCCGGGTCCTTCTGATAGGATATCAGATTTCGAAGTCGATGAGACCCTGATCTATGAGGCATACTTCGAGGCGGGCTTTCGGGATCGCGTTCCTTTTCTGATTGCCAAACTCTCGGAACATTTGGACATCTCCACGGGTCAGCTGACTCCTCCAGCCTGGAGAACGTTGATCGCGATCAGAACCTCGGTGACTTGGACGCTTGGTGATAGGAGTAAACGAGGTGCTCCACTCGTATTACGTCGCTGATTTACCTGGATCAAAGGGGAAGTATTACCTCCACCCTCGTAGTAGCCAAGCTTTGGTTCGAGAGATCGAGAAAGGTGCAAGGAAGCGGCATCCAGTCTTTAGCAGTAGATGGGCAGAAAGATTTGCCTTCGTAACCCTCCCCGGGTTTTCTCCTATTTGGCATGTAGTGGGTAGGTCATTATTCTTCTCCAACAGCCTTTGATCGCGATACTGATTCGATCTTGTTTTTTTTATTGCAGAGGTGTCTCGCAAGCCCGTGCCTGAAGGGAAATAAGTTGCTGATCAGGTCCTTGATCTTCCTACGTCGCGTCGTCAAACCGCCTTTCTCACCAGCAAAGAAGTCTTAAGGCAGTGTAGCATTTGGGGTAAGTTTTTCACCTCGTGCCTTTTCTTGCGAACTGATTCATTGACTGCTTTGATCCTTTGCAGGTAATATGTCGGGATCCACATGAGAAAAATCTATGGAGGCATTCATGCAGGCCGCGGGGAAGCTCTCCGCCAAGAAGCCTACTGCTAAGGCCACTACCTCGGGTGATGATGATGTCCAAATCCTCAAGAGTACCAAGCGCAAGGGACCCACTAGCTCAGCCCCTTCTGCCTCAAGGAGAAGAACTCGGGCCTCGGGATCGACTCCGAAATCCTCGACCCCAGAGCCTTCTCTTAATCCTTGCGTGGACCTAGCCAAGGTGGTAGCTGATCTCTCTTCCTCCACGTCCAGGGAGTGCCTGCTTTCTTCCTTCTCGGGACCTCCCAAAGCCCTTTGAGGGTGTTCAGTTTGATCTCCTCCAGGTGAGACTTCGCATCTTTCCTTTTTCTTCCTTCGTAATATGGATTAATGATCATTGTGGTTTGATTTGCAGGTTATGTCTCAGATTCACCATATTGAGGACATGATGAACGAGCAGTCATCCATGAAGGAGCTGGAGAGCGTGAATGCTCAGATCAAGGAAGAGAAGAACAAGGTCCTGGCTCAGGGAAAGGAGATCAAATCCCTTCAGCTCAAGCTGAAGAACTCGAAGGAGGCTGAGGCTGCTACTGCTGCAGAGAACACCGCTCTGACGCATCAATTGGAGGAGACCCAGTAGGAGCTCTGTGGGCTGAAGCTGGAGAAGGAGTCCTTTGAGGACGAAAGGATGATGGCGGTGAGTGGAGCCAAGGTGACTGCTCGATGGGAGCTGATGAGGGAATGACTTAAGGAGCAGACCGACAAATAGGAGTTGGCCGTGGAGTTCCAGCGATACAAGCTGGTGAAGGAGGCCGAGGCTAAGCTGCAGGGACTGTCTCCTCCTTCGTTTGTTGACAAGCCACCTCTTCCCAAAGCTGGTGCTGCCAAGGAGACTTCCCCTACTCCATCTGAGGGCGCGGGTGCTTCTCCAACTACCTGATCTCCCTATCTCTCGAACTCTTGATCTTTTAAGCCCTTCGGGCTTTTGTTCTTGTTTTTACCCTTCGGGGTTCTGTTTTTTAAACCTCAGGCCTTCGTGCCTTAAGATTTTAAGTACTGACCCTAGGAGGTCTTAACTTTAATCTATTTATGCTTCTGTTTTTATCTTTGATTAGCATAGAGTCGTCTTCCGAAAGAAATTGCTTTGTTTATGTTTCGAGGATAGGGGAATTCCCTATTAGAGGTTATGGGCCGAAGGCCGACCATAACCTTAATCAGATCAGGCGAGATCTTAGGAACCGATGATAGTTCCACCCTAGGGATCGCACCACTTAGGACTTTAGAGGAATCAGGACTTGAGCCCTGCAACCGCATTGATTGCCTAAGGGCTTAGATCTCGTTGAATCAATTCCGCATCCTTGGAACGCAAAGGCACCTAGGTAGACGCGCAGATTCGTGGGAAGGAATGGACCCTTGAAAGGGATGAAACCTTGAGAGGGATGGACCCTTGAAATGAATCGACTCCTTGTGAGGGCTGGACCCTGGTAAGGATTATCCCCTTGGATGGATATCAATGTCTAGGACCTGGATCCTATTAGTAAACTGATTGAACCCTGAAATGATCAGAAAGACGTTAGACCTTGTAATCCATTATTAAAAACCTGAGTTTTAGATTGGGAATGAAAGATCCTTGCTTGGAACCCTAGAGTTCTAGCTTGGTTTGAACCCTGAGGTTCTTGAACCCTAGAACCCGGAAGTTCTTAAGGCCTTGAACCCTGAGGTCCCTTACCTAGGCCCGATGGCCGTTTTATTGAACCCGAAGGTTTGCTCATTGAACCCTGAGGTTTCTGAGTGTTGGGGTTTAATCTTTAGATCCGGGGACCGTGATTAAACCCTTTGGATACCTCGAACCCGGAGGTTGATGCTTTGGAACCTTGAGGTTCTTGGCAAACCTGAAGGTTGGTATTTGGATTCGAAGATCCTTAAACCTTGAGGTTCTTACTAGATTCGAAGATAAGTTAGACCCGAAGGCTCTGGATCGACCCTTAGGTGAACTAGAATCCGGAGATTCCTTATAGACCCGGAGGCTGCATTGAACCCTGAAGTTCTTTATAGACCCGGAGGCCGTACTGAACCCGGAGGTTACTATATAGACCCTGAGGCCGTACTGAACCCTGGGGTTCGTCATAGACACTGAGGCCGTATGCGTTATGGGAGGTTTGTGATCGTATTCTGCTCCCCATGGGGGAACCACTACCTGATCTGTTATTGAGAAACCCCACTCTTCCACCCGGAGGTATAAGCCACTCTCGTGAATCTCAATGCTGCACTCTACCTTTCTGCAAAAAAAGTCACGCACAGACTTACTGTGGTCTGGCGTGGGCCTGCCCCGCGGAGCAACTTCACACTAGACACACTACTTTCCACGTCTGGATAAGTATTAAATTTTGGTGCTAATCGGTATTTTCGCACATTTGCTCCCTGCATATCAGCCGTCAGCATCTGATTACAGTACTTTGCAGTGTACGTCATGCCCCCTGCATGTATTTAGCTCGTAGCATTTTTAACACAGGGTTTGGGTAGCACTAGTACGGTGGTCCCCACGTAATTTTTGGACTTATAGCCTTTACACAGGGCCCGAGATGCAGACAATGTAATTGGGTTGATCAGACCCGTTCCTTATATGTCGTACACCCATGTGAGTAGTCTCACTAGTATATATATAGGGTTTGCTGAGATCTAAGATCCCTTATGATAGACCCAAAATCAGGAGGATAGCTTTGGCCGGATGTTGGATATGAACCGAGAAGTCGAGGCACTTCCAGAACTGGGATGGAATGAATGGATCGTCAAGAGGTGCGGAATGACTCTTGATATACCCTCGATCTAAGGCTAACCACCAAAGAACGGATTAGTGTGTTGGCTAACCACCAATTAACACACACAGATGATTGGCTGACCACCAAATCAACAAGCCGGTTCAAACCGATGAACTAGCTAAAGAACTCTCTCTCTCACTCAGAGAAAAGAAACACAAATAAACTCCAAAATGATCTGCTTTTATTCATAGATGAGACTACATATTTATACTACTTGTAGTCAAAGAGAAACATAAAGAAATTGTGGAAAACAATGCATAGAAAAAGACAACATTGACTAGAAAATTATTAATGAGTCAAATTTGTGGAATTTGATGAAGACTGGTCAAGGTTGGTGAAATTGAGGCAGACTGGTCAAAGTGAATCTTCAGACACTGTCCAGGTTCATTCTGGTCGTGCTGGTCCACGGTGGGAATGATCGGGATGCACGCCGGACGATCCACACAGCCCGAATTCGCGAGAACTGAAGATCACCTGATTTGTAAATTGCATAACTTCCACATCTGAACTCCGTTTGATCTGATTCTTCGTCGAGGAGTTCTGTAATTGAGTTGAGCACATTCTCCAAGTGAGTTCATGCGTAGAATCTTCGTGGTTTGGAAGATATGAGTTAAACAATGAGCATATATCATTACTGCTTCCCATGACCAAACCATGCATGTCTGTTTTGCCCTGTGTGCTATCCAAGGGTGCATCAAAACCAGCTCCTTCTTCAGTGTCACTTAGCTCATCCAGCTCCATATTAGTGTCACTTATCTCACTCAGCTCATTCACCTCTAAAGTAGTGTCACGATCTGATGGAAAAATCCCGGTTGGATCAAACTGGTCGACATGATCCCCATCTTGGACCGTGTCCATGAACCAAAAAGGATGTTGCTTGATTTTGGTTCTATCACTCACCGAGCGAAGTATCCCCCGAATATCTCGGAATTCTTCGAGAGTTTTATGAGGTTCCGGAGGGAGTCGTGTTCCGCATTCCTCGTGGGAATGAGAGTTCGGAGCATCCTCCGGAAGGTTACTTTACTTGTTACGAGGCGTTCTTGACGCAATGCCGACTGTGGTTCCCAATCCCTGGGGTCATTGTTCAGGCCCTCGACCGTTTCGGAATCGCAATCAGCCAGCTGAACGTGTCAGCTTTGGAGAGCTGGCTTGGCGTTGTGATTTTGAGTTACGAGTTAGGGATAAACCTTAGCCCTGCCGATTTCGAAGGGTTATGGAACTCCAAGGCGACGAGCATCAATGGAGTATACTCCATGAAGGCGAGGACCAATTTTTCGGTAATCAATGGAGTCACCTCGCACGCCAAGGATCATGTTGATCGTTTCTTTTTTGTGAGGATAGATGGAGAGTCTGTCGAGGAAGGCTTTCTCCACCTATTCCCGACGGACTGGTTGTACCAGCGAGGTAAGATTGTCGCATCCCCTCTCTTAGAATCCGAAAGGCGAGTACTGAACGTGCGTTTTTTTTTTTTTTTTAGAGAACAGGTGTCTCGCGCATGTTCCTTCCGATCTTTCGGTCAAGAGGGATATTTTTAGGTCGAGGCCTTGTTCCTGGAACTCCTTCACTCTCGACCGGATTCGAGGGGCGGTCGCGCTTCACCGATCGCGAGGTGGTACGCGGCCCTACGTCAATGATAGGTCCTACGTTTTTGCCCTTTTAAGGCAGAGGCGGAGACCTCGTAAGGATAAAGGGATCGCTTTCGAGACCTCGTCGGGAGATGGCGCGCCGCCGAGATACGATCCTGGCTTTACCTCAGAGAATCAAGATGTTCCTCCCCCGGGTGACTTCTTTGACGAACTCCCTCCGGCGTTTTCCCGTGACGAGTCTTTGGACAACGAGGAAAGGGACAAGGTGACTGCGGAGGGTGCTCGCTTGGTCAACGACGTTTGTTTTTGAAACTTGAGTAACTCCTCTTTTCTTTTTATTTGACCTTGGCTTCTTTGCAGGCCGTGAGAGTTTGGAATGCATCGATCGATGGGAGTTTCCGCACTGCCCAGCTGGCCCGTTTCAAAGCGGAGGAAACAGAAAGGGAATTTGCTAAGTATCGGTTGGAGGTGGAGGAGCAAAATCACCGGCAAGCCAAGGTCCAGGCCCGAGCCCTCGTTCGTGCGGAAAGGAGCGGACGGAGAAGAGCTGCCGCCGAGCTGAACCGAAGGGCCGAAATTTTTTCTACTGAGTTCGAAGCGTACAAAGAGGCTCAGGACTTTGTAGGTGATTTTCGCGAGTGCCGTGGTTCGGTCGGTACCCTCAACAAGATGCAGCGTGAGGACTTCTCTCTTTCCGGTGAACTTGCCACGATGGATGGCTCGATGAGAATATGTGCCAACGCCGAATCCTTTGTTCCTCCGATCGAAGGGAGAATTCGAGAACTGTGGAATCCTATCCAAGTCTCGGAAGATACGGCGGATGTAGGCGAGGGTTCAAATGCAGGCGACGGGGGTGAAGAGGTCGACCAGCCCGACTCTTCGTTCGGAATATCTCTAACCGACTGTTATGCATTTGATTATAATTTGTGATAGGCCAAGTGTGGCCGTTTGTATGTATGTGTTGCGACCCTTAGGAGGTCGCGTGACTTTATGTTTTTCGGGATCGGCCGTTGGTGGCTTTCGAATCCCTGTTATAAATGCTTTTTATGAACTATGCATTTTGATTTATACTTTCGTCAAGTGTAGAGGGTTTGAATACGTGTAGTCACTTCGCATTCAATCTTTTTTTTTTTGTCGCTAGGTCCGTAGGTCACTTTGTAGCGAACGTTAGGTTTGTAAGCGATAAGAGGCAAATTTTGGGATCTCGTATTCTGGATACTTATGCCTATGAGATGTCTTAGATACCAGCAAGGCTGGGTTTAGGGCAAGACCTAGGTCTACTTTCGGACTGAAGCTGTGCGATGACAAATCGGCTTTCGTTTTGCTTGTTTGCGATTTCGACCTGACTCGTACCGTTCTAGAATCTGCGAAGTGCTTATCGGCTTATATGATTCGTCTGGATACGAGTCGAGCTACTTCCTTTATGAAGAGCTAACCAAAATTTGGATTTTTTGTATAGCGCGCTATGATATCCTTGTCGGATGCAAAAGGACTCCGTTAGAAACCGGACTACGAATTTGATTGAGTGAAACGTTTCTATATTTTTCCGTCGGGGCCAATCGACGGAAGCGAATTTTAGAGTCGCGGATGGACTGTTTGGTGGAGTTTTAGAGTCGCGGATGGACTGTTTGGTGGAGTTTTTAGAGTCGCGGATGGACTGTTTGGAGGAGAATGGAGAATCAAGACTTTTCGGGAACTAACGACGTCTCGCGTTCCTCAAAGATATGATTTTCGTTTTCCTTAATGTTTACGCGTTGAGTAAGCATTTGAATGGAAAGAATTTATAATTTATAATGTAGATTACATGCGAAAAGTGTTTTTGCAGGAGTACAAGGATGTCCGTTCCCATCTTCCCCCCCCTTTTTGGTGAGGGGGATAGCTGAACTCGTCGGGTTGCGACGAGCTGCCTACGTACCTCTTGTGAGGATCAAGCCATCTCGTAGTTCTGTTTCTATCACGGATGCTATTACTCCACGATTTCTGGCGCCTTGACTGTTTCAGCTAAGTCGGCGGTCGCGTCGGGAGTTGGGTCATCCGTTTTTTCGGCGACGGACTCGAGGATTTTCCCACTATCCTGAGTTGTGGCCTGTTCGGACAAATCCGAGTTGTTTTTTGCTGAGTTCTCGGAGGTACTCAGGTTCTTCTTGGTTCGCTTCGGGTTAGCTACTGGGGCGTTCCGATTGCTGCGAAGTTTATGTTCGGCTAGGAAGCAGAGTCGCGACTGTTTTTGGCTTCCCCAGATTACCGCTGTTCCAATTGGTGTTGGAAACTTGACGCCGAGATGGTAAGTGGACGGGACTGCCTTCATGGCATTTATCCAAGGAGTTCCCATTATGGAGTTATAGATAGCCGGGTTATCCACTACCGCAAATTCGACGATCTTTGTGACTTCTTTAGCCATGACCGGGAGTCTGATTTTTCCGAGGGTCATGGATGTGACGCCCGAGAATCCAGTCAATGGTCTTGGTTCTGGGATGACTTCTCCGAGGGGTATGTTCATCCTCTGCAGAGTGTCGCGGAACATGATATTGACCGTGCTTCCTGTGTCGATGAGGATGCGGCCGAATTCGAGATCCTGAATCACCAAATCGATGACCAGAGGATCGTAGTGGGGTTTATCGAGTCCAGCCGTATCCTGTTCCTCGAAGGTGATTGCGTGATTGGGAACGTCGTCCTCTGGACACCATCCGGGGCTTGTTTCGGCCCTCCGTCCGTAGGCTTTGATCGACGAAACTGAGTCCTGGAAAAAATGCGATCCTCTGATGACCATGTTGATCCTTTGGCGGTTGTTGTTGTTTCCTTCGCCGTCTTGTCTCCGTTCGCGTTTTTCGCCCGATTGAGTTACAGGAGCGTTATTCTCGGGATTGGCTTCGTCGGTCTTCGGCGGACGGTCAGAATCTAGGATCAGGTCTTTCACGCTCTTGACCGTTGCTAGTTTGCCGTCAAGCAGCTTCATAATGAGTCTAGCGCCGAGGACTTTGCAGTTGGCGGTGGAGTGACCTCTCGTCTGATGGAACTCGCAGCTGGAATTGTCCTTGTACGAGTTCCGCGTCCAAGTGTTTCCGGCGGTCCTTCCTTGTTCGGAATTGACGGCGTAGTTATGTTCGCCTTGGACGTCTTCCCCTTCGTGATGGACGTACTTGTCGTTACGAGAGGTTTTCTTCTTGCCGGACGCTTTTTGCGGTCCATGTTTTTGTGCTAGGACTTTCATCTCTTCTTCCATGATGATAAAATCCGTTGCCTTGTGGAGAGTGTCCTGGATGGTGCGTGGCCTTTCCAGAGAAATCCACTTTCGGAATTTCGATGTGTACCTGAGGTTTTTCCTCAGGGCGTCGATGGCGACTCTGTCGCTGAGGCCTGTTACCCTGGACATCACGAGTTTGAACCTCCTTATGTAGTCGCGGAGCGGTTCGTCGTCCTTTTGAATTAGACTCCAAAGGTCTACGTCGGAAGTTTCCCTGTCCATGAACATGGAGAATTGCTTCAGAAAAGCTGAAGCAAGCTGGCGGAAACTTCCGATGGAGTTTCTTTTCAAGTGTGAGAACCACTCGAGCGCAGCACCTCTGAGGTTCTCGACGAATAGGAGACAGCAGCCGACGTCCTTTTCCCGCTCCGGAAGTTTAGACCTTGCCATCGCAATCTGGAAAGACTGCAGATGTGCCTTTGGATCTGTGGTTCCATCGTAGGTGGGAAGCTTTATTTTCCCAGGATCTGAGACTCGTGCGTCCGTGATTCGAGAGGTGAACGGAGTTTTTCTCGATTCCTCGAGGAGCAGGTCGATCTCGGGGGCAGTGCTGGTTACGTGGTGAATATGCGATTTTACCGCTTTCACCTCGGCTGCAGTTTTGGCGATGTACTCGCGCAAATCGTGGATCTCGTTGGCGCCGTTCGCGCTCCTTTGTCTACGTTGGCTGCGATAGGCCCGAGTCTGGTTCTCAGCCAACCTTTCTTGCTCTGACCAGTAGAGGTCTTCGAAGGCTGCCGCCAGTCGAGCTGACTGACTTCAGGTCCTTCTGTGGTGGATGTCGGCGTCTTCGTCGGACGGATCCGATTGATCGCTGATATCCAGATTGATTCTTTCGACGTCGTCTCCTTCGTTGTCCCTTGCGGGAGGTGGGAGGTTGCCCGTCATTTTCTTCTGCCCCGTCGGAGTGGTATCGTCAGGGACGAGTTCCGGGGATTTTCTCGGGGCATCTTTTTCTTGGTCTCCGGAAGTTCCGTCGTGCGTTTACTTGTCTTTTTCCACGTTAGCAGACATGCTTAACTGGGCGTGCGTAGTTGCGAGAAAGATAAAGCCGTGAATCCCCCTCCTTCTAGCGCCAAGCTGTGGGAACCGAAATTCGCACTGTCGATTTTAGTTAAGTTAAAACGTAGGAAAACTAAGTTGACCTAGTTTTCCCCAAGAATCCCGGCTATCTGCTGGGCCACGCACGACAAAGTTAATACGAGTCTAGTTTGGGAATAAATGCGTAAAATAAAGAGAGCAAAAAGAAAGAATCTTATTTCCGAATCTGCAGAGAGCGTTGGAAAACAGGTCGAGATCTCGGCCGCAAGAGCTGTCGATCGTCGCTAGTCTCAAAACCTAGATCTAACCTAGTTGAGTCGCAGCTCGCTAAAAAAAAAGGAAATAAGCGCCTAAGTTCTAAATTGCTTTGGAGTGGTTTCTTTCTTCTGATTTCGGATCCCCCTTCCTCTGCTCCTAGCTTCGCTTATATACTCCCATATGACGGTCTATTCTTGATGGGCTGAGTCTGCCGCGGGCTGGACTTTTTCCATTTTCATCGGCTTTCGCGTTTATCGGGAAATTTGACATTTATCTTTTCAGAAAGTTGACATTTATCTTTTCGGAAGTTTAACATTTATCTTGTCAGGCGAAGATAATTGTAAACCGTCGCATCTTTCGGGCCGTCTTCCGGACTTCCGCTGTTTTTCTACGATTTCTTTGAAAGGATGCTCCTACTTGGATGTCGAGTCTTTCGGAAGATCTTCGATCCATTGCCGAGGTGAATGGTGTTTTAAGATAACCATCACCGTTTTATACGAAGTCTTCCTATCCGTTGACGTCTTAGGGGTTCTTCGAAATCCCGGAGCAGAAAAAAGAGTTTTGTTTGCGGGGACTTGGAAAGTCGCAAAACACGGATTTCTGGCGACCCGGAGGCCTGGAACTTACGCACGAAAACTAGCCGTCCGACGACCCGAGCCAGCACGGGGCTAGCCGCCCGGCGACCACGGCCAGCACGGGCGCTAGCCGCCGGCGGCCACGGCCAGCACGGGGCTAGCCGCCCGGCGGCCACGGCCAGCACGGGCGCTAGCCGCCGGCGGCCACGGCCAGCACGGGGCTAGCCGCCCGGCGGCCACGGCCAGCACGGGCGCTAGCCGCCGGCGGCCACGGCCAGCACGGGGCTAGCCGCCCGGCGGCCACGGCCAGCACGGGCGCTAGCCGCCGGCAGCCACGGCCAGCACGGGCGCTAGCCACCGGCGGCCACGGCCAGCACGGGGCTAGCCGCCCGGCGGCCATGGCCACGACCGGGGTCGGCTGCTCGTTTCCTTCGGTTTGTGCGTTTTTTTGCGTTTTTAGTTTTCCGTAGGTTTTTCCCGAGGTTTCTCGATTAACAATTAGTCTCTCGAGGTTGCTCTAACATTTTTCATGTTTTTCCAAGACTTTCGGACATCGATTTCGTCTTGACCGATTTTGACCCCAACAATAAGCCTCATGAATGTGTTGGGGGCGTTGGTAAGGCCAAATGGCATCACAAGCCACTCATACAACCTTGTTTCGTCTTGAAGGCTGTTTTCCACTCATCACCTTCCTTCATACGAACTTGGTGATATCCACTCCTGAGATCAATCTTAGAAAACACAGTAGAACCACTTAGTTCATCCAACATATCATCTAATCTAGGTATGGGGTACCGATATTTGATGGTTATGTTGTTGATGGCTCAGCAGTCCACACACATGAGCCATGTTCCGTCCTTCTTAGGCACCAATAGGACCGGGACAGCACAAGGACTTAGGCTTTCACGGATATAGCCTTTATCCATGAGGTCTTGGACCTGCCTCTCCAACTCTTTGGCCTCTTCAGGGTTAACACCGTAAGCGGCTCGGTTGGGCAGTGGTGCGCCTGGTACAAGGTCGATCTGATGCTCAATGCCGCGGATAGGGGGCAAGCCTGCGGGTATATCATCAGGGAAGACGTCCTTGTACTTCTCCATGAGGTCTTGCATCTCACCAGGAAGCTCTTGTGCCTCAAAATCTGCAAAACAACCTTCCTTAAAGACCATTAGTAGCACATGCGTCTCACGAGATAAAGATTTAAGAACTTGGCCTGAAGACATATAAAGGTTGGTTTTACTTACCTTTCCAGCCTGGTCCATTGATTTCTGCATATCATGGACTTCTTGTGGACTAAGGGGAGCTAAGCTGTGCTTCTTGTTGTTATGGCAGAAGCTGTAGACATTGGTCCGACCATGGTGGATGGTTTCCTTGTCAAATTGCCACGGCCTGCCAAGAAGTATGTGGCCGGCTTGCATAGGAACAACATCACACTTCACCTGGTCATGGTACCTGCCAATACTAAAAGACACAACAACTTGCTCGGCTATCTTGAGCTCAGTCTCATCATTGAGCCACTTGAGTCGGTATGGTCTCGGGTGTGGAGTCTTGATCAAACCTAGCTTATCAACAAGATACTTGCTAGCCACATTAGTACAAGAACCACCATCTATGATCAAGCTACATACCTTTTGTTCCACACTACATCTTGTATGAAAGATGTTTTCTCTTTGGACGGTTTCAGGATCAAAGAGTGCACTGAGGGCTCGTCTGGTCACTAGTAACTCACCAGTCTCAGCATAATCGACCAATTCCTCATCAGATGCATCTGTCTCCAACTCGGCCTCATCTTGGGACTCATACTCCCCATCGGCCTTAAGGACCATCACTCTCTTGTTCGGACAATCTCTAGCATAGTGTCCTTTTCCCTGACATTTAAAACAAGTAATACCACGAGTTCTCTGATTTTGAACTTGACCCTTACCTTGGTCAGATGAACCCGCTCTAGTTGTATCAGCTTGGTTCTTCTTGAACCGGTTCTCCACTTCTATGGATTTGTTCTTTTCAGCACCTTTGGAACCTGGTTGAGACCACACAGGTTTGCTCCGGCTAGTGGCCGTATTCTTTCTCTTGATATGACCCTCAGTTTGGACGGCATAATGCAAGAGGTTATTGAAGTCCTCATACGGCTGGCGCTCCACCTTCCGTGCAATCCGATCGTTCAGCCCCTCCAAGAACTGAGACATCATGGACGCCTCAGACTCGTCCACTTCCAATATGTTCCTTAGGGCCTCAAACTCTTCAAAGTACTCCTCCACGGACTTAGTTCCCTGAGACAACTTACGAAAACGTTTTAGTAAATCTCTAGGATAATGTGATGGAATGTACCTCGCTCGGAGTTTGGTTCGCATCTCAATCCAGTTTTGGGCTCTCCATACTGGACCGGACTTAGGAACATCTCGGTCCCACCAGGATAGAGCATTATCAGTAAGCTGGGCGGCGGCTAGAGCTATCTTCTTTGCCTCGGAGTACTTGTAGTACTCAAAGATGTATTCCATGCGCTTCTCCCATGTGATGTAAGCGTCCGGGTCGACCTTTCCCGCGAACGTAGGTGGCTTCAGCTTGATGTCCTTGCCTCTTTGGAAGGCCGCATCATCGTTCCGGTCTCGATCCCTCCTCCGGTCAGGGCTTCCGTCCCGCCTTTGGTAAGGGCTTACATCTCTACCACGCCTCCCACCTCGAGCGGCCTGGTTAACACCTCCACGATCTGGTGGCTCATACTCAGACTCATCTTCCTCCGACTCGGACTGCGACTGGTTGAGGTAAGGGCCGAACCTTCTTGCAGCCTGCTGGCCATTGGGTTGGTTCTGGTTTCCCTGACCCATGAGATTCATCTGTGCAGTCAAGGTATTGAGGGCTTCCGTGAGCTTAGCTTGTCCGGCCTGCAAGGCTTGGAGTTGGGCATTGATCTCAGCTGCACCATTAAGGTCTCCCATATCTCCTGAAAGTAAGAAAGAAAGGAGATCAAGTGCAAAGGGAAATGGTATAGAAAGAAAGAAGAAAGAAAGGAAGAAAGGACTTAAGAAAGAAAAGAAAAGAAAGAACAAACTTGAATGCAAATGAATGAATGAATGCAAATCTCTTTTTTTTTTTGATTTATGAAAATTAATTTCGAAATACTTTTAAAAAAAGGAAAGTTGAAATCTTTTTTTTTTTTTAAACTTGGAAAAGAATTAAAATCGAAAAGTTAAAAAAAGAAAGAAGATCAAAGATTAAATGCAAATCAAGAATTTAAAGATGATTGAAATCTTTTTGTTTTTTAAATATGATTGACAAAATTAAATGAATGCAAATCAATCAGGTATGAATGCAAGCAATCAATCCCATATGATTTATGAAAATGCAATCAGAATAAATGCAAAATGATCAATTATTTCTAAACTAGGAAAGAAAAATCGATCAAGCAGCAAAAACAAGTTGCAAAAATGATGCAAGCCACGAAAATGATCTAGCAATTCTATGATGAACAAGATGATGAACAGCAAGAACAGCAAGAACAAACAAGAACAACAAAGAACAATTTTTTTTTAAAGATGCAAATCCAGAAACTGAAAAAGGTGAACTAAAGGATAGAAATAACCAAATCTTTTTGGAGCCTTTAGCTCTGATACCAAATGTTACAGGCTGGGAACCAGGCTGCAAACTAATGGCTTGGAGAATAAGATTCTGGTCGATTTTGGTACTGGTTTTGAAAGGACTTGATGCTTGGATCAAAACTTCCCAAAACTGTACCTGAAACAAAAGAAACTTTTTATGAGTTTTATAGCTTTATAAAAATGAAGATCAGAAGCAAAACTATGAAAATAAAACAAGAACAGAAACAGAGATGATTTTTATGGATTTTAGATTTATAAAATAAATCAAACAAAAGATGCAAACAGAAATAAAAAAAATAAGAGAAATAAAAAGGGATAGAGATGGTGATAGAATCTGTTGCTGGATGTGTGTCTCTCTCAACAGATCAGTGGATGGATGATGAGTAGAAGATGGGATTGGCCTTGCTGGATGTATATCACTCTCAAGGCAAATCGTTGGGTGGTTGATGGGATGAAGAATCGCCACAAGCTTGGTGGTTGGAGCTTGATAAGATTCAGGCTGCTCTCTCTTGCTTCTTGAGCAAAATGTTACAGGCTGGGAACCAGGCTGCAAACTAATGGCTTGGAGAATAAGATTCTGGTCGATTTTGGTACTGGTTTTGAAAGGACTTGATGCTTGGATCAAAACTGCCCAAAACTGTACCTGAAACAAAAGAAACTTTTTATGAGTTTTATAGCTTTATAAAAATGAAGATCAGAAGCAAAACTATGAAAATAAAACAAGAACAGAAACAGAGATGATTTTTATGGATTTTAGATTTATAAAATGAATCAAACAAAAGATGCAAACAGAAATAAAAAAATAAGAGAAATAAAAAGGGATAGAGATGGTGATGGAATCTGTTGCTGGATGTGTGTCTCTCTCAACAGATCAGTGGATGGATGATGAGTAGAAGATGGGATTGGCCTTGCTGGATGTATATCACTCTCAAGGCAAATCGTTGGGTGGTTGATGGGATGAAGAATCGCCACAAGCTTGGTGGTTGGAGCTTGATAAGATTCAGGCTGCTCTCTCTTGCTTCTCACACTAGAAAGACTTAGGTTTTTTTTTGCAAAGGCAAAAGAAATTTCATAAAAGACTTGGAGAGCAGAAATCGCCCACCACACATAGTTATATAGCCGTCCCTTTACTGGGTTTCAAGATGGCAAAAAGGCCTAAACAAATGGCCAACTCTCAAATAAAATAAAAGGCTGACAAATGCCCAAAGTATTAAACCAAAATAAAACTAAAATAAAATAGAAAACCGGTTGCTGGTTGAGATGCCTAAACCAAAGCTCATAGTATGCTTGCATGTTGCCTCATTAAAACCTTATCGGGAAAACCCAGTGGGACAAAACCCGATGAAGAAAAAAGAGTATAACACATACTACTTACTTTGGTGGTCGGCTATATCTCTGAACCGGAAGCAATCTGGTTGGTTGGATTGGAGATTGATTCAGAACCAAGGTTGAATGTAGAGATGATGAAACCGGTTTGGTTCTGGCCGAGTGATCTGAATTGGATTGGACCGGCTGAGTCTTGAACTTCAATTGAACCGGCTTGGTCTTGTATCTTCAATTGGACCATCTCTTCAATCAGTAGCTGGTTCTGGCCGGTTTGTCCATCTTGATCTAGAATTTGTTGGACCGCCTTGGAGAACCCTTCCCTTATCGCCCTGGTTCCACTCCTAGTGGTCGGACCGCGCCTAATTATGGGAACCTCTACTTGGATGGCCTCATCACCTTCCTAAGAGCATCGATGGCGACTTTGTCGCTGATTCCGCTGACCTTTTCCATGATCAGTTTGAAGCGGCTTATAAAATCTCGGAGGGTTTCGCCCTCTTTCTGAGTTAAACTCCAGAGATCGACATCGGAAGTTTCTCTATCGATGAACATAGAGTACTTGAGGAGGAATTCCGACGCGAGTTGGCGAAAGCTTATGATGGAGTTTCGCTTCAAACGGGAGAACCATTCGAGTGCCGCTCCTTCGAGATTTTCGACGAACAGGCGACAGTAGCCTGCGTCTTTTTCGCTCTCCCTAAGCCTGGCTCTTCCCATGGTGATGTGGAACGCCTGGAGATGCGCTTTGGGGTCAGTAGTACCGTTATACATCAGTATCTTGAGTTTTCCCGGATTAGAGACCTTAATTTCGGAGATCCGCGTAGTGAAGGGTGTTTTTCGAGCCACCTCGAGTAACCAGTCGATTTCTGGGGCGGCACTCGTGGCGTGGTGGATTTGCGATTTCACGGCCCTTACTTCTGCGGCGGTCTTGGTGATGTTATCGCGGAGATCGCGTATCTCGGGATCCTCTCCAGCGGTTTTCCGAGCTTGTCGGCGTTTGTGGCGAGTAATCTCGGTTTGCCTTTCGGCCAGTTCCTCCTGTTCGATCCAGTAGAGGTTTTCTTCTTCTTCCGTCATGGGTTTGTCGAACGGAGAATTTTCCCGAGCTGAACGGCTGCGGGTTCTTCTTGGAGGGACGTCGGCGTCTTCCTCGGAGTCATCGCTGGGCTCCAAGTCGATACGCTTGATTTCATCCTCCTGTGTATCCTTTTCGGATGTCTGAGGTTTTTCCGAGTTGCCCTTGGCGACGGGGGATGTTTCGCTAGGGTTTTGTCCAGAAGGACGTTCCTGCGAAACCTTTTTGTTTTGATCCGTTACCCCCCCCCCCTCCTTCTAGCGCCAAACTGTGGGAACCGAAATTCGCACCGTCAATATTTCGTATATTTTAGGAAAGTAGGAAAACCCTAATTTCCCAGAAGGTCCTGGATTTCTGAGAAACCACACGTCAAGCAATCAGAACACGATAACAACGGAAAAATAAAATATAAATCGTAAAAAGAGAGCAAGAAGGGTTTTATTTCGAATCTGCGTATAAGCGTGACAACAACAGGAAAACGTGCTTCGGCTACGAGAGCTGTCGGCGAGATCCTAGTCCTAATACCCGAAGGTGGCTAAACCTAATTGAGTCGCAACTCGGATACAAAAACGGAAAGTTGCCTAAAATGCTCTAAGTGCTAGTTTGCTCTGGGAAAAGTGATCCCTCTATGCCTCTCGCCTTGAACTCCTTATATACTCCCTCCAAGGTCGGTTTACGCTTCCCCCTTTTGCCCTTAAGCCGTCATAGTCGAAAAAATGGGAATATTCCATTTTTTTCAATCTTCATGATTATCTGCGGAAAGTTTCCATATTTTCCGCGGAAACTGATGCTTATCCACCAAGCATAAACCGTCATAAGGTTTATGGGTTATTAAGAAATCGCAAGTGGGCCTCGAATCAAGTTTAGGACCTCCTTTGGGCCGTATTTTTTGATTCGAGACTTTTTTACGATTTTTCTGATAAGGTTAAGTTTCCGCGATTTTTATCGCAAACCAAACGGACGATTCCATTTGATCGAGAGATCAAGAAACGGATAGTCGTGAGTCGCGGAGAACGGATATACGGATAGTCGAGAATGCATAGTTTTACGTCGTATCGTCGTTTCGGAAGACTTCAGACGTTTCGGAAAATGATCGATGCACGGATACTCGCTCGCTATAGCGACCGAACTTTGTCCGCAGAAGACTTCTTGGAAGTTGATATATGGTGTTTTTCACATCATTGTATATATGTTTTCATTTGTTTCAAGTCACTAATTCGTGTCAGTCTAGTCCTTTTTGACCTTTTACAGGTCTGGAGTTAGTAGAAGAGAGAAGAGAAGGTGCCTGATGAAAAGATGTCCTTTTGGAGCAATCCTGCGGAGAACACTCAAGTAGAACAGTCCCGAGACTGTTCTCTCTCAAGCGGAACAAGCAGACGGAGTGATCCGGAGATTGTTCCTGACGAATATGGAAACTCCTATTTCGGGAATTAAAGCCCTGTTGCCCTAATCTCTTTTCTTCTGATTGGCGCCTCCATATAAAACGCCATCTATCATTTTTATTATTTTCTTACGCCAGTTTTACAAGAGAACACTGTGATATTGCGATCTGCAACTTGTAAGGGAGAAGAATCCATCCTCTCATAGAGAACATCATCTGAACCTTTTTGTTTCATACTCTGTTCTTATGCAATTTTATTCAGGATTTATGTCTTTGTTTATCTGCATCATGATCGAGTAGTAGCCTTGCTCGCCTAGGGTTTTTAGGGTGTTGAGACATGAGCTAAACATAGATAAGCGATTTCATAACTGTTCTTCATTCATACTGTTCTTACTGCTTTCATTAACCTGATCACTTGATGTTAGATCACTAGTTCATCACCTAGTTAACCGCTTAGGAGATAACTTGACATGTATTGAATGAGCTTAGTATCCCTAATCAGCGAAAGTAGATATTAGGGTGGTAAGTAAACTGATCGGACCTGTTCTCTAAAGCTTGCAATCGATCCTCATCCCAACGGCAGTTAGGTGGTGAGATCGATCTGCAAAGCGATCACTGCCACGACAGTGGAGTGTTCCAGCTGAGTGATCCGAGTTCTAGAAAGCACTTCATCGCGCTTGAATAATTGTTTGGCTCCAATTCAACACCCAATGAAATACCCTAGGAGCTCTTGTTTAATTAAATCAATCTCGTGTTTTATTTTCTTGTTAACTATCGTCTCTTTCAACCAAATTATTATCTTCTTCTTAGCTTGATTTCGGAACTCATAGAACTAGAGTGTAGAGTGGTCCTCTGGATTTGAATCTCAAATACTACTATTGAAACTGCTAACTTGGCAGTAGCAAGGATTCATTTTTAGTGTATCAAGTTTTGGCGCCGTTGCCGGGGACCAGATTTTTACCTCTAATTTTCGGTTTCATATCTAGTCTAAGATATCTGACTCGTCTTTATTTCTTTGTTTCAGCTGATGATCCAGGTGCATGACCAATAGACATACTCGGAGCAACGCACAAGGACTATTGCGTCAGCTTACCAACGAAGAACTAGCGAGATTGGAACGACAAAACCGTCAACAGCCGAGATCTACGAACACCAACATGGGTGATCACCAGGATGATCTCACTGCTATGTTTGCACTCATGCAACAGCAGATGCAGCAAACGATCCAAGCACAGCAAGCTGCTCTGAATGCTGCGAATCAGCAGAACCAACCGGAGGAGGTTGTTCCGATCGGCCAGAGAAACCTACTGCGTAATCTGCCTGCTACGCGATCTGCCATCAACCCTCCACCGTGCACTAGGCAAGACTTTGAGATCAAGCCAGCCTTGATAAGTCTGGTGCAAAGGAAGATCTTCAATGGACTTCCTGCTGAAATACCGATGGACCACATCGAGAACTTTGAGAAGATGTGTGGTTTCACTAAGGCGAATGGAGTACCACCCGATTACATCAAGTGTACTCTGTTCCCTTTCTCTCTTGATGGGAAAGCTTCTCGCTGGCTAGATTCCCTACCTACTGGATCACTCACCACTTTGGAACAAGTCCGGTCTGCTTTCTTGAGCCACTTCTACACGAAATCGAAGACCGCAGCTCTGAGATAGAAGATCGCGACCTTCAAACAGCTAGTAGACAAGCCGTTCTGCGATGCATGGGAGCGATTCTATGTCTACCGCAGAGAGTGCCCACATCACGGTTTTGAGGAAGACTATCTGCTGGGGGTGTTCTACGATGGAGTAGGCTGGGAGTACAGGAACGCTTTGAACTCGGCCAGTAATGGAGACTTCATGACCCAGTCCACTCAAGGTGCCTTCGCATTGATTGAGAACATGGCCTCAAGCTCAGCCGATAACAACCGCGAGACTGACCGCACTAAAAAGGTGAACAATGTTGAGAACAACAAGATTGATGAGCTCTCTGCCAAGGTCGATCAGCTGATTAAGAGCAACCAGAACCAGGTCTTCATCATGGAAGAATCCCCTCAGGATAAAGCAACCGCGAAAGGCACATCAGAGGCAGATCAGTCGGCTGAGGATCAGCATGAAGTGAGCTATGTGAATGGGCAAGGATGGCAGTTCAAGAACTATCACCCGAACCCTAACGTGAGTAACAATCCCCACCTGTTCAATGCCCCTAAACCAGACGATAAAGCTCAAGGCAATCAGGGTCAGAACAGTGGATACCAAAGGCCTTATGGCAATCAGGGAAGAACCTTTGTCCTCAACCCAGCTCAGAATGCCCAGTTCCACAGCCAGAAAGAGCCGGTTAAGCAGCAGGCTGCACAACCGGCTCAGACTGCTCCGCATGATGACATGAAGAGCCTTGCAAATATGATGAGTCAACTGCTCCAAGGTCAGCAGATCCAGGGAAAAGCACTGAACCAGGTCACCAACGACATCAACACCAGGATGAATCATATGTTCAATGACCTGAGTGCCAAGTATGACAATGTCTCAAGCCATATGAGACAGATGGATATCCAGATTGCTCAGACTGCTGAGAGTGTGAAGAGAAAGCAAGGAACTCTCCCTGGAAAAACAGATAAAAATCCCAAGGAGTGCAATGCAGTGGGTCTAAGGAGTGGAAAGCAACTGCCTGACCTGGACCCCAGAAAATTCACATCGGCTGAGAAAGGGAAGCAGAAAGAGTCGGATCAAGCGCCTGCAGCTGTACCCACAGATGAGGAAGAGGCAGAACAGACTACTGAGACTGTTCCGGCTGAAGCAGAGCGACCCGCTGGGGTTGTTCCACCGACTGCAGCACCTTCTCCTGCTCGTCAGTATGTACCAAAAGTGACCTACCCTGTTCCAGCTAAGGTAACTCGCAAGGATAAGAAGGATATGAAGTGCAGGAAGATGCTGGAAGACCTAACTGTCAAGCTCCCTCTGATGAGTGCGATCCAAATGATACCATCCATGCGTAGCTTTGTGAAGGGACTGATCTCTAGGAAGATATCTGATGACAGCGAGTTCATGGTTGTCTCTAAGGAGTGCAGTGCAGTGCTCTAGAATAAAAGGATCAAGAAACTGGGTGATCCGGGAAAATTTGTCCTCTCGGTTCAAATTGGGAGACAGTCTTCTCATGCTCACTGGTTGATCTAGGGTCAAGCATAAACCTCATGCCCTATTCTGTGGCTAAGCGCCTTGGATACACAGACTTCAAGCCTACCAGGATGTCCCTAGTGTTTGCTGATCGATCTGTGAAGTCTCCAGTTGGGATCCTCGAAGATCTTCAGGTTTTGGTTGGGAACACACTGGTCCCTGCCGATTTCGTTGTTCTGGAACTCGAGGAGGAGTCCAAGGATCCCCTGATCCTGGGCAGACCATTCCTATGCACAGTTGGAGCTATCATTGATATCCGACAAGGGAAGATTGATCTCCATCTTGGAGATATAGTGATGAAGTTTGAGATGAATCAGATGCTCAAGAAGCCAATGCTGGATGGACAAACCTTCACTGTCCAAGAAGATGGTGATCCACTAGAGCCGCATGAGGGAATGATTGAGGAGATTCTCACCAATGATCCTCTTGAACTCGCTTTAGTCAGAGCTAAAGCCGAGCAGAGCTTAGAGAGTGTCGATGCTGATTCCTATGCCAAGTTCCTGGATTCAGCCAGGATTATTGAAAGGATGGTGGCAAATCTAAGTCTGGGGGAGAACAGCGAGACCAGCAAATCGGCTGGAACAACCGCGCCTCAGAACCCGTCTGTTCCGGCATCTCAGACCGATGACTCATGGAGCTAGCTGAAAGCTCCAAAGGTAGAGCTCAAATCCCTTCCCAAGGGACTCAGGTATGCATTTCTTGGACCCAACTCTACATATCCTGTCATTGTGAATGCTGACCTGAACAATGCCGAGACTGCTCTGCTTTTGTGTGAACTGAGAAAATATCGTAAGGCATTGGGTTATTCTCTAGCTGACATACCTGGCATTTCTCCTGATCTGTGCATGCATAGAATACACCTGGAAGATGAATCGATGACTTCTGTAGAACATCAGAGGAGATTAAACCCAAATCTAAAAGATGTTGTAAAAAAGAGATAATGAAACTTCTAGAAGCAGGTGTGATCTATGTGATCTCTCATAGTAAGTGGGTTAGTCCTGTGCATGTAGTACCTAAGAAGGGTGGGATCACTGTGATAACCAATGAACAGAATGAATTGATCCCTACTAGAACAGTTACTGGTCATCGCATGTGCATTGATTTTCGTAAGTTGAATGCTGCGACTCGTAAGGATCACTTCCCGCTTCCTTTTATTGATCAAATGCTTGAGAGATTGGCTAACCACCGTTACTATTGCTTTTTAGATGGTTATTTAGGTTTCTTTCAGATTCCCATCCACCCAGACGATCAGGAGAAGACGACGTTCACATGCCCTTACGGAACATATGCATACATGAGGATGCCCTTCGGTTTGTGCAATGCTCCAGCGACCTTCCAGCGATGCATGATGTCGATTTTTTCTGATCTGATCGAAGACATAATGGAGGTTTTCATGGACGATTTCATCGTCTATGGAAGCTCCTTTCATGTCTGTTTGTCAAACTTGTGCAGGGTGCTGAAGCGATGCGAGGAGAAGCATCTGGTGCTGAACTGGGAGAAATGCCACTTCATGGTCAGAGATGGGATTGTTCTGGGACACAAGATTTCAGAGAAAGGCATTGAGGTGGACAAGGCAAAGATAGAGGTCATGATGAGTCTGCAACCACCGACTTCAGTGAAGGGAATAAGGAGTTTCCTGGGACACGCTGGTTTCTATAGAAGGTTCATCCAGGACTTCTCTAAGATCGCGAGACCACTCACTCGGTTGCTCTGCAAAGAAGCTCAGTTCGCCTTTGACAGCGACTGCCTAGCCGCATTCCACACGATCAAGGGAGCTCTAGTCAGTGCACCAGTTGTCCAACCTCCAGACTGGGATCTTTCTTTCATGACAGCTGCAAGTGATTTTGCAGTAGGAGCAGTACTTGGACAGCGTAAAAACAAGAAGCTTCACGTGATATACTATGCGAGCAGGACCTTAGATGAATCTCAATGCCGATACACAACCACAGAGAAGGAGCTCCTTGCCATCGTGTTCGCTTTTGAGAAGTTCAGATCCTATCTGGTTGGATCAAAGGTGATTGTGCACACAGACCACGCGGCTCTCAAGTACCTACTCACGAAGAAGGATGCTAAACCGCGGCTCTTAAGATGGATTCTCTTGCTTCAAGAATTTGATCTGGAGATAAGAGACAAGAAGGGGGTTGATAATGGAGTAGCAGATCATCTCTCCAGGATGAAAGTGTCAGATGAGACAGTTCTTGACGAGGAACAACCAATGGAGTACGTCAATGCGATTGGTCTGTGCAACATGGAACAGTCGTCACCTGTCATCAAAGACTGTTCCCGCGTAGAAGGAGCATTCGTTGCAGTGATCCAGAAGGAGTACCCGAACCTTCCATGGTTTGCTGAGATTGCCAAATTCTTGGCAGCTGAGAAAGAGCCCTTGAGGTTCACTGGGATGAACCGTATCTATATCGGCAAGGCAAAGATGGGATCTTCAGGAGGTGTGTTCCAGAGGCTGATATTCCAGGGATCCTTCACCACTGTCACGGTTCCTCTTATGCTGGTCACTTTGCCACCTTCAAGACAGTTTCCAAGATCCTCCAAGCTGGGTTCTGGTGGCTCACTATGTTCAGAGATGCTCACACTTTCATATCACGATGCAATTCATGCCAAAGGATGGGGAGTATAAGCAAGAGAAAGGAGATGCCTCAGAACTACATCTTGGAAGTTGAAGTGTTCGATTGCTGGGGGATCAATTTCATGGGACCATTCCCAGTCTCTCACAAGAATGAGTACATCTTGGTTGCTGTGGACTATGTCTCCAAGTGGGTAGAAGCGATTGCTAGTCCAACCAATGATGCGCGAGTTGTAACCAAGATGTTCACCTCCATCATCTTTCCAAGATTTGGAGTGCCTAGAGTGGTTATAAGCGATGGTGGAACTCACTTTATCAACAAGTTGTTCCAAGGATTGCTGAGCAGGAATGGTGTGAAACACAAGGTTGCAACCGCCTATCATCCCCAAACAAGTGGTCAAGTGGAAGTTTCAAATAGAGAGATCAAGAGCATGCAGAAGACTGTCAACACCACCCGCAAGGACTGGTCCCTTAAGCTTGACGATGCTCTCTGGGCGTACAGAACAGCCTACAAGACCCCTTTAGGGACCACTCCCTATCATCTGGTCTATGGCAAGGCGTGCCACCTACCTGTTGACCTAGAGTACAAGGCGGCTTGGGCTGTCAAACTACTCAACTTCGACATCAAACCCGCCAAGGAAAGGCGAACCATTCAGATCCACGAGTTGGAGGAGATCAGGCATCTGGCCTATGAGAGCTCTAAGATCTACAAGGAAAAGACCAAGGCGTTCCATGACAAACGGATCATCAGCAGAAGCTTTGCTCCAAAAGATCAGGTCTTACTCTTCAATTCCAGGGTTAAGCTGTTCCCTGGAAAGCTTAAGTCCAGGTGGTCTGGACCCTTCACCATCAAGGAGGTTCGCCCCTATGGAGCTGTTGTGTTGCTGGACACAAGGGGGTGGAGAATTCGTTGTCAATAGTCAGCGTCTCAAGCCATACCTTTGCTGACACAACAGTCGCTGAAGATGTAGAGATACCCTTAAGCGATAACCCTCAAGCCTAATCGGCTCATTGAAGTCAAGCTAGTGACAGAAAACAAGCGCTTGGTGGGAGGCAACCCACTGTTGAGTGTGAATATTGTTTTATTTTGGTTTTTTACATTCTAGAAACTAACTTGCAGGTTGAAAAATCAAGAAAACTCGAGATTATTCCAGGAGAACACTCCAGCGGTTGTTCCGCCGGTTGTTCCCAGGTAAGTACTCGAACAAAAAAAAATAAAAAAAAAACAAATAAAAAGAAGGGGAAGCGGTTTTGGTGGACCTCTTTAAGGCCCAAACACTCCACTCCCCCACTTCATCTCTCTCGCCGCAAACCACCCCCTTTAGAACCCTAAATCGCAAATTACTCACCTCTCCTTCTCTCCATCGATTTTTGGTTCTCACCTCTTGGGTTCTCTAGAGATTGGTTTGTTTTGCAGGAATCACCTCTCCAATCAAGGTAATCGGCCAAGAACTCTCCCCCTTTTGCGCATGCAAATCGCGAATTGGGAATGACTTTTTGGATCCTCTTTTTCCTTTATGCTTTGCGATTTCATCCTAGATTGTAGCTCTTGATAGTATACTTGCTACTAGGATTGAATTCATGATTGATTTTGAATGGAAGAGGAACCGATTTGTTGATTGTGATTCTTGGCCTTTGCGATATGTACTGTTGAGATTGAGGCTTGTGTAGGTTGTCTAGCAATCGATGGACTTGGGTAAAACAAGAAGATTGGATTGTTCCATCGTTTCTAGAACAACCGACGAACTGTGCTGATATTGGGTATTGCTTTTGTTTTGCAGATGCCTCCAAAGATGAGAAACGCAAGAGCCGCCAAGAGCACAGCTTCTCCAGCCGTGAGAGCTCCACCTGGTTACCCATGGCCGAACAAGACTGAGGGCGAGCCCATCGACCTCAATGATCCGATGCTCCTTGACTACAATGTTGAGGGATGGGACAAGGAGTCAGCAGCGAGATACAACCGGATCCTTCTAGCGGAGATCCTGCCCACGCGGTTCGCTCACCAGGAGACCCTAGCCGATCTAGGCCTTGACACTGAGGTGTTTGACACGATGCAAGCTATGGGACTCATGCCTCTCTGTTTCCAAGCCCAGGTTCTCTACCCGGATTTGGTTAGGCAAGTGCTCGCGACGTGCCAGATCACCTATCAGAACCCCAATGAGCCTACATACGAGAACTGCTTCTTCTCCTTCATGGCTTATGGCAAGTTCTGCTCAATCTCTCTCAACGATCTGAACGAGCTACTCGAGATTGCGGAAACGCCAAAGGGAGTTTCAGTGGAGAAGAAGTTCAAGCCGGCAGACACCTTTTGGGACCTCATTGCATCCGGCAAGTTCACCTCTCGCAAGGCCTACCAGTCGCAGATCCGGAACCCTGCTATCCGGATCATCGCCAAGATCGTGTTCAACGTCCTGTTCGCGAAGGAGTACGCCTCCAAGATCACGAATGGAGAGCTTCAGGTTCTCTACACAGGACTTGAGGACGAGATGCGCAGAGAAAAGATCACCCCGATCCAGGAAGTCAAGACCAACCTGGGGTTCCATCTCATCTCCATGTTTGCTGAGCGCAAGGACACCTTGATTCGGACTGATGACAAGAAGGATCGTTCTGGCAGTCTGCTCACTCCCTTGTTCCAGAGCTTCAACATCAACCTCAGCTCCTACACGGTTGTCTCTGAGATGGAGTACATTGATACTCCTTACCTGATCGCATGCCACATCTTGCGCGACGAGAACACCTACAAGTTCCAAGACAAAGAAGGGAACCCTCTGTACTGCAAGCTCCCTATGCCTGGGTTCACAGACTTCTTATCTCTGGAGAACATTGTGTTCTCACTCGGTGAAGAGCACCTATGCGATGATCCGTGAGCGCCGGTTCAGAACGATGATGATGACATGGATGATGTGGAGCATGTGACTCCACAGGGTGATGGTGAGTATGACCTGGAAGACTTCACCGATGTGACTGATGATCACGCCTACAGACGCTGGATGGTTGAGTCCCAGAAGAAGAACAACAGCCTCATGAAGAGGATACT
Organism: Raphanus raphanistrum subsp. raphanistrum; assembly: GCA_019706035.1. NCBI lineage: Eukaryota > Viridiplantae > Streptophyta > Magnoliopsida > Brassicales > Brassicaceae > Raphanus > Raphanus raphanistrum. The sequence continues at coordinate 7,638,747 of CM033986.1, read as the reverse complement.
CAGGGCGATCACATGCGGCTGCATTGGAGCACAGGAGGAGCGTACACCGCAGAGAACAAGGCGCCCATGCAAGGAGCAAGCCGGAACATCCACTGGAGTAGAGAGACTGCCGAGGAACAGGAGGACAGCTGGTCACTCCGGTAGCGGCGATTCGGACTGAGTCCGAAAGGACTATTTCTATCCCTTTGTCTTATCCATCTGAACTATTTATTTTTCATGTTATTTGTTTCTGTTTGCTGTGTTTCTGCTTCCTTTGATTTATTTTCACAACCAGGGATGGTGTGAACTAAGTCTGGGGGAGCGATTGTACTATATTCGCTTGTGTGCTTTTTGAGTCAGTCCTTGTGTCATTTTTATGTTTTTATCGAGTCAGTTTTTAGGATCGAGTCAGTCAAAACTATTGTGGGAATCAGGACCTTATTTTGTGATGCTCTTTAACCACCTCGTGCTTTAACCTTCTTATTCAGTGACCTTAGCAGTGATGAAAGACCCACACATGGACCTGGAACACCCTGGCTTATCTCATTTGACACTCCAGAAGTTCTATACCGATCAGGTTACACTGGGCAGACTTAACTCCACTTTATCTGAACCTAATCTGGACTTTAATTCTTCTTGTCATGGGCACTAGATCAGGGTAGAATGAGAACTACACTCAGGACTTCTTATCTGATTTTATCCCTTTTGCTGTTCCTGAGTGGCTAGCTCATCTTTAGCTAGTTCCCACCTTGAACGCTGACCTTTTGTTCCACCCTCATGCATTTGCTTTTCTAGTATTTTATGTGCAGATATGTGCAAAAAGGTCGGAGAGGAAAGGATCGACGCAGTTCTTACTCATCAATGCTCACACAGTGGAAGAAGGCGGAACAATCAGTGCAGACAAGAGAATAACCAGAGTGCCTGTTCCGATACCAGAGAGAACAACGAAAGAAGTAAGTGGCTAGAACGGACCAGAATGAATCACCAGTGGCATCATGTACATCACTTGTTACCTCCTTACTTGTCACCCCAGCATTTTGTATTTCAGTATATATATTAAAAAAAAAAAGAGAAAAAGAAAAAGAAAAGAAAAAGTTTTGGTTTTTGCTTTGATTTACTGGTGACGAGAAGGGGAAGAATCCATGATGCATGCCACTGGGGAAGTTGAGAAAGTGATGGGGGTTTCATTGAAGTGTTCTGAAGGGGAAGTTGAATCGCGTAGAGCAGTCCTATGATTGATCTATCGGAGAGCAGTCCGATCAGCAGAGATGAGTAAGGACTGTGGACCTCAATGGAGCCGTCCTCTCACGACCATTTTGTGCGATATCCTGTGATACAGGCACAAAACTGAGCCTCACAAGGATAGATTGATGGAACCAAGCTACTGGTCGTATAACTCTTTCAGCCTAGTCAGTTGATGGATTTGAAGGGGATTTGGCGGATTGGATGTTAGATTGAATCTCTCAATCGGGTGGTTAGATGGAATGAAGTGATTGACTCTCTCAACCTTTGATGAATAAAGTTATTTGACTCTCTCAAACAACCTAATTCACAGATCTAAAGAAAACAAAGTGCTTCCCACAACTCTGACTTCTAAAGAACAAATCAATTCAAAGACAAACTTTGAATGGAAAAACAATACTTTGTATTAAACTTAGATGATAAAACGTGCCTCTACAATGGGAGTGCTATTGAGCTTATATAATGCTCAAAGTAAAAGAAATAAACAGAAATAAACAGAAATCTTGCAAAACTAGCTGTTGGAGTAGTTTGGGGGATTTGGCTGAATGGATGGGATTTCTTGAGTCTTGATAACTTAGGCATGAACTGATGACGTCTAGGAATATCCTGGTTCACTGAATATGTCTTCAAAGCTCCAAGGAAAGATGGAAAGAGCCGTTGGAGATCTTTGAATAAAATGTTGTTTGAATCCAAATAAGGTAAGCTGCTCCATATTCTTCTCCTCTTGGTGTGCTGCGATTTGAATGCTCTCAATATGTATTCAAGCTCCTCTGGTAAGTGTAGAATGTCTCCTGGTCGCCATATCTTGGTTTGGTAATGATCAAACCAAACAATTGTCCAATTTTCCATATTTAGCTCCGGTTTGATTTGAGTGTATTCTCCAATGATCCTCCTGATCCAGTGTGTGCTGGTGCTTCTTAAGGGGTTGTGGAGTGCTTCTAGAAGTAGCACAAAGTCTCCTGGACGCCAATATTTAGCTTGACATATTATATGCTCCTGATCTTCTAAATAAGGCAAGTCGGGCCACCTTTGACTTGAAAATGGCATATCTCCTAAACCATTTATCCTTTTGATATGAAACCAATTTCCTGCGTGCTCTTGTTGAGTGTAGAATCCAACAAAACTGGTTTCATGAATTAATTCCTCCTGGTGTGTAAGATATGGCATTTTGATTGCACATATGTCCTGGCCGGCTTCTATAGCTTCTCTCAGCTTCATACTCTCCACTGGTTTTCTCATGATTTCTTTCTCCATGGTCGGTTCTGATTTGATGTCCTCATCATACCCTCCCCCTTGAAGAAGTTTCGACCTCGAAACTATTTCTCCTGCACCAATAGAAAGCAAGTTAGCTTTCATCCTTCTTTGGGAGTTTAGAGTCTTACCTTGATAAACTTTAGGTGTGGTGATGCGTGGGGCATCTGGGGGTTCTCCTTTGAGTAGGTAAGATAGGATCACTCCTCTGGTTTGCTCTGGTTTTGGATCTGGTGGTTTTTCTCTCCAGTCTTTGATTACTTCGATGGTTCCTGTTTCTGTCTTGACACTTAAGGGAAAGAGCAAGTGTATTATATTTGAACTTGAATTATTTAAAACTGGATACTTGAAAGCATAACTAGTTAAAATATTATTCCAGTTAACAAGTTCAGATTTTTCACTTACTATACTACCAAGTATCAACTCTGGTTTTGGGGCAGTGATTGGTGTTGGCCGAGAGTTGATAATCACATTGGTTTGGAGTATGTCTAATTCTAGACAATTTTTCTCAAAGTTTTCTTCATTTCCTGCATCAACATCTCTTGGCAAAGACAAGTGTATTACACTAGAAATAGACATCTCAGGGACTAGCTGAACAAGATTATCTTTAAAAGCATTTTCTGGTGTTTCTAAGTGTAAAGTCTCTACTGATGATCTACTTGGACAAGCTACAGCATAATGACCCTCTTGATGGCATCTATAACAGATTATGCTAGTTATCTTTAAAGGATCAGAAAACTTACATTGCTCTAGCTTCTGCTTTGGATATTGCTTCTCTGCTTGTTGTTCTGACTTTGTTGGAGCTAGAGATCTCACCTCTGTCTTTTTCTTAGGTAGCTGTAGAGCTCCTTTAAACCACTGAAGATTTGCTTGAGGCTTGATCATATGTAGGGAACTCATCTTTAAATTCTTCTCTTTCTTTGGTACTGCCTTTGGTTGCACATGTTGCTCCTTTGGTTTCTTCTTGGATTGCACAACTTTATCATCATTTTCTTTCCTGCTAGAGGTGTTGCACGTGATCTCCCTTGACTTAGAACCACAACTCTCCTTTGGCTTAATCTCTGGAGTTGACATGGGTGCTAGAATCAATCTCCTTGGCTTAGGAAATACATCTGGGCGCCTGAAATGATACTCCTTGTGGCTCTCAGCTGTTGTCACAAACTCCTCACGTAGTAGCTCCTTCATTTCTGTCCAAGAAGCATCACGATCATACCACCAGTATGCATACTCAGTTAGAGTATCTTCAGCAATTAGTGGTCTCTCCTCCTCTTCAATCTGATGAAGTTCAAACCATTGATCTAGGTCTTTCTCCCACTTCCAGTAAGCTTCTATTCCTTCATGATGGCCTGCGTATTGGATGTATCTTGGCTCATACTCTTCATCACTTCTTACAGCCTCATTTTCTTCTTCTTCAGCAAAGTCATGCTCACTTGCTGCTCCATCTTCACTGTTTGCTTCAGAGTAGAGTAAACTGATTTGGGAATCAGTTACATCATGGTTCTCTTCTTCTTGATCAGAGTATGGTATCTCACACCATGGCCTATCTTCCACATATGACTCCTCATGGTCTGAGTTATCATTAACACCATCTTCTGGATAAACCACTTCTGGTTCATTCTCTGCTTCTTCATGATAGCTGTGTTCATCTAGACTGATCTGGGATTCAGTTTCCTATTGATACATCTCGGCCTTATGGTTATCTCTCTGGTCAGCTTCTTCTCTAGACCAATCTATGGAGCTGGTGTTGTCTTGGTACTGGTCTGGTGGTTCTGGTTCAAGTTCTCCACCATCTGGATCATCATCATAATCAGTATTGGAACAATCATCTGTCCACTGATCTTCTTCATAACCACTTTCTTCATCAGATAGAAATTGTTCTTCTTGCTCCCAATCACAATCACTTTGATTTTCATCTCCCATGGTTCCTGATATAACACAAAACTGGTGGGTTAAGTGTTCTAATGGATACAGGAGTCAAATACAAGTGAAATAATAATTCAAAATAGCTAAAACTATATGCTTGGACCAAAATAAATATGCTATGCTTTGAATGATATTTTTTTTTGAATGAAATGGATGCAATAAACAGAGGAAAGAAATATTTTTCTTTTGGTTTTAAATGCAAATTCGAAATGACACTAAACTAAGGTAATGTTTGCAACAAAATCTTGAAATATGGTATGCAAAGTCTATAAAAGGTAATAAATCAAGGACTAATGCAAAAACACATTTTTGAAACTTTCTTTTTGGTATTTTCGATCAAATCAACAAACTTCTTCTTTCTTTTTTTTTATGGTTTTAAAAACATAAACTAAGAACAAGCTTCAATGGCAGAAATGCAATACAATTTTTTTTTATTATTAAATTAAAATAACAAAAATGAAACAAGAACAGGATAGAAATAACCTGATAGGAGCCTTTCGGCTCTGATACCAGATGATACAGGCACAAAACTGAGCCTCACAAGGATAGATTGATGGAACCAAGCTGCTGGTCGTATAACTCTTTCAGCCTAGTCAGTTGATGGATTTGAAGGGGATTTGGCGGATTGGATGTTAGATTGAATCTCTCAATCTGGTGGTTAGATGGAATGAAGTGATTGACTCTCTCAACCTTTGATGAATAAAGTTATTTGACTCTCTCAAACAACCTAATTCACAGATCTAAAGAAAACAAAGTGCTTCCCACAACTCTGACTTCTAAAGAACAAATCAATTCAAAGACAAACTTTGAATGGAAAAACAATACTTTGTATTAAACTTAGATGATAAAACGTGCCTCTACAATGGGAGTGCTATTGAGCTTATATAATGCTCAAAGTAAAAGAAATAAACAGAAATAAACAGAAATCTTGCAAAACTAGCTGTTGGAGTAGTTTGGGGGATTTGGCTGAATGGATGGGATTTCTTGAGTCTTGATAACTTAGGCATGAACTGATGACGTCTAGGAATATCCTGGTTCACTGAATATGTCTTCAAAGCTCCAAGGAAAGATGGAAAGAGCCGTTGGAGATCTTTGAATAAAATGTTGTTTGAATCCAAATAAGGTAAGCTGCTCCATATTCTTCTCCTCTTGGTGTGCTGCGATTTGAATGCTCTCAATATGTATTCAAGCTCCTCTGGTAAGTGTAGAATGTCTCCTGGTCGCCATATCTTGGTTTGGTAATGATCAAACCAAACAATTGTCCAATTTTCCATATTTAGCTCCGGTTTGATTTGAGTGTATTCTCCAAGGATCCGCCTGATCCAGTGTGTGCTGGTGCTTCTTAAGGGTTTGTGGAGTGCTTCTAGAAGTAGCACAAAGTCTCCTAGACGCCAATATTTAGCTTGACATATTATATGCTCCTGATCTTCTAAATAAGGCAAGTCGGGCCACCTTTGACTTGAAAATGGCATATCTCCTAAACCATTTATCCTTTTGATATGAAACCAATTTCCTGCGTGCTCTTGTTGAGTGTAGAATCCAACAAAACTGGTTTCATGAATTAATTCCTCCTGGTGTGTAAGATATGGCATTTTGATTGCACATATGTCCTGGCCGGCTTCTATAGCTTCTCTCAGCTTCATACTCTCCACTGGTTTTCTCATCATTTCTTTCTCCATGGTCGGTTCTGATTTGATGTCCTCATCATCCTGCATCCGCTCTTGGTAAACCCTAAACACTTTTGAACTCCACCATAAAAGTTAGCATGTTCTATACCTAGCCCGTTCTCTCTGAGTAGAGCCTGTGACAAGAAGCTCATGCTGATCTTAATTGAACATAAGGAGTTTTGTCTCGAAAGTGTTGCCTTTTCAGGTTGAGATGTAGAGTAAGGAGCCGATCTTCGAACAGCGATCAGGGGGTTCTCAGTAAGTGTGTGTGGTCCTAATCTACAGCTTGTATGGTTCAGAGATTTGTGGTAAGAGTATGGTTGCTGAGAATAAGCGAGTTCCCACGCTTTCAAACCTTTCTCCCTGTTCTTGGTACTTGTCTTGTTCGAGGACAAACAAGGATCTAAGTCTGGGGGAATTAATATATGGTGTTTTTCACATCATTGTATATATGTTTTCATTTGTTTCAAGTCACTAATTCGTGTCAGTCTAGTCCTTTTTGACCTTTTACAGGTCTGGAGTTAGTAGAAGATAGAAGAGAAGGTGCTTGATGAAAATATGTCCTTTTGGAGCAATCCTGTGGAGAACACTCAAGTAGAACAGTCCCGAGACTATTCACTCTCAAGCAGAACAAGCAGACGGAGTGATCCGGAGATTGTTCCCGACGAATATGGAAACTCCTATTTTAGGAATTAAAGCCCTGTTGCCCTAATCTCTTTTCTTCTGATTGGCGCCTCCATATAAAACGCCATCTATCATTTTTATTATTTTCTTACGCCAGTTTTACAAGAGAACACTGTGATATTGCGATCTGCAACTTGTAAGGGAGAAGAATCCATCCTCTCATAGAGAAGATCATCTGAACCCTTTTGTTTCATACTCTGTTCTTATGCAATTTTATTCAGGATTTATGTCTTTATTTATCTGCATCATGATCGAGTAGTAGCCTTGCTCGCCTAGGGTTTTTAGGGTGTTGAGACATGAGCTAAACATGGATAAGCGATTTCATAACTGTTCTTCATTCATATTGTTCTTACTGCTTTCATTAACCTGATCACTTGATGTTAGATCACTAGTTCATCACCTAGTTAACCGCTTAGGAGATAACTTGACATGTATTGAATGAGCTTAGTATCCCTAATCAGCGAAAGTAGATATTAGGGTGGTAAGTGAACTGATCGGACCTGTGCTCTAAAGCTTGCAATCGATCCTCATCCCAACGGCAGTTAGGTGGTGAGATCGATCTGCAAAGCGATCACTGCCACTACAGTGGAGTGTTCCAGCTGAGTGATCCGAGTTCTAGAAAGCACTTCATCGCGCTTGAATAATTGTTTGGCTCCAATTCAACACCCAATGAAATACCCTAGGCTAGCTGTTGTTTAATTAAATCAATCTCGTGTTTTATTTGCTTGTTAACTATCGTCTCTTTCAACCAAATTATTATCTTCTTCTTAGCTTGATTTCGGAACTCATAGAACTAGAGTGTAGACTGGTCCTCTGGATTTGAATCTCAAATACTACAATTGCAGCTGTTAACTTGGAAGTAGCAAGGATTCATTTTTAGTGTATCAAAACCCTTTCATAGTTCGATCAACTCCTCCTTCCTTCGTCGTTTATACTTCTGCAACGGAGAGTCGATCAATCGACACACGAATCCATCACTGTGGAATCAATCCTTTGGAGCTCTAATTTATGGCTTCTTTTCGCCTTTCTCCCTCAAAGTTTATTTATAGCACTCTAATTTTTCTCACCTTCTTAATCGCCCTTTCCATCTTCGAAAAAATTCCCTCAGGTAATGAATTCCAACAACAAAACCCATGTTTCCGGTGATCTTATGTCGAAGAAACCAGCTTCCGCCGGCCCTGATCAAACCTATCGTCGAATCCGGTGTCTCTTCAGCCAACCATGAATCCGTCTTTCCTATTGCGAAGAAACCAAACGGCAAGTCCGTTGTGTGTTCCGATGTGCCCATCAAACGTAGGGGTGGAACCGGTGTCCCCTTCCGCAAAAACTGCTCAAGTGTTGTTCTTCAGATATGTCCAAATTCGGACCACAGGAAGCCGAGCTAAGGTTTCGTTTGATTCATTTTTGGGAAGCGCATAACTGATACCACTCAGATTACTCCTAAAGAGTGACTTTTCTCTCTCAAATAAGAGGTTCAGTTGTAGTACTTAGGGATCAAATCACAAGGAGCTAGGGAACCAATTAAATCTAATCAATTAATCAATCCTAGGTGAAGTTTGGTTTTTATGATGGAAATGTAAAATTACAATCCTAAATGAGCAAGGTAATTGCTCTACTAACAGTATGATGGGTTGTTTATAAGATAAGGAAGAGTGCTAGACATAGGGCTTTTATTCAGGTATTGGGGATTATAATGTTTATAGATGCCTAACAAGTTGTTTGCATGATATTATAGAACTCAGCCGCATAACAATCAATGATGTCTCACTGGTTAACTAACTAGATCTCTGATCTCAACTGTCGTCTGTTGACCAAAGAAAGTGTTCGATCGATAATCCTATAGGGATATCGAGCGATACACCTTTCGCAACGCCGATCGATTGTCCAGTCGGGATATCGATCGACCGCTTCTAGCTATGCCTAGGCGCGAGCCGGATAATAAACACTAAGTCTCAAGGAGGGCTCTCACTCTTCTCAACGGGAGACAAGTTAGTTCAAACAGATAATTCAAGATCTAAAACGTCCTACTGATCTATGTTCTAGTGAGCTACTCTAGAACAAGCATAGAGTACAATCCATTTGATAAATAACACAACTTAGAAAATATAGTTTGGGGCTAATCCCTCTAACCTATTTAAACTATAGATCTAACAAGTAGACTACTCAGACATGACTAAGCAATTCATAACACAAGAGAGGTAAAGAAATTGCATTAGAAAAAGAATAGAAAACAAATGGAGTTCAATCACAAATCTCTCAATGATCTCTCTCCAATCTCTCTTAGAACTTAGAACAAAACTGAAAACTGTAAAACTCTAGCTATCTCTTTCACATCCTCCTTGCCGTCAAAACAATTAGGCAGGGATATTTAAGCATTTCTATTAGGTTAAAAACCCATCAGGGTCAATCCCGTAATTTGGTGAAGCCTTGATTAAGTAATCGGCTGAACCATTTCGTCTTCGCTATCGATCGACAACACTTGAGGTGTTATCGATCGATTATAATCTCAAGTACGCGGGTCTTCACAGCTACATTGATCAACAACTATAGGTGAGTATCAATCGATTCGTCTTTGAATGTTGACCTCTGACTTGGTCTTGATTGGTCAACTCGAGTGTATTATCTCTTGTGCTCCAAAATGCTTCAAAAGCATCACTTTATCATGAAACACTCCTGAACCTGAAAACATACCTAATAGGCTAGAAAACATATTTATATATATTAAAAATATCATTATACCATGGTAGAAAATGGGTGAAATCCATGGTATATCAACTCCCCCAGACTTACTCTTTTGCTTCTCCTCAAGCAAAACTCAGTAGTCTCTGGAAAGGTTTGAAAATAGTAGGGACTCAAGGATTCAAAACATTGAAATCATCACTCTATGGGTTCGCAATTCATGTCTAAACATACTAGTCACATAAGTTCATTATGCAATATCCTAGCTTAGTAACCAAATTCATCTAGTTCACAACTTAGCAAATCTAAAATCTGACATTCTCCTCTACTAACCTCATTTCTTAACATAAAATAAAAGTCCAGGCATTACCTTGGGAGTATCGATCGAAATGACACATGGATTCAACTCAAACAAGTTGCTGAACACACAATGTAGTCTTCTCTGATCCCTTTCTCCCCTCATCTCTCTTCTCTGAATCTCTTATTAGTTTCAATTTCAACAGGTTTCGATGCCAACATAGGTCATCTAGTATATCTCATTGACATTGCATTTGTAACTCATACATTTTGGCAAAGTGTAGGCGAATAGTGGGGTCATAGGTAATGTACCTACCCCTCGCTTCCACAATGTGTGATCGTCCCTGAGATTTAGAATAATGAGGGTGACATGAGACACTCCTACCCATCTGCCTCTCAAGAAGTCATATCAATTTGTTATAACTTAAACTTAGATCTTTGAGATGCCGAAGAGAGAGCAGGATGGGAACCAGAAACACACATACGTTTTTACCTTCCAGACTTACAGGAGGATTCCGATCAAATGTATACCGAAGCCCTAAGACAAGCAAATAAAGTCAGTATTAATGTTGGAGGTCAGCTTTGGTTCCTTCAAACAATCTAGGCAAGTATGTATAGGTGACAGGTTGATCCACTTTAGCATCTTTAGTACTATCTGTAATCAGTAAATCTAGAATGGTGTTAGAGAGTGGTTAGATAATCAAGTATAAATCAAGATCAATGTCCCTATTTTGGTACTTATGTGAAAAACAATTTGAAAACACTTTTAAATAAAAATCAAAATAAAAAAACATATCAGTAAACCTCCCCCGAGACTTAAATTACACTGTCACAGTGTAACACAGCCGGAGTTAAGTTAAGACATAAATCATAACTACTCAATTTAACTAAGTAAGAACGACTAAACCTGAACGCAATGGCGTCGATCGATACGTATGGACATACGTCCATCGTTAGTGATGGTAGTGTTGTGTCGGTCGATGGGATCATCATTCTACTTGGATCTAAAAATCTGCAAAAACCAATGCGAAAATAAGCAGTAAAAATGTAAAAAACTTTGAAATAAAACCTATTAGTGGGTTGCCTCCCACTCAGCGCTTTGTTATAGTCATTTAACTTGACTTTGGTGGTGTAAGCTAGTTGGTGCAAAAAATTCTACTTGTTGGACAACAAGTATCAACTTCATGTCTTCTCCTATTGACCCATGTGGCAATGAAGCTTCTTGTGGCATCATCACTTCTGAGCTGTTTCTCATCCATCTTGATGGTGACATATGTGATGTTCTGCAGTCGTTTTTCAAGTGATTCAATGCTGCCTTCATTCCTATAGATGGTGTTGTAGGCGTATTCTTATAGCTCCTTCAATTTCCTGCTGCAAAGCGTTGATCTTGTCATGAAGCAGCTGATCTCGGTCTGTCAAAGGACTCGGTGTCGATCGATGCTACAATGCGTGCGTCGATCGTTCCTCTGTGAGCTCTGTCGGTCGATCCAAGTGTTAGCTGCGTTCGATCGATGCTGAATGCTGACGTTGATACTCAAGAATTCTCTGAATAGCGAGTACTTCGCTTCTTCAGTAGACCAGTGGCCAAGAATAGGTTGGTCACTCTATCGTTGAGAGGATCGTCAATGTCATCACATCGCTTGTTGAACATCTCCTCCATAGTATCCATAGCTGTGTATAGCTCTTGTTTGATTTGATCAACTTCTGCTGCAGTGTATGTAGTCTGCGCTGGTGGTTGCTCGATAGTCGATCGATCGGGATGTATGTGTGTCGATCGATGTTACGTTTTGATTCTGAGGTTGACCTTTCTTGCGAATTGTTGCCAAGTCCTGCTGTAGAAGATCAATCCATTTGCTTAACCATTCGACGTTGTTGTTGAGAGGGCTGTAGACGTCTCCTAATCCGTGTGTTGATGTAGGCTATCTCCCATTCATCTCTTTTAGGTGATGAATATTCTTGTTGGATGTTGGATGTCGTCTGGCCGATATCGATCGAATGGTGTAGGTACTGTGTCGATCAATGCTGGTGGTGTAGTGATACCACTCAAATTACCCTAAAGAATGCTTTTACTCTCTCAAATAAGAGGTTCAGCTGTAGTACTTAGGGATCAAATCACGAGGAGCTAGGGAACCAATTAAATCTAATTAATTAATCAATCCTAGGTGAAGTTTGGTTTTTATGATGGAAATGTAAAATTACAATCCTAAATGAGCAAGGTAGTTGCTCTACTAACAATATGATGGGTTGTTTATAAGATAAGGAAGAGTGGTAGACATAGGGCTTTTATTCAGGTATTAGGGATTATAATGTCTATAGATGCCTAATAAGTTGTTTGCATGATATCATAGAACTCAGCCGCTTAACAATCAGTGATGTCTCATTGGTTAAATAACTAGATCTCTGATCTCAACTGTCGTCTGTTGACCAGAAAAAGAGTCGATCGATATCCTTTAAGAAAATCGAATGATACACCTTTCGCAGCGCCGATCGATTGTCCAGTCGGAATATCGATCGACGGCTTCTAGATATGCCTAGGCGCGAGCCGATAATGAACACTAGGTCTCAAGGAGGGCTCTCGCTCTTCTCAATAGGAGACAAGCTAGTTCAACTAGATAATTCAAAATATAAAGATCCTAGTGATCTATATTCTAGTTAGCTAATCTAGAACAAGCATAGGGTACAATCCATTTGATGAATATCACAACTTAGCAAGTATAGTTTGGGGCTAATCCCACAAACCTATTTAAACCCTAGATCTAATAAGTAGACTACTCAGACATGACTAAGCAATTCAGTAACACAAGATAGGTAAAGAAATTGCATTAGATAGAGCAATAGAAAACAAATGAAGTTCAATCACAAATCTCTCAATGATATCTTTCCAATCTCTCTCAAAACTTAGAACAAAAGTAAAACTATAGCTTTCTCTCTCACACTCTCTGCTTGCTGGTTTTCGCTCTTCCGTCAAAAACACTTAGGCAGGGTATTTAAGCATTTCTATTAGGTTAAAAACTCGTCAGGGGTAATCTCGTAATTTGGTGAAGCCTTGGTGAAGTAGTCGGCTAAACAATTTTCGTCCTCGCTATCGATCGAAAACACTTGATGTGTATCGATCGATTATAATCTTCAAGTATGCGGGTCTTCATAGCTACATCGATCGACAACTCTGGATGAGTATCGATCGATTCTTCTCTGAATGTTGACTTTCGACTTGGTCTTGAATGGTCAACTCGGGTGTATTATCTCTTTTGCTCCAAAATGCTCCAAAAACATCACTTTATCATGAATTACTCGTGAACCTGAAAACATACCTAGTAGGCTAGAAAACATATTAGTTATATAATAAAAATATCATTATACCATGGTAGAAAATGAGTGAAATCCATGGTATATCAACTCCCCCAGACTTACTATTTTGCTTGTACTCAAGCAAAAACTCAGTAGTCTCTGGAAAAGGTTTGAAAATAGTAGGGACTCAAAGATTCCAAACATTGAAGTCATCACTCTATGGATTCACAATTCATGTCTAAACATCCGAATCACAGAAGTTCATTATGCATTATCCTAGCTTAGCAACCAAATTCATCTAGTTCACAACTTAGCAAATCTTATCTGACATTCCCCTCTACTAACCTCATTTCTTAACATAAAATAAAAGTGCATGCTTTACCTTGGGAGTATCGATCAAAGGACACATGGATTCAACTCAAACAAGTATCTGAACACACACAGGTAGTCTTCTCTGATCCCTTCCTCCCCTCATCTCTCTTCTCTGAATCTCTTATTAGTTTCAATTTCAACAGGTTTCGATGCCAACAAAGGTTATCTAGTTTATCTCATTGACATTGCATTTGTAACTCATACATTTTGGCAAAGTGTAGGCGAATAGTGGGGTCATAGGTAATGTACCTACCCCTCGTTTCCACAATGTGTGATCATCCTTGAGATTTAGAATAATGGGGTCGCAGGAGACACTCCTACCCCTCTGCCTCTCAGGAAGTCACATCAATCTTTTATAACTTAAACTTAGTTCTTTGAGATGCAGAAGAGAGAGAATGAAGGGAACCAGAAACACACAGATTTTTTACCTTCCAGACTTGTAGGAAGATTCCGCTCCAGTATATACCAAGCCCCAAGACAAGAAAATAAGTCAGTATTTGTGTTGGAGGTCAGTTTTGGTTCCTTCAAACAATCTAGGCAAGTGTGTATATGTGACAGGTTGATCCACTTTAGCATCTTTTGTACTATCTGTAATCAGTAAATCTAGAATGGTGCTAAAAAGTTGTTAGATAATCAAGTATAAATCAATATCAATGTCCCCTATTTTAGTACTTATGTGAAAAATAATTTGAAAACACTTTTAAATAAAAATCAAAATAAAAACACATATCAGTAAACCTCTCCCCAGACTTAAATTACATTGTCCTAGTGTAACACATGCAGAGTTAAGTGAATAAATAAATCATAAGTACTCAATTTAACAAGTAAGAATGACTAAACCTTACCGCGATAGGCGTCGATCGATAGGTATAGACATACGTCGATCGTTAGTAATGGTTGTGTCGTGTCGAGCTATACGACTTGGTTGTGTCGGTCGACTGGGATCATCATTCTACTTGGGTCTAAAAATATGCAAAAACCAATGCGAAAATAAATAGTTAAAATGTAGAAAACTTTAAAATAAAACCTAATAGTGGGTTGCCTCCCACTTAGCGCTTTGTTATAGTTAGTTAGCTTGACTTTGGTGGTGAGTAACTCAGTTGTGGTAGGAGCAGGTGTTTTCTGGTGGGCAAACGTCTCCTTCTTCTGTGGACTCAGTAGCAGTGAAGCTTCTTGTGGCATCATCTGATCTAGTTCATCTTTGGTGCATATTTGCTAAATCTGCTTTGATGACTTGTAACCTCCTGTCCAAATCTTCTATCTCGAACTGATGATGGTAGTAATCATGTGTTGAATGCTCGGACAGTTTTTCATGTTGTAAGGCGTCGATCTGGTCATGAATCAGCTGATCTCGGTCTGTCAAAGACTCGGTGTCGATCGATGCTACAATGTGTGTGTCGGTCGTATCGCTGGGAGTTCTGTCGGTCGATCCAGTGGTAGCTGTATTGATCGATGCTGAATGCTGATGTTGATACTCAAGAATTCTCTGAATAGCGAGTACCTCGTTCTTCAGTAGACCAGTAGCCAAGCATAGTTTGGTCACTCTGTCGTTGAGAGTTTCGTCAATGTCATCACATCGCTTGTTGAACCTCTCCTCCATAGCATCCATAGCTTCATATAGCTCTAGTTTGATTTGATCAACTTCTACTGCAGTGGAAGTAGTCTGCGCTGGTGGTTGCTAAATGTCGATCGATCTGGATGTACGAGTGTCGATCGATGTCGTGTTATGATTCTGAGGATGACCTTTCTCGCGAATTGTTTCCAAATCTTGCTGTAGAAGATCAATCCTTTTGCTTAACCATTCGACATTGTTGTTGAGAGGGCTGTAGACGTCTCCAGTTCGTGTGTTGATGTAAGCAATCTCCCATTCATCTCTTTTATTTGTTGAACATTCTGGTTGGGTGTTGGATGTCGTCTGGCCCATATCGATCGATGGTGTAGGTAATGTGTCGATCGATACTGGTGGCGTAGCTTCCTTCTCAAGCATGTTCCTAATTCTCTCAATCTCCATCCTTAGCACTGCCATATCACTTTGAAGAGCTTCCTAGCTACGATCCAATGGCTGGTAGGTATCTTCCACCAATGTGCGGATATCTTCCCCCAGGTGTGCCTGAGCTCCCCATATATCAGTCACCATATCATCTATCTCCTCCTTGCTGTAGGGTACTTGTGCTGGTCTGTATGCATGGTAAGGGCGTGCATGTTCTGGAAGGTGTAAGCAACTCCTCTGAAAAAGAGATGCTCAATCCAGGATTTTCCTTATGTGCTCTTTGGTGACAAGGATGATATCACCATCAACTCCCTTAGCATGTCCAAATTCATCTCCGTGGACACCAAATTCGTCCCTCTCTTCCCATCTGAATTTTCGGGATCCATTGGTATCAGAGGCACGTCGTCCAAAATCAATACGTTTGTCGCTCGATCTGGCTGTTGCGTTGTCGATCGATCTGGCCAACTCGATGTCGATCGATGGTGATGAAACAATATCAATCGATGGAGAGTTTTCATGTGTACGAAAATGTTGAGGAACCGTATCCTCTGTCATGATGACGTGGTGGTTATCTGGGACGTAAGCTAGGATGTCTAGATGGCCACATTTCTGTGTGAACAGGTTATCTGGTCCATTGGCAACTTGAAGGATTTCTGCTATGTCCTCTCTGGATATGTGTAGAATCCTTCCATCCATGGTTCTTGCAAAGTTATCTCTATCCCTGTAAATACCAAATTCATCAGGTGTTAGTGAAGCATTCCTGATATCTCTAGAATTAGGAAAACGAGATTGAGGTAGGGTGAAAGAATCGGTCGATGGTGCAGTGGTGATGGCGATCGATGATGATCGTTTGGCTGCATGGTTGGATCGATTGCTCTTGTTGTTGCAGGTCTCCATGGTGATGTTTCTAGTTGCTGGAGGCTGCAGGGTATGTGTTGTAGAAGTTTGAATTTTTGTGGTTGATATTGACAACATTATATACCCATATGTTGTCCTAATCGGTGAAATTCCGATCTTGTCCCTTAAGTCGTCTGACTTAATATCGATCGATGTGATGCTTGCGATGTCGATCGATGGACGATGTCGTTTTGCTGGATGTGGTAGATAATCGATCGATGTTGGGCAGTGGATGTCGATCGATTTTGAGCAAGTTGTTCTTGGGAAACGGATTGCAAACCTATCATTCTCCATGTAGTGTTCTCAAGCTCTTTCCTCCCAAAAATCTTCATCATATTCCTCTGTGTGATCTCCACCGTGGGAAGATATAGCTGTATCTACTGCAAAACTTTCATGAAATCCAGTTGTCTGCCCAACTCCTTACTGAGTAATCATCTTGTTTGATGTTGGTTTGGATAGCGAAATTCGGGTAGCAAGTGATCTGGTAAATCGGGTTCATCATCTGGTGTGTCTCTGTCGATCGATAGGCCAAAGTTGGTGTCGATCTTTTGTGACTCGCTGATGTCGATTGATGATGTAGTGAAGTCGTCGATCGATCCCGAGTACTATGTTTCGTACTCTTCTTCACAATGACAAACTGCAACGATACCAAGATCATCTTCTTGTTCCACGGTTTTGGCTTGTGATTTGCCAAGTCTGACAGTGTCGTAGTGGATATCTGGATCTATCATAGTCAGGCACATCCTGTTGGTGCTCAAGTCACATACAGCTCCTACTGTAGCCAGAAATGCTCTTCCAAGTAGAAGGGAAGAGTTCCAATTTAACTTGATATCCAGGACATGAAAATCCACAGGGATAATGGCATTACCAATCCGCACTTCAATGTCTCTGATCAAGCCTCCAGAATTTTTCTGAGTGAAATCCACAAATGTGAAGATCTCTGGTGAAGGCTCTACTTTCAGACCTAGCTGGTCAGCCATAACCTTGCTGGTCTGCCATAACCTTTGGTAAGATGCTGATTGAAGAACCAGTGTCACATATGCATGAGGAAACTCAATTCCCTTTACTATACATGGTATTACAAACTTCTTAGGATCACTTTTCTTCTTCAATGTGATCCTCCGCCTCATGTCTTCTCTGACTGTGTCAAACATTCTCCTAATGTCATTCTCAGTCTCCCTTGTCTCTCTGAAGAACATCCACAATCTGCTTGTGAAGTAAACCTCCTCAAAGGGTTTTTCAAGTGGGATTCTGATAACTCTCTTAGTGAAACCATCCATCTCCTTTCTCATTAGCTTCCCTCTTAAGGTTCTTAGGAATTTTCTCCTTCATATTCTTTAACCTTCTTCCTTCAGTTCCCTCTGATACTAGTGCAGTTTTCTGAAGGGTTACTAGTAGTCGTCTGCAGGGTCAGCTGGTGGTTTCGGTGTTGGTCGGAGTGCATTGATTCGGTTGATGTCAATCGCTGGTAACTGCACTCAGTATGTGAGAGGTGCGTGTCGATCAATAGGTTGAGAAAATGGTCGATCGATGCATGTCTCATCACTGTGTCGATGAATGAGTGGTTCGTCTCGTCGGTCGAGATTTTCGTAGGTGAGGGTGGGTGGGTGTGGATGCAAAGCCGTGAATTCAGAATGTGTCAAAATCCTTACTGTGTTGCAATCCGTAGTCGTTTCTGGAAATGACATCGATCGTGTCGATCGATTTTAACAATCTGGTGTCGATCGACACCATTGCGATCCACCAAAACTTAGTGAACTTTCCACTTCGAAGTATCCCTCTTGGAGCTTTTCATGCTTCACCACTTGATAGAAATCATCATCTATGATGGCATTCACGTGGTGTTTCATGCTTCCTTCTCCTACTTCCTTAGAAGCTCCAGTTCTCTTGATATAGTCTTCAGTCTGAACAATTTTTGTCTCAAGCTTCCTAACTTGAGTACAAATGGTATCTAGCATTGTGTTCATATTGTTGAAGACATAGTCAATCTTTCCATTGAAGTCCACTGTAAGCTTCTGCTGTCCTTCAAGAACTCTGTCAATCATGGCGTCAATATTACTCTCCTGGGTGGGTGGTGGTGGGTACTGGTAAGATGATTCCCATAGTTCTCTGATGTTGTTGAAGGGTTTCTGATACTGTGAACTCTGGTTGTAGTTACTCTTCTGACCACTGCCAAAAATTTTCATTTTGCCATTCTGGTTTTCGGACCTCTGAAATCCAGTACCTCCAATGTAGTTCACATCTTCTTTTGTATCAGCATCTCAAGCCTCTCATTCCTCAGCTAAGCAAGACTTGCTTCCTCAGAAGCTCATGAACAGCTTCTAACTTAGCTCTGACTTCTCTGATATGTTCCTCCCCAATGGCTCCAACAGATTTCTTCTTATCAGAGTCAGTGTTCTTGGTGCTGCTGCCGTAGGCTAGGGTTCTCAATAAGTCTTACAGTCCTCTATTGGATTCCTAGTGTTGAAGTTCCCCTCACTGGCTGTATCAAGAGCCATCGATACCTCTATAAAAAGTGCTTAATAGCTTGCACTTCATTGAATCTATGGTGTGGACAGTCTCGCTGGACGAAGTTAAATCTGATCCATGCGTCCTTAAAAGTCTCACCAGACTTTTGCGCGAAAATGGCGATTTTGCTCCTTAAGTCTTCAGCACGTGCCTCATCAAAGAAATTACGCTGGAAGGACGTTTTTGAATGTCGGCCTAGGATGTCAGTGATCCTGTAGGTAGCTGCTTAAGCCAGTGTGAAGCTTCTCCAATTAGTGAGTATTTGAAGAGCTTGAAAAGTAGGTAGTCCTCATGGACTCCATCCATGCGAATAGCACCTATAAGATCCTCGAACCTCTCCAGATGGTCCATAGGATGCTTGGGTATCTGTGACATGAGTGAGTAGTACTGAGGCTTGAGCTCGAAATTCGGTTTTTGAATCTCTGGAAGTCGAATAGCTGATATGTTGGTGTAGTAATCATCAGGACGGTTGTAGTCTGCCAACGATCGTGTTTGAGCTTCTTCTGTAGCCTCAGCTTCTGGCTCAGGAATTACATTTTCCTGTGCATCTAGCTTCTGACATGTTGCATTACGCAGATGACCATGGTCATACAGATTTCCATTCTCGCCCTGCGTGAGAATAACAATCGGCAACCATGCCTCGCGGATTAGTATCGATCGATGTACGGTGTGTAGTGTCGAACGATGTAGAGCAGTGAAGTGTATCGGTAGACGGTGGTGTCTGAGTATCGGTTGACGGTTGAACGTGAATATCAGTCGGCGGTGCGGCGGTTATGTCGATCGATGCGGAGCGTAGGTCTTTGCAGGATTGAAAGTTCCAATGTATGCAGGATCATCTGAGAATAATAGTTGATTTTCCTTACTGCTTCTGGTACTGATGGGCATGTACCTGAAAAGACAAGAAAAAATTTTAATCAGAAAAGGGGTAAAAGAAAGAGAAAACCCCTAAATTGATAAAATTAAATCTAATGGCGATCAAAGCTCCCCGAAAACGGCGAAAATTTTGATAACACTCAAATTACCCTAAAGAGTGCTTTTACTCTCTCAAATAAGAGGTTCAGCTGTAGTACTTAGGGATCGAATCACGAGGAGCTAGGGAACCAATTAAATCTAATTAATTAATCAATCTTAGGTGAAGTTTGGTTTTTATGATGGAAATGTAAAATGACAATCCTAAATGAGCAAGGTAGTTGCTCTACTAACAATATGATGGGTTGTTTATAAGATGAGGAAGAGTGCTAGACATAGGGCTTTTATTCAGGTATTGGGGATTATAATGTCTATAGATGCCTAACAAGTTGTTTGAATGATATTATAGAACTCATCCGCTTAACAATCAGTGATGTCTCACTGGTTAAATAACTAGATCTCTGAACTCAACTGTCGTCTGTTGACCAGAAAAAGAGTAGATCGATATCCTTTAGGGATATCTAGCGATACACCTTTCGCAGCGCCGATCGATTGTCCAGTCAGGATATCGATCGACGGCTTCTAGATATGCCTAGGCGCGAGCCGATAATGAACACTAGGTCTCAAGGAGGGCTCTCGCTCTTCTCAACAGGAGACAAGCTAGGTCAAATAGATAGTTCAAGATATAAAGATCCTAGTGATCTATATTCTAGTTAGCTAATTTATAACAAGCATAGGGTACAATCCATTTGATGAATATCACAACTTAGAAATTATAGTTTGAGGCTAATCCCACAAACCTATTTAAACTTTAGATCTAACAAGTAGACTACTCAGACATGACTAAGCAATTCATAACACAATATAGGTAAAGAAATTGCATTAGATAAAGAATAGAAAACAAATGGAGTTCAATCACAAATCTCTCAATGATATCTCTCCAATCTCTCTCAAAACTTAGAACAAAAGTAAAACTCTAGCTTTCTCTCTCACACTCTCTGCTTGCTGGTTTTCGCTCTTCCGTCAAAAACACTTAGGCAGAGTATTTAAGCATTTCTATTAGGTTAAAAACTCGTCAGGGGTAATCTTGTAATTGGGTGAAGCCTTGGTGAAGTAGTCGGCTAAACCATTTCTTCCTCGCTATCGATCGACAACACTTGATGTGTATCGATCGATTATAATCTTCAAGTACGCGGGTCTTCACAGCTACATCGATCGACAACTCTGGATGGTCAACTCGGGTGTATTATCTCTTGTGCTCCAAAATGCTCCAAAAGCATCACTTTATCATGAAACAATTCTGAACCTGAAAACATACCTAATAGGCTAGAAAACATATTAGTTATATAATAAAAATATCATTATACCATGCTAGAAAATTGGTGAAATCTAAGGTATATCATGTAGCTTCCTTCTCAAGCATGTTCCTAATGCTCTCAATCTCTATACTCAGCACTGCCATATCAGTGTGAAGAGCATCATAGCTGCGATCCAATGGCCGGTAGGTATTGTCCACCAATGTGCGGATATCTTCTTCCAGATTTGCCTGAGATCCCCAAATATCAGTCACCATATCATCTATCTCCTGCTTTCTGTAGGGTACTGGTGCTGGTATGTATTCATGGTAAGGGCGTGCATGTTCTGGAAGGCATAAGCAACTCCTCTGAAATAGAGATGCTCTCTCCAGGATTTTCCTTATTTGCTCTTTGGTGACAGGGATGATATCACCATCAACTCCCCTAGGATGTCCAAAGTCATATCTGTAGACACCAAATTCGTCCCTCTCTTCCCATCTGAAATTTCGGGATCCATTGGTATCATAGGCACGTCGTCCAAACTCCAAACGTCTGTCGGTCGATCCGGCTGTTGCGTCGTCGTTTGCTTTGGTCAACTCTATGTCGATCGATGGTGATGAAACAATATCGATCGATGGCGAGTTTCTGTGTGGACGAAAACGTGGAGGAATTGTATCCTCTGTCATGGTAATGTGATGGTTGTCTAGGACGTGAGCTAGGTTATCTGGATGGCCACATTTCTGTGTGAACAGGTTATCTAGTCCATTGGCAACTTGAAAGATGTCTGCTATGTCCTCTCTTGATATGTGTAGAATCCTTCCATCCATAGCTCTTGCAAAGCCATCTGTATCCCTGTAAATACCAAATTCATCAGGTGTTAGCGAAGCATTCCTGATATCTCTAGAAGTTTGATAACGAGATTGAGGTAGGGTTAGAAAATCGATCGATGGTGCAGTAGTGATGGCGATCGATGATGATCGTTTGACTGCATGGTTAGATCGATTTCTTTTGTTGTTGCAGGTCTCCATGTTGATGTTTTGAGTTGCTGGAGGCTGCAGGGTATTTGTTGTTGATGTTTGAAATTTCGTGGTGGGTGTTGACAACATTATATACCCATATGTTTTCCTAATCGTTGAAATTCTGCTTTTGTCCCTTAAGTCGGCTGACTTAATATTGATCGATGTGATACTTGTGATGTCGATCGATGGACGTGGTCGTTTTGCTAGATGAGGTAGATAAACGATCGATGGTGGGCAGTGGATGTCGATCGATCTTGAGCAAGTTGTTCTTGGGGAACAACTTGCAAACCTATCATTCTCCATGTAGTATTCCCAAGCTCTTTCCTCCCAAAAATCTTCATCATATTCATCTGTTTGATCTCCACTGTGGGAAGATATAGCTTGTATCTACTGCAAAACTTTCATGAAATCCGCTGTCTGCCCAACTCCTTAGTGAGTAATCATCTTGTTTGATGTTGGGTTGGAAAGCAAAATTCGGATAGCAATGATCTGGTAGCGCAGGGTCATCATCTGGTGTGTCTCTGTCGATCGAATTTGCCAAGATTGGTATCAATCACTTCTGACTCGCTGATGTCGATCGATGATGTGATGAGGTCATTGATCGATCCCGAGTACTCTGTTTCATACTCTACTTCACAATGACAAACTGCAATGAGACCAAGATCATCTTCTTGCTCCACGATTTTGGCTTTTGATTTGCCAAGTATGACAGGGTCGTAGTGGATATCTGGATCTATCATAGTCAAGGCACATCCTGTTGGTAGTCAAGTCACATACAGCTCCTACTGTAGCCAAAAATGCTCTTCCAAGTAGAAGAGAAGAGTTCCAGCTTAACTTGATATCCTATGACATGAAAATCCACAGGGACAATGGCATTACCAATCTGCACTTCCAGGTCTCTGATCAAGCCTCCAGAATTCTTCTGGGTGTAATCCACAAATGTGAAGATCTCTGGTGAAGGCTCTACTTTCAGACACAGCTGGTCTGCCATAACCTTTGGTAAGATGCTGACTAAAGAAGCTAGTGTCACATAGTGCATGGGGAAACTCAATACCTTTTACCATATAGGGTATTGTAAATTTCCCACGGATCACTGTTCTTCTTCAATGTGATCCTCTGCCTCATGTTTTCTCTGATTGCTGTCAAACATTCTCCTAATGTCATTTCTCAATCTCCCTTGTTTCTCTGAAGAACATCCACAATCTTCTTGTGAAGTAAACCTCCTCAAAGGGTTTTTTTAAGTGGGATTCTGAGAGCTCTCTTAGTGAAACCATCCATCTCCTTCTCATTAGCTTCCCTCTTAAGGTTCTTAGGAATTTTCTCCTTCCTCTTCCTTAACCTTCTTCCTTCAGTTCCCTCTGATTCTAGTGTAGTGTCTGAAGGGTTACGAGTAGTCTCTGCAGGGTCAGCTTATGGTTTAGGTGGTGGTCGGAGTGCATTGATTCGGTTGATGTCAATTGATGGTAACTGCACTCAGTATGTGAGAGATGCGTGTCGATCGATAGGTGGAGAAAAAGGTCGATCGATGCATGTCTCATTACTATGTCGATCGATGGGACCGTTAGGAGCTGTCGCTTTCTCTCCAGCTGAACGAGCCTGATCGATCTGAACACTCTCCCATTTGTTTATTCTTTATTGTACTTCCTCTCAATTGTTTATTGTATCTCTCATTGCAACTTGCAAGCTTGTAATGTCTTTAAATAGCATGTAACCTATGATGAATGAGGGCAAGGAAACTAATTCCTCTTTTCTATCTTTCTCTCTTCTTGCGAACCATCTCTCTCTTTAAGTCACACAATGTTTCTCATCTAGATCACTAAATTCTTACATTCTCTCAGAAAAACGGGAATATTCCATTTTTTCCGATCTTCATGATTATCTGCGGAAAGTTTCCATTTATCCGCGGAAACTGATGCTTATCCTCCAAGCCTAAACCGTCATAAGGTTTATGAGTTTTCAAGAAATCGTAAGTCGGGCTCGAATCAAGTTTAGGACCCTTTGGGCCGTCTTTTCGATTTGAGACGTTTTTTACGATTTCTCCGATAAGGTTAAGTTTCCGCGGTTTTATCGTAAACCGAACGGACGATTCCATTTGATCGAGAAATCAAGAAATGGTTAGTCGCGGGTTGCGGAGAACGGCTATACGGATAGTCGAGAATGCATAGTTGTACGTTGTATCATCGTTTCGGAAGACTTCGGTCGTTTTGGAGAATGATCGATATACGAACGCTCGATCGCTATAGCGACCGAACTCTATACGGAGCTCGGTCGCTATAATCGAAGCTCGGTCGCTATAGCGACCGAGCTGTAATCGAAGCTCGGTCGCTATAGCAACCGAGCGTAGTGTCGTGATCCGTTCTCTATAGCAACCGAGCTCTTGTTCGTGACCCAATCGCCATTGCGATCGGGTTTGTGCCGTGGACTGAGATCCGTTGTCCAAGCATTCGAAACCATCGCGAAGCTACGATGCTCTTAGGATGCTTGTTTGCGGATGTTTGGACCTTTGATAACATTGTTCCGTTTGATTTAAGAAATCGTTACTTTCCTAAATCGTTGATTTCTTAAGTCGTTGATTAAGAAATCGTTAATTTCTTATGTCGTTGATTAAGAAATCGTTGATTTCTTAAGTCGTTGATTAAGAAATCGTTGTTTTAAGAAATCGTTGATTTCTAAAATCGTTGATTAAGAAATCGTTGTTTTAAAGAATCGTTATCTTAAAACATGATTTTTCCGCAAGTCTTTCGTATAAGTTTTTCGTATAAATTTTCCTTTCCCGAAAACGTAGAAACTCTTAAGTAAATAATTTTTAACGGAAATTTGGATGCCAACTTTGCCTTGTCCGATTTCGACCCCAACAGTTAGCCCCCAGTGCGGTAGAATCATGGGTTGACGAGATTATGTCGTATGGTTTGGCGAGTTTAGGCGAGTTTTTAGGCCAAGTTTGTATCCAAAAGTCTGAATTTGAATAGTAAATCCTGAAGTTTATAAAAGAGGGGATAAGTCTTTCATTTTTACTCACCCATCTTTCATAAGACTTTCTTTGAAGAATCCTTCCAAAAGAAAAAAAAAATTTAGAAAGAAAATCCTTCACCAAGATGTCAAAGTTGTTTAGAGGCGGAAAGAAATCTTCTAAGAAGAAGACTCCCGTGCCTTCTTCTCCCGATTGCAATCCGGATGAAGAGTTCCTAGTTCTGAAGGTCGAGTTCGAATTTCCTCCGAATGCGGCTGAGTGTGATGCGTACTGGAAAGCGAGCAGTGATCGAATCAAACGTCCCGGGGAAGAAAAGTTTCCGATCTCGCGATCTCGGAAAGTGGGGGCCCACCTACCGAGCAAGACCACCAAACTTTTCCTTGAGACGCTTCGAAAGTATGTGGGGGTTCCAGAAGCGGTCAAGTTCCGGATTCCTAAGTGCGGAGAAAATGCCGACCATCCTCCGGAAGGCTACTTCACGTGCTATGAGACCGTTTTGACGCGTTGCCGTCTTTGGTTTCCGATCCCTGAGATTATTGTCCGCGTGCTGGACCGTTTCCAGGTTTCCTTAAAACAGCTGAACCCTACGAGTTTCGAGATTCTTATCGGTTTCGTAATTCTGAGTTACGAGCGCGGCTTATCTCTCACTGCCGACCATTTTGAAGCACTTCTGCGGGTGCAATACAATTGGGAGTCGGCCTCTTGGCGACTGACTCCTCATAACATGATGCTAGTGGTCAGGGGAACTGTTTCCAATTTTAATCATTGGAAACAATTTTTCTTCTATGTCCAACTTAATGCTGCGTCCGTCGAGGAGGAGTTCATCCCGATGTTCCGGACAGTTCCAAATCCCCTGCCGCACATTAGCGTGATCCATCCCTGGCCTAGGGATATTATTGAGGTGAGAGATGCGCTTAGGTGCGGCGACCATTGGTGGACAAGTTTCACCCGTAGGAGGGTTCAGAAGGCGATCCGAATGGTCCACCCCGATTTCGAGGTGGAAGGCGACATAGATTTTGCTCCCGTCGAGCATCTCCCGGAGCGCGTTCCGGTTGAGAGATCGCCTGAGTTGCCACCCAAAGACAAACACATCGAGGTCGAGGATCACGACTTTCCCGTTGGATATTTTCCACTTCCGGGATGGGATCCGACTCTTGGCTTTGGTGATGGGAGTGGTTCGAGGGACGCGCCAATCCCTAGCTTTGACGACTTCTTTTCTGGTCTTCCTGATCATCCTAATCCGCACCCCTTCGTAGAAGAAACGGAGAGGCCTGAGGTATTGGCGGAGACTTCTCGCGTAGTCAACGGGGTTAGTCCTTGCTTCTTCTCGCACCCCCCTTATTATCCGATCATATCTTTATCTTTGTAAAAAATAAAAATTCTTTTTTTTCGAATTTTGCAGGCGATGAACAATTTCGGCTCGACGTTGGTGGATAGCCAGAGAGAGACGAGGATCTGGCGCTTCAAAGCGGAGAAGAACGCGAATGATTTCGCGCGGCTCCTAGAGGAGACCTTGGAGCGGAATTTAAGGGCGGCCGCCGATCATGCCAAAGAGATTCGCCGAGTGAGGAGGCAGGTCAAACGGAAGATTGCCGCCGAGATGCAGAATTGGGCGATGCGATTCCAGGAGGAGTATCACAATCTTCGGGCAACCGATGCTGCGGTGGGGGATTTTCGCGAGTGTCGCGGATCGGTTGGAGCTCTCTCGAGGACTCAACAGAGGGATTATGTTTATAAAGAGGAGTTGAGCCTCATGCAGGGTGGCATGAAGGACAACGCTCACGCCGAGTCGCTCGTTCCCCCCATCGAGGAAAGGATCTGGGTACTCTGGGAGCCGATCCCGGTTTCTCCTGACACGTTGGAGGTCGCGACCGAAGCGGAGGAGGTGAGGATGAGGTGACTTATCCGACAGAGTTCGGAACTTCGTCATCGGAAATTTTATCCTCTACTGAATTTGTCGGGAAAATGTTTTCCCTTATCTTTGTATTTCCGTGGCCAAGTGTGGCCGTTTTATCTGTTTATGCCGCGACCGTAATAGGTCGCATAATTTTATGTATTTCCGGACTTGCCTTTTATGGCTTTCGACGATTTATGTTTTAAGGTCTGATTTATACTTTCGCCAAGTGTAGAGGGCAGAATGCGAGTAGTCATTTCGTATTCTAACTCTTAATTCGTCGCTTGGTCTGTATGCTACTTTTTAGCGAGTGTATTAGGTGTAAGGATAAGAGACATGTTTTGGGATCTCGTATTTGATACTATGTCCATGAGATGTTAAGTGCCAGCAAGGCTGGGCTTAGGGCAAGACCTAGGTCTACTCTCAGCTTTAAGGCTATGCGATGACTGATCGGCTTCCGTTTTGCTTGTTTGTGATTTTGACCTGATTCGCACCGTTTTAAAATCCGCGAAGTGTTATCGGCTTATATGATTTATCTGGGTACGAACTGAGCTACTTCCTTTGCAAAGTGCTAGACGAAATTTCGGTTTTCTTGTATAGCGCGTTATGGTATCCTGGTCGGATGTAAGAGGATCTTGTGAAAAGATCTGACTACGAATTTATTTAAGTGAAACGTTTCTGTGTTTG
The DNA here is from genome assembly GCA_019706035.1 of Raphanus raphanistrum subsp. raphanistrum. NCBI lineage: Eukaryota > Viridiplantae > Streptophyta > Magnoliopsida > Brassicales > Brassicaceae > Raphanus > Raphanus raphanistrum. Next base: position 7,611,195 of record CM033986.1, on the reverse strand, counting down.
CCAGTCGGGGCCAATCGATGGGTTTGTTTTTGTTTTTAAAGTCGCGAACGGACTGTTTCGAAGGTTGTTTTAAAGTCGCGGACGGACTATTTTGATAAAATATTTAAAGTCGCGGATGGACTATTTTGATAAAATGTTTAAAGTCGCGGATGGACTATTTTCATAAAATGTTTAAAGTCGCGGACGGACTATTTTGACGATGATACGAAGTAAATATCTTCAGTGAAACTACGACGTCTCGCATTTCTCGAGGATACGTTTTTCGTTTTCCGGAGTGTTTATGTGTTAGGAATCGATAGATTGAGAAAGAGAATTTTATTGAAAAAGTTTCGAAATTTCGAATACAAGTGCGGAGTTTTTGACCTTTTGTTGGAGTATACGAGTATACCTACCCACTCCCCCCCCCCTTTTTTGGTGAGGGGGATAGCTGAAATGCTGGGTTTCGACGAGCTGCCTACTTACCTCTTTTGAGGATCAAGCCATCTTGTAGTTCTGTTTGTGCCGCGAGTGTGTTTACTCGTCGGTGGGTTTTTCGTCGACCGCTTTAGTCGCGGGGTGGACGTTTACCTCGGGATTTTTCTCTTCCCGCTTAATTGTGACGTTGTCTTCGGAATCGGGGATGGTTCCGATCTCTGAATCTGCTTCCGCGGGAGATGTCGCTGTGCCCTTTGTCGGGGCATCTTCGGCGGAAGGCTGAGTTCGCTTGCGTTTAACCGTGATGGTTGTTGTGATCTGTCTTAACTTATGTTCCGCTAGGAAGCAAAGTCGCGACTGTTTTTGACAACCCCAGATTGCGGCGATTCCAGTCCTGGTTGGAAATTTGACGCCCAAGTGATAAGTTGAGAGAACGTCCTTCATGGCGTTTAGCCATGGAGTTCCCATGATTGCGTTGTAAATAGCCGGGCTATCTACCACCGCGAAGTCAACTATCTTGGTGACGTTTTTCGCTATGACGGGTAGTTGAATGGATCCCAGGGTCATGGACGTTTGTCCAGAGAAACCCGTGAGCGTTTTCGGTACCGGGGTGACTTCTCCGAGCTCGACGCCCATCCTTCTTAGGGTATCGCGGAAGATTAGGTTTACCATGCTTCCGGTGTCGATGAGTATTCTTGCGACTTCGAGGTCTCTTATTACGAGATCGATGACCAAGGGGTCGCAATGAGGCTGGTTGATTCCGCAAGCCTCTTCTTCCGTGAATGTGATCGAGGTGTTCCATCCGTCTCGGAGGGAGACCGTGGGGGATACTTCGCAGTTGACTCGGCTTTCCGTTGGTAGGCTTTGACGGCCGAGACCGAGTCCTTGTAGTATTGGGATCCTCCCATGATCATGTTCACCCTTCTACGGGAGTTATCGTTCCCCCTATCGTCCGGTCTTCTTTCGCGTTTATCCCCCGCCTGATTTCTCGGCGACGAGTTTTCCGTGGGAGGATTCTTATTGGTTTTTGGCGGATGGTCAGAGTCGAGGATTAGATCCTTGATGCTGGTTACTCCAGAGAGTTCTCCAGCAAGCAGCTTCGCAGCCAGCCTTGCCCCTATGACTTTGCAGTTAGCCGTGGAGTGACCTTCTGTCTGATGGAACTCGCAGTAGACATTTTTGTCGTAACTCTGGTTACGGTTCCACGTATTCCCCGAAGTTCTGCCCTACTCCGTATTGATCGCGTAGTTGTGCGTGCCTTGGAGTTCTTCCCCCTCGTGATGTACGTACTTGTCGTTACGAGAGGTTTTCTTTTTCGACTTCGGATCCACGTCTTTCGAAGAGTTCCTTTCCGGCTTATGTTTTTGCGACAGGACTTTTGTCTCCTCTTCGATCATTATGTAATCTGAGGCTTTGTGGAGGGGGTCCTGGATCGTGTGAGGCTTTTCGAGTGTTATCCACTTTCTGAACTTCGACTTGTACCAGAGCGCCTTCCTAAGTGCGTCAATGGCGACTTTGTCGCTGATTCCGCTGACCTTTGCCATGATCAGTTTAAAACGGCTCATGAACTCTCGGAGGGGCTCGCCCTCTTCCTGGGTTAAGCTCTAGAGGTCAACATCGGAAGTGTCTCTATCAATAAACATAGAGTACTTCAGTCGGAACTCCGACGCGAGTTGGCGAAAGCTTCCGATAGAGTTTCGCTTCAACCGGGAGAACCACTCGAGTGCCGCACCTTCGATATTTTCGACGAACAGGCGACAGTAACATGCGTCTTTCTCGCTTTCTCTAAGCTTGGAGATGCGCCTTTGGGTCGGTCGTACCGTTATACATCGGTATCTTGAGCTTTCCCGGATTAGACACCTTGGTCTCGGAGATTCGCGCGGTGAAGGGCATTTTACGAGCCACCTCGAGCAGTAATCTCGGTTTGCCTTTCGGCAAGTTCCTCATGTTCGACCCAATAGAGGTTTTCCTCTTATTCCGTCATGGGTTTATCGAACGGAGAAGTCTCCTGAGCCGAAAGGCTGCGGGTTCGTCTTGGATGGACGTCGGCGTCTTCCTCGGAGTCGTCGCTGAGCTCCAAGTTGATGCGTTCGACTTCATCCACCTCAGTATCCTTTTCGAACGGCGGATGTTTTTCCGAGTTGCCTTTCTCGACAGGGGATGTTTCGCTAGGGTTTTGTCCGGAAGGACGTTCCTGCGAAGTTCCAGGCCTATCGTGTGGGGTCGCAAACTCGAGTCTCCTGCCGCGGAGTTTTGTGGCTCCGCGAGGGAGAACTGCGCGGGACTTTGCCGTTAAGGTTTGAACCTGTTTGGTCAGGATTCCCACGAGTTTATCCTGCTCTTCCGACCTCTTTTTGTAGGAGGAAAGCAGCTTGTTGAACTCGTCGAGCGATACAGCGTTAGCAGGTGTTTTGGCCGCGGAAACATCCGCTGCGGGAGTGTTCAAGACGTCCTTGGGTGGTCCGTTTAGAGGAGTTTGCAAGTTCGCTGAAGCGTCGTTAGTCATGTCTGGTTGAGGGTGAACTGGTCGTGAGTAAGATTGATCTGTACACCCCCCTCCTTCTAGCGCCAAACTGTGGGAACCGAAATTCGCAACGTCAATATTTCGTATAAATAAGAAAACTAGGAAAACCCTAATTTCCCAGAGGTCCCAGATTTCTGAGAAACCACACGTCAAGCAATCAGAACACGACAATAACGAGAAAATAAAATAAAAACCGTAAAAAGAGAGTAAGAAGGATTTTATTCCGAATCTACGTTTGAGCGTAACAACAACAAGGTAACGTGCTTCGGCTACGAGAGCTGTCGGCGAGATCCCTAGTTCTAGTACCCGAAGGTGGCTAAACCTAATTGAATCGCAGCTCGAAAAATAAAAACAGAAAGTTACCTAAAATGCTCTATGTGCTAAGTTTGCTCTGAGAAAAGATGCCCCATATGCCTCTCGCCTTGAGCTCCTTATATACTCCCTCCAAGGTCGGTTTACGCTTCCCCCTTTTGCCCTTAGCCGTCATAGTCGAAAAACGGGAATATTTCATTTTTTCTGATCTTCATGATTATCCGCGGAAAGTTCTCGACGACGAGTTTTCCGCGGGAGGATTCTTATTGGTTTTTGGCGGACGGTCGGAGTCGAGGATTAGATCCTTGATGCTGGTTACTCCAGAGAGTTCTCCAGCAAGCAGCTTCGCGGCCAGCGTTGCCCCTACGACTTTGCAGTTAGCCGTGGAGTGACCTTCGGTCTGATGGAACTCGCAGTATACATTTTTGTCGTAACTCTGGTTACGGTTCCACGTATTCCCCGAAGTTCTGCCCTACTCCGTATTGATCGCGTAGTTGTGCGTGCCTTGGATTTCTTCCCCCTCGTGATGGACGTACTTGTCGTTACGAGAGGTTTTCTTTTTCGACTTCAGATCCACGTCTTTCGAAGAGTTCCTTTCCGGCTTATGTTTTTGCGACAGGACTTTTGTCTTCGCTTCGATCATTATGTAATCCGAGGCTTTGTGGAGGGCGTCCTGGATCGTGCAAGGCTTTTCGAGTGTTATCCACTTTCTGAACTTTTACTTGTACCAGAGCGCCTTCCTAAGCGCGTCAATGGCGACTTTGTCGCTGATTCCGCTGACCTTTGCCATGATCAGTTTAAAACGGCTCATGAACTCTCGGAGGGGCTCGCCCTCTTCCTGGGTTAAGCTCCAGAGGTCGACATCGGAAGTCTCTCTATCAATAAACATAGAGTACTTCAGTCAAAACTCCGATGCGAGTTGGCGAAAGCTTCCGATGGAGTTTCGCTTCAACCGGGAGAACCACTCGAGTGCCGCACCTTCGAGATTTTCGACGAACAGGCGACAGTTACCTGCGTCTTTCTCGCTTTCTCTAAGCCTGGAGATGCGCCTTTAGGTCGGTCATACTGTTATACATCGGTATCTTGAGCTTTCCCGGATTAGACACCTTGGTCTCGGAGATTCGCGCGGTGAAGGGCGTTTTACGAGCCACCTCGAGCAGCCTATCGATTTCTGGGGCAGCGCTTGTGGCGTGGTGGATCTGCGATTTCACGGCCCTAACTTCCGCGGCGGTCTTGGTGATGTAGTCGCGGAGATCGCGTATATCGGGATCCTCTCCAGCAGTTTTCCGAGCTTGTCGGCGTTCGCGGCAACTAATCTCGGTTTGCCTTTCGGCAAGTTCCTCCTGTTCAACCCAGTAGAGGTTTTCCTCTTCTTCCGTCATGGGTTTGTCGAACGGAGAATTCTCCCGAGCCGAAAGGCTGCGGGTTCTTCTTGGATGGACGTCGGCGTCTTCCTCGGAGTCGTCGCTGAGCTCCAAGTTGATTCGTTCGACTTCATCCACCTCAGTATCCTTTTCGAACGGCGGATGTTTTTCCGAGTTGCCTTTCTTGACAGGGGATGTTTCGCTAGGGTTTTGTCCGGAAGGACGTTCCTGCGAAGTTCCAGGCCTATCGTGTGGGGTCGCGAACTCGAGTCTCCTGCCGCGGAGTTTTGTGGCTCCGCGAGGGAGAACTGCGCGGGACCTCCGCGATGCGGCGTTAGCAGGTGCGTTGGCCGCGGAAACATCCACTGCGGGAGTGTTCAAGACGTCCTTGGGTGGTCCGTTTAGAGGAGTTTGCAAGTTTGCTGAATCATCGTTAGTCATGTCTGGTTGAGCGTGAACTGGTCGTGAGTAAGATTGATCCGAACCCCCCCCCCTCCTTCTTGATAGTGCTCAAATTATCCAGTAGAGCTTACTCTCTCAAATAAGAGGTACAGCTGTAGTACTTAGGGATCTAATCACGAGGAGCTAGGGAACCAATTAAATAAAATCTACTAATCAATCCTAGGCAAGGTTGTTTATATGATAGAAATGAAAATAACAATTCCTAAAATGAGCAAGGCAGTTGCTCTAACTAACAATATGATGGGTTGTTCAAATGGGATAAAGAGTGCTAGACATAGGGTTTCTATTCAGGAATGAAGATTATAATCTCTATAAATGCTTTAACAAGTTGCTTGCATGATACTATAGATCTCAGCCACTTAACATATGTGATAACACGACCCTAGGATGAACTCTGGATGATATTGGATAGATCCTTGCAAAGATGAATCAAAACTCAATCTTCCAAGGCTTGTGGATGCGATTGGGACACAAAGAGATGCGGATGACTCCTTGATACTCCTAGACGACTACTTTAGATATGACACACTAAAGGAGAAGTCCTTAGACTCTGGATATGACACACCAGAACTCTCGAACTCTTGTTGATAGCAATAAGAGAAGAGAAAGGTTTTTAGGTTAAAAGATGATGATCTTATTAGACTTGCTCGACCAGAATATATAGTGAGAGCCTTGTACATGCACAAGGTCTCGGAAACAACTAATAGTCATAAAGGAACAGGCTCCCTTTGACTTGTGTAAACGAAATAAAAAGCATAGTCTAAGATAGAATAAGATACATAATGTAGTCTGGTCCGAGAGTATCATACTAGGTGATTTGAAATAGCAAGACAAGGCCTCGTTAAAAACCTATCTTAGCAAAACCCAATGGGACAAAAACTAAGACAGGAAAAGAGCACACTTCTCTTGCTAGCCTAGATGATACTCAGCTTGATGGTATGATGACTTGAATGGTGATGAGTGGGTCTTGAAGTATCAAGCTTCCTTCAAGACTTTCTTTCTTCAAAGACTTTCTGATTAAACCTCCAATAGCTTCCTTGAGCTTCTTTGATCTTGCACGAGTCATGGGACCTTTAGAAAGGTCTAAGGCATCTTCTTCTTCAGCTGGTTGGTCCTTGTTCTTCTTGACATGATCTGGAATCATATCATTCCCTCCCTCTTGAAAAGGATTTGTCCTCAAATCTGGATCATCTGCAATAAAAGGAACCAAATCAGCAACATTAAAACTATTACTCACATCATACCTTCCCTTTAGATCAAGCTTGTAGGCATTGTTGCTGAGCTTCTTCACGATCTCAAATGGTCCATCAATTCTTGGCATTAGCTTGGACTTCCTCTCGTTTGGAAATCTTTCTTTTCTAAGGTGAACCCAAACAAGATCTCCTTCTTCAAAGATCATCTCACGCCTGCCTTTGTTTGCATGCTTAGCATACAACTTTGTTTTCTCTTCAATGTTGTGGCGTGCTTGCTTATGGATCTCCTGCACCATCTCGGCCTTTCTTTTTCCATCAAAGCTAACTCTAGCACACTCAGGTAAAGGCATTAGATCCAAAGGAGAAGTGGGATTGAACCCATAAACAATTTCAAAGGGTGAAAACTTAGAAGCAGAATGCACAGCATGATTGTATGCAAATTCACAATGAGGCAAATGTTCTTCCCAGACTTCAAATTCTTTTTGATGAATGCACGCAAGAGAGCTCCTAATGTTCTATTCACTACCTCAGTTTGACCATCAGTTTGCGGATGACATGTAGTAGAAAACAATAACTTAGTTCCTAGCTTAGACCACAAAGTTTTCCAAAAGTAACTAAGGAATTTAGCATCTCTATCTGAAACAATGGTCTTAGGCATGCCATGCAAACGAACTATTTCTTTAAAGAACAAATTAGAAACATGCAATGCATCATCAGTTTTGTGACAAGCAATGAAGTGAGCCATTTTGGAGAACCTATCAACAACTACAAAGATTGAATCCTTTCCGGTTCTAGTCCTAGGCAATCCAACAATAAAATCCATAGAAATGTCATTCCATGGGTGATAAGGAATAGGGAGAGGAGTATACAAACCATGAGACTGAACTTTGGACTTAGCTTGTTTACAAGTTGCACATCTTTGGCATATCTTCTCTACATCTTTCTTCATGTGAGGCCAAAAGAAATGATCCTGCAAAACCTTAAGAGTCTTGGCAATACCAAAGTGTCCCATTAAGCTTCCTCCGTGAGCTTCCCTAGTAAACAACTCTCTCACAGAACAGTTAGGTACACATAGGCGATTATCATAAAACAAATATCCTTCATGCCTAAAGTAGTGACCTTTAGCAATCTTTTCACAAGATAGATAAGCTTCTTGAAAGTCAAGATCAGTTTCATACATCTCTTTGAATTGCTCAAATCCTAAGAGTTTAGCATCTAGAGTGTTTAAGAGAACATACCTTCGGGAAAGAGCATCAGCAACTATGTTTTCTTTACCTTGTTTGTACTTGATGACATAAGGAAATGTTTCTATAAACTCAACCCATCTGGCGTGTCTCTTGCTGAGTTTGTTTTGACCCTTTAAGTACTTAAGAGACTCATGATCCGTGTGTATCACAAACTCCTTAGGCCAGAGGTAGTGTTGCCAAGTTTGTAGAGCCCTCACAAGTGCATACAACTCCTTGTCATATGTGGCATAGTTGAGTGTAGCTCCTCCAAGCTTCTCACTGAAGTAAGCTATAGGTCTCTTATCCTGCATCAAAACAGCACCAATACCTATACCGGAAGCATCACATTCTATCTCAAAAGTTTTGTTAAAATCTGGAAGTATAAGAAGGGGAGCATTAGTAAGCTTCTCTTTTAGGCATTGAAAGGCGGCTTTTTGTGCTTCTTCCCATTTAAAGCCTACGTCCTTCTTGATGATTTCGGTTAGTGGGGCTGCAAGAGTGCTGAAATCCCTTACAAATCTTCTGTAGAAGCCAGCAAGACCATGGAAGCTCCGGACCTCACTGATTGTCTTAGGGATGGGCCACTCTTGTATGGCTCTTATCTTTTCTTGATCAACCTTAACTCCATCTGCACTCACAACAAAGCCTAAAAACACCAAGTTATCCGTACAAAAGGTGCATTTCTTAAGGTTAGCATAAAGCTTTTCCTTTCTCAAAACGTCAAGAACAGACCTAAGATGAACTATATGCTCTTCTAAACTCCTGCTGTAGACAAGGATGTCATCAAAGTAGACTACAACAAATGAGCTATGAATGATCTAAGCACATGATTCATCAACCTCATGAATGTACTAGGTGCATTTGTCAATCCGAATGGCATAACTAACCACTCATACAAACCATGTTTAGTTTTAAATGCAGTTTTCCATTCATCACCTTCTTGCATCCTAATCTAATGATAGCCACTCTTTAAATCAATTTTAGAAAAGATGCTAGAACCATGCAATTCATCAAGCATATCATCAAGTCTAGGAATAGGGTGTCGATACTTCACCGTGATATTGTTGATTGCTCTACAATCAACACACATGCGCCAGCTCCCATCCTTCTTGGGTACTAGTAAGACAGGAACAGCACAAGGACTCATGCTCTCTCGGATGTGACCCTTCTCCATCAACTCATCTACTTGTCTTTGTAGCTCTTTGGTTTCTACTGGATTGGTTCTGTAAGCAGGTCGGTTAGGAAGTGTGGATCCAGACACAAAGTCAATCTGATGCTCAATCCCACGTTTTGGTGGCAACCCTGTAGGACTATCATCTGGAAACACATCATCATATTCCTGCAAAAGAGACAACATCTCACTCGGGTACACCGGTGCAAAATCAGTTAGATTCAAGAGAGATTCTTTGTATATGAATAAGAGAATAGATTGATTAGAGTGAAGAGATCTCTTGATATCACCAGTTTTGGCATAGAAGTTGTGTTGCTTGGTTTGAGTCGGTTTAAGATCAATCTCCTTTTTCTTTTGAAGCTGCAGCTGATCTTGATGTACTTCTTTTGGAGATAGTGGCACTAGTACTGTCTTTCTGCCTTTAAACTCAAAGGAGTGCTTGTTGGTAAAGCCATCATGAACTACACGTCGGTCAGATTGCCAAGGCCTTCCCAGCAGTATGTGACTTGCTTCCATAGGCAAAATGTCACACAAGATCTCATCCTCATATTTTCCAATGGATAAGGGAACTAGAACCTGATCAGAGACCCTCATCTTGCCCTCATCATTGAGCCACTGGAGTCTATAGGGTTTTGGATGTTTCTGAACCTTTAATCCAAGCTTTTGAACCATGGTTTCACTCGCAACGTTGACACAACTACCACCATCAACTATGAGGCTGCAGACCTTTCCTTGTACCAAGCACCGTGTGTAGAATAGGTTCTCTCTTTGCTCAAGCTCTTCGGTCTTAGTTTGAAGACTAAGGTTTCTCCTTGCCACTAGTAACCTCCCATTAACCGGCTCTTCTTCATACTCTTCTTCAGACTGATCCTTAGTATGATCTTCTTTCTCAGCTTCAGATTCAAACTCGCCATTATCAAGCAGTATCATTACCCTTTTGTTGGTACATTCATTGGCATAGTGACCACGACCTTGACACTTGAAGCACTTGACATCTCTGGCTCTTGAACTAGTTGTTTCAACCTTGCTTTTATCTTTGTTGTAGATGCTAGCAGGTTTCGGTTCTTCTTTAGGCTGAGGCTTACTCTCTTTTTGGAAGCTAGACTTATCTTCTTTTGAGTGTTGGAATCGTGTGGAACCATAGCTACCACGTGAGTGACCCTTTCTCTTAAGCTGCTGTTCCACCAAGATAGCTTTATGCAACATCTCTTCTATCTCCACATAGTGTTGCATCTCAACATTGTCTTGTATCTCACGGTTTAGCCCTCCAAGGAATCTTGCCATAGTAGCTTCTCTGTCCTCTGAAATACTAGCTCTCAACATCAGCAACTCTAGCTCTTGATAATACTCCTCAACAGTCTTGGAACCTTGCGTGAGTCTTCTTAGTTTCTGATGTAGATCTCTGTGGTAATGGTTAGGCACAAACCTCTTGCGCATAAGAGACTTCATCTCTTGCCAAGATTCAACTGGATACTCTTGGTTGAGTCTTCTACTAGTTACCAATTGATCCCACCAACTCAAGGCATAGTCATGGAACTCAGTAGCTGCAATTTGGATTCTTTGAGCGCTGGTGTAGTGTTGGCAATTGAAGACTAGCTCAATCTTTTTCTCCCACTCCAAGTAAGCATCCAGATCAACCTTGCCATGAAAAGGAGGGATTTTGATCTTCAATCCATTGAACTCATCTCTCTGAGTCCTTCTTTCATCATGATCACGTCTCTGCCTTCTCCTACTACCTCTTGATGAAGAAGATCCACTGCGTTCAGACCGGTGACGCTCATAGTAGTTGTCTGTTTCATGAGATTCAACATGCTCTCTACGATCTCTCCTTGGTTCAGGATGATTATGTGGACTCTGACCTCTTCTGTCTCTCCTAGACTCATTACTATGGCCCTGACCAGTAGCTTGTCGTAGCTCTTGTCTTATCTCATCACGAAGACCCGTGATGCTAGTCTTGATCATATCAGCCACAGTAGTGATCAGAGTTTGCTTCAACTGTTCTGTCATCTCCTCCCTTAGTAGTTTACTCTTTCTTACAAGTTCTGCTTCTTCATCTGTCTCGTTCCCCATTGGTACCTGAGACAAAGAAACAATCTAAACAAGTAAGATGTTCAAGAAAAATTTAAAAAGGAAACAACTTTGATTAAAAGGAATAACTTGCGATCTAAGGCAACACAATTTGAAATATCAAAACTTGATAACTTTTATCACACGAAATCGAAACAAATCAGGATCAATTATGATGAAACTTCTTAGATCTATCAGGATTTGATTCAAACAACAACAATAGATATTGAAACGAACAGATCTAGTGAAATAACACAACAAAGAACACAGATCAATTGACGGATTCAAAGGAAGTTGAAGGGTTCTATTTGAAAACAACAAAAGATCGAAACTTCCCTATCCAGAGCTGCTCTGATACCACTTAACACGACCCTAGGATGAACTCTGGATGATATTGGATAGATCCTTGCAAAGATGAATCAAAACTCAATCTTCCAAGGCTTGTGGATGCGATTGGGACACAAAGAGATGCGGATGACTCCTTGATACTCCTAGACGACTACTTTAGATATGACACACTAAAGGAGAAGTCCTTAGACTCTGGATATGACACACCAGAACTCTCGAACTCTTGTTGATAGCAATAAGAGAAGAGAAAGGTTTTTAGGTTAAAAGATGATGATCTTATTAGACTTGCTCGACCAGAATATATAGTGAGAGCCTTGTACATGCACAAGGTCTCGGAAACAACTAATAGTCATAAAAGAACAGGCTCCCTTTGACTTGTGTAAACGAAATAAAAATCATAGTCTAAGATAGAATAAGATACATAATGTAGTCTGGTCCGAGAGTATCATACTAGGTGATTTGAAATAGCAAGACAAGGCCTCGTTAAAAACCTATCTTAGCAAAACCCAATGGGACAAAAACTAAGACAGGAAAAGAGCACACTTCTCTTGCTAGCCTAGATGATACTCAGCTTGATGGTATGATGACTTGAATGGTGATGAGTGGGTCTTGAAGTATCAAGATTCCTTCAAGACTTTCTTTCTTCAAAGACTTTCTGATTAAGCCTTCAATAGCTTCCTTGAGCTTCTTTGATCTTGCACGAGTCATGGGACCTTTAGAAAGGTCTAAGGCATCTTCTTCTTCAGCTGGTTGGTCCTTGTTCTTCTTGACATGATCTGGAATCATATCATGTGAAGTGTCACTGGTTAAAATATCTAGATCTCTGCCCACACCTTTCGCATGATGACACAGAAAAAGAGTCGGTCGATATCCTTTTGAGATATCGAGCGATACACCTTTCGCGGCGCCGATCGATTCACCTGTTGGGATATCGATCGACGGCTTCTAGATCTGCCTAGGCACGAGCCGAATATGACCACAAGGTCTCAAGGAGGAACTGTCGTTCTTCTCAACGGGAGACAGGCAAGCTCAAATGGATAATTCAAGATAATCTAAGATCCTAGTGATCTATGTTCTAGTTAGCTAATCTAAAACAAGTATAGGGTACAATCCATTTGATGAGTATCACAACTTAGCAATTATAGTTTGGGGCTAATCCCACAAACCTATTTAAACCCTAGATCTAACAAGTAGACTACTCAGACATAGCTAGACAATTCATAACAATAGATAGATGAAAGAATTGCATAGATAGAATAAAGTAGATATACAAAAGGAGATGAGAAATCTCTCCAATCTCTCTCAAACAAATAAAACTCTAGTCTCTCTCTCACACTCTCTGCTTTGAGGGTTGTTAAAAGCTTCAAGCTTCAAAGGTAGTTCAAAACTTGCCGTCGAAAACACTTAGCAAGAGTATTTAAGCATTTCCATTAGGTTAAAAACTCATCAGGGGCAATCTCGTAATTTGGTGAAGTCTTGGTGAAGTAGTCGGCTAAACCATTTCGTCCTCGATATCGATCGACAACACTGAATGTGTATCGATCGATTATAATCTTCTAGTACTCGGATCTTCTCAGCTACATCGATCGACAACTCAGGATGAGTATCGATCGATTATAATCGCAATGTTGACTTCCGACTTAGTCTTGAATGGTCAACTCGGGTGTATCATCTCTTGTACTCCAAAATGCTCCAAAACATCACTTTCTCACAAAATGCTCCTGAACCTGAAAACATACCTAACAAGCTAGAAAACAGATTAAATATATAATAAAATACTAGTATACCATGGTTAAAAACGGGTAAAATCCATGGTATATCAACTCCCCCAGACTTACTCCTTTGCTTGTCCTCAAGCAAAAACAGTAGTCTTTGGAAAATGTTTGGAAATAGCAGGAACTCAAAGATTCAATATATTGAAGTCATCACTCTATGGGTTTGCAATTCATGTCTAAACATCCTAATCACAGAAGTTCATCATGCCTTATCCTAGCTTAACAACCTAACTCATCTAGTCAACAACTTAGCAATTCTCATCTGACATTCCCCTCTACTAACCTCATTTCTTAACATAAAATAAAGTGCAGGCTTTACCTTGGGAGTATCGATCAAAGAACACATGGATTCAACTCAAACAAGTATCTGAACGCACATGTAGTCTTCTCTGATCCCTTTCTCCCCTCTTCTGTCTTCTTTGGATCTCTTATTAGTTTCAATTTCAACAGGTTTTGATGCCACATAGGTCATCTAGTCCATCTCATTGACATTTGCATTGTAACTCATACATTTTTGACAAAGTGTAGCGAATAATGGGGTCGCAGGAATCACTCCTACCCCTCATTTCCACAGTGTGTGATCATCTTTGAGATTTAGAATACTGGGGTCGCAGGAATCACTCCTACCCCTCTGCCTCTCAAGAAATCATTTCAATCTTTTATAACATAAACTTAGATCTCGAGATGCCGAAGAGAGAGAAGGGAACCAGAAACACACAGACTTTTTACCTTCCAGACTTGTAAGAGGATTCCGATCCAGTGATATCCAAGCTCCAAGACAAGCAAATAAGTCAGTATTAGTGTTGGAGGTCAGCTTTGGTTCTTTCAAACAATCTTAGCTAGTGAATATAGTTGGCAAGTTGATCCTCTTTAGCATCTTTAGTACTATCTGCAATCAATAATCTAGAATGGTGCTAAAGAGTGGTCAGACAATAAAATATAAATCTATATCAATGTTCCTATTTAGTACTTATGCGAAAAATAATTTTGAAAAACAATTTAAATAAAAACAAAAATAAAAACACATATTAGTAAACTCCCCCCCCCCCCGACTTAAATTACACTGTCCCAGTGTAACACAGCCGGTGGTGAGGTAAATAAAATAAAACATAATTAATTAATATAACAAGTTAGAATGAATAAACCTGATCGACAAGATGTCGATCGATTCGTAGTGGTATACGTCGATCGTTAGTAATGGTCGTGTGGTGTCGAGCGATATGAATGGTGAATGTCGGTCGATGGAATTATCATTCTACTTGGATCTAATAAAACTGCAAAATAAATCATAAAAAAAGAAAAATAAAAGCAAAAATGAATAATAAAATAAAATAAAGAAAAAGAAAACCTAATAGTGGGTTGCCTCATACTCAGCGCTTGGTTATAGTCATTTAGCTTGACTATGGTAGGTGAGTGACTCATGGGGTGCAGAAACTGCTGATTGCCGGACAGCAATCATCAATTTTGTGTCTCCTACTATTGAACCATGTAGCGACGAAGCTTCTTGTGGCATCATCTGCTCGTAGTTGTTTCTTATCTATCTGGAGGACTGTATCTTGAAGTTTCCTCACAGAATTCTGATGTATTCGATTTTGTCAACTTTCCTGTCGATGGTCTGGTAGGTATGTACGGACAATAATTTCAGCTCACTCTGTAATGCATCGATCCTGTCCAGAATAAACTGATCTCGGTCTGCTAAAGACTCGGTGTCGATCGATGCGACAAGATGCGCGTCGGTCATTTCGCTGAGGGGTCTGTCGGTCGACTCAGCATCCACTGTGTCAATCGACTGTGAACACTGTCCTTGGTACTGCAGAGCACGTATATTGCCCTTCATATGGCGAGTAGTTCTGCAGAGGCTGTTAACTCGTTCGTTAACAGTGTAGTCAATGGTATCACAGGTCCCGTTGAGTCTCCTTTCCATAGCATCCATAGCCTCGTACAGCTCATGTTTAAGTTCATCAACTTCTGTTGTAGTGCCTGATCCTCTCGCTGGTGGTGGCTCGCTGTCGATCGATATTGGTTTAGGATTGTCGATCGATGGAAAAGTAGCATTCTTTGCTTGGTCATTCTAGCGAATTGTGTCCAACTCTTTCTGTAGAAGATCGATCCTCTTGCTTAACCATTCGACATTGTTGTTGAGAGGGCTGTAGACGTCTCCAATCCGTGTATTGATGTAAGCAACCTCCCATTCATCTTTCTTAGGTGATGAACATTCTGGTCGGTCCATGGATGGAGTCTTGCTGATGTTGATCGATGGTACAGGTACTCTGTCGGTCGATACTGGTGGCGTAGCCTCTTTCTCAAGCATGGTCAATATGTTTCAAAGCTCCACTCTTATCTCAGCCATATCATTTTGGAAGTCCTTGTAACTGACATCCAAAGGCTGGAAAGTGTCTTCCACCAATGTGTGCATGTTTGCCTCAAGGTGCGCCTGAGCTCTCCATACATCAGTCACCATATCATCTATCTCCTCTCTACTGTAGGGCACTGGTGGTGGTGTGTATGCATGGTAAGGGCGTGTGTGTATTGGAAGTCGTAAACAACCTTTGTGAAAAAGGGATGCTCTATCCAAAAGTCTCTTTACTTGCTCCTTGGTAACATGGATGATCTCACCATCAACTCCTCTAGCATAGCCAAACTCATCTCTGTAGACACCATATTCATCCTTAGCTTCCCACTTGAATCTCCTGGATCCATCAGTATTGAAGGCACGTCGTCCAAACTCCAATCGTCTGTCGGGCGATCTGACTCTTGGTCTGTCGATCGATCTGGGATATCCGCCGTCGATCGACGGTGTTGAAACGATGTCGATCGATGGTGAATGTCGAGGTTGACCGAAGTGTTGAGGAACTGTATCCTCCCTTGTGTTGGTGTTGTGGTTGTCCTGGACGTGATTTAGGATGTCTGGATGGCTATGTTACTGTGTGAACAGGTTTTCTGGTTCATTAGCAACTTGGAGGATGTCTGCTATGTCCTCTCTTGTTATGTGCAGAACACTTCCATCCATAGCTCTTTCATAGCCATCTGTGTCCCTGAAAATTCCAAATTCATCAGGTGTTAGTGAAACGTTCCTGATATCATAAGGTTCATGAGATCTCGGGTTAGCTCTGTTGAAGGTGTCGATCGATGGGTGTGTGGTGGTGGCGATCGATGGTGCACGTCTAGCTGCACGGTTGGATCGATTGAACATGTTGTTGCAGTCCTCCATTGATAGGTTTCTGAGTGCTGGAAGCTGCTGGGTAGAAGGTGAAAAGTTTTGAATTTTCGTGGCTTGAGGTGTCAACCTTTTATACCCATGTGTTGCCCTAATCGGTGAAATTCCGATTTTGTCCTTTAAGTCGTCCGGGTTAATATCGATCGATATTATACTGGCAATGTCGATCGATGGACGATGTCGTTTTGCTGGATGAAGTAGATAATCGATCGATGGTGGGCGTTTGGTGTCGATCGATTGTGGGAATCGAATTGCAAATCTGTCATTCTCCAAGTAATTTTCCCAAGCTCTCTCTTCCCAATAGTCTGCATCATGTTCTTCACTGTGGTCTCCATTGTGGGAAGAGGTGGCTATGTCTACTGCAAAACACTCATGAAATCCGTTATCCGCCCAACTCCTTACTGAGTAATCATCTTCCTTTCGGTTGGGTGGGATGTCGAAATTCGGGTAGCAATGATCTGGTAGATCGAGTTCATCATCTGGTGGGTCTCTGTCGATCGATGATCCATAGTTGTTGTCGATCTCCTCCGACTTGCAAGTGTCGATCGATGATGTTAAAGTACTGTCGATAGATCCCGAGTACTCTGTCTCGTACTCGACTTCACAATGACAAACTGCAATGATACCAGTATCATTTTCCTTTACCACTGATTTGGCTGGTGGTTTGCCAAGCTTGACAGGGTCGTAGTAGATATCTGGATCTATCATAGTCAAGCACATCCTGTTGGTGTTCATGTCACATATGGCTCCTACTGTAGCCATAAATGCTCTTCCAAGTAAGAGGGAAGAGTTCCAATTTAGCTTGATGTCTAGGACATGAAAATTCACAGGGACGATAGCATCACCAATATGTACCTCCAGGTCTTTGATGAAGCCTCCAGAGTTTCTCTGAGAGTAATCCACGAAAGTAAAGATCTCTGGTGAAGGCTCTACTTGCAGGCCCAGATGGTCTGCCATGACCTTTGGTAAGATGCTGACTGATGAACCAGTGTCACATAGTGCATGAGGAAATTCAATCCCTTGTACCACACAGGGTATTGCAAACTTCCCAGGATCACTCTTCTTTGGCAAAGTAATCCTTTTCCTCATCTCTTCTTTGATATTCAAATCTTCTCCTAATGTCAGTTTCAGTCTCCCTTGTTTCTCTGAAGAACATCCACAATCTCTTTGTGAAATAAACCTCCTCAAAAGGTTTCTCTGGTGGGATTCCGATAACTCTCTTAGTGAAACCATCAATCTCCTTTTCATTAGCTTCCCTCTTAAGGTTCTTAGGAATCTTCTCCTTCCTACTCCTTAACCTTCTTCCTTCAGTTCCCTCTGATGTAGGTGTAGTGTCTGAAAGGTTACCAGTGATTTCGGTAGGGTTATGAATGAGAAGCCGTGGATTCAGCATGTGTCAATCGATGAGTGGCTCGTCTCATCGGTCGATATCTTCGTAGGTGTGGGTGGGTGGGTATGAATGAGAAGCCGTGAATTCAGCATGTGTCAATATCCTAACCGCGTTGCAATCTGCAAGCGTATCCGGAAAAAACATCGTCGATGTCGATCGATGTGGACTAGTTGGTGTCGATCGACACCATTGTGATCCACCGAGACTTAGTGAACTTTCCACTTCAAAGTCTCCTTCTTGTAGCTTCTCCTGTTTCACCACTTGCCAGAAATCATCATCTATGATAGCATTGACGTGGTGTTTCCTATTTCCTTCCCCTACTTCCTTAGAAGTTCCAATCCTCCTGATAGAGTCTTCAGTCTGGACAATCTGTGACTCAAGTTTCTTAACTTGAGTGCAGATGGTGTCTATCCTCGTGGTCAGATTGTTGTAGACAGAATCAATCTTCCCATTGAAGTCTACTGTAAGCTTCTGCTGACCTTCCAGAACTCTATCAATCATGGCATCAAACTTACTCTCCTGGGTGGGTGGCGGTGGGTTTTGGTAAGCTGAGTTGCCGTAGTTCCTTGTGTTGGTGAAGGGTTTTTTTGATACTGTGAACTCTGGTTGTAGTTACTCTTCTGACCACTGCCAAAAAAGTTTCTGTTTCCACTCTGGTTTCCATATCTCTGAAATCCAGTACCTCCAATGTAGTTCACATCTTCCTCTGTATCATCCTCTCTAGCCTCTCCTTCTTCAGCTGAGCAGACTGGCTGCCCCAGAAATGCATGTAAAGCATCTATCTTGGCTCTGACTTCATTCATCTGGTCTTCCCCGATGGCTGCAATCGATTTCTTCTTGTCAGAGTCAGTGTTCTTGGTGCTGCTGTTGTTGGCTAGGTTCTCAATAAGTCTCACAGCCTCTATTGGATTCCTAGTGTTGAAGTTCCCCTCACTAGCAGTATCGAGAGCCATCTGATACCTTAAGGCGATACCTCTGTAGAAAGTGCTTAACAGCTGCACTTCATTGAATCCATGGTGTGGACAGTCTCGCTGGAAGAACTTGAATCTGATCCACGCGTCTTTAAAAGTCTCACTAGGCTTCTGCGCGAAAGTGGCGATTTTGCTTCTTAAGTCTTCAGCGCGTGCCTCATCAAAGAAATTACGCAGGAAGGCATTTTTGATGTCGGCCCAGGATGTCAGTGATCCTGTAGGTAGCTGCTTGAGCCAGTGCGAAGCTTCTCCAATCAGTGAGTATTTGAAGAGCTAGCAGAGTAGGTAGTCCTCAAGGACTCCATCCATACGAATAGCAGCGATAAGATCCTCGAACCTCTCCAGATGGTCCATAGGATGCTCGTGTGATTGCCCAGAATAAGGTATCTGAGACACGAGAGAGTAGTACTGAGGCTTGAGCTCGAAGTTCGGCTTCTGAATCTCTGGAAGTCGGATAGCTGATCTGTTGGTGTAGTACTCGTCTGGACGGTTATAGTCTGCCAACGATCGTGTTTGAGCTTCTTCTGTAGCCTCAGCTTCAGGTTCAGGGATTATGTTCCCCTGTGCATCTAGTTTCTGACATGTTGCATTACGCAGATGACCATCTTGGTCATACAGGTTTCCATTCTCGCCTAGCGTGAGAATGACAATCGGGACCATGCTTCGCGGAGTAGTGTCGATCGATATACGGTTAGAAGTATCGAACGATGCGGATCGGCGAACGGTATCGGTCGACGGTGCTGTCTGAGTGTCGGTCGACTGTTGAACGTGAGTATCAGTCGACGGTAATGCGGTTCTGTCGATCGATGCGGAGCGTAGGTGTATGCGGATTGAGCGTTCCAAGTGTGCAGGATCCTCTGAGAATAATAGTTGATTTCCCCTGTTGCTTCTGGTACTACTGGGCATGTACCTGAAAAGACAAGAAAAAATTAAATAAGAAAGGGGGTAAAAGAAAAACCTAAGATTAATAAGATTAAATTTAATGGCGATCAAAGCTCCCCGGCAACGGCGCCAAATTTGATAGTGCTCAAATTACCCAGTAGAGCTTACTCTCTCAAATAAGAGGTACAAATGTAGTACTTAGGGATCGAATCACGAGGAGCTAGGGAACCAATTAAATAAAATCTACTAATCAATCCTAGGCAAGGTTGTTTATATGATAGAAATGAAAATAACAATTCCTAAAATGAGCAAGGCAGTTGCTCTAACTAACAATATGATGGGTTGTTCAAATGGGATAAAGAGTGCTAGACATAGGGTTTCTATTCAGGAATGGAGATTATAATCTCTATAAATGCTTTAACAAGTTGTTTTCATGATACTATAGATCTCAGCCGCTTAACATATGTGAAGTGTCACTGGTTAAAATATCTAGATCTCTGGCCACACCTTTCGCATGATGACACAGAAAAAGAGTCGGTTGATATCCTTTTGAGATATCGAGCGATACACCTTTCGCGGCGCCGATCGATTCACCTGTCAGGATATCGATCGACGGCTTCTAGATCTGCCTAGGCGCGAGCCGAATATGACAACAAGGTCTCAAGGAGGAACTGTCGTTCTTCTCAACGGGAGACAGGCAAGCTCAAATGGATAATTCAAGATATTCTAAGATCCTAGTGATCTATGTTCTAGTTAGCTAATCTAAAACAAGCATAGGGTACAATCCATTTGATGAGTATCACAACTTAGCAATTATAGTTTGGGGCTAATCCCACAAACCTATTTAAACCCTAGATCTAACAAGTAGACTACTCAGACATAGCTAGACAATTCATAACAATAGATAGATGAAAGAATTGCATAGATAGAATAAAGTAGAAATACAAAAGGAGATGAGAAATCTCTACAATCTCTCTCAAACAAATAAAACTCTAGTCTCTCTCTCACACTCTCTGCTTTGAGGGTTGTTAAAAGCTTCAAGCTTCAAAGGTAGTTCAAAACTTGCCGTCGAAAACACTCAGGAGTATTTAAGCATTTCCATTAGGTTAAAAACTCGTCAGGGGCAATCTTGTAATTTGGTGAAGTCTTGGTGAAGTAGTCGGCTAAACCATTTCGTCCTCGATATCGATCGACAACACTGAATGTGTATCGATCGATTATAATCTTCTAGTACTCGGATCTTCTCAGCTACATCGATCGACAACTCAGGATGAGTATCGATCGATTATAATCGCAATGTTGACTTCCGACTTAGTCTTGAATGGTCAACTCGGGTGTATCATCTCTTGTACTCCAAAATGCTCCAAAAACATCACTTTCTCATAAAATGCTCCTGAACCTGAAAACATACCTAACAGGCTAGAAAACAGATTAAATATATAATAAAATACTAGTATACCATGTTTAAAAACGGGTAAAATCCATGGTATATGTGGGAACCGAAATTCGCGCTGTCGATTTTAGTTAAGTTAAAACGTAGGAAAACTAAGTTGACCTAGTTTTCCCCGAGGATCCCGGCTATCTGCTGGGCCACGCACGACAAAGTTAAGACAAGTCTAATACGAGAATAAATGCGTAAAATGAATAGAGCAAAAAGAAAGAATCTTATTTCCGAATCTGCGGAGAACGTTTGGACAACAGGTCGAGATCACGGCTACAAGAGCTGTCGATCGTCGCTAGTCTTAGAACCTAGATCTAACCTAGTTGAGTCGCAGCTCGCTAAAAAGGAAATAAGCGCCTAAGTTCTAAATTGCTCTGGAGTAGTTTCTTTCTTCTGATTTCGGATCCCCCTTCCTCTGCTCCTAGCATTGCTTATATACTCCCATATGACGGTCTATCTTTGATGGGCTGAGTCTGCCGTGGGCTGGACTTTTTCCATTTTCGTCGGCTTTCGTGCTTATCGGGAAAGTTGACATTTATCTTTTCGGAAAGTTGCCATTTATCTTTCTGGCAGTTTAACATTTATCTTGTCAGATGAAGACAATCGTAAATCGCCGCATCCATCCTTTTAGAAAATCGTAAACTGATTGTCCGATCGGAGTTGGTCCCTTTCGGGCCGTATTCCGATCTTCCGTTGTTTTTCCACGATTTCTCTGAAAGGGTGTTCCTACTTGGATGTCAAGTCTTTCGGAAGATCTTCGATCCATTGCTAAGGTGATGTTGTAAGATAACCATCACCGTTTTATACGAAGTCTTCCTATCCGTTGACGTCTTAGGGGTTCTTAGAAATCCCGGAACAGAAAAAGGGTTTTATTTGCAAGGACTCGGAAAGTCGCGAAACACGGATTTCTGGTGACCCGGAGGTTTGGAGCTTACGCACGAAGACTAGCCGTCCGACGACCCGAGCCAGCACGGGGCTAGCCGCCCGGCGACCACGGCCAGCACGGGCGCTAGCCGCCGGCGGCCACGGCCAGCACGGGGCTAGCCGCCCGGCGGCCACGGCCAGCACGGGCGCTAGCCGCCGGCGGCCACGGCCAGCACGGGGCTAGCCGCCCGGCGGCCACGGCCAGCACGGGCGCTAGCCGCCGGCGGCCACGGCCAGCACGGGGCTAGCCGCCCGGCGGCCACGGCCAGCACGGGCGCTAGCCGCCGGCGGCCACGGCCAGCACGGGGCTAGCCGCCCGGCGGCCACGGCCAGCACGGGCGCTAGCCGCCGGCGGCCACGGCCAGCACGGGGCTTAGCCGCCCGGCGGCCACGGCCAGCACGGGCGCTAGCCGCCGGCGGCCACGGCCAGCACGGGGCTAGCCGCCCGGCGGCCACGGCCACGCTTGGTGTTGGCTGCTCGGTTCCTTCGGCGTGTTCGTGTTTCTTGCGTTTTTAGTTTTCCGTAGGTTTTTCCTTGCGTAGAAAATGTTTCTAGCAGTTGATTTTGAGACGATGAATCTCGAACTTAATTTTTCTTAAGGTTTCTCGATTAACAATTAGTCTCTCGAGGTTGCTTTAACATTTTTCATGTTTTTCCGAGATTTTCGGACATCGATTTCGTCTTGACCGATTTTGACCCCAACAGTTAGCCCCCCAGCTAGCTAGGAGCCGTAGGGTTCGTAGGTCCTAGCTTGCGGTATGGTTCATGAGGAAAGTATCGAGACGAAATCGTGCCGAAGGTCGGGGTAAATAGTAAAAATTTTGCCTATAAAGACTTGTGAATTCTTCACCATTCTTACTTCACCCAAGATTCTCAAGTTAATCTCTCTCTTACAAATTCTCTCTCTGCTTTTAAGAAAAGAATGGCTTCAAGATCGAAAATCTCGAAGAGGCAGTCTCGCTCGTCCTCGGATAGTTTTCACGCTGAGGAAGAAAATCCGAAGCCCGAGGTTTCGGAGATCGATAGGAACGCGTACTGCGATGCTGTCTTTGGCACTGATGCCCCTCTTCCCGTGATCCCGATTCCCCGGCGACCCCTGAAGGCACGTGGAGAAATCGACTCACCGAGTGAAGTGTCTCCCGAGTATCTTGAAACCCTGCGAGAGTATTATGGAGTTCCGGAGGGAGTTGTGTTCCGCATTCCCTGTGGGAATGAGAGTTCGGAGCATCCCCCGGAGGGTTACTTTACTTGTTACGAGGCGTTCTTGACGCAATGTCGATTGTGGTTCCCAATCCCTGGGGTCATCGTTCAGGCCCTCGACCGTTTCGGAATCTCAATCAGCCAGCTGAACGTGTCAGCTTTGGAGAGCTGGCTCGGCGTTGTGATTCTGAGTTACGAGTTAGGGATAGATCTTAGCCCTGCCGATTTCGAGGGGTTATGGAACTCCAAGGCAACGAGTATCAATGGAGTTTACTCCATGAAGGCGAGGACCAACTTTTCGGTGATCAACGGAGTCACCTCGCATGCCAAGGACTATGTCGATCGTTTCTTTTTTGTGAGGATAGACGGAGAGTCTGTTGAAGAAGGCTTTCTCCACCTATTCCCGACGGACTGGCTGTACCAGCGAGGTAAAAATTATTGCATTCCCTCTTTTAACATTCGGAAGGCGAATATTGAACATGTGTGTTTTTTTTTTTTTTTTTTTTAGAGAACAGGTGTCTTGCGCACGTTCCTTCCGATCTTGCGGTAAGGAGGGATCTTTTTAGGTCGAGGCCTTGTTCCTGGAACTCCTTTACTCTCGACCGGATTCGAGGGGCGGTTGCGCTTTTCCGATCGCGAGGTGGCACACGTCCCTGTGTCAACGATAGGTCCTACGTTTTCGCCCCTTTAAGGCAAAGGCGGAGACCTCGTAAAGATAAAGGGATCGCTTTTGATGCCTCGTCGGGAGATGGCGCGACGCCGAGATACGACCCTGGCTTTACCTCAGAGAGTCGGGATGTTCCTCCTCCGGGTGACTTCTTTGACGAACTCCCTCCGGCTTTTTCCCGTGACGAGTCTTTGGACAACGAGGAAAGGGATAAAGTGACTGCGGAGGGTGCTCGCTTGGTCAACGAGGTCTGTTCTTGAAACTCGAGTAACTTCTTTTTTCTTTTCATTTGACCTTTGCTTTTTTTTGGCAGGCCGTGAGAGTTTGGAATGCATCGATTGATGGGAGTTTCCGCACCGCCCGGTTGGCCCGTTTCAAAGCGGAGGAAACGGCAAGGGAGTTTGCTAAGTATCGATTGGAGGTGGAGGAGCAAAATCGCCAGCAAGCCAAAGTCCAGGCTCGAGCCCTTGCTCGTGCGGAGAGGAGCGGACGGAGAAGAGCTGCCGCCGAAATGAACCGGAGGGCTGAAATTTTTTCTACTGAGTTCGAAGCGTATAAGGAGGCTCAGGACTTTGTAGGTGATTTTCGTGAGTGCCGTGGTTCGGTCGGTACTCTCGGCAAGATGCAGCGTGGGGGCTTCTCTCTTTCCGGCGAACTCGCCACGATGGATGGCTCGATGAGGATATGTGCCAACGCCGAATCCTTTGTTCCTCCGATTGAAGGAAGAATTCGAGAACTGTGGAATCCTATCCAGGTCTCGGAGGATACGGTGGATGTAGGCGAGGACCTAAACGTGTGCGACGGAGATGAGGAGGTCGATCAGCCCGACTCTTCGTTCGGAATATCTCTAACCGACTGCTATGCATTTGATTATAACTTATGATTGGCCAAGTGTGGCCGTTTGTATGTATGTGTTGCGACCCTTAGGAGGTCGCGTGACTTTATGTTTTTCGGGATCAGCCGTTGGTGGCTTTCGGATCCCTATCATAAATATTTTTATGAAATATGCGTTTTGATTTATACTTTCGTCAAGTGTAGAGGGTCTGAATACGTGTAGTCACTTCGCATTCAATCTCTTCTTTTTGTCGCTAGGTCCGTCGGTTACTTTGTAGTGAACGTTAGGTTTGTAAGCGATAAGAGGCAACTTTTGGGATCTCGTATTCTGGATACTTATGCCTGTGAGATGTCTTAGATACCAGCAAGGCTGGGTTTAGGGCACGACCTAGGTCTACTTTCGGACTGAAGCTGTGCGATGACAAATCGGCTTTCGTTTTGCTTGTTTGCGATTTTGACCTGACTCGTACCGTTCTAGAATCTGCGAAGTGCTTATCGGCTTATATGATTCGTTTGGGTACGAGTCGAGCTACTTCCTTTACGAAGAGCTAACCAAAATTTGGATTTTTTGTATAGCGCGCTATGATATCCTTGTCGGATGCAAAAAGGACTTCGTTAGAAGCCAGACTACAAATTTGATTGAGTGAAACGTTTCTATTTTTCCGTCGGGGCCAATCGACGGAAACAAGTTTTAGAGTCGCGGATGGACTGTTTGGTGGTGTTTTTAGAGTCGCGGACGGACTGTTTTGAGGAGAAAGGAAAATCAAGATTTTTCGGGAAGTCACGACGTCTCGTATTCCCTAAAGACATGATTTTTCGTTTTCCGTAATGTTTATGCGTTTGAGTAAGCATTTGAAATAAAAGAAGATTTTTATTCATAAAATAGGTTACATGAAGTGCGTGAGTACAAGGATGTCTGTCCCTATCTTCCCCCCCCCCCCCTTTTTGGTGAGGGGGATAGCTGAACTCGTCGGGTTGCGACGAGCTGCCTACGTACCTCTTGCGAGGATCAAGCCATCTCGTAGTTCTGTTTTTGTCACGGTTGTTATTACTCCACGGTTTCTGGCGCCTTGACTGTTTCAGCTAAGTCGGTGGTCGCGTCGGGAGTTGGGTCGTCCGTTTTTTTCGGCGATGGTCTCGAGGATTTTTTCGCTATCCTGAGTCGTTGCCTGTTTGGACGGACCTGAGGTGTTTTCTGCCGAGTTCCCGGAGATACTCAGGTTCTTCTTGGTTCGCTTCGGGTTAGCTACTGGGGCGTTCCGATTGCTGCGAAGTTTATGTTCAGCTAGGAAGCAGAGTCGCGACTGTTTTTGGCTTCCCCAGATGACCGCTGTTCCGGTCGGTGTTGGAAACTTGATGCCGAGATGGTAAGTGGATGGAACTGCCTTCATGGCATTTATCCAAGGAGTTCCCATTATGGCGTTATAGATAGCCGGGTTATCCACTACCGCAAATTCGACGATCTTCGTGACTTCTTTAGCCATGACCGGGAGTCTGATTTTTCCGAGGGTCATGGATGTGACGCCCGAGAATCCAGTTAATGGTCTTGGTTCTGGGATGACTTCTCCGAGGGGTATGTTCATCCTCTGCAGAGTATCGCGGAACATGATGTTGACCGTGCTCCCTGTGTCGATGAGGATGCGGCCGACTTCGAGGTCCTGAATCACCAGGTCGATGACCAGAGGGTCGTAGTGGGGTTTATCGAGTCCGGCCGTATCCTGTTCTTCGAAGATGATCGCGTGATCAGGAACGTCATCTTCTGGAGACCATCCGGGACCTGTTTCGGCCTTCCGTCCGTAGGCTTTGATTGACGAAACGGAGTCCTGGAAAAAGTGTGATCCTTCGATGATCATATTAACCCTTTGACGGTTGTTGTTGTTTCCTTCGCCGTCTTGTCTCCGTTCACGTTTTTCGCCCGACTGAGTCCCAGGAGTGTTATTCTCGGGATTGGCTCCGTCAGTCTTCGGCGGACGGTCAGAATCTAGGACGAGGTCTTTCACGCTCCTGACCGTTGCTAGTTTACCGTCGAGCAGCTTCATTATGAGCCTAGCGCCGAGGACTTTGCAGTTGGCGGTGGAGTGACCTCTCGTCTGATGGAACTCGCAGCTGGAATTGTCCTTGTACGAGTTCCGCGTCCAGGTGTTTCCGTTGGTCTTTCCTTGTTCGGAATTAACGGCGTAGTTATGCTCGCCTTGGGCGTCTTCCCCCTCGTGATGGACGTACTTGTCGTTACGAGAGGTCTTCTTTTTGCCGGACGCTTTTGGCGGTCCATGCTTTTGCGCTAGGATTTTCATCTCTTCTTCCATGATGATGAAATCCGTTGCTTTGTGGAGAGTGTCCTGGATGGTACGTGGCCTTTCCAGAGAGATCCACTTTCGGAACTTCGACTTGTACCAGAGGTTCTTTCTCAGGGCGTCGATGGCGACTCTATCGCTGAGGCCTGTTACCCTGGACATCACGAGTTTGAACCTCCGTATATAGTCGCGGAGTGGTTCGTCTTCCTTTTGAATTAGACTCCAAAGGTCCACGTCGGAAGTTTCCCTATCCATGAACATAGAGAATTGCTTCAGAAAAGCCGAAGCGAGCTGGCGGAAACTTCCGATGGAGTTTCTTTTCAAGTGTGAGAACCACTCGAGAGCAGCACCTCTGAGGTTCTCGACGAATAGGAGACAGCATCCGATGTCTTTTTCCCGCTCCGGAAGTTTAGACCTTGCCATTGCAATCTGGAAAGACTGCAGATGTGCCTTTGGGTCTGTGGTTCCATCGTAGGTGGGAAGCTTTATCTTCCCAGGATCCGAGACTCGTGCCTCCGTGATTCGAGAGGTGAATGGAGTTTTTCTCGATTCCTCGAGGAGCAGGTCGATCTCGGGGGCAGTACTGGTTGCGTGGTGAATCTGCGATTTTACCGCTTTCACCTCGGCTGCAGTTTTAGCGATGTACTCGCGGAGATCGTGAATCTAGTCGGTGCCGTTCGCGTTCTTCTGTCTACGCTGGCGGCGATAGGCCCGAGTCTGGTCTTCAGCCAACCTTTCTTGCTCTGACCAGTAGAGGTCTTCTTCCTCTTCTGTCATGGGCTTTTCGAAGGCTGCCGCTAGTCGAGCTGACTGACTTCGGGTCCTTCTGTGATGGATGTCGGCGTCTTCGTCGGACGGATCCGACTGATCGCTGATATCCAGATTGATTCTTTCAACGTCGTCTTCTTCGTTGTCCCTTGCGGGAGGTGGAAGGTTGGCCGTTGTTTTCTTCTGTCCCGTCGGAGTGGTATCATCGGGAATGATTTCCGGGGATTTTCTGGGAGCATCTTTTCCTTGGTCTTCGGAAGTACCGAAGTCCAACCTCCTGACACGCCTCACCTTGGTGGATCCGCGCGGGAGTTTGCTTTTCGCTGTTAAGGTATCGACCTGTTTAGCGAGTGAAGCCATTAGTTTTTCCTGTTCTTCCGACCGTTTCTGGGCGGTGGCGAACAGTTCCTTCATCTGGTCCAGCATCGCGGTGTTTGCCTCGGCAGTGACCGTCGATACGTTTCCCTCAGGAGTCTTCTCAGCGTTGACATCGACGGCTGGTCCGTCGTGTGTTTGCTTGTCTTTTTCCGCGTCGATAGACATGCTTGACTGGGCGTGCGTAGTTGCGAGAAAGATAAGCTGCGAATCCCCCTCCTTCTAGCGCCAAACTGTGGGAACCGAAATTCGCACTGTCGATTTTAGTTAAGTTGAAACGTAGGAAAACTAAGTTGACCTAGTTTTCCCCGAGGATCCCGGCTATCTGCTGGGCCACGCACGACAAAGTTAAGACAAGTCTAATACGAGAATAAATGCGTAAAATGAATAGAGCAAAAAGAAAGAATCTTATTTCCGAATCTGCGGAGAACGTTTGGACAACAGGTCGAGATCACGGCTACAAGAGCTGTCGATCGTCGCTAGTCTTAGAACCTAGATCTAACCTAGTTGAGTCGCAGCTCGCTAAAAAGGAAATAAGCGCCTAAGTTCTAAATTGCTCTGGAGTAGTTTCTTTCTTCTGATTTCGGATCCCCCTTCCTCTGCTCCTAGCATTGCTTATATACTCCCATATGACGGTCTATCTTTGATGGGCTGAGTCTGCCGTGGGCTGGACTTTTTCCATTTTCGTCGGCTTTCGTGCTTATCGGGAAAGTTGACATTTATCTTTTCGGAAAGTTGCCATTTATCTTTCTGGCAGTTTAACATTTATCTTGTCAGATGAAGACAATCGTAAATCGCCGCATCCATCCTTTTAGAAAATCGTAAACTGATTGTCCGATCGGAGTTGGTCCCTTTCGGGCCGTATTCCGATCTTCCGTTGTTTTTCCACGATTTCTCTGAAAGGGTGTTCCTACTTGGATGTCAAGTCTTTCGGAAGATCTTCGATCCATTGCTAAGGTGATGTTGTAAGATAACCATCACCGTTTTATACGAAGTCTTCCTATCCGTTGACGTCTTAGGGGTTCTTAGAAATCCC
Source organism: Raphanus raphanistrum subsp. raphanistrum (assembly GCA_019706035.1). NCBI lineage: Eukaryota > Viridiplantae > Streptophyta > Magnoliopsida > Brassicales > Brassicaceae > Raphanus > Raphanus raphanistrum. The sequence goes on along the minus strand of CM033986.1, from coordinate 7,582,339 downwards.
GGAACAGAAAAAGGGTTTTATTTGCAAGGACTCGGAAAGTCGCGAAACACGGATTTCTGGTGACCCGGAGGTTTGGAGCTTACGCACGAAGACTAGCCGTCCGACGACCCGAGCCAGCACGGGGCTAGCCGCCCGGCGACCACGGCCAGCACGGGCGCTAGCCGCCGGCGGCCACGGCCAGCACGGGGCTAGCCGCCCGGCGGCCACGGCCAGCACGGGCGCTAGCCGCCGGCGGCCACGGCCAGCACGGGGCTAGCCGCCCGGCGGCCACGGCCAGCACGGGCGCTAGCCGCCGGCGGCCACGGCCAGCACGGGCGCTAGCCGCCGGCGGCCACGGCCAGCACGGGGCTAGCCGCCCGGCGGCCACGGCCAGCACGGGCGCTAGCCGCCGGCGGCCACGGCCAGCACGGGGCTAGCCGCCCGGCGGCCACGGCCAGCACGGGCGCTAGCCGCCGGCGGCCACGGCCAGCACGGGGCTTAGCCGCCCGGCGGCCACGGCCAGCACGGGCGCTAGCCGCCGGCGGCCACGGCCAGCACGGGGCTAGCCGCCCGGCGGCCACGGCCACGCTTGGTGTTGGCTGCTCGGTTCCTTCGGCGTGTTCGTGTTTCTTGCGTTTTTAGTTTTCCGTAGGTTTTTCCTTGCGTAGAAAATGTTTCTAGCAGTTGATTTTGAGACGATGAATCTCGAACTTAATTTTTCTTAAGGTTTCTCGATTAACAATTAGTCTCTCGAGGTTGCTTTAACATTTTTCATGTTTTTCCGAGATTTTCGGACATCGATTTCGTCTTGACCGATTTTGACCCCAACAGTATATCACTTCTAGCGCCAAACTGTGGGAACCGAAATTCGCACCTGTAATATTTCGTATAAATAAGAAAACTAGGAAAACCCTAATTTCCCAGAGGTCTCGGATTTCTGAGAAACCACACGTCAAGCAATAAGAACACGACAATAACGAGAAAATAAAATAAAAATCGTAAAAAGAGAGCAAGAAGGATTTTATTCCGAATCTGCGTTTGAGCGTAACAACAACAAGGTAACGTGCTTCGGCTACGAGAGCTGTCGGCGAGATCCCTAGTTCTAGTACCCGAAGGTGGCTAAACCTAATTGAGTCGCAGCTCGAAAAATAAAAACGAAAAGTTGCCTAAAATGCTCTATGTGCTAAGTTTGCTCTGAGAAAAGATGCCCCATACGCCTCTCGCCTTGAGCTCCTTATATACTCCCTCCAAGGTCGGTTTACGCTTCCTCCTTTTGCCCTTAAGCCGTCATAGTCGAAAAACGGGAATATTTAATTTTTTCTGATCTTCATGATTATCTGCGGAAAGTTTTCATTTATCCGCGGAAACTGATGCTTATCCTCCAAGCATAAACCGTCATAAGGTTTATGGGTTTTCAAGAAATCGTAAGTGGGCCTCGAATCAAGTTTAGGACCCTTTGGGCCGTCTTTTCGATTTGAGACGTTTTTTACGATTTCTCCGATAAGGTTAAGTTTCCGCGGTTTTATCGTAAATCGAACGGACGATTCCATTTGATCGAGAAATCAAGAAATGGTTAGTCGCGGGTTGCGGAGAACGGCTACACGGATAGTCGAGAATGCATAGTTTTACGTCGTATCATCGTTTCGGAAGACTTCGGACGTTTCGGAGAATGATCGATATACGAACGCTCGATCGCTATAGCGACCGAACTTTGTCCGCAGCTCGGTCGCTATAGCAACCGAGCTCTTGTTCATGACCCGATCGCCATTGCGATCGGGTTTGTGCCGTGGACTGAGATCCGTTGTTCAAGCGTTCGAAACCATCGCGAAGCTACAATGCTCTTAGGATGCTTGTTTGGACCTTTGATAACATTGTTCCGTTTGATTTATGAAATTGTTACTTTCCTGAATCGTTGATTTCTTAAGTCGTTGATTAAGAAATCGTTAATTTCTTAAGCCGTTGATTTCTTAAGTCGTTGATTAAGAAATCATTGTTTTAAGAAATCGTTGATTTCTAAAATCGTTGATTAAGAAATCTTTGTTTTAAAGAATAGTTGTCTTAAAACATGATTTTTCCGCAAGTCTTTCGTATAAGTTTTCCTTTCCCGAAAACGTAGAAACTCTTAAGTAAATAATTTTTAACGGAAACTTGGATGCCAACTTTGCCTTGTCCGATTTCGACCCATACAGAAAAGAAAAATTTTAATCAGAAAAGGAGTAAAAGAAAAAGAAAAACCTAAAATTGATAAAATTAAATCTAATGGCGATCAAAGCTCCCCGAAAACGGCACCAAATTTGATACCACTCAAATTACCCTAAAGAGTGCTTTTACTCTCTCAAATAAGAGGTTCAGCTGTAGTACTTAGGGATCGAATCACGAGGAGTTAGGGAGCCAATTAAATCTAATTAATTAATCAATCTTAGGTTAAGTTTGGTTTTTATGATGGAAATGTAAAATGACAATCCTAAATGAGTAAGGTAATTGCTCTACTAACAATATGATGGGTTGTTTATAAGATGAGGAAGAGTGCTAGACATAGGGCTTTTTTCAGGTATTGGGGATTATAATGTCTATAGATGCCTAACAAGTTGTTTGAATGATATTATAGAACTCAGCCGCTTAACAATCAGTGATGTCTCACTGGTTAAATAACTAGATCTCTGATCTCAACTGTCGTCTGTTGACCAGAAAAAGAGTCGATCGATATCCTTTAGAGATATCTAGCGATACACCTTTCGCAGCGCCGATCGATTGTCCAGTAGGGATATCGATCGACGGCTTCTAGTAATGCCTAGGCGCGAGACGATAATGAACACTAGGTCTCAAGGAGGGCTCTCGCTCTTCTCAACAGGAGACAAGCTAGTTCAAATAGATAGTTCAAGATATAAAGATCCTAGTGATCTATATTCTAGTTAGCTAATTTAGAACAAGCATATGGTACAATCCATTTGATGAATATCACAACTTAGAAAGTATAGTTTGAGGCTAATCCCACACTCTCTACTTGCTGGTTTTCGCTCTTCCGTCAAAAACACTTAGGCAGGGTATTTAAGCATTTCTATTAGGTTAAAAACTTGTCAGGGGTAATCTCGTAATTTGGTGAAGCCTTGGTGAAGTAGTCGGCTAAACCATTTCTTCCTCGCTATTGATCGACAACGTTTGATGTGTATCGATCGGTTATAATCTTCAAGTATTTGGGTCTTCACAGCTACATCGATCGACAACTCTGGATGGTCAACTCGGGTGTATTATCTCTTGTGCTCCAAAATGCTCCAAAAGCATCACTTTATCATGAAACACTCCTGAACCTGAAAACATACCTAATAGGCTAGAAAACATATTAGTTATATAATAAAAATATCATTATACCATGGTAGAAAATGGGTGAAATCCATGGTATATCATGTAGCTTCCTTCTCAAGCATGTTTCTAATGCTCTCAATCTCCATCCTTAGCACTGCCATATCACTGTCAAGAGCATCATAGCTGTGATCCAATGGCCGGTAGGTATTGTCCACCAATGTGCAGATATCTTCTTCCAGATTTGCCTGAGATCCCCAAATATCAGTCACCATATCATCTATCTCCTCCTTGCTGTAGGGTACTGGTCTGTATTCATGGTAAGGGAATGCATGTTCTGGAAGGCGTAAGCAACTCCTCTGAAATAGAGATGCTCTCTCCAGGATTTTGGTGCAGCCTGGGTATGGCTTAAACTCTGGATCACTTGAAGGTGGATGGATGTGGGTTGTTCTAAGAGGCTACTAGCACTCCTTTGAACTATGGACGTCTCCCTGAGCCTATGGATTGGCGACAAGGATGGTTTGCTACTCAAAGACACAAGATTACCTTGTATTGTCTAAGATGAGGTTCACTAGGAATTCCTTCCCTTGAGTGAGATCAATGTTCTTGAGCTGAACAGAGAAAGCTAGAGACAAGGCAAACAAGGTTGCTGGAAAATTATTAGATTCAAAGTTAAAGTGTTTCATCCAGCTGCGTGAAAGTATAAAAAGAAAACTCCTAGCTACCCTAGATGTAAACCGAGATGGTTTAATCTATCATCTAATCCTAAAGCAAATCGATTTGGTTTAATTTGAAATCCTAATCCTACCCAAACTTGGTTTACTAATCCTAATTGTCTTTGGTTTGAAATAAATGAAAACCAAATAAACCAACTTAATTACATTGAAATCAAATTGAACCAACAAGCTGGTTTGTCTTGGTCTTCCCCTTTAGAACTTGCTCCCACGAATTTGGCTAAGTCTTGGAGACTCTTCTCTTGTGCTTTCAGCCTTGATCTAGTCATTGGTCCAAGCCACACACTAGCTGGTTCTCCTGGTGTATCTCTCTGGTTCTGGTTCTGGTCCTGGTTCTCCTCATCAGCAGCCTCCTCATCAGTGTCACTCAGCTCCTCCTCAAGGTCTCTGGTCATGGCTACACCATCCCCTCCTCCTTTAAAAGGATTTGACCTCAAATCTGATTCATCTGCAAAATAAGGATCCAAGTCAGAAACATTGAAAGTAGAACTGATTGTGTACTTACCTTCAAGATCAATCTGGTAGGCATTGTTGTTGATCCTTTTCAGCACTTTGAAAGGTCCATCTTTCCTTGGTAGCAACTTTGATTTCCTTTCAACAGGAAACCTCTCCTTTCTCATGTGAATCCACACAAGATCACCCGGCTCAAGTACTAGCTCCTTGCGCCCCTTGTTCTTGTACCTCTCATACATCTTGGTCCTCTCCTCAATGTTCTTCCTGACCTGTTCATGCAAAGACAAAACAAACTCGGCCTTCTGCTTGCCATCCAGGTTAGTTTGTTCTTTTAAAGGTAAAGCAAACAAATCAAGAGGAGACAATGGATTGAATCCATACACCACTTGAAAAGGAGAAAACTTGGTAGCTGAATGCACTGCCCTATTGTATGCAAACTCTACATGAGGTAAACAATCTTCCCAAGTCCTAATGTTACTCTTAATGATGGCACGCAGAAGAGTAGACAAGGTCCTATTGACTGTTTCAGTTTGTCCATCAGTTTGGGGATGACAAGTAGTTGAAAACAATAGCTTAGTTCCCAACTTTCCCCACAGAGTTTTCCAGAAATAGCTAAGGAACTTAGAATCCCTATCAGAAACTATAGTCCTAGGCATGCCATGCAATCTAACAACCTCTCTAAAGAAAAGATCAGCTACTAGAGATGCATCATCAGTCTTATGGCAAGGTATGAAGTGTGCCATCTTAGAAAACCTGTCAACAACCACAAAGATACTATCTCTACCTTTCCTGGTTCTAGGCAATCCTAAAACAAAGTCCATAGAGATGTCAACCCATGGTTCAGTAGGGATAGGAAGAGGTGTGTACAAACCTGTTGGTTGGACCTTAGACTTGGCCTGCTTGCACACGACACACCTAGCACACACCCTCTCCACTTCTTTCTTCATGCTCGGCCAGTAGAAGTGTTCTTGCAAGGTTGAGAGTGTCTTGGCGACCCCAAAGTGACCCATCAACCCTCCTCCATGAGCTTCCCTGACATACAACTCTCTCAAAGAACCACAAGGAACACACAGGCGGTTATCATAGAAAAGAAATCCTTTCACTTGATAAAATTTACCACTAGCATGTTTCTCAGACTCCCTAAACACATCTTTAAACTCAGGATCATCAGCATAGCAAGATTTGATATGTTCAAAACCTAAAAGTTTAGTTTCCATTGAAGACAACAGAACATACCTCCTGGAGAGTGCATCAGCAACTACATTCTCCTTACCTTGCTTGTAGTGGATGACATAAGGGAATGTCTCAATGAACTCCACCCACCTAGCATGCCTCTTGTTCAGCTTCTGTTGCCCTTTGAGATGCTTAAGAGACTCATGATCTGTATGGATCACAAACTCTTTTGGCCACAAGTAATGTTGCCACACTTGCAAGGCTCTCACCAAGGCATACAGCTCCTTGTCATAGGTTGGATAGTTCAAGGTGGCGCCTCCTAGCTTCTCACTGAAGTAAGCTATAGGCCTCTTTTCCTGCATCAACACAGCTCCTATCCCAACACCAGATGCATCACATTCAATTTCAAAAGTTTTAGAAAAGTCAGGGAGTACAAGCAAAGGAGCACTTGTTAACTTCTCTTTTAGCATATGAAATGCATCTTCTTGGGCTTGCCCCCAAGTGAAACCAACACTCTTTTTGATTACTTCAGTGAGTGGGGCAGCAACTGTACTGAAGTCTCTCACAAACCTCCTATAGAAGCCAGCAAGTCCATGGAAGCTCCTGACTTCTCCAATAGATTTAGGAATCGGCCACTCCTTAATAGCCTTTACCTTCTCCTCATCAACCTGTATGCCCTGTGAGGTCACAACAAAACCTAGGAAAACAAGGTTATCTGTCCCAAAAGAACACTTTTTATAGTTGGCATACAGCTTTTCTTTCCTAAGCACATCTAGAACTTGTTTCAAATGGTTAACATGCTCTTTCATGGTCTTACTATAGATCAGTATATCATCAAAATACACTACTACAAATCGCCCAATGAGAGCTCTGAAGACATGATTCATCAGCCTCATAAAAGTACTAGGTGCATTAGTAAGACCAAAAGGCATCACAAGCCATTCATACAATCCTAGCTTAGTTTTAAAGGCAGTTTTCCCCTCATCTCCTTCTTTCATTCTAATCTGGTGGTAACCACTCTTTAAATCAATTTTAGAAAAGACACATGAACCATGTAACTCATCTAGCATATCATCTAAGCGAGGGATAGGATGTCTGTACTTAACTGTGATGTTGTTGATGGCTCTACAGTCCACACACATCCTCCAGCTTCCATCTTTCTTGGGCACCAGCAGAACAGGTACAGCACAAGGACTCATGCTCTCCCTGATGTGCCCCTTCTCCAAGAGATCATTGACTTGTTTCTGAAGCTCCTTAGTCTCCACAGGATTGGTCCTGTATGCTGGCCGATTTGGTAAGGTGGCTCCTGGTACAAAGTCAATCTGATGTTCTATCCCTCTGACAGGTGGTAAACCAATGGGATTATCATCTGGAAACACATCCTTATATTCCTGCAAAAGACACTCAATCTCCACTGGAATCACAGGATCAATGTTAGTAGAAGAGTTCAGCAATTCTTTGTAAACTACTAATATCAAGTTTGATTGTTCCATCATGGCAGTTTTGATATCTTTAGCAGTAGCAAAGAGGTTAAGCTTACTTACCTGGTCGCCCTCCTCCAGCAACAAGGTCTTGCCGGCTGCTTTAGTCTCCTCCCTCTTCATCTTGAGGTGCATCTGATCCTGGTGTACCTCTTGAGGTGTCATGGGCGCCAGTGTGACTTGCCTCTCCTTGTGAGCAAAGGTATATCTGTTGGTGAAGCCATCATGTACTGATCTCTTGTCATACTGCCATGGCCTTCCAAGAAGAATGTGACTAGCTTCCAAAGGTGCCACATCACAAGTGATCTCATCCTGGTATTTTCCCACTGATAATAACACTTTCACTTGCTTGCTGATCTTTAAACCTCCCTCTTCATTGATCCATTGCAAGAGATATGGTTTAGGATGCTTGTACACTTCAAGACCCAGCTTCTTTACCAACTCATCACTTGCTACATTAGTACAACTTCCTCCATCAATGATCAAGCTGCACACCTTGTCTTGGATCAAACACCTGGTGTGGAATAGGTTCTCTCTCTGATCATCCCCCTTGGCTTTAGGTTGAGCATTGAGAAGTCTCCTAGTAACTAGTAGCTCTCCTCGGACAGGGTATTCCACTCCCTCATCATCAGTCTCTTGACCAGCATCTTCTTCCTCAGAAACCACTTCTCCACTGGCTAGGATAGTCATCACCTTCTTGTTGGTACATTCATTGGCATAATGCCCAAAACCATGGCACTTGAAACACTTGATGTTCCTGGTCCTAGTAGGCGTGGCTATCCCTTTTCCCTTGTCATCTCGTTTGGCTTCCCCTGAGGTAGATCCCTCCTTTGGTTTATCAGATGGCTTGTCATCTTTGGAGTAAGCCGGTTTGGAAGCTGAATTGTATGGAGACTTGTTGGAACTCTTTCTTTTAATTTGCTGCTCAATCAGGATGGCTTTGTGCAGTAGTTCATCCATGTCCTCATACTCTTGTAGTTCCAATCTATCCTGGATATCTCTGTTTAGACCTCCTTGGAATCTAGCCATTGTAGCTTCTGCTCCTTCTTCCAAATCAGCCTTCAGCATAAGTGTTTCCATCTCCTGATGGTAGTCTTCTACACTCTTGGATCCTTGAGACAGCCTTCTCAGTTTCTGGTGTAGATCTCTCCCATAGTGAATAGGAACAAATCTTTTCTTCATCACAGTTTTCATCTCAAACCAGGAAGCTATCTGAGGCTCTCCATTGCGTCTCCTGGTAGTAGCAATCTGATCCCACCAGCTAATAGCATAACCACAAAACTCAGTGGCTGCTAATCTGACCTTCCTCTCCTCAGTGAACTGCTGGCAATTGAAAACCAATTCAATCTTCTTCTCCCACTCCAGATAAGCATCAGGATCATTCTTGCCATGGAATGGAGGAATTCTAAGCTTGAGATTGCCTAGATTATCAGCTGGTCGCCTGCGGTTATGGTGTCTGTTGTGCTGACTAGCCTGAGACTCATCATCACTTTCTTCAGCTTCATCATCCTCTACTTGCTCACCATATAGCCTATGACCTCCAACCTCAAACCTTTGTCCCCTGATAGGTCCAATGCGTGCTCTCCTAGCTCCAGCAAGAGCTGCTGCTCTCTCCTGTCCTGCATTATCATCAACTAAAACCTCATTAGCTTGTTGAGTTCTATTGAAGTTGACTTGCATTCTCCTGGTTATCTCAGCCATCATAGCCTCAAACTGGACTTGATTGAGATTGATCTGTTGAACAGCTGGTTCTCCTGACCCTTCAGGCTGCTTCCCTTCTCGCCTCTCATCTCCCATTGTTCCTGAAATAGTTAGTGAAAACACAAAGCCAGGAACAAAATATCTCTCTCTCACTCAAGTTTCAAGTCGCCAAGTCTCAGCTCTTCCCACAAGTTCAGTTGAAAAACAAAGTTCTAAACTTAAGATCTAGAACTAAAAACCCCAATGAACCAAGATAGAAAGTTTTAAGAGATTTGGCACCAGCTGGCTTTACCACCCTGAGCTGGATTTCTCTTCAGCTACTCTTATATATTTTTTTTTTTGATTTGGATCAGAGATCTCTTTTCTTTTTTTTTTTTTTTTTTTTTTTTGATTACCAGGGTTGGCCCAGCCGGCTTACAACAGATAGATAGAGAAGAAAAGTGTTTGATGGAATGATTGAGAAGAGTAGACAAACCAGAACCCTAACCTTCAAGTGGCTCTGATACCACTTGGTGCAGCCTGGGTATGGCTTAAACTCTGGATCACTTGAAGGTGGATGGATGTGGGTTGTTCTAAGAGGCTACTAGCACTCCTTTGAACTATGGACGTCTCCCTGAGCCTATGGATTGGCGACAAGGATGGTTTGCTACTCAAAGACACAAGATTACCTTGTATTGTCTAAGATGAGGTTCACTAGGAATTCCTTCCCTTGAGTGAGATCAATGTTCTTGAGCTGAACAGAGAAAGCTAGAGACAAGGCAAACAAGGTTGCTGGAAAATTATTAGATTCAAAGTTAAAGTGTTTCATCCAGCTGCGTGAAAGTATAAAAAGAAAACTCCTAGCTACCCTAGATGTAAACCGAGATGGTTTAATCTATCATCTAATCCTAAAGCAAATCGATTTGGTTTAATTTGAAATCCTAATCCTACCCAAACTTGGTTTACTAATCCTAATTGTCTTTGGTTTGAAATAAATGAAAACCAAATAAACCAACTTAATTACATTGAAATCAAATTGAACCAACAAGCTGGTTTGTCTTGGTCTTCCCCTTTAGAACTTGCTCCCACGAATTTGGCTAAGTCTTGGAGACTCTTCTCTTGTGCTTTCAGCCTTGATCTAGTCATTGGTCCAAGCCACACACTAGCTGGTTCTCCTGGTGTATCTCTCTGGTTCTGGTTCTGGTCCTGGTTCTCCTCATCAGCAGCCTCCTCATCAGTGTCACTCAGCTCCTCCTCAAGGTCTCTGGTCATGGCTACACCAGATTTTCCTTATGTGCTCTTTGGTGACAGGGATGATATCACCATCAACTACCCTAGCATGTCCAAAGTCATCTCTGTAGACACCAAATTCGTCCCTATCTTCCCATGTCAAATTTCGGGATCCATTGGTATCATAGGAACGTCGTCCAAACTCAAAACGTATGTCGGTCGATCCGGCTGTTGCGTCGTCGATGGCTTTGGTCAACTCGATGTCGATCGATGGTGATGAAATGATATCGATCGATGGCGAGTTTCCGTGTGGACGAAAACGTGGAGGAACTGTATCCTCTGTCATGGTAATGTTATGGTTGTCTGGGACGTGAGCTAGGTTATTTGGATGGCCACGTTGCTGTGTGAACATGTTATCTGGTCCATTGGCAACTTTAAAGATGTCTGCTATGTCCTCTCTGGATATGTGTAGAATCCTTCCATCCATAGCTCTTGCAAAGCCATCTCTATCCCTGTAAATACCAAATTCATCAGGTGTTAGCGAAGCTTTCCTGATATCTCTAGAAGTTTGATAACGAGATTGAGGTAGGGTTAGAAAATCGATCGATGGTGCAGTAGTGATGGCGACCGATGATGATCGTTTGACTGCATGGTTAGATCGATTGCTTTTGTTGTTGCAGGTCTCCATGTTGATGTTTTGAGTTGCTGGAGGCTGCAGGGTATTTGTTGTTGATATTTGAAATTTCGTGGTGGGTGTTGACAACATTATATACCCATATGTTGTCCTAATCGATGAAATTCCGATTTTGTCCCTTAAGTCGGCTGACTTAATATCGATTAATGTGATACTTTTGATGTTGATCGATGGACATGGTCGTTTTGCTGGATGAGGTAGATAAACGATCGATGGTGGGCAGTGGATGTCGATCGATCTTGAGCAAGTTGTTCTTGGGGAACAACTTGCAAACCTATCATTTCTCCATGTAGTATTCCCAAGCTCTTTCCTCCCAAAAATCTTCATCATATTCATCTGTTTGATCTCCACTGTGGGAAGATATAGCTGTATCTACTGCAAAACTTTCATGAAATCCGCTGTCTGCCCAACTCCTTACTGAGTAATCATCTTGTTTGATGTTGGGTTGGAAAGCGAAATTCGGATAGGAATGATCTGGTAGAGCAGGGTCATCATCTGGTGTGTCTCTGTCGATCGATTTGCCAAGATTGGTGTCGATCACTTCTGACTCGCTGATGTCGATCGATGATGTGGTGAGGTCGTCGATCGATCCCGAGTACTCTGTTTCATACTCTACTTCACAGTGACAAACTGAAATGATACCAAGATCATCTTCTTGCTCCACGATTTTGGCTTTTGATTTGCCAAGTCTGACAGGGTCGTAGTGGATCTGGATCTATCATAGTCAGGCACATCCTGTTGGTACTCAAGTCACATACAGCTCCTATTGTAGCCAAAAATGCTCTTCCAAGTAGAAGGGAAGAGTTCCAGCTTAACTTGATATCCATGACATGAAAATCTACAGGGACAATGGCCTTACCAATCTGCACTTCCAGGTCTCTGATCAAGCCTCCAGAATTCTTTTGGGTGTAATCCACAAATGTGAAGATCTCTGGTGAAGGCTCTACTTTCAGACACAGCTGGTCTGCCATAACCTTTGGTAAGATGTTGACTGAAGAACCAGTGTCACATAGTGCATGGGGAAACTCAATACCTTTTACCATACAAGGTATTGCAAATTTCCTAGGATCACTTTTCTTCTTCAATGTGATCCTCTGCCTCATGTTTTCTCTGACTGTGTCAAACATTCTCCTAATGTCATTCTCAATCTCCCTTGTTTCTCTGAAGAACATCCACAATCTGCTTGTGAAGTAAACCTCCTCAAAGGGTTTTTCCAGTGGGATTCTGAGAACTCTCTTAGTGAAACCATCCATCTCCTTCTCATTAGCTTCCCTCTTAAAGTTCTTAGGAATTTTCTCCTTCCTCTTACTTAACCTTCTTCCTTCAGTTCCCTCTGATTCTAGTGTAGTGTCTGAAGGGTTACTAGTAGTCTCTGCAGGGTCAGCTGATGGTTTAGGTGGTGGTCAGAGTGCATTGATTCGGTTGATGTCAATTGATGGTAACTGCACTCGGTATGTGAGAGATGCGTGTCGATCGATAGGTGGAGAAAAGGGTCGATCGATGCATGTCTCATTACTATGTCGATCGATGGGTGGCTCGTCTCGTCGATCGATATTTTCGTAGGTAGGGGTAGGTGGGTGTGGATGCGAAGCCGTGAATTCAGCATGTGTCAAAATCCTTACTGTGTTGCAATCCGCAGTCATATCCAGAAATGACATCGATCGTGTCGATCGATTTGAACAATCTGGTGTCGGTCGACACCATTGCGATCCACCAAAACTCAGTGAGCTTTCCACTTCGAAGTCTCCCTTTTGGAGCTTTTCATGCTTCACCAGTTGCCAAAAATCGTCATCTATGATGGCATTAACGTGGTGTTTCATGCTTCCTTCTCCTACTTCCTTAGAAGCTCCAGTTCTCTTGATAGAGTCTCCAGTCTAAACAATTTGCATCTCAAGCTTCCTAACCTGAGTACAAATGGTATTTATCCTTGTGTTCAGAATGTTGTAGACAGAGTCAATCTTTCCACTGAAGTCCACTGTAAGTTTATGTTGTCCTTCAAGAACTCTGTCAATCATGGCTTCAATCTTAATCTCCTGGGTGGGTAGTGGTGGGTACCGGTAAGATGAATTCCCATAATTTCTGTTGTTGTTGCTTTTGAAGGGTTTCTGGTACTGTGAACTCTAGTTGTAGTTACTCTTCTGACCACTGCCAAAAAAGTTCATGTTGCCTCTCTTGTTTCCAGACCTCTGAAATCCAGTACCTCCAATGTAGTTCACATCTTCTTCTGTATTAGCATCTCTAGCTTCTCCTTCCTCAGCTGAGCAGACTTGCTTCATCAGAAGCTCATGAACAGCTTCTAACTTAGCTCTGACTTCACTCATATGTTCCTCTCCAATGGCTGCAACAGACTTCTTCTTATCAGAGTCAGTGTTCTTGGTGTTGTTGTTGTTGGCTAGGTTCTCAATAATTCTCACAGCCTCTATTGGATTCCTGGTGTTGAAGTTCCCCTCATTAGCTGTATCAAGAGCCATCTGATACCTCAAGGCGATACCTCTGTAGAAAGTACTTAGCAGCTGCACTCTATTACATTTCCCTGTGCATCTAGCTTCTGACCTGTTGCATTACGCAGATGACAATCCTGGTCATACAGGTTTCCATTCTCGCCCTGCGTGAGAATAACAATCGTAACCATGCCTCGCGGATTAGTATCGATCGATGTACGGTGTGTAGTGTCGAGCGATGTAGAGCAGCGAAGTGTATCGGTCGACGGTGGTGTCTGAGTATCGGTCGACGGTTGAACGTGAATATCAGACTACGGTGTGACGGTTTTGTCGATCGATGCGGAGCGTAGGTCTTTGCGGATTGAACGTTCTAAGGGTGCAGGATCCTCTTAGAACAGTAGTTGATTTTCTTTATTTGTTCTAGTACTGCTAGGCATGAACCTGAAAAGACAAGAAAAAAATTAATTAGAAAGGGGGTAAAAGAAAAAGAAAACCTAAAATTGATAAATTAAATCTAATGGTGATCAAAGCTTCCCGGCTACGGTACCAAATTTGATACCACTCAAATTATCCTAAAGAGGTTCAGTTGTAGTACTTAGGGATCGAATCACGATGAGCTAGGGAGCCAATTAAATATAATCAATTAATTAATCCTAGGTGAAGTTTGGTTTTTATGATGGAAATGTAAAATAACAATCCTGATTGAGCAAGGCAGTTGCTCTACTAACAATATGATAAGGTTTATAAGATAAAGAAGAGTGCTAGACATAGGGCTTTTATTCAGGTATTGGGGATTATAATGTTTATAGATGCCTAACAAGTTGTTTGCATGATATTATAGAACTCAGCCGCATAACAATTAATGATGTCTCACTGGTTAACTAACTAGATCTCTGATCTCAACTGTCGTATGTTGACAAGAGAAAGTGTCGATCGATAATCCTATAGGGATATCGAGCGATACACCTTTCGCAACGCCGATCGATTGTCCAGTCGGGATATCGATCGACGGCTTCTAGCTATGGCTAGGCGCGAGCCGATAATGAACACTAAGTCTCAAGGAGGACTCTCGCTCTTCTCAACGGGAGACAAGTTAGTTCAAACAGATAATTCAAGATCTAAAACGTCCTAGTGATCTATGTTTTAGTTAGGTACTCTAGAACAAGCATAGAGTACAATTCATTTGATGAATATCACAACTTAGCAAATATAGTTTGGGGCTAATCCCTCTAACCTATTTAAACTCTAGATCTAACAAGTAGACTACTCAGACTTGACTAAGCAATTCATAACACAACATAGGTAAAGAAATTGCATTAGAAAGAGAATAGAAAACAAATGGAGTTCAATCACAAATCTCTCAATGATCTCTCTCCAATCTCTCCTAGAACTTAGAACAAAACTGAAAACTGTAAAACTCTAGTTATCTCTTTCATACCCTCCTTGCCGTCAAAACAATTAGGCAGGGTATTTAAGCATTTCTATTAGGTTAAAAACTCGTCAGGGGCAATCCCGTAATTTGGTGAAGCCTTGGTCAAGTAATCGGCTGAACCATTTCGTCCTCGCTATCGATCGACAATACTTGAGGTGTATCGATCGATTATAATCCAAGTACGCGGGTCTTCACAGCTACATCGATCGACAACTCTAGATGAGTATCGATCGATTCGTCTTTGAATGTTGACCTCCGACTTGGTCTTGATTGGTCAACTCGGGTGTATTATCTCTTGTGCTCCAAAATGCTCCAAAAGCATCACTTTATCATGAAACAGTCCTTAACCTGAAAACATACCTAATAGGCTAGAAAATATATTATACCATGGTAGAAAATAGGTGAAATCCATGGTATATCAGTAACGTCCTCACGAAGAACCTTATTGGTCTTGAAATGCTTATGATTGATGAGCAGGTTTATTCTGATATGTCTGATTTTTATTTTTTATTTCTCGATTATAATACTAACAGTCGTTGCTTTCGTTATGAACAGGGTACGTGATTCAAGGATTCATCGCACCAGGCACTATTGACACTTATCGGCCACACATGATTGCCGGTTCTATTTACAGTAATTTTTATGGATCCAGGAACAAGACTGGGTTCCATGTTGCTGATCCAGACGTTACCATTACTTTCTCATGGAACTCTGTCCTCTCCACTCTCATGGATAGCTCGGTTCTGTTTCTTGAAGACCGGTTCCGTTTCTATGGATATGCTGAGTTTGAAGCAGCCTGTGACCTCAAAGGGGATCTTTACGGTAAGCTCTCACCGTAATTAATGGTTTGGCACCCATTTGGTTTGATTCCTGTGTTCTTGCAGATTATGTGGGTCGCATGAAACTGGTGAATGGCAAGCCCTTAACTGACAGTAGGGTGCTTGACGAGGCCGAGATAGCTTATGTGCGGCATGTTTTGGTTCATGTTCAAACGCATGAGTAAGTTATTACAAGTGTTTTTGATCAATATATATACCTGATATTCGTGTATACGCACACCAATTAACCTAATGTGCACACTACCACAATCGAATGGTATGTCGATGTAGCACTTTAGGATCGAATCCACAGAGACCAACTATTACACTTTATTTCTATGGGATCAAAATTAAGCTAAGACAATATGGGGTTTTGATTTGAGGCTAACGTGCAAAACAAGTAAAATAATATAAATGAGAATTTAATTTAAAGAGAAGCCAGCCTAGGGTTACTTCATCGGGTGCCAATACTTGTGAGCCAAACAGTTATTCAAGCGCTAATAAGAACAGGTCTAGAACTCGGATCACTCAAGTAGAACAGCCCACTGTCGTGGTACTGCTCCCTATGCTGATCGATCTCACCGTCAAATGTCGTTGAGGTGAGAAGCGATCGCAAGCAATAGAGATCAGGTCCGATAGGTTCACAAAACACCCTAATATCTACTTTCGCTGATTAGGGATGCAATGCTCATTCATAACATGTCTAGCAACCTAAGCACTTTTGATGATCAGATTAAACCTATGATCTAACATTAAGCGGCCAGTTTAATGCAAGCAGTAAGAATGGTTATGAATGAAGACAATCGAGTGATTCACTGATCTATGTTTAGCTCACGAAATCAACACCCTAGAACCCTAGACAAGCTAGCCGACTACTCAGCCATGAACAGAGAAAACACAGAGTTCATAGATGAATAATACTGCATAAATATAACAGAAACAAAGAGAGGGTTCAGGATCATCTTCTCTATGGAGAGAGAGAGATGGAGCCTTCTCCCTTTACAATAAGCAAAGCCAATAATCTAAAAGTCTCCAATGGTTTCTTGTGTCTAGAATAGCGTAGTATGATGTAGAAAAATAGAAAAAGAAGTTATATCAAAAGCCACAGACGGCCAGAGAGAAAAAGAGGATAATTAGGACAAATCCCGAGATGTTGTATTTTCCTTATTCGTCGGGAACAACCGCGGGATCACTCCGTCTGCTTGTTCCGCTTGATCGGGAACAGTCATCAGACTGTTCACCGTGAAAATCACCAAACTGCACTGTTTTCTGCTTCTTTTGTTCCACCAGGTCCATCTCCCATCCAGTGCAACTCCAGACCTGTAATGACTCAAAAAGGACTAGAAAGACTCGATAAAGACTTGAAAACCAATTAGAAAACATATATACAATGATGTATAAAACACCATATATCAATTTCCCCAGACTTAGATCCTTGTTTGTCCTCGAACAAGACCAAGTATCAAGAACAGGGAGAAAGGATTGAAAGTGTGGGAACTCTCCTATTCTCAGCAACCATACCTTAACCACGAATCTCTGAACCATACAAGCAGTAAACTAGGACAACACACCCTTACCAGAACCCCACTGACTGCTGTTCAAAAATCGGCTCCATACTCTACATCTCAAACATGAAAAAGCAACACTATCGAGACAGAACTCCCTACATTCATTTAAGAGCAGCGTGAGCTTCTCATCACAGGCACTATTCAGGGTAAACGGGCTAGGTGTGGAACAGGCTAATTTTATGGTGGAGTTAAAGAGTGTTTAGGGGCTACCAACTTTTCGTAGTGGATGCAAGATATTGCGCAAAATAGTCGTGAGAGGACGGCTCCATTGATGTCCACAGCCCCTTACTCGTTTTGCTATCTCTGGAACGACTGTTCTTTTCGTTTGGGAACAATCATCAGACTGCTCCGCTCATCTGTGTGCTCCTCATCCCTTCATATTGATACCTACTCTTCTGCTCGACCTTCCCAATGGCTCATGTATCCTGAATTCTTCTCCTTCTCCATCACCATATGCTAAATAAAATGAAAGATATATATATATATATTTTTTTTTTTTTTTTTTACAAAGATGGTGGGGTGACAAAGAAGGAGGTAACATTTGATGTTTGGATTGCCACTGGTGGTTCTTCTGGTTCAGATCATTCTGGTTCTCCACCCATGTTCTTGCACAGCTCATTGGTTATGGAGCGGTTGCTCCCTTAATCTGCTTGTTCTCCTTCTGACTGAATCTGCGCAGCAGTAACGAGTAAGAGGTTGCGTCGATCCTTTCCTCTCCGACCTTTTTGCACGTATCTGCACATATAACGCTGAAAAACAAATGCATGAAGGTGGAATAAAGGCTAAGGTTCAGGGTGGGAACTAGCTAAAGATGAGCTAGACACTCAGGAACAGCAAGATGGATAGAAAGAATAAGAAGTCCTGAGTGTAGTTCTCGTTTCCCTGATCTAGTGCCCATAACAAGAAGAAATTCAGTCAAGATTAGGTTCAAGTTATTTGGAGTTAAGTCTACCCAGTGTAACCTGATCGGCTGAGAACTTCTGGAGAATCAAGTGAGATATGTCAGGGTGTTCCGGGTCCACATGTGTGTCTTTCGCCACTGCTAAGGTCACTGAATAAGACAACTAAAGCACGAGGTGGTTAGTGATCAACACAGAATAAGGTCCTAATTCCCACACAACTTTGACTGACTCGATCCTAAAAACTGACTCAAACGGTCTCAAGAGAAAAACAAAAGAAAGAAACGAGTTAGTAAACGACGAAGACCCTCCCCCAGACTTACTTCACAACGTCTCGGTGTGAAAATAAATCAGAGAAAAGGTGAAAACAAGAATTTACAATTTTTTTGGTCGAGATACTTACCTGGAGCGGGTGCTCCGAAAAATTCTGGGTGTTCTGTCGCCAGATTTTCACCTGGGCGGTTGTTCTTGGCTCCTGCAGAACAGGAAGCTCCGTTTCTGGAACCCAGAATTTTTCGAAGTATCTCAAATTTTTCTGCTTTTCGACCTGAAACTCAATAAACTAAAACGAAAATAAGCAAACAAAAACAAAACCAAGTTATATTTACACTTACCAGTGGGTTGCCTCCCACCAAGCGCTTGGTTAAAGTCACTAGCTTGACTTGGTGACAGGGATCAGTCAGGTTGAGCATGAGGGCTTGTTCCAAAACAAGCTCCACAATCATACATGTTCAGCTTCAAAACTCTGCTCAACAACCCTCTCACAGCAGCTTCTCCTTTCTCTTTCAGCTCATCCGTGAGAATAACTCTGACCTTGGAAAAAGGTTTAGAAGTACCCTTGCACTTTACCTCATATTCAATGGATTTCTCATCACACATGCAAGGTATCAAAGTCATGGTAGGATCTCTCATGGCCCTTTTCTTCTGGACTTTTACATTCACCTTAGCATTCCCACTGAGTGTATGGGTATCAGTGTGAGGATATCCATCCTGGACTTCCTTGATCTCACTGTTTTTATCAAGCTCCTTCCTTGGAACAACCTTCAGCTTTTCTCCACTGAACACTGAGATGCAAGAGGCGTGTAGTTTCTGAAATCTGGTGGGAACAGCCTGATAGAAGACATTCTTGTTGATGTGGGAGAAAGAGACTCTCTTATTAGGCATATCAACGATTGCTCCCACTGTAGCCATAAATGTCCTTCCTAAGATCAAAGGCATCTCATGATCCTTGTTCATCTCAACAACGTGAAATTCAGTATGGAGAACACAGTCCCCAACTTGGACATGAAGGTTGCGAATGGTGCCATAAGGAACTGCTCTGGAAGAGTTTGCAAAAGTCAGAGTCACCTGAGAAGGCTCAACATCAGCAATGCCCAACTTGTCTACAATCGCCTTTGAGACAAGATTGACACAAGATCCAGAGTCACAGAGAGCTTCCTTAAATTCCACCCCGCCAATGGAACATGGAAAAACAAACTTTCCAGGATCATCAACCTTAGGCAACACCTTCAGATATGTAGGTGGAATCGGATAGGGAACCTTAGGAACATAGACTCGCACTGGTGGAATATCAGTAGATCCGTCGAGAGCGGGAGCAGTCGCGGGAGCAGTCGCGGGAGCAGTCACTTTAGAGCTAGCAGACTGCTCTGTTCTCTGTTCTGCGCCCAGAACAGTCTCAGCGAACAATTGTTCCGCTTGTTTTTCCTCAGATTTCTCACGTCTCTGCTCAGTTGCATTACAGTGCTCAACCCTAGGATTCATCACGCTTTTTCCACGAATGATCTCTTGCTGTCTTTTAACAGTTTCAGCAGTTTGAGCAAGCTGAACATCAATCTTCTTTATGTAGTTGCTCACAATATCATATTTTGAATTCAGCTCGGTGAACATGCTGTCCATCCTGGTGTTGATGTCTGTGGTAACCTGATTCAGTGCCTTGACCTGAAGTTGCTGGCTCTGGAGCATCTGCTGCATCATAATATTCAGATTTTTCAGATCATCTTGCGGACTGTTCCCTGCAGTCAGAGCACTCGCGGCTGGAACAGCTTGCTGATTGCTCTACGGGGTGGTGTTCTGATACCCAGATCCTTGTGCTTGGTTGTTCTGCAGTAGCTGATTGACCTTAGCTGTCAGCTCATCAATTTTCTGGGTGTGTACACTGTTCCCTTTCTTGGAGCGGTTGCTCTCCTGATTCTCATTGGCTGAGCTAGCTGCCATTTTCTCAATCAGCTTGAGCGCTCCATCAGTGATCTGGTCATGAAGTCTCCATTGCTCGAAGAGTTTAGAGCACCTTGGTATTTCCAGTCCACCCCATCATAGAAAATGCCCAGGAGGTAATCATCATCAAATCAATGGTGAGGGCATTCTCTCTCGTAGTCATTGAAGCGCTCCCATGCGTCACAAAAAGGCTCATCATGGAGCTGTCTGAATGAGGTGATCTTGTTCCTCAATGCAGCTGTTCTCGCCTTAGAGTAGAAATGGTTGAGGAACGCTGATCGGACCTGTTCCCATGAAGTGAGAGAGCCGGTAGGGAGGGAGTTCAACCACCGTGCAGCTTTTCCATCAAGAGAGAATGGGAATAGCATGCACTTGATGTAGTCTGGTGGCACACCATTCGCACGAGTAAAACAACAGACTTTTTCAAAATTCTCAATATGCTCCACTGGAATTTCTGCAGAGAGACCAGAGAACACTTTTCTCTGCACCAGATCAATCAGAGCAGGCTTGATCTCGAAGTCCTGTCTGGCGCAGAGTGGAGGAACAATGGCAGAGCGCGTAGTAGGAATGTTCCGCGGAAGGTTTCTCTCTCCGATTGGAACAGTCTGCGCTGCTTGTTCCTGCCGCGCGAGAGCAGCCCGTTGAGCAGATTGTTCTGCAGCTGCTTGCTGAGATTGGATGGTCTGCTGCATCTGAAGCATCTGCTGTTGCATCAGTTGCATTGCTGCAGCGAGATCATCCTGATGACCGTGATCACTCATGGTGGTGTCAGTAGGCCTTGGCTGTTGTCTGTTCTGATTTTCTAAACCTTGCGATTTCCTGCAACAAAGAGAAAAGAGCAAGTTAGAGGTCTTAGACTAAATAAATAACCAAAAAATAAAGGTAAAAAGATGTGTCCCCGGCAACGGCGCCAAATTGATATTCGTGTATACGCACACCAATTAACCTAATGTGCACACTACCACAATCGAATGGTATGTCGATGTAGCACTTTAGGATCGAATCCACAGAGACCAACTATTACACTTTATTTCTATGGGATCAAAATTAAGCTAAGACAATATGGGGTTTTGATTTGAGGCTAACGTGCAAAACAAGTAAAATAATATAAATGAGAATTCAATTTAAAGAGAAGCCAGCCTAGGGTTACTTCATCGAGTGTCAATACTTGTGAGCCAAACAGTTATTCAAGCGCTAATAAGAACAGGTCTAGAACTCGGATCACTCAAGTAGAACAGCCCACTGTCGTGGTACTGCTCCCTATGCTGATCGATCTCACCGTCTAACTGTCGTTGAGGTGAGAAGCGATCACAGGCAATAGAGATCAGGTCCGATAGGTTCACAAAACACCCTAATATCTACTTTCGCTGATTAGGGATGCAATGCTCATTCATAACATGTCTAGCAACCTAAGCACTTTTGATGATCAGATTAAACCTATGATCTAACATTAAGCGGCCAGTTTAATGCAAGCAGTAAGAATGGTTATGAATGAAGACAATCGAGTGATTCACTGATCTATGTTTAGCTCACGAAATCAACACCCTAGAACCCTAGACAAGCTAGCCGACTACTCAGCCATGAACAGAGAAAACACAGAGTTCATAGATGAATAATACTGCATAAATATAACAGAAACAAAGAGAGGGTTCAGGATAATCTTCTCTATGGAGAGAGAGAGATGGAGCCTTCTCCCTTTACAATAAGCAAAGCCAATAATCTAAAAGTCTCCAATGGTTTCTTGTGTCTAGAATAGCGTAGTATGATGTAGAAAAATAGAAAAAGAAGTTATATCAAAAGCCACAGGCGGCCAGAGAGAAAAAGAGGATAATTAGGGCAAATCCCGAGATGTTGTATTTTCCTTATTCGTCGGGAACAACCGCCGGATCACTCCGTCTGCTTGTTCCGCTTGATCGGGAACAATCATCAGACTGTTCACCGTGAAAATCACCAAACTGCACTGTTTTCTGCTTCTTTTGTTCCACCAGGTCCATCTCCCATCCAGTGCAACTCCAGACCTGTAATGACTCAAAAAGGACTAGAAAGACTCGATAAAGACTTGAAAACCAATTAGAAAACATATATACAATGATGTATAAAACACCATATATCAATACCATTTCATTTACCACTTGTGTTGTGTTTTGATATGTCTAGCAGTGGTCCTGTGATGAAGCTCTGTCTGTGGGACAAAGCTGCGACTGATTTCTGTGAGAAGTTTAAAGCGCATGGAAACACTCCTAGGGTTATTCTGGTGACCACTTTGAACCCAAAACGAATTGGAGGTTTGAATAATCAAAAGTTTCTTATGGCTATAGAATGGTATTAGTATTAGTATTCGCGAATAACATAGTTTAGTCATATTATGGCTATAGATGGTATTAGTATTAGCATTCGCGAAGAACATAGTTTAGTCATATAATGTGTTGAGTATTATTTCCCCCATATTTTGTGACCGATATTATTTTTGGTCATGCTCCAGGTGCTCTGACTCTCTGCTCTCTGACACCTTCACATGTGTTTTTTGACATGGATGTTCTACCAACCAGGGATTATATTACATCGTAAGTGTTCCTTTCTCGAGTAAGCATATTGGAAAATTGTCTTATTTAGTTTTTGTCTAAAATTTCATGAAGGTTGGGCTCAAACTTAGATGTTGCTATGAGGGTTAATGCCGATATTGTCACCAAGGCTGAACAGTTAAAATTAGGGGAACTGTTCTCCTACATGAAGCAGGAAGGAGCAAAGGTTACAACAGTCTCATATTTCTAGCCTTTCAATGTGCTTGTCCTTACGTTATATATAGTGTTTATGTTACGCAGGTTGCTTGGTTTGAAGTGCACAGCCACCATTGATGGTGTTGTTCATGGATCTCCATGGTACTATATTGCGTGTGGTGAGTGCAAAACTAAGGACAGCCAAAGGGCCTACCACACTTATGTGTAAGAAATGTGGCAAAACGGAAGTTGCCGGTGCTGCAAAATAAGAGTTAGATTTTTTGTTTCACTGTAACAATCGTCATCAAGTATTGATGATCTGGCATTTCACAGGTACCTCACGAAGCTCTTTGTCTATGACAACACTGACCACGCCACTTTTGTGCTTCTCGGTGATGCTGGGCGTGATTTGACTGGGAAGAAAACCTCAAAATTGGTTGAAAGTTATTTTGAGGTAATTATATAGCTGCCTAGCATATAGTCTTGAATGTGTTTTGAATTGTTTATTGTTTATGTTAGGCCAATGGAAGCGTAGAAGATGATTGCGTGGTGCCAGTGCCACAGGCCTTGATTGACACCATTGGGCGAACTCACAAGTTTATTGTCAAGGTATCAAATCACAATTTGACAGGCAAGACCAGATCTTTAACTGTGACGAAGGTGCATCCTCCCGAAGCTCCAGCACCTTAAGGTGAGTTTGAAGAAGACGTGATTGCTCCTCCTGCTGATGAAACTCTGCAGTTGGGTAATCGCGAGGATGGTGCTTCTACTGAGAATGATGAATCTGCGTCTGAGGGGGTGAAAAGGAGTTCTGCTTCGACTGAGTCAGGAGGAGCTAAGCGTGCCAAATGTGGCTAATATGTTTCAACTATTTCTTTCCGTTGAGTAGAAGACTATGCTTTCTTGCATTTAATTTTCAGACTTTGTTTTGCTTGGTAATGACTGTCAGGTTTCAAGTTTTCGTTTAACTATTCTATGTTTTGTTATGTTTATCTTTCCGAGTTTGAGATTTCACCATTTTATCCATATGGGTTATGAGCTATTTTCGTTATACTTATTTTTTAATGATTTTTTACAAAAGGTTTGATATTTCTTTGTTCATATATATTAGTGTTGTTATCAGTGTTGTTAGGTCTTGCAAATGTTTCTTTGGATTTAAAGTGGATTTTATTAGGTGTAATCCGATCTATCCGAATTATGTTCATGGTCCATACAATTGGTATCCATCCTTGTAAGAAGATGACATATAAACAACCAATCAAATGTCACAGGGTTCGAGCCACCTCAGACTCCCTTTCTTTTCCTTTTTCTTTGGTTTGACTGAGTTTTAATAAACGTTCTTGTTTGACGGTTTAACATGTTACGACTTCTAGAGAACAGAGTTTTTAAACAACTTCTGGACATTTATGGAGTTTTAAAAAAACAACGCTACAACTTTTATGTTTAATTATGCAAATAATAAAGATACTCAGGATTCACATTTTAGGAAATTTACCTAAATCACCCGTATGAGATAATAGTTTCCTTAGAAAAGGATCAATCAACCTACCTATTTTCATCACGCAGCTAAACTCCGAGACCACCTTCAACCCAAAAGCACCTCACCGATTCTCCCCTGCTCAGCGCTAAGGTACTCATTAATCCTTTAACTATTTTATGATTCATCACAAACCATTACGACTTCAGTGAAAATATTATTATGGTTGCTTCAAGCAAATCAAATACATATAGTGTGGGAGATTTAATAAACCTTAATCGAATTGGGTATTCCGTAATCCAGATTGTTGGGGTCGAAATCGGACAAGGCAAAGTTGGCATCCAAATTTCCGTTAAAAATTATTTATTTAAGAGTTTCTACGTTTTCGGGAAAGGAAAAATTATACGAAAAACTTATACGAAAGACTTGCGGAAAATCATGTTTTAAGACAATTGTTCTTTAAAACAACGATTTCTTAATCAACGATTTTAGAAATCAACGATTTCTTAAAACAACGATTTCTTAATCAACGACTTAATCAACGACTTAAGAAATTAACAATTTCTTAATCAACGACTTAAGAAATCAACGATTTAGGAAAGTAACGATTTCTTAAATCAAACGGAACAATGTTATCAAAGGTCCAAACATCCACAAACAAGCATCCTAAGAGCATCGTAGCTTCACGATGGTTTCAAATGCTTAGACAACGGATCTCAGTCCACGGCACAAACCCGATCGCAATGGCGATCGGGTCATGAACAAGAGCTCGGTTGCTATAGCGAACGGATCACGAGACCACGCTCGGTCGCTATAGCGCCCGAGCTTCGATTACAGCTCGATCGCTATAGCGACCGAGCCACGAGCCATGGCCAGGCTCGGTCGCTATAGCGACCGAGCTGCGGATAGATCTCGGTCACTATAGCGACCGAGCTGCGGACAAAGTTCGGTCGCTATAGCGATCAAGCGTTCGTATATCGATCATTCTCCGAAACGTCCGAAGTCTTCCGAAACGATGATACGACGTAAAACTATGCATTCTCGACTATCCGTATAGCCGTTCTCCGCAACCCGCGACTAACCATTTCTTGATTTCTCGATCAAATGGAATCGTCCGTTCGGTTTACGATAAAACCGCGGAAACTTAACCTTACCGTAGAAATCGTAAAAAACGTCTCAAATCGAAAAGACGGCCCAAAGGGTCCTAAACTTGATTCGAGGCCCACTTACAATTTCTTGAAAACCCATAAACCTTATGACGGTTTATGCTTGGAGGATAAGCATCAGTTTCCGCGGATAAATGGAAACTTTCCGCAGATAATCATGAAGATCGGAAAAAATGGAATATTCCCGTTTTTTGACTATGACGGTTTAAGGGCAAAAGGGGGAAGCTTAAACCGACCTTGGAGGGAGTATATAAGGAGCTCAAGGCGAGAGGCATAGGGGGCATCTTTTCTCATAGCAAACTTAGCACTTAGAGCATTTTAGGCAACTTTCCGTTTTTATTTCTTGAGCTGTGACTCAATTAGGTTTAGCCACCTTCGGGTACTAGAACTAGGGATCTCGCCGACAGCTCTCGTAGCCGAAGCACGTTACCTTGTTGTTGTTACGCTCATACGCAGATTCGGAATAAAATCATTCTTGCTCTCTTTTTACGATTTTTATTTTATTTTCTCGTTATTGTCGTGTTCTGATTGCTTGACGTGTGGTTTCTCAGAAATCCGGGACCTCTGGGAAATTAGGGTTTTCCTAATTTTCTTATTTATACGAAATATTGACGGTGCGAATTTTGGTTCCCACAGTTTGGCGCTAGAAGGAGTGGCGGCACGGATCAATCTTACTCACGACCAGTTCACGCTCAACAGGACATGACAAACGACGATTCAGCGAACTTGCAAACTCCTCTAAACGGAGCACCCAAGGACGTCTTGAACACTCCCGCAGCGGATGTTTATGCGGCAAACGCACCTGCTAACGCTGCGTCGTTCGACGTGTTCAAGAAGTTGTTTTCCGCCTACGAAAAGAGGTCGGAAGACAAGGCTAAACTCGTGGGAACCCTGACCAAACAGGTTCAAACCTTAACGGCAAGGTCCCGCGCAGTTCTCCCTCGCGGAGCCACAAAACTCTGCGGCAGGAGATTCGAGTTCGCGACCCCACACGATAGGCCTGGAACTTCGCAGGAACATCCTTCTGGACAAAATCATAGCGAAACATCCCCTGTCGAGAAAGGCAACTCGGAAAAACCTCCGCCGTCCGAAAAGGACACTGAGGTGGATGAAGTCGAACGCATTAACTTGGAGCTCAGCGACGACTCCGAGGAAGACGCCGACGTCCATCCAATAAGAACCGCAGCCGTTCGGCTCGGGAGAATTCTCCGTTCGAGAAACCCATGACGGAAGAAGAGGAAACCCTCTATTGGGACGAACAGGAGGAACTTGCCGAAAGGCAAACCGAGATTACTCGCCGCGAATGCCGACAAGCTCGGAAAACCGCTGGAGAGGATCCCGATATATGCGATCTCCGCGACTACATCACCACGAAATCGCAGATCCACCACGCCACGAGCGCTGCCCCAGAAATCGATAGGCTGCTCGAGGTGGCTCGTAAAACGCCCTTCACCGCGCGAATCTCCGAGACCAAGGTGTCTAATCCGGGAAGGTTCAAGATACCGATGTATAACAGTACGACCGACCCAAAGGCGCATCTCCAGGCGTTCCATATTACTATGGGAAGAGCCAGGCTTAGAGAAAGCGAGAAAGTGGATAACACTCGAAAAGCTTCGCACGATCCAGGACGCCCTCCACAAAGCCTCGGATTACATAATGATCGAAGAGGAGACAAAAGTCCTGTCGCAAAAACATAAGCCGGAAAGGAACTCTTCGAAAGACGTGGATCCGAAGTCGAAAAAGAAAACCTCTCGTAACGACAAGTACGTCCATCACGAGGGGGAAGAACTCCAAGGCGCGGACAACTACGCGATCAATACGGAGTAGGGCAGAACTTCGGGGAATAAGTGGAACCGTAACCAGAGTTACGACAAAAATGTCTACTGCGAGTTCCATCAGACCGAAGGTCACTCCACGGCTAACTGCAAAGTCAGTAGGGGCAAGGCTGGCCGCGAAGCTGCTTGCTGGAGAACTCTCTGGAGTAACCAGCATCAAGGATCTAATCCTCGACTCCGACCGTCCGCCAAAAACCAATAAGAATCCTCCCGCGGAAAACTCGTCGCCGAGAAATCAGGCGGGGGATAAACGCGAAAGAAGACCGGACGATAGGGGGAACGATAACTCCCGCAGAAGGGTGAACATGATCATGGGAGGATCCCAGTACTGCAAGGACTCGGTCTCGGCCATCAAAGCCTACCAACGGATAGCCGAGTCAACTGTGAAGTATCCCCCACGGAAGAAGAGGCTTGCGGAATCGACCAGCCTCATTGCGACCCCTTGGTCATCGATCTCGTAATAAGAGACCACGAAGTCGCAAGAATACTCATCGACACCGGAAGTACGGTAAACCTAATCTTCCGCGATACCCTAAGAAGGATGGGCGTCGAGCTCGGAGAAGTCACCCCGGTACCAAAACCGCTCACGGGTTTCTCCGGACAAACGTCCATGACCCTGGGATCCATTCAACTACCCGTCATAGCGAAAAACGTCACCAAGATAGTTGACTTCGCGGTGGTAGATAGCCCGGCTATTTACAACGCAATCATGGGAACTCCATGGCTAAACGCCATGAAGGCCGTTCTCTCAACTTAACACTTGAGCGTCAAATTTCCAACCAGGACTGGAATCGCCGCAATCTGGGGTTGTCAAAAACAGTCGCGACTTTGCTTCCTAGCGGAACATAAGTTAAGACAGATCACGATAACCTCCACGGTTAAACGCAAGCGAACTCAGCCTTCCGCCGAAGATGCCCCGACAAAGGCCACAGCGACATCTCCCGCGGAAGCAGATTCAGAGATCGGAACCATCCCCGATTCCGAAGACAACGTCACAACTCAGCGGGAAGAGAAAAATCCCGAGGTAAACGTCGACCCCGCGACTAAAGCGGTCGACCAAAAACCAACCGACGAGTAAACACACTCGCGGCACAAACAGAACTACGAGATGGCTTGATCCTCGAAAGAGGTACGTAGGCAGCTCGTCGAAACCCGGCGAGTTCAGCTATCCCCCTCACCAAAAAGGGGGGGGGGGGAGTGGGTACGTATACTCGTATACTCCCACAAAAGGTCAAAAACCCCGCACTTGTATTCGAAATTTTCAAAACTTTTTCAATAAAATTCTCTTTCTCGATCTATCGATTCCTAACACATAAACACTCCGGAAAACGAAAAATGTATCCTCAAGAAATGCGAGACGTCGCAGTTTCACTGAAGATATTTAATTCGTATCATCCGTCAAAATAGTCCGTCCGCGACTTTAAACATTTTATCAAAATAGTCCATCCGCGACTTTAAACATTTTATCAAACCGAAATTTCGTCTAGCACTTCGCAAAGGAAGTAGCTCGGTTCATACCCAGACAAATCATATAAGCCGATAACACTTCGTGGATTTTAAAACGGTGCGAATCAGGTCAAAATCACAAACAAGCAAAACGGAAGCCGATCAATCATCGCATAGCCTTAAAGCTGAGAGTAGACCTAGGTCTTGCCCTAAGCCCAGCCATGCTGGCACTTAACATCTCATGGACATAGTATCAAATACGAGATCCCTAAACATGTCTCTTATCGCTTACACCTAAGACGATCGCTAAAAAAAGTAGCATACGGACCAAGCGACGAATTAAGAGTTAGAATACGAAATGACTACTCGCATTCTGCCCTCTACACTTGGCGAAAGTATAAATCAGACCATAAAACATAAATCGTCGAAAAACTTACTTCATATTTATAAAAAGCCGCACAAAGACGGCAGGAATTCAAAACCATAAAAGGCCAGTCCCGAAATACATAAATTACACGACCTACTACGGTCGCGGCATAAACAGATAAAATGGCCACACTTGGCCACGGAAATACAAAGATAAGGGAAAACATTTTCCCGACAAATTCAGTAGAGGATAAAATCGTCCGACGACGAAGTTCCGAACTCCGTCGGATAAGTCACCTAATCATCACCTCCCTCCGCTTCGGTCGCGACCTCCACCGTGTCAGGAGAAACCGGGATCAGCTCCCAGAGTCCCCAGATCCTTTCCTTGATAGGGGAAACGAGCAAATCGGCGTGAGCGTTGTCCTTCATGCCACCCTATATGAGGCGCAACTCCTCTTTATAAACATAATCCCTCTGTTGAGTCCTCGCGAGAGCTCCAACCGAACTGCGACATTCACGAAAATCGCCCACCGCAGCATCGGCTGCCCGAAGATTGTGATACTCCTCCTGAATCGCATCGCCCGATTCTGCATCTCGGCGGCGATCTCCTGTTTGGCTTGCCTCCTCGCTCGGCGAATCTCTTTGGCATGGTCGGCGGCCGCTCTCCAAGGTCTCCTCCTCGAGTCGCGCAAAATCATTTGCGTTCTTCTCCGCTTTGAAGCGCCAGATCCTCGTCTCTCTCTGGCTATCCACCAACGCCGAGCCGAGATTGTTCATCGCCTGCGAAATTCGAAAAAAGAATTTTTATTTTTTACTAAGATAAAGATACGATCGGATAATAAGGGGGTGCGAGAAGAAGCAAGGACTGACCCCTTTGACTACGCGAGAAGTCTCCGCCAATACCTCAGGCCTCTCTGTTTCTTCCACGAAGGGGTGCGGGTTAGGATGATCGGGAAGACCGGAAAAGAAGTCATCAAAGCTAGGGATTGTCGCGTCGCTCGAACCACTCCCATCGCCAAAGCCGAGAGTCGGATCCCATCCCGGAAGTGGAAAATCGTCAACGGAAAATTCGTGATCCTCGACCTCGATGTCTTTGTCTTTGGGCGACAACTCAAGCGATCTATCAACCGGAACGCGCTCCGGGAGATGCTCGACGGGAGCAAAATCTATGTCGCCTTCCGCCTCGAAATCGGAGTGGACCATTCGGATCGCCTTCCGAACCCTCCTACGGGTGAAACAGGTCCACCAATGGTCGCCGCTCCTAAGCGCATCCCTCACCTCAATAATGTCCCTAGGCCAGGGATGGAACCACTGCTAATGTGCCGGCAGGAGATTCGGAACTGTCCGGAACATCAGGATGAACTCCTCCTCGACGGACGCAGCATTAAGTCGGACGTAGAAGAAAAATTGTTTCCAATGATTCAAATTGGAAACAGTTCCCCTGACCACTAGCATCATGTTACGAGGAGTCAGTCGCCAGGAGGCCGACTCCCGATTGTATTGAACCCGCAGAAGTGCTTCAAAATGGTCGGCAGTGAGAGATAAGCCGCGCTCGTAACTCAGAATTACGTAGACCAATAAGGATCTCGAAACTCGTAGGGTTCAGCTGGTTTAAGGAAACCTGGAAACGGTCCAGCACGCGGACAATAATCTCAGGGATCGGAAACCAATGACGGCAACGCAGTCAAAACGGTCTCATAGCACGTGAAGTAGCCTTCCGGAGGATGGTCGGCGTTTTCTCCGCACTTAAGGAATCCGGAACTCGACCGCCTCTGGAACCCCCGCAAACTTTCGAAGCGTCTCAAGGAAAAATTCGGTGGTCCTGCTCGGTAGGTGGGCCCCCACTTTCCGAGATCGCGAGATTGGAAACTTTTCTTTCCCGGGACGTTTGATTCGATCACTGCTCGCTTTCCAGTACGCATCACACTCAGCCGCATTCGGCGGAAATTCGAACTCGACCTTCGGAACGAGGAACTCTTCATCCTGATTGCAATCGGGAGAAGAAGCCACGGGAGTCTTCTTTTTAGAAGATTTCTTTCCGCCTCTAAACAACTTTGACATCTTGGTGAAGGATTTTCTTTCTAAAATTTTTTTTTTTCCTCTTGGAACGATTCTTCAAAGAAAGTCTTATGAAAGATGGGTGAGTAAAAAAGAAAGACTTACCCCCTCTTTTATAAACTTCAGGATTTACTATTCAAGTTCGGACTTTTGGATACAAACTTGGCCTAAAAACTTGCGTAAACTCGCCAAACCATATGACAGAATCTCGTCAACCCATGATTCTAACGCACTGGGGGGCTAACTGTTGGGGTCGAAATCGGGCAAGGCAAAGTTGGCATCCAAATTTCCGTTAAAAATTATTTACTTAAAAGTTTCTACGTTTTCGGGAAAGGAAAACTTATACGAAAGACTTGCGGAAAAATCATGTTTTAAGACAACGATTCTTTAAAACAACGATTTCTTAATCAACAATTTTAGAAATCAACGATTTCTAAAAACAACGATTTCTTAATCAACGACTTAAGAAATCGTTGATTTCTTAATCAACGGCTTAAGAAATTAATGATTTCTTAATCAACGAATTAAGAAATCAACGATTTAGGAAAGTAACGATTTTTTAAATCAAACGGAACAATGTTATCAAAGGTCCAAACATCCGCAAACAAGCATCCTAAGAGCATCGTAGCTTCGCGATGGTTTCGAACGCTTGGACAACTGATCTCAGTCCACGGCACAAACCCGATCGCAATGGCGATCAGGTCATGAACAAGAGCTCGGTTTATATAGCGAACGGATCACGAGACCACGCTCGGTCGCTATAGCGACCGAGCTTCGATTACAGCTCGGTCGCTATAACGACCGAGCTCCAAACATAGCTCGGTCGCTATAGCGACCGAGCCTCGGATGCGGCTTGGTCGCTATAGCGACCGAGCTGCGGATAGATCTCGGTTGCTATAGCGACCGAGCTGCGGATAGATCTCGGTCGCTATAGCGACCGAGCTGCGGACAAAGTTCGGTCGCTATAGCGATCGAGCGTTCGTATATCGATCATTCTCCGAAACATCCGAAGTCTTCTGAAACGATGATACGACGTAAAACTATGCATTCTCGACTATCCGTATAACCTTTCTCCGCAACCCGCGACTAACCATTTCTTGATTTCTTGATCAAATGGAATCGTCCGTTCGGTTTACGATAAAACCGCGGAAACTTAACCTTATCGGAGAAATCGTAAAAAACGTCTCAAATAGAAAAGACGGCCCAAAGGGTCCTAAACTTGATTCGAGGCCCACTTACGATTTCTTAAAACCCATAAACCTTATGACGGTTTATGCTTGGAGGATAAGCATCAGTTTCCGCGGATAAATGGAAACTTTCCGCAGATAATCAGTGAAGATCGGAAAAAAATGAAATATTCCCGTTTTTCGACTATGACGGCTTAAGAGCAAATGGGGGCAGTGTAAACCGATCTTAGGAGGAAGTATATAAGGAGCTCAAGGCGAGAGGCATAGGGGGCATCATTTCTCAGAGCAGACTTAGCACTTAGAGAATTTTAGGCAACTTTCTGTTTTTATTTCTTGAGCTGAGACTCAATTAGGTTTAGCCACCTTCGGGTACTAGAACTAGGGATCTCGCCGACAGCTCTCGTAGCCGAAGCACATTACCTTGTTGTTGTTACGCTCATACGCAGATTCGGAATAAAATCCTTCTTGCTCTCTTTTTACGATTTTTATTTTATTTCTCGTTATTGTCGTGTTCTGATTGCTTGACGTGTGGTTTCTCAGAAATTCGGGACCTC
Source organism: Raphanus raphanistrum subsp. raphanistrum (assembly GCA_019706035.1). NCBI lineage: Eukaryota > Viridiplantae > Streptophyta > Magnoliopsida > Brassicales > Brassicaceae > Raphanus > Raphanus raphanistrum. The sequence continues at coordinate 7,549,437 of CM033986.1, read as the reverse complement.
TGGGAAATTAGGGTTTTCCTAAATTTTCTAATTATACGAAATATTGACGGTGCGAATTTTGGTTCCCACCCAGATCATTCACCATATAAAAATGTTTTTTCCTCTTCTACTATAACAGTGAGGAGTTAGCAATGCAGAGACTATGTATATATAAGGAAAGATTAGTTAATACTTAACCCTCTTGTACTCTATATATATTGTAATCTCCTATTCTAATAACATCAATTCATTCCCTAATCTATATGGTATCAGAGCACCATCGATACCTAACCTAAAAACAATTTTTCTTTTCCCAGCCGCCGGCTCTTATTTTTCAAGCGACGATCATGTCTGCTACTCCAACATCTGCCACTGAAATTGTATTGGTCCCAACTCAAAGGACATCTCTTCTGAATGTCAATATGAGCAATGTCACTAAGCTTACTTCATCCAACTTTCTCATGTGGAGCCGTCAAGTCCACGCCCTTCTTGATGGGTATGATCTGGCTGGATTTATTGATGGATCTGCCGTCATCCCTACCCCTACGATTATTTGTATATGTTGTATGTGGCGGATTTTCAACCACAAGAAAAATAACAAGTTTCTTGGTACATCGTTTATTTGCATTAACATCAAGGTATTTGATAATTATATTATTTTATTTAAAGTACAAAATATAAAAACAAATTAATATACATTTTATCTTATGACAATAGGGAGAGTCATATGAAGGAGTTATTGATAAGAAATTAAGAATCTTCCTGAAGAAACAACTCAAATCCTGCAAGAGAACAAGATATATCTAATTCAATATTTTGGCCTCATAGAAAACACTCAGCGATACAAGCTCACCCGTCAGCAATACATTATTCAGATAAACACAGAGACAATGATTGAACACGTAGATGAAAAAATCCCCATGATGCCCCTTACCACATTCTATCCTCTCACTATACAAACAATTGATCAGCATAGCCACTTCTACCAGCTACATACCAGATGTTGTTGGACAAATAAGATTGATTCAATGCAGCAATATAAAAAATCCGACGGAAACAACACAGGTCGTAGTTGGTCTACTACTAAACAAGTACCTATCTCGTATTATTTTAAAAATACCTTAAACCCAACCATTAATATAAAAGTTCGGATAAGCCCACCTTATATATACTCACACATTTCATGCAGGAAAAAAATGGTCGGGTTGAACTTGATGGACAATGCTTCAGCTTTGTTTAGAGACTTAAATATAATGACAACCATGCAATAAAAAGTTGTACTCATTACCAGCGTCAATCCCAAAGTGGTTGAACGTAATAACTAACAACTCCTTTATGGTTTGATCTACACATTGCTCAAATTTCCAAATGAAATGAATTTCACATCAGCTGATATATCCTCCAATTTCTTTTGATTGAGTTTGATAAGCATGTTGTCACTTATTATATTTACATGACTATAGGAAAACCGGTACTCGCCTCGACATCAGCTACTCGGTTTTACTGCGACATCGATATTGATCCCATACAAAACTTCATTCGGAGAAACATAGTTAGTAACTATTCATGAAATGTTCATCTACGTTGGAGCCAAAGTCTAAAACAATATTTTTTTTCTGTTTACCTCTGAGCTCGAAAAATTGTAATAGACTTTCGATGTTCTTTTCCTTTATATACTTTTCATGGCTGAATTTTTAATGGTTTATATATATATATATATATATTAAAACTGCAATATTAAACATTTAGGTACGTTAGCTATTGTTTTTTGTTCACAGTTTCACTTGGTCATTATAAATTGTGTTTTTCTCTATTGGCGTAACATAAATTCGTAAGCCTTTTTTAAGATCAATCTCTTATGTCTTATCAAAACACTATATAACCATTCGTTTGGGCATAGCCCATTTGCACAGTATATAACTAATAAAATGCACTTTAGGTTTGGACGTAGATAATATTGATTCTTTTTTTTTTTGTAAAAAGATTATATTGATTCTCCTTTCCTCTGTTTGGGTGTTTGTTATATATCAAACAAGTATTAAAAGTAGGATATCAAGCCTTCTCAACCTGTCCACATTGGATTAAAAATTCAAGCCAATAAGAAATTGTCTTTCTGCCACGTCATACGTTTCTCATCAATTAACACCGTTTCTCATCAATTAACACGGGCCTACTTCTTATAACACGTTAATATTTTCTCGCAGCCCATCAGCCCAACTCTCTTTCGCCAGTGTTCCACCTCTTCACGTCTCCATGTTTCTGCAAATCTCTGTTTCTTTGGAATTACAACTTACAACGATCCACTCTCAAATCATTCAATCCTTTCTTAACTCCCATCTTTATAAGTGACCCTATCATTCCACCTCCCTTTATATCTACTCTTATATAAACTCTATCATCTACGACATCGTATTAGTTTTTTAGAGGTAAAAAAGAGAAGAAGAGGCCTCGAAGAGAGCAGAACATTCTCACAGAGAAAAGCTGGTAAATTGAGAACGAGACAAGAAACATCATCTTATCTATTTACAGAATATTCCATATTCTAACATTCCTTTGGAGACAAATCTGAGAAAGAATCTCTACACAAGTAAGTTCTCCTTCCTTTGCCAATAGTTATTTATAATATTACTTAATCTATGCGAAGCACATCAATTTATTTTGCTTTTTATTGCTTCTTTTAATTTTTGTTATTTGTCTAATTTTTTATTTGCATTCTTTTGATTTGGGGGTATGAGAATATCTGAGATTGTGATTGTGTACTTGTGACCGTGTCTTGCTTTTACACTTCTTTCTGATGTTTGGAATGATTGAAGTTGATAGTTACACTCGGGTTATGTCTGTGAAACTTATTTCAATATGTAAGGATATTTCAAGATTGTATTTTTTTACTATTCTTTGAGTTATGAGATAACTGGTGATCTTGCTGAGATCCATGAGTGAGTAATTCACTGACGATTTGTTTTCAGTTTATTATATTGACTGAACAAGTAATTAACTGAATGATTTTACTTCTATTTGCAGTATTCTTCTGTTCTTGCACTATTCTGCAACACTGCATCATGATGTGTTGTGTCAGGTATGTTTTTAAAAAAAAATTATAAACACTAGAAACTCTTGATTCATCTTTTGTTTTGGTTATTCAATGTGTCATTTTGTGAATGCAGTAAACACTTCTGAATCTCTTCCTTTGAAACTGCCGGCACTACAATCTTTATGACCGAGCAGAGAGCTTGATATCAAAAGCACCAAGATTTGAGGCACATTCTAACCAACAGGTTTATATCGTTTCTCTGACCTCTCACCATTTCTAACCATTCCACAGTCAATTTTTTTTTAAATACTGTGTTTATATGTATCTCCTGCAAGGCTTTGCTCGCCTATTATGTTATTATATGAGTTATATCTACATTGTGTTTCTTTTCCCTGCCTTACTTGTGCCTTCTTAGACCTCCATACCTATAAATGTAATATAGTGTGTATATATACATATCACATCTTACAAAATATGTTCTTACAGTTGTTGGCTTTTGTTTATCTAGGTAAAATCCGGACGATCCAACTCGAGTAAACTAATGCAAAAGAGAGCCTCCTCCAGGCGGCTAGAAAAGCACATGTCACTGCTTTAGGCATCATAGTCCAATGCGACAAGTGGGCTATTTTAGTTCGACTCCTCTTCGGTGAAATTCCATAGCGATTCATCTTCACTTAGAAAGGAATAGAGAAGGCTCTTCTCTTAGTCAATATTTCGAACTTACCAATGTAAGTGTCAATCTTAGCAATTCTTGCGTCTAAAACACTTTGTGGATTAAACATAAGTTACTCTTCTCGCTGCTGTAGACCTCCTTTGCTGTCCTAGGCTCCTAGCCTTCCTTGACATTTAACTAGATCTATGCATCAACATGTTGACTTTGAATTAAGGATTTCATACTAAAAATATATTTGAATTTTGTCAGGCAGTGAGGATTGGTGACGTGGATCTCAAGAACGTCCAAGAGAGATTTGAGAAATTTTCTGAAGACATGACTCAAAACCTCATAGTTAGGCTTCGACCCAATCATAGTTAGCATCTCCTACTCAAGAATCTCTCTAACAGATTTCACCCACAAGCTAAGATGGCTAAACTCTACAAATCCGGTGGGAGATGCAGAAAGCATAGTGGCTAAACACGCACAGAACAGCATCAAAGACAAACTTCCACACCTTGATCGAGACAAGCGGAACGTTACTGAAGAAAGTAAACGCATAAATCTTGAACTATATAAGGTAATTTAATATCTTTTCTGATATTTGGTAAAGTTTCAAAATTCGATGACGATAATGTGACTGAAAACGTTGGTATTGTAGTCAAGAGCTGAAGTTGATAAGAGGAATACAGAAATCAGGAAGTTGGAGAAAAGAATCAATGAGATTGTGGACCGTATCTATAAGGATTTTAGCCAGTCAGTTGGTGTAGCTACATACGTGAATATGAAGAAAAGCAGCTCAAGGAGGGTGAAGAAGTGGCTGAAGAAAGGCTGAACCTGAGTAACAAGCTTGGGAAGTTAAAATACCAGTATGTCTCTTATGCTCTGGTTACATATGAGATTTATTCGAACTTCTCATATGCAGTTTTGATCTCTATTGACGTGACCATCGACCACCAGAAGGGTTGTATAATTTCAAAGAAAACATGAGACATCTACTCCACTAACGAGCCACAGAATGCGTTTAACTCGAGAATTGCCTTCTGTTTGTACATGCACAACGAAGGGGTGAGAGCCCTGAGGTTCCCACCAAACACGCACATGGAGAAAGAGAGTGAGGAGAAAAGGAGAGAGAGATGAAACAGCAAGAAGTGGAGCTCACTGAATACATGGCTGAGGAAGATGATGAAGATTCCTAGATCTGTTACAAATTCTAGCGTCCGGCGTCTCTTATGTTATTTTGAAACATTTTTCCTCTTTTTATGCACACCAGGTTTTTTACTTTATGAGTAACAGAACTCGATATATTTGCAAATGTTCCAAGTTTCAAAATGTGATGCTGCTAGTGCATATTAGCAGGACATGATTTAGTATGTTTTGGCGTTTGGTTTGGATAGGGGTTTTAGGTTCGGTTTCATAAACTCTTTTCAGTTTTCTAGCTCGGGTTTGGTTGATAATAATTTGGATTCAGATCTATATATATATATATATATATATTACATGAGAAGAGCATAAAAAATCAATCCATAAAATTAGAATCACTAGACTTGATTGTTACTTGACAAACTATCGGAGCATAAGAACAAGAATAACATCTCACCAGTACTACCCTAGACAAACTCTATGTCACATGCTTTTATTACAAGCAAATGACCCAATTTGTTGTTATAATTTTAGCACACAATGTATTTTCATGGTCTGGATTTTCTTTTTCAACTTTCATAATAAATAGAACTTTCACATCAGGACTCAAGCTATAAAAAACGTGAATCGGTAACTCTCAAGGAAAACAAACTAAAACAATATGAGACATTGAAAATCTTCCTACAGTATTACATCCGCTAAAATTCAACTTTCTAGATCCCCAACAGCTTCAAACTAATACTAATTCATAATGACCCAAACAAACAAGAAATCAGCGCCAATACAGACAACATTGAAAAGATTAAAAGATTGAATTACTTTAGTCTTTCAAGAGAAAAACAAATTTAAGAAAAAATTTGGTATGCTGTTTTGTTCATCTTAATTTCCAGAATATTAATTTTTACACAACATTTAAGTTATTTTGGTTAAATTGCAATTTGGTTGATTCTAACTTATTCGAAGTAAATTATTTGATATGATTTGGTATGAAATTCAAGTAAAATTCTGCTAGAAATGTAATATTTTATTAATTTATAATTATATCTTTAAAATATTTTCAAACAGCATGAGCGAAATTCCACAAAAAAAAAATTATTATAAAAAGGTTCAACAAATCCTAAAATAAGCTACAAAACCTAATTACTAAAACACAAAGAGTTAAAACAAATTTCATTATAAATTGAAAATCTAATATAAACTGAAACAAATATACATTAAAAGACATATTTTTGTTAAATAAAATATATTAATTATTATCTATGACATTATTGAATATTTATACAGTACTTTAAAATATAAATGTTTATAATTTTATCACGTTAAATTATATTTTCAATTTATTTATTTTGGAGGTGGATTAATTTATTATCATGAGAAAATTAATTAGTGAAATAGTATCATAATTTGAAACTCTAAAAAAATATTAATTATCATACTTTAGATTTTTTCAGCTCCAGGTCTTTTCCCGAGAGCCTCATTGTTCTCTAATATGGATTATCTTTTTTGGAGATTATTAAAAGATTACGATTTTGGTTTTTTTCCTTGGATTATGTGGTATATTTGGAAGAATCGGAACAATAAGATTTATACTAACAAAGTAATGGATCCACCGGAAATTCTTCGGATAGCCAAAGTAGAAGCAACGGTTTGGGCGGAGGCCCAGTTGACGATCCCTTCTCAGCTATCGACTAATACTTCATCCTTGAGTGGATGTCGATGGAGTCCTTGAGGATCTGCTTTATTGATGGAGCATGGAGAGCACAAGATAAATTCTCAGGATAGGGGTGGTTTTACAAGAAGAATGGATCATCAGAGAAGTTGATGGGAGCAATGAACCTCCGGAGAAGCCTATCTGCTTTGCATGCCGAATGCGAGGCACTGATATGGGCTATGGAGTGCATGAAGACTCTTAATTTCTCAGACGTGGTATTCGCTACAGACTGTTCTCAACTGGTGAAGATGGTGTCATCACCTGGAGAGTGGCCAGCTTTTGCTACACACTTGGAGGAGTTCCAGCGCAGTAAGATTTTCTTCCCTTCCTTCAAGGTTCGACATATTCCAAGGGCGCATACTTAGTGGCGGACAAGCTAGCACGCGGTGCCAGATGTTCTCCTTCAGCTATGTTTTATGTCGATCCTATGCCTCCAGTTTGGTTCTCCGAACCAACTGAGCATAGATCATAGTTAGTTTTTGTTGTTGTCAAAAAAAAAAAGATTTCTTCAACTATATAAAAGTAAAATTAAAACCAAAATAATAAATATAAACCATTTCATTTTTCTTAATTTTTATTTACATTTTTTTCCTTCAACTCAAAACAAAATTTAATAAATTTTTAAAAATTGTTAGATTATAGTTATAGTGATCAATTTAATGTATTTTTCAATTGTTATATAAAACTAAAATATATCTTGATATAAAATAATTTTATCGTAAACTCACCCGCCCGTAGGGCGGGCCAACCCCTAATTATATCTAAACGACAATAGTTATAGGTAGAGAGTTGAGAACAAAATACTAAATACCAAAAGACAACACTATATCTGAGTAAATTATGAGTTAAGGAGTATAAAGTCCGAGATACACACACTAAATCCAAACTTATCGCTTCTGAACCAAATATAGGCAATGAAATCTTTTTTTGAAAAAGAACAAAAAGTCTGAAAACAGATGGTGAGGGCTGAGGGGAGTATTCGAACCGTGGTCTACGTCAATATACTTGAGGAACTGTGCCAGTAGACTAACGACACACTACTAAACTATTACTGTTGCGGAATTACTTGGTTCTTCTGATACCACTTTTAGAGTCAATCGTAACTCTAACAAGACTTCCTTGGGGATTCGTAACATCCCCTGGTCCCTTTGATCTTTCCCATTGATTCAATCCTTGTTCATGACACAAGAGTTTTTAACCCAGTTCACGGCCGCAGCGCGCTACATCTAGGGTGGATCCAGGATCCACAATGAAGTATCGGAAAACACCTCCGATGTGGTTTACAAGATCATAACTCTCTCTGTTCCTTGGTATGAAAACCCTAGAGAGTATAAAGAGATTAATACAAGAGTACATGGCTAAGAGCTAAGCCTAGAACAACAATTCATCTCTAGCTTACTCTATCTCTCTAAGAGACGCCATGGAAGCCTTCCTGGATGCTTGAGGCTGCTGCCTCCCAGAAGCTTGGCTTAGAGATCTCTGTCGTGATCTCTCTTTCTTTGTATTGTCAGCACTTAACCTAATGGGCTTTATCGATTAGGCCCATAGGTTGTCCACGCGTAACTTGTGCAACTCGGCCCAGCCGATGAACAAGTCCGATGGGCTTGACCAAACCTCACAAATCTCCACCTGTTTGGTCCAAGTCCATAACCCTTCCTTTGTGCTCGACACCTCTTGAGACTTGAGCAAAACTGCTCATCCTCTGCATCTCCATGTCTTCTCTTATCTCTTCTCACTTCTCTTAGCTCCATCTTGAGCCAAGCTTGAAGTCCCTTCATGATCTTCTTGAAACCTTCATCCATTGTCTTGAGTTGCTAACTCAGCTGCTACACTCCACGTGTCAAGCTCAACTCTTCATTGAAGTCGTGCTACTTCATATCTTGTTTTTCTCGTGAACTTATCAACAACACAACCTTGTTGTCAAAATCACGAACCTGGTCAAGTGCTTGAACAGAAACCTGAACATCTTTCTGCAAGTTGATTTCTTCCTTGGACTTCTGATTCCACTCATGTGCACTGAGCCTTGAACCAGATATCATGAATTCTGTGCAGCTACCTTCGAACCATATATGCTTCAAACCTGAAACAACCTCTGATTCTCTACTTGTTTAAATACTCCAGCCTTGAACACGTTTTGTACTGCTGTTGCTCTGAACAGGACCCGCCATCCAACCATCACTGCTGGACAGACTTTCGACACAACCTTGGTTCACCCTTCATGCTGTTAACAGAAACTGCTACCACATAATTCTCCTTAAATCAATCGCAAACCCTTGAAGTCACTCATGCTCCATATCTCTGAAACAGTCTTTGACTTACCCTTGATGTTCCTGAACAGATTACACTTGAGCATCACTTTGTACCGCTGCACAAGCAGGACACGCCGCCTAACACCACCTGATTAGGAAGACTTTCGACACAAATATCTTTGATCCACTATCTGATGAACCTGTTCTGCAACTACAGAACCCCACTAACAGATTTAGACCCCACTGCTAGTTAAATGAACTGAGCCTCATACCATCTTCACCATGATACGCCTTGGCTCTCCTCACTAGCTGCATGTGATATCTTATCTAGAATGCCTGATATCCCTCCTTTACTCAGCTGTGAATTCCTTTCCTCAATACCCTTCTTGTACTGAGATGTTTCCAATACCGAAACCTGTGCATCACCATCAACGACTTGAACACGCATGTTAGTCATTGAACCTTCCATTAGCCAATGGACTTCCTTGAGGAAACTTCCTCTCTTCTATGATGCAACCATATATCCAGAACTACACTTATTCTGCTTCCTTAAATGCAATCGGTTTTTTTTCTTTGCATTTAGACCTTCATGAAGCTTCTAGTTCCATGACTTGAGCTTAAGATGAGCCTGCATGTGGAGAACAAGTCTTACCCTTCCTGAGATGAACAAACTGTAAGACAATTCCCTGCAATCCCTGCAATGTCTTCTAACAGTTTCTTACTTTTCTTCATCTCACCATTCTTCATCTTCACTGCTCAATACCTCAGTATCTTTTGATACTTACTTCCATTCAGTTTAACCAAGCACTTCACCACGTTTCCTCTTGCATCATACTCGGCTCTGTGTTCCTCTGTATCAACTTCACTGCAGTGTACTCATGATACAAATGCCGATTTACTTGTCTCGCCTACAAGTAACCTTATGTAAGAGTCCCTTTACAAATCTCCTTCTGATGCGCCTTGTACTTGTTAACTGATCCTGACACTCCTGGCCTTTACAATCTGAACATATCCATGACCCTCTTGTCATGGAATAACTTTTCCCTTTCAGCTCTTACTCTCTTGAGCTGACCAAGTTGCTAACCCGAAACTTATACCCTTCAGCTGAACCAATCAAGACATCTTCTAAACCAGTGACTCACTCCACCCGGAATCAGATTATATATATCCATGATGCATCAATCCTTATATAATCTCAGTGGCTCCACCTGAATCAAATAACCTTTTAGAAGTACCATGCTCTGTAACTAAGTTTCTGCAACTGTTCAATGTTCCTGTCAGCCTTTGAACATATCTCTCATTATACATGCCTGTGATGCTCCTGAGATACTCCCTTACAGCTTCTCATGTGTCAAACTTGAACCCATTACGAGTTTCTCAAGCTGTAATTATACTCGAACCATAACATGTTCAAGAATGAAGTTCCGACCTGGCCAAGTCTGCAAATTTCTCTTATTTTTTTTTGCCTTTGAGCTACAATTCTTATCCGAGAGCTCCACCTTGACCACTGTGGTCGTGACACCAAAAACGGTGTCCTTTACTTCTCCTCTGAGTCTATTCATCTGGAATTTCCGACTCAGACATCCATGACGATTCCTCTAAGGTATAACTCACACACGCTTCTCCTAGCTGTGGTAGCGACTTTCTGCTTCTTGAACAAGTGTTGATGACTGTTGTCTCATACCCTTTATCCTCAGGATTACAACCAGTCGTAACAACCTGTTCAACCCGATTCTGCCTGCGCATTTTCCTCTGCCTTTGACCAGAATCTTCAAGCTAAGTCTAACCTTGAATCACCTTTTTATCTTTAGGTTTTCCCCGTCACTCACACTACCTCACTAAAGCTTCTGCATGTTGTTACCACAAATAGCCATTTGCTCCAACATACCTTTGTGTAGGCTTTTACACACTTATCCCATACTCTAGTTTCTTCTTCATGGAGGCACAACCTGTTCAGCCACACTGACTTGGTGACTCCTCTGGCTTTGTTCTACCAGCCAGAAACCTTTCTTGTCACTCACACGACCTCACTAAAGCTGCTGCATGCTGTTACCACAAATAGCCATTTGCTCCAGCATATACTTGTGTAGGATCTTACACACTTTCCCTTGCTCTAGTTTCATCTTCGTGGAGGTACATCATATTTCTGTCACACTAACTTGGTGACTCCTCTAATTTTCTTTTACCAGCCAGAAAAACCTTTCCTGTCATGCACCCACCAGACTGACTTGAACCGAACCAAAACAAATCACCTATGTTTTGTCATATTGTTGTCACACGATAACCAACCTGTGCAGCTGCAAGATCCGTTGATCATCTTTCGCAAAGATAACCTGCATTCCTTGTGATCCCTGAATACATTCAGTCTCTGTGAGATTGACGACCTTTGATTCCTTCTCCTTTAAGCCTAGCTTTGACTTAAGATGAGTCTGTATTCCCTTGAGATATCATCCATCCCAAAAGACTCAAATCAATCTCCAACACTCTGTGTGGGAACCGAAATTCGCACTGTCGATTTTAGTTAAGTTAAAACGTAGGAAAACTAAGTTGACCTAGTTTTCCCCGAGGATCCCGGCTATCTGCTGGGCCACGCACGACAAAGTTAAAACAAGTCTAATTCGAGAATAAATGCGTAAAATGAATAGAGCAAAAAGAAAGAATCTTATTTCCGAATCTGCGGAGAACGTTTGGACAACAGGTCGAGATCACGGCCACAAGAGCTGTCGATCGTCGCTAGTCTTAGAACCTAGATCTAACCTAGTTGAGTCGCAGCTCGCTAAAACAGGAAATAAGCGCCTAAGTTCTAATTTGCTCTGGAGTAGTTTCTTTCTTCTGATTTCGGATCCCCCCTCCTCTGCTCCTAGCATTGCTTATATACTCCCATATGACGGTCTATCCTTGATGGGCTGAGTCTGCCGCGGGCTGAACTTTTTCCATTTTCGTCGGCTTTCGTGTTTATCGGGAAAGTTGACATTTATCTTTTCGGAAAGTTGTCATTTATTTTTTTGGAAGTTTAACATTTATCTTGTCAGGCAAAGATAATCGTAAACCGCCGCATCTATCCTTTTAGGAAATCGTAAACTGGTTGTCCGATCGGAATTGGTCCCCTTCGGGCCGTATTCCGATCTTCCGCGGTTTTTCCACGATTTCCCTGAAAGGACGCTCCTACTTGGATGTCAAGTCTTTCGGAAGATCTTCGATCCATTGCTAAGGTGAATGGTGTTGTAAGATAACCATCACCGTTTTATACGAAGTCTTCCTATCCGTTGACGTCTTAGGGGTTTTTAGAAATCCCGGAACAGAGAAAGGGTCTTGTTTGTAAGGACTCGGAAAGTCGCGAAACACGGATTTCTGGCGACCCGGAGGTTTGGAACTTACGCACGAAGACCAGCCGTCCGACGACCCGAGCCAGCACGGGGCTAGCCGCCCGGCGACCACGGCCAGCACGGGCGCTAGCCGCCGGCGGCCACGGCCAGCACGGGGCTAGCCGCCCGGCGACCACGGCCAGCACGGGCGCTAGCCGCCGGCGGCCACGGCCAGCACGGGGCTAGCCGCCCGGCGACCACGGCCAGCACGGGCGCTAGCCGCCGGCGGCCACGGCCAGCACGGGGCTAGCCGCCCGGCGACCACGGCCAGCACGGGCGCTAGCCGCCGGCGGCCACGGCCAGCACGGGGCTAGCCGCCCGGCGGCCACGGCCAGCACGGGCGCTAGCCGCCGGCGGCCACGGCCAGCACGGGGCTAGCCGCCCGGCGGCCACGGCCAGCACGGGCGCTAGCCGCCGGCGGCCACGGCCAGCACGGGGCTAGCCGCCCGGCGGCCACGGCCAGCACGGGCGCTAGCCGCCGGCGGCCACGGCCAGCACGGGGCTTAGCCGCCCGACGGCCACGGCCACGCTCGGTGTTGGCTTCTCGGTTTCCTTCGGCGTGTTTCGTGTTCCTTGCGTTTTTTAGTTTTCCGAAGGTCTTTACTTGTGTAGAAAATGTTTCTAGCAGTTGATTTCGAGACGACGAATCTCGAACTTAATTTTTCTTAAGGTTTCTCGATTAACAATTAGTCTCTCGAGGTTGCTTTAACATTTTTCATGTTTTTCCGAGACTTTCGGACATTGATTTCGTCTTGACCGATTTTGACCCCAACAGTTAGCCCCCCAGCTAGCTAGGAGCCGTAGGGTTCGTAGGTCCTAGCTTGCGGTATGGTTCATGAGGAAAGTATGGAGACGAAATCGTGCCGAAGGTCGGGGTAAATAGTAAAAATTTTGCCTATAAAGACTTGTGAATTCTTCACCATTTTTACTTCACCCAAGATTCTCAAGTTAATCTCTCTCTTACAAATTCTCTCTCTGTTTTTAAGAAAAGAATGGCTTCAAGATCGAAAATCTCGAAGAGGCAGTCTCGCTCGTCCTCGGATAGTTTTCGCGCTGAGGAAGAAAATCCGAAGCCCGAGGTTTCGGAGATCAACAGGAACGCGTACTGCGATGCTGTCTTTGGCACTGATGCCCCTCTTCCCGTGATCCCGATTCCCCGGCGACCCCTGAAGGCACGTGGAGAAATCGACTCACCGAGTGAAGTGTCTCCCGAGTATCTTGAAACTCTGCGAGAGTATTATGGAGTTCCGGAGGGAGTTGTGTTCCGCATTCCCTGCGGGAATGAGAGTTCGGAGCATCCCCCGGAGGGTTACTTTACTTGTTACGAGGCGTTCTTGACGCAATGTCGATTGTGGTTCCCAATCCCTGGGATCATCGTTCAGGGCCCTCGACCGTTTCGGAATCTCAATCAGCCAGCTGAACGTGTCAGCTTTGGAGAGCTGGCTCGGCGTTGTGATTCTGAGTTACGAGTTAGGGATAGATCTTAGCCCTGCCGATTTCGAGGGGTTATGGAACTCCAAGGCAACGAGTATTAATGGAGTTTACTCCATGAAGGCGAGGACCAACTTTTCGGTGATCAATGGAGTCACCTCACATGCCAAGGACTATGTCGATCGTTTCTTTTTTGTGAGGATAGACGGAGAGTCTGTTGAAGAAGGCTTTCTCCACCTATTCCCGACGGACTGGTTGTACCAGCGAGGTAAAAATTATTGCATTCCCTCTTTTAACATTCGGAAGGCGAATATTGAACATGTGTGTTTTTTTTTTTTTTTTTTTTTTTTTTTTTTTTTTTAGAGAACAGGTGTCTCGCGCACGTTCCTTCCGATCTTGCGGTAAGGAGGGATCTTTTTAGGTCGAGGCCTTGTTCCTGGAACTCCTTTACTCTCGACCGGATTCGAGGAGCGGTTGCGCTTTTCCGATCGCGAGGTGGCACACGTCCCTGTGTCAACGATAGGTCCTACGTTTTCGCCCCTTTAAGGCAAAGGCGGAGACCTCGTAAAGATAAAGGGGTCGCTTTTGATGCCTCGTCGGGAGATGGCGCGACGCCGAGATACGACCCTGGCTTTACCTCAGAGAGTCGGGATGTTCCTCCTCCGGGTGACTTCTTTGACGAACTCCCTCCGGCGTTTTCCCGTGACGAGTCTTTGGACAACGAGGAAAGGGAATAAAGTGACTGCGGAGGGTGCTCGCCTGGTCAACGAGGTCTGTTCTTGAAACTCGAGTAACTTCTTTTTTCTTTTCATTTGACCTTTGCTTTTTATTGCAGGCCGTGAGAGTTTGGAATGCATCGATTGATGGGAGTTTCCGCACCGCCCGGTTGGCCCGTTTCAAAGCGGAGGAAACGGCAAGGGAGTTTGCTAAGTATCGATTGGAGGTGGAGGAGCAAAATCGCCGGCAGGCCAAAGTCCAGGCTCGAGCCCTTGCTCGTGCGGAGAGGAGCGGACGGAGAAGAGCTGCCGCCGAAATGAACCGGAGGGCTGAAATTTTTTCTACTGAGTTCGAAGCGTATAAGGAGGCTCAGGACTTTGTAGGTGATTTTCGTGAGTGCCGTGGTTCGGTCGGTACTCTTGGCAAGATGCAGCGTGGGGGCTTTTCTCTTTCCGGCGAACTCGCCACGATGGATGGCTCGATGAGGATATGTGCCAACGCCGAATCATTTGTTCCTCTGATTGAAGGAAGAATTCGAGAACTGTGGAATCCTATCCAGGTCTCGGAGGATACGGTGGATGTAGGCGATGACCCAAACGTGGGCGACGGGGATGAGGAGGTCGATCAGCCCGACTCTTCGTTCGGAATATCTCTAACCGACTGCTATGCATTTGATTATAACTTATGATTGGCCAAGTGTGGCCGTTTGTATGTATGTGTTGCGACCCTTAGGAGGTCGCGTGACTTTATGTTTTTCGGGATCAGCCGTTGGTGGCTTTCGGATCCCTATTATAAATATTTTTATGAAATATGCGTTTTGATTTATACTTTCGTCAAGTGTAGAGGGTCTGAATACGTGTAGTCACTTCGCATTCAATCTCTTCTTTTTGTCGCTAGGTCCGTCGGTTACTTTGTAGTGAACGTTAGGTTTGTAAGCGATAAGAGGCAACTTTTGGGATCTCGTATTCTGGATACTTATGCCTGTGAGATGTCTTAGATACCAGCAAGGCTGGGTTTAGGGCACGACCTAGGTCTACTTTCGGACTGAAGCTGTGCGATGAGCAAATCGGCTTTCGTTTTGCTTGTTTGCGATTTTGACCTGACTCGTACCGTTCTAGAATCTGCGAAGTGCTTATCGGCTTATATGATTCGTTTGGGTACGAGTCGAGCTACTTCCTTTACGAAGAGCTAACCAAAATTTGGATTTTTTGTATAGCGCGCTATGATATCCTTGTCGGATGCAAAAAGGACTTCGTTAGAAGCCAGACTACAAATTTGATTGAGTGAAACGTTTCTATTTTTCCGTCGGGGCCAATCGACGGAAACAAGTTTTAGAGTCGCGGATGGACTGTTTGGTGGTGTTTTTAGAGTCGCGGACGGACTGTTTTGAGGAGAAAGGAAAATCAAGATTTTTCGGGAAGTCACGACGTCTCGTATTCCCTAAAGACATGATTTTTCGTTTTCCGTAATGTTTATGCGTTTGAGTAAGCATTTGAAATAAAAGAAGATTTTTATTCATAAAATAGGTTACATGAAGTGCGTTTCTGCGGGAGTACAAGGACGTCTGTCCCTATCTTCCCCCCCCCCCTTTTTGGTGGGGGGGATAGCTGAACTCGTCGGGTTGCGACGAGCTGCCTACGTACCTCTTGCGAGGATCAAGCCATCTCGTAGTTCTGTTTTGTCACGGTTGTTATTACTCCACGGTTTTCTGGCGCCTTGACTGTTTCAGCTAAGTCGGTGGTCGCGTCGGGAGTTGGGTCGTCCGTTTTTTCGGCGATGGTCTCGAGGATTTTTTTCGCTATCCTGAGTCGTTGCCTGTTTGGACGGACCTGAGGTGTTTTCTGCCTGAGTTCCCGGAGATACTCAGGTTCTTCTTGGTTCGCTTCGGTTAGCTACTGGGGCGTTCCGATTGCTGCGAAGTTTATGTTCAGCTAGGAAGCAGAGTCGCGACTGTTTTTGGCTTCCCCAGATGACCGCTGTTCCGGTCGGTGTTGGAAACTTGATGCCGAGATGGTAAGTGGATGGAACTGCCTTCATGGCATTTATCCAAGGAGTTCCCATTATGGCGTTATAGATAGCCGGGTTATCCACTACCGCAAATTCGACGATCTTCGTGACTTCTTTAGCCATGACCGGGAGTCTGATTTTTCCGAGGGTCATGGATGTGACGCCCGAGAATCCAGTTAATGGTCTTGGTTCTGGGATGACTTCTCCGAGGGGTATGTTCATCCTCTGCAGAGTATCGCGGAACATGATGTTGACCGTGCTCCCTGTGTCGATGAGGATGCGGCCGACTTCGAGGTCCTGAATCACCAGGTCGATGACCAGAGGGATCGTAGTGGGGTTTATCGAGTCCGGCCGTATCCTGTTCTTCGAAGATGATCGCGTGATCAGGAACGTCATCTTCTGGAGGACCATCCGGGACCTGTTTCGGCCTTCCGTCCGTAGGCTTTGATTGACGAAAACGGAGTCCTGGAAAAAGTGTGATCCTCCGATGATCATATTAACCCTTTGACGGTTGTTGTTGTTTCCTTCGCCGTCTTGTCTCCGTTCACGGTTTTTTCGCCCGACTGAGTCCCAGGAGTGTTATTCTCGGGATTGGCTCCGTCAGTCTTCGGCGGACGGTCAGAATCTAGGACGAGGTCTTTCACGCTCCTGACCGTTGCTAGTTTACCGTCGAGCAGCTTCATTAATGAGCCTAGCGCCGAGGACTTTGCAGTTGGCGGTGGAGTGACCTCTCGTCTGATGGAACTCGCAGCTGGAATTGTCCTTGTACGAGTTCCGCGTCCAGGTGTTTCCGTTGGTCTTTCCTTGTTCGGAATTAACGGCGTAGTTGTGCTCGCCTTGGGCGTCTTCCCCCTCGTGATGGACGTACTTGTCGTTACGAGAGGTCTTCTTTTTGCCGGACGCTTTTGGCGGTCCATGCTTTTGCGCTAGGATTTTCATCTCTTCTTCCATGATGATGAAATCCGTTGCTTTGTGGAGAGTGTCCTGGATGGTACGTGGCCTTTCCAGAGAGATCCACTTTCGGAACTTCGACTTGTACCAGAGGTTCTTTCTCAGGGCGTCGATGGCGACTCTGTCGCTGAGGCCTGTTACCCTGGACATCACGAGTTTGAACCTCCGTATATAGTCGCGGAGTGGTTCGTCTTCCTTTTGAATTAGACTCCAAAGGTCCACGTCGGAAGTTTCCCTATCCATGAACATGGAGAATTGCTTCAGAAAAGCCGAAGCGAGCTGGCGGAAACTTCCGATGGAGTTTCTTTTCAAGTGTGAGAACCACTCGAGAGCAGCACCTCTGAGGTTCTCAACGAATAGGAGACAGCAGCCGATGTCTTTTTCCCCGCTCCGGAAGTTTAGACCTTGCCATTGCAATCTGGAAAGACTGCAGATGTGCCTTTGGGTCTGTGGTTCCATCGTAGGTGGGAAGCTTTATCTTCCCAGGATCCGAGACTCGTGCCTCCGTGATTCGAGAGGTGAATGGAGTTTTTCTCGATTCCTCGAGGAGCAGGTCGATCTCGGGGGCAGTACTGGTTGCGTGGTGAATCTGCGATTTTACCGCTTTCACCTCGGCTGCAGTTTTAGCGATGTACTCGCGGAGATCGTGAATCTCGTCGGTGCCGTTCGCGTTCTTCTGTCTACGCTGGCGGCGATAGGCCCGAGTCTGGTCTTCAGCCAACCTTTCTTGCTCTGACCAGTAGAGGTCTTCTTCCTCTTCTGTCATGGGCTTTTCGAAGGCTGCCGCTAGTCGAGCTGACTGACTTCGGGTCCTTCTGTGGTGGATGTCGGCGTCTTCGTCGGACGGATCCGATTGATCGCTGATATCCAGATTGATTCTTTCGACGTCTTCTTCTTCGTTGTCCCTTGCGGGAGGTGGAAGGTTGACCGTCGTTTTCTTCTGTCCCGTCGGAGTGGTATCATCAGGGATGATTTCCGGGGATTTTCTGGTAGCATCTTTTTCTTGGTCTTCGGAAGTACCGAAGTCCAGCCTCCTGACACGCCTCACCTTGGTGGATCCGCGCGGGAGTTTGCTTTTCGCTGTTAAGGTATTGACCTGTTTAGCGAGTGAAGCCATTAGTTTTTCCTGTTCTTCCGACCGTTTCTGGGCGGTGGTTCCTT